>CM052897.1:35488669-35854171 GCA_028534135.1 Potos flavus | reverse complement strand
TGGCTAGTATTTTGGTGAGAATTTTTGCATCTGTGTTCATCAAGGATATTGGTCTGTAATTCTCCATTTTTCTTTGTCTGGTTTTGGGATCAAGGTAATACTGGCCTCATAAAATGAGTTTGGAAGTTTTCTTTCCATTTCTATTTTTTGGAATAGTTTCAGGGAAATAGGTATTAATGCTTCTTTAAATGTTCGGTAGAATTCCCCTGGGAAGCCGTCTGGCCCTGGGCTCTTTCTTTTTTTTTTTCCTGGGCTCTTGTTTGTTGGGAGATTTTTGATGACTGCTTCAATCTCCTTACTGATTATGGGTCTGTTCAGGTTTTCTATTTCTTACTGGTTCAGTTTTGGTAGTTTATGTGTCTCTAGGAATGCATCCATTTCTTCCGAATTGTCAAATTTGCTGGTGTATAGTTGCTCATAATATGTTCTTATAATTGTTTGTATTTCTTTGGCGTTGGTTGTGATCTCTCCTCTTTCATTCATGATTTTATTAATTTGGGTCCTTTCTCTTTTCTTTTGGTAAGTCTGGCCAGGGGTTTACCACTCTTATTTATTCTTTCAAAGAACCAGCTCCTAGTTTTGTTGATTAGGGATTGATTAGGTCCCTAGCCATCAGTACTGCCTCTTGTTCCTTTTTTTCTGTGGTGAATTTTTCTGTCTTGTCATTTTGTCCACATAAGAATAGATGAATGAGAGAACAAAATATAAAAGGGTAACAACAACCCCAGAAAAACACACTAACCAAATCAGAAGATACCCGAAATGGTGGGGAGAAGAAAGGAGGGAAAAAAGAAAGGAAGAAAAAAATATATATTAGATTGGTGAACAGAACAGAGCCACACACTTGATTTTGGGTGTATTTTGGTCTGTTAGATAAAACTACCTCCCAACATTTTAAAGAAAGAAAACCTTATATATGTATAAAAATAAGAGTAAACATGATGAAAGGATGGAATATGATTGTAAAGATGGAAATTATAAAAGATTCTCAAAAAAGGAATTGATAAGAAGTTGGTTAAAAAAAGAAAAAAATAAAAGGAAAGAATGTGATCAGGCTGTAGATTAGAACAAAGCCATGTGCTAGATTTAGGGTATATTTCGATATGTTAGAAGAAACTGTTTCCCAAAATTTTAAAGAAAGAAAAACCTATATGTATACAAAAAATAAGGTTAAATACAATGAAGGGATAGAATATGACTCTAACAATGAAAATTTAAAAAGATTTTTTTAAAGTTATAGATAAGATAAAATAGTTAAAGAACATTAAAGTAGGAAAGAGGAAAAAATTCAAAAATAGAATAAGAAAAAAATAAAATTAAAAAACTTAACTTTGAAAGACTAAAGAATCATGGGGAAAAAGCCCTGAATTCTATGTGCTGTATTCCTGTAGTTCTAAACTTTTGCAGTTCTCATTGATCAGTGAACTTGGTCTTGGCTAGATGTTCTTACTGATCTTCTCAGGGAGGAGCCTGTTGCAGTGATTCTCAAATGTCTTTGCCCCAGGCGGAATTGCACCGCCCTTGCCAGGGGCCAGGCTAAGTAATCTGCTCGGGTTTGCTCTTGGTAGCTTTTGTTCACTGAACACTTTCTATACAACTTTGGAGGGTGGGAATGAAAATGGCAGCCTCCCAATCTCTGGCCAGAAGGAGCCAAGAGCTCAGGGCCCCACTCCTCAATGCACTCTCAGAGAAAAGCAGTCAATCCCTCCCGTCTCCCTGGTCTCTGGCCGCACTCCACGCTCACGCAGCCTGTGACTGAGCTTTTCTATTTCTGGTGCATAGCCCCATTTGGAGTCTCCAAACCCAGCAGATTCCTGCACCATGCTCCCGCGCCGCTCCTCCCGGAGGAGGAAGGAGGGGGGTCTCTCTGGGTCTGCCACTTGTGGGGTCCCTGCTCAAAAAGCAGTGGCCCAACTGTGCCTTGGATCATGGTTTAAGGTAACCCCAAGCTGAGAGTCCACTCCTTGGTTCCGTCTTTGCAGCTGGCTTCCCAACTCCGATACCTGGGATCCCTGCTGCACTCAGATACTCCTGATCTTTCTGTGACCCTGAGGGTCCTGAGACCACACTGTCCCCATGAGGGCTCCACCCCCTGCTTAGCCTCTGGAGTGACGTCCCTCAATGGAACAGACTTCTAACAGTTCCAATTTTGTGCTCTGCTGCTCTGTCACTTGCCAGGAGCTGGCCTCTCCCCCCCGCGGTCTATCTTCCCGTATGTTATCTTGGATTCACTTCTCCGCATGTCCTACCTTCTGGAAAGTGGTCAATTTTCTGTTCCTAAAATTGCTGCTCTTCTTCTCTTCTATCTCCTGTTCAGTTTGTAGGTGTTCAGAATGGTTTGATAACTATCTAGCTGAACTCTGGGACCTGATGATAATTAATGGTCTCCTACTCCTCTACCATCTTGCTCCTCCCTCTGCTCCAGGACTTTTTTTCTGGTCTTCTAAGTCCCAGAACTTCACTTCTGCCATATTCTTCTAGTCAGAAAAATGATTAAGACATGCTCAGATTGAAGGGAAGGGGTAATGGACTTCACCTGCTGGTTTAAGAGTGAGCAGGTCACATTGCAGAAGAACGTGCTGGAAGGAAGATATTGTTGCCACTCTCTTTGAAAAACACAGCCTGCCATGCTGAATAAAGGAATTGGATGCTAGTCAGGACTGAGATAAGCTCAGGAGGCTGGTTTGTCTGTTCCTTATGGTCTCATGTTTCTGACTTGATTCATATTTTAGGAACTGCCAAGATTAGATATGTCTCCCTTCTTTTAATCAGACCCTACTCTGATTCATTTAATCCCTATGAGATGGCATTACAGAATACATCCTTGCCAAGTATTTTTGGTCAACTTATATTATTTCTCTAGGTTTTAAAAAAAGATCCTAGTAGAATCTAGATTATAAAAGCTTCCTTCTGTGCTACATTAGATTGTAGTAAGGTTCCGGTGATTCACTCATTTGTTCAACAGTCACCAACAGCAAAGGCTTAGGGTGCTTACTACAGGTCTGAAGCTATTCCACTATTATAAGAGCTATATATTCAGTAGTTTTTAATAACAGTACTGAGGGCCAACTGTGTGCCAGGTAACATGTTCTGTTCTGGGGACGTAAATATTAACAGAAAAAGGTGTGGTGCTGCCCTTATGGGTTTCTAGTGTAAGGGAGGGGTTAGACTAGTTTAATGTTCACACAAATGTGAACTTACCTGTCAGACATAAACGTGTGTAATGAGAGTAACAGCTTAATAAAGATATACAAGTACCTACTTTGTGCCAGGTCTAGCATAATTTAAATTAGTAGATAATTGTTTCTACTATGGATGATGTGTAAAGGTGATTATGTGTTCTGGAGAATTTGGGGGTGACCTGAATAATTGTAAGATTCCAGCTTAGTAAACTTAGGAAAGAAGCTGAAATGTGGATTTGATGATATTTTTTGAGTGCTTTGGAAGGATTTGCTCCTTATATTTGCATGGACAGTTATGACTGAAGCATGATGGAAATTGCTTTAAAATGGTGTTTCTTAGCAAGTTCTGTCATTTTTATGACAAATCTACCCACTTTCCCTCTTAGGAAAAAGAAAAGAAAAGAAAATTGTCTTTCTGGTCCCATAATTTAGAGAGACATGTTTCTATCCCATAGAATAAGGAAAGATATTTCTCTGGCCTTTTTGCTAGAAAAATAGGAATATATTTTAACAGGTACAGTGGCATTGTTTAGAAAACTAAAACCTTTATGTTTGGAACCAAGAAAATCTGGCTTTGAATTTCATCTCTACCTTTTTCTAATCAAATATCCTTAGGTGAGTTACTTAGCGCTTCTGAGCCTTGATTTCCACTGTCTGTAAAGTCATAGTATCTTATTTTTATATAAACTGGGCAACACTGTGTAAAGCATTGCAGTATCATATAATTATCATTTAATACTATTTGGCGGCAAATGGAACTGTAGAATATTATGTTGGTAGCTGAGACAAAATTCTTTGTATTTCATATATGTTCCCTTTTATATTAAGGTCAGTAATTGATTTCAAAACAGTAATATTGGACCTTGAGATGAATTGCTGTTAGAGCCAGCGGCTATTTTGTATGAGAGATCACCTTTAATATGGCCTTCTGAGTAATATATTAATTTGGTCATCTGTGGTTTTAGTGACTAATCAGCTTATTTTTCTCTTTGATCATAATTTCAAAGCAATACACAGAGTGCTTGTTAATCATATGTAAGATTGAGTAGAGAGCAAAAATTGCTATAACATTAAGCTCTTCACTGATATTTATCTCAAAAAGTTGTCTCCATTCAGACATCTCTTATGCTTAATGATGCCATCTTTATCTACACCTGGTATCAAATTCCACAATGGGTAGTTACTTGCTGAAATATAATACAAATTCAGTATGAATCCTTGGGAATTAAAGTGACCACTTTTTGAGTGAAGCAAAAGTGAACAATGTCTTGTAAATGTTTTATACAATTTTGTCTGAGAAATTATGCCTCTGAAATTTATATCAGATTTATTTTTGATCAATTAAAAATATATAACTTATTTTCCTTATTTTTGTTTTTTTGGTTCAGTTTTTATCAATCATTATTATAATATATTTATTTTAATTGGCTGCTTTTGGTAACATTATTCTATAATACAGAGCACTTTTTTTAAAAAAGATTTTTATTTATTTATTTGACAGAAAGAGAGAGATCACAAGTAGGCAGAGAGGCAGGCAGAGAGAGAGAGGGGGAAGCAGGCTTCCTGCTGAGCAGACAGCCTGACTTCGGGGCTCGATCCCAGGACCCTGGGATCATGACCTGGGCCTACGGCAGAGGTTTTAACCCACTGAACCACCCAGGGGCCCCTATACAGAGCACTTATTGTATATTAAATTAGACCCTGATATCCAGTTTACAAGATAGTATGGTAGAGAGATGATAGAGATCAAGAAAATAAATTATTTTTTGAGGGATAAGGTTATTTTCAGGAAGTTTAAAATATAGATCTCCATTTCTTATTTATGTTTGTTTATTTATACTTATTATAGTTTACTTATAGTTAATTTAAAACACATACCAAAAAATAAGGCAGCTTCTTAAAAATAGTTATTAGTTTACTACGAATTTTTGTTAATGAATTTGGATTGTTAGTTTAGTCATCAGTACTCTTAGGTCAAGACCCAAATTTGAAGAAGACCCAGAGAGGATTGGGTAAAATATAACTTCTAATTTTTCTTCTAATTAACTTGACTTTCTTATATCTTGCCCTTATTGCAAACATTTCCGTTTAAATTATAGTCAGTATTTACTCTGACCAGTGGTTCACAAAAAAGTTTACAAACTTCAGAATCACCTGGGGAACTTGATAAAAGTGCCAATTCCCAGACCCGACCCAGTCCAATTAAATCAGAATCTCTGGGGGTGTAAGGCCCAGGCCTGGCTGTTTTTAAGACTTGTCCAAGTGACTCTGATGTATGACCAAAGTTGCGAATTACTGACTCAGCAGATCCTGACACAGCAGTCCCTTACAAGGGGCCCTGGGATGGCAGTTTGCAACCCTCCATCTCCTGGAACCCATTGGTTCAAAAATGTCTGCACCATTATTCTCTTCTCTACTCTCAGCTGTTCTTCCCCTTGCTCCCATGTAGGAGATGTAAGTGTGATTATTCAGAGCGCAACTGGTCCCAGGATGTAGTTTTAGCAAGATTCCAGCTTGGCTGCCATTATTGACTGGAATTTCTTTCTGTAGAGCCAAGCCATTTCTCTTTCAAACAACTTTAAACTTAGTATCATTGTAGACTGGGGAGGGTGAAACAGCTGTCTTGTTTTCTCTGTACCCCCAGACCCTGGCGTAGCTTTTTAGCTATCATTTGTTGCCCTTGAAATGGACTCCTCTGAGGTCATGCTGAGAATTTAGCTGATGTTACATCAAGGAGCCGTCCAGACAGGCTGTGAAGTGAAAAGACCCAGCTGCTGAGAACGATGAAGCTGCCAGTAACAGCTTTGGTTCCGAAGCCTGGAACCTTGTCTGTCTTGTTCACTGTGGGGTCCCTGGCTCCTAGAAGAGTATCAACCACAGAGTGGGCACATGATGAAAACTTGTTGAATGAAGGCACGAAGCATGAAAAGCCTAAGTGCTTAATGGCTTTGGGAAAGGCTTTTAAACACTATCCGTCATCCTCCCCTCAACCCATACTACTGAAAGATTATAATAATAATTGTTATTACTGAGGGCTTTGTGAATACCAGACAGTGCACCACCTCCCATGTACACCTACATACATGGGCACACGCACATGGACACAGAAATACAAATATGTTATTTCCTGTTAATGACTCCTAATGATCCTATTAAGTAATTGTTATTATCTATTATTATCCTTCTGTCATAAATGGGGAAACTGAGACTTAAGTCAAATGACACAACCAATTAAAAGCAGAATTGGCATCAAATTTCACATCTTCCAATTCCAAGGCTACATGATAGAACCACCATTCGATGCTAATAATCTCTCTGTCTGTAGCTTCAGTTTCCTTAAACTTTCCTTTTCTTAAGCATTTCCACAGGCATCATCCCACGCCTTCATAGCAGTTACCACTCTCAGAAGTTGTGTTATAACTGCATCCGTTCACCTGCCTGCCTCTATTAGCATCTAAGCTCCACCCAAGAAGGGTGTTGGTTTTCTTGTTCACTGCATTAGCGCCTGGAGAGTGGTTAAGTGCTTGCTGGATGCATGAATAAATGAACTCACTTTCATCTATGGTCCTTGTTTGATTGATAAGCCTCACCATCCAGTTGCTCAATCAAGAAAGCGGGGCATTATGGTCACTTGGTCAAGTTGTGTTTACTTCTCAAATGTTATTCAAATCTGTGTTTTTCCCTCCATTGCCCATGCTACTGCATTAATTCTGGCACCTATTACTTCCTACTTTATGGTGGCATCCTCATCTTTGTCCCTGACTTGAGTTACCCTCTGATTCATAAAATTTCTAGTGTAGTGGTTCTCAACTGGGAAAAATTTTGCCCTCCAGGTGAAATTTGGCAATGTCTGGAGACATATTTGTTATCACCATTGGGGGTTGCTACTGGCATCTAGTTGGGAGAGGCCAGAGATATTGCCAAACATCCCAGAATACACAAGACTGCCCCCCCCCAAAGAATTACCTGGCCAAAGGGTCAACAGTGTAGATATTGAAAAACACTGTTCTAGAGAAAGCTTACTAAAACTTCATTCTTTTTTTTTTTTTTTTTAAAGATTTTATTTATTTATTTGAGAGAGAATGAGAGAGAGCACGAGAGGGGGGAGAGTCAGGGAGAAGCCGACTCCCCGCTGAGCTGGAAGCCCGATGCGGGACTCCATCCTGGGACTCCAGGATCATGACCTGAGCTGAAGGCAGTCGCTTAACCAAAACCACCCAGGCGCCCTGAAACTTCATTCTAGTTTATGTGTAGTCAGATCCTTTCAATGACTAGACTCTGCCAAGAGGGTAATATACAAAGTTCATAGCATGTAGAATATAATTATGATTCACTTCCTCCTTCTGACTTCAGCTACGTCTCATTCTTTCACCAAATGTGCGTGAAATTCCAGTTACTTAAAGCAATTTGCCTGTTCTTGAAAGCTTTCTGGTATTTCCTGTGGTTGACTTGTTAAAACTCTAAGGCAAGCTTCTGAGATGCCCTCTTAGTCTGTCCTAGATACGGTCATTCAGTAAATCCTAAGTGCTCACGGCGTGGACACTGTTAGGCACTGAAGATACAGAAGTGAATAAAATAAAGGAGGTCCCTTCCTTTTGGAGCTTCCCATCTTTACTGTAGTTAGCTGAGAGCTGTAGAGCACTTACAGCTATCACTTCACCATTATTAGACCACTAAATATAATTCAGTTGTTCCTTCAGATAAAATGAGCAATACTTAAGTCATTCTCAGTTCATAGCAAATTCACATTTATTTATCTAAAAAAATGTGTGTTTTAAGCAGTTGGTTTCTTCAAATCAGGTTCCAGACAAGATCCATTGGTTTCATTTGATTATGTCCTTTGTGTTGTCTTTTGGGTTCTTTTAATCTAAAAATCGACTTCTTCCCTCCCTCTCTTTTCTCCCCTTCCTTCCATTTTTCTTTCCTTCATTCCTTCTTCATCTCTCTTTTCTTCTCCTCACCCCTTCTTCTTTTTCCCTCATTCTGTTGTTTCGTGGAAGCAGTCAGTGAGTTGTCCTGTAGAAAGTCCCACATTTTGGAGTCTAGATTTCTGACTTCTTCTTTGTCCAAGTATTTAACTTATCCCTCTATTCTTCATGTTCCCTTATAGACTGAAAATTAGATAGGAAGGTTTAATTAGACTTATGTACTTTTTTTGCAATAATAATTCATAAGTAAGTAGTGCTGTGTATTTCACATTTCATCATATAGGTGGTAGAACAATGTGTGGTTGTTTGACTTTTAATGATGCTTAGATTGGGTTTGGATGGTGACAGGTGATGACCCAACATCTTCCTTATAAACTTTACTATCAGCTTTGCACCTGATGGTTTTAGCATTCATTGAGGACTATTGCATGAATCAGTTAATTAGATATTTAAAAATGGTGGCAGTCTAATTCCTTCATTCTGTTTGCATTTAGGAGGTAGAATTCCTCCATGTAGAACTTGCATCATAGTTACCATGAAATACAATCTAAACAAGAACAGCAGCATAAATTTTAATTTTCCTCTGTAATCATTAATTTTCAGGGAAATAATTTGGTACCTTAACATTCTCTGGTGGCATCCAATTAACTTTAATTTGTTTTTCTCTTTATCCTTCTTTATTTTCTTCTCTAAGTATTATTATGAACTAATAGCCCCTTTATGCCTCTCACTTCTTTTTAAATTCATGAGGCTCTAACATTCAGTACAAACGATTGTACAGGCAGTATATATGCAGTGGATATTTTCCCCCTGAAAGTTAAAGAAATAATCTTTGTTTTAGAATTTGGGAAAATTTTTATTAGAGAATGAAATTAAATAGACAGTAGATACTGTGCCTGATTTCTTACCTCAGTAGACATAGCCTGACACTTACTAGACAACAGACTAGATGGTGTTTTTGTTGCAAGTTTACTTTTGGTCACAATATCTATGAATTATTTACAAACACCATTGGAATATGCAACTTGCTAGATAATTTAGAGATGTCTCAGGAATTATACCCTTGGTAGGAACCCTGGGGATGATTACGGGTCACTGTAGACTATCTCTAACATTATATAATTCCTTTGTGTGAGCAAGCATTTAGAGGACCTGGGTCAGTAACATTTTCTAAGTGAGCTGATTAGAAAGGACTTAGCCAAGTTAAAACAAAACCATGAACTCAGAGAAGTTTGAATTTTTTGTTTTGCCCTTGATTTCCTAGACACTCTTGATCAAATCTTTTGATCTCCATTTCCCTCAATTGCCTCACATTTAACAAAGAGTGTTTATGTCAGTCTACTTACCTTCAGAGATAGGGTATATTTTAATTAGTATTATAAGAAATGCATGAGTAATAATTGAGTTTTCAGTATCCTATTCCTGTATATGTTTTTCTGCTAATAATTTTACCTGGCTGGTGCACACTTGGAGTATTTCTGTGCTATTAGTGGACTGTTACATAGTTGATTACAGCTTAAATTACCTTTCATTATTGACAACTGGAACACAAAGAATGATGTAGCTTTTTTTATATGTCACATTTCAATTTAAAAAATTATAATGAATATAGTTATGTGAAATGGCGGTAATGATGGAATCACTGAATGGTGCTTGTCTTTGATTGCTTACACCAGTGATGTTTCATTTGTACCAATTATTTTCTCTTGGCTAAAATTGACTATATCTTTGGATTATCTGCTTTAAAATAGTTTAAGACTTTTACAGTTATTTAAAGAAAAATAACCTCGGTTTAATTGATTGTTTACTTTGTTCTTGGTCCTAGGATATTGTACCTAATTTAAAAAATCTGCTTTATAGCTATTTAACTCTTTAAAACAGCCCAGTGGGTTTTCAGAAAAAGGTTGAGTCTTAGAGAGGTTGAATAATTTTCCTAGTGCACCATATATAATTAGAAGTAAAGTCGAGATTATCTAAAGTCAGGTTGACTCTAAAGTTTATGCTCTTAACTATAAGCTACTGTCATCTTTGAAAAAGACAAATTCTATTTCCATGGAGAGTTATTAAGTCATCTTTTCCAATCATAATAAATGGTTGCTTACATAAGTTAGCATATATTTGTTAGTATGCATATATTATATGTAGCCCAAAGTAATTAAAAATATATTCTACTCTTTACTTGCTCTGATCGTCAACAGACATTAAAAAAATCTGAAGACATAGCTCACAATCAGCATTTGTTCAACTTCCCTTTTCTTTTACAGCTCCATTCTCCAAATTTTCTCAAATTCCTTTTCACAACACACCTTTTAAAAATATCCCCCTTACAATTTCAAGTCGTTCAGTTTGGGAAAGAATTACTTCTTTTTAAGGAAGAGGTAAGAGAAAATCAAACTTGTGATTTCAGCAGTGACTTTCAAACTTTCTTGACCACATATAATAAGTGGAAAGTGTCAGAAAATAATGCAGTGACCTTTAACACTTCTATGTTATTCCATTCCGTTCTGCTCTACTCTACCCCTTTCCTCTGTGCCCCTTTCCTCCTCCACTTGAGAATTTCAGTTATGACCCATCCAGTTGATTTATGATTCATCAGTGGGTCATGAGCAGCAGTAAGAAAGTGAGTTACACAATTATCTTCTATTGGAGAGAGAGAGGTCTATGAGCATGGCTACATTACTGATTTTGCTTCTATCATCCATATAAATGCATGTCACATTAATTGCTTTGCTAAGAATTATTTCAGTGGGAATTTATATTTTGAAAAGTCCTATTAAAGTAATTATTAATGAAAGAAAAAAGGGTAATGATTAGGTCAGAAGGGAATGAAGTGAAACACTTAGAAAATAATAGGATTAAGATGGATTATGAATTTAGTGTATTTTGTTTCACTTAAAATTTGTTTTGTAGCATTGTTTCACAATATAGGAGGCTCTGTGGAAAGGGGGGTAAAACACAGAAACAATTTTAATAGGGAGTAAAATGACTAAGAGAAATTATAAGGATTAGTATGCACGTTTTGTGACAGACAATGAGAAGTGTTGGTGAGAATAAATTGGAAACCTCGTATATTGCTGAAGGGAATGTAAAATAGTGCAGCCACTTTGGAAAACAGCTTAGTTCTTCTTCAAAATGTTTAACAGTTAACTTTGGTGTAGCAAATCCACTCCCAGGTATATAACTGAGAGCAATGAAAATATATGTCCACACAAAAACTTGTTCACACATGCATGTCCATAGCAGCATTGTTCATGATAGCCAAAAATTGGACCTAATCCAAATGTCCATCAAATGATAAATAAAATGTGGTATATTCACTCAATGGAGTATTATTTGGCTGTAAAAAGAATGGAAGTGCTGATATATGCTGCAAGGTGGGTGAATCTTGAAAGGATTATGTCAGCTGAAAGAAGTCAGGCACAAAGGACCGCATGTTCCTTCTCATGGAATGCCCAGAATAGGCAGATTTATAGAGATAGAAAGTGGATCAGTGCTTGCCAGGCTGAGGGTAGGGTGGGGCAGGAGAAGTGGCTGCTAAGGGTTATGAGGTTTCTGTTCTGGATGACAGAAATGTTCTAAAATTAGATCATGGTGATGGTTGCACAACTTTAGTAATATACCCAAACCCACTAAATTGTACATTTCAAATGGGTGAGTTTTATAATATGTGAATTATATCTCAATAAGGTTGTTGAAAAGGAAATATATATTTTAGAATTGAGTGGAAGTATTAAATAAATGCTATTGTTTGATGAAGTCAGTGATAGTCTTTATGTTTTGGATATCGTTTACATGTTTATTTTTCATATTAGAGTTCTTGTTCAAGGTGTCTTCACATTCTAAAGAGCACAACTAGCATAGCAATTTGGCTCAAGTTTTATAAACTCTGCATCTATAAGAAGAGAGTCAATTAATAAAGAATGATATTTTCGAAAAGAAATTTAAAACTGAGACTAGTAAAATGGCAAAAATAGCTCAAGAACAGGGGAAAGAAACTACAAACAGTAGATTTTTAATGTAGACAGATTTCATGTTGCTAATTTTGATTCAAGATTTTTATAACTGTACTTCAAAATTAACCTTTTATTTTGTTCTCATAATTTAACCGGGGACTGATTGCTTCTGTTTTGGCTATAGTTTAATTGCAATCTGAGGTAATTCAGAAAAAAGACATCAGGGTTTTCAGATAACTAGAAAAATAAGTTTAATTTTAAATAAACTTTGGTTTTTTTGGAGTAATTTTATATTTATAAGAAAGTTGTGAAGAGAGTAGACCATTTCCTTCAACCCTTACTGATGTCCCTAAAGGTTCGCCATGGTATAAACACTGGTCAAAACTAGGAAATTAGTATTAGCACATTGATATTAACTAAACTCCAGAATTGATTTGGAATTCCAAGTTTTTCCCCCTGATACCCTTTTTTCTGTCCATTGATCCAATCCAGGCTACCACATTACATGTAATCATCATGTCTTCTTAGTCTCCTCTGATGTGTGACAATTTTTGGTATTTCCTTGTTTTTTGCATGATTTTGACTTTTTTCAGGGGTCTTGGTCAGTTATGGTTTAGAATATTCCTTAATTTATAAAAACAGAGAGAGAGGCAAACCATAAGAGACTCCTAACTAGAGAACTGAGGGTTCCTGGAGGGGAGGGGAGGGGGTAACTGAATGATGAGCATTAAAGAGGACATTTGATGTCATGAGCACTGGGTATTATATGCAACTATGAATCACTAAATTCTACCACTGAAACTAATAATACACTAAATGTTAACTAACTTGAATTAAAAAAAAGGAATATTCTTTTGTTTGATATATATTTTTTATCATTATTAGATCTGAGTGACGAGGGTTGGGGATGAATATCACAGAGGCAAAGGTCCCTCCTGCTTATCTCGTGTCTGGAGATGCATGGCATTAACATGATTTATTCCTGGTGATACAAATCTTGATCACTTGTATAAGGTAGTGTTTGCTGGGGTTTCTCCACTAAAAAGTTCCTATTTTCCCTATCTGTATCCTATTCTTTGGAAGTGAGGAACCTAGTTTTATATGAAAAAAGGAGTGCTTCATTTTTATTTCTGTTTTTTTAATTTAGGCCCCAATACATCTTTTGAATCTGTGCAGTAGGGAGGTTCTTTTGTTATCTTTGATTAAAACATCTTACCCTTCCTATGACAAGTTATAATACTTCTTAAGCAAATTTTCATTTTCAGAACAGACTGAATATTCCACTATAAGTTAGTTTTTTTTTTTTTTTTTTTTTTTTTTACTAGTAACAGTGAAGATGTTAACGTAAGACGAAAATTCTCTTGCCAAGGGGAATATATTTTTAGGGCAATCTAATAAAAAAGCTTTTTCATGAATGTTGTTTCATACAAACAATAAGGGAAAAATACTATACCATAAATGGCATTTTGCATTGTGTCTGGAAAGATGTGTAGCTCTAATTTTCTTGTACGTTTTTCAGTCCATGTGTGGAATGTTCTTCACAATATGAGTATTTTAGTTTTACTTACTCCATAAATTTTATAATATTATAAAGTCCTACTTCAAAAAATGTGTTTTTTTCCCCTCACAGACATTACACTATAATAACCTTCAAGACCTCTCCAATAGAAAGCAAATTCCTCTTGGTCTACTTCCTTCTCTTTTTCTCTAAGAACGTATTCCTTCAATTAATTCCTCTTTTTATTTACTTTTCAACCCCTCCTGCATTTTGGGCTCTTCACTGGGGCTAGAAACAAGCTGTCTGGCTCAGCTTTAAAATGAGCATGTGTGCAGGGACGCCCATATGTGTGTGCATGTGCACGCACACACGCACGTGCGCACACACACATGTTCTTGCACTCTCAGGCAAACACACATGCTTTCTCGGTCTCTGATTGTATGTGTAGGTTTTTCAGTTCTTCTGAATTTCTTAAGAGGTTACATTTATATTTAATGTCACTTAAATGTACATTTAAAAATGGATTAAAATGGTAAATTTGGTTGTATCGTATCACATTAAAAACGAAAACAAACAATAGGTTACATTTATCTCTTTTATGCCCCATTTGCTGTCTTTAACACAATTTCATTCTGAATTTTCCTGTAGTCTTTCTCTCTCTGCTGAAATGGTTTTGTCTGTGCCACCAGTCATCACTAATTTTCAAATCAAATGGACTTCCTCCTTCTGGAGTTGGACAGTCACTGACACACAGTGTGTATTTAATAAATATCAGTTGCTTGAATGTTGAAGGAACTTTTAATTTTCCATAAAAATGTTTGTATATATAAGAATACCTCTCACAAGTATGCTTTCCTAATTTGCTTAGTTTGTAATGACGAGTGATTCCTCCCCTCCCACTCTGTGTGGTACCTACTCATGCATGTGAATGAAGCAGGAATATCTGGTGTAGTTAGACAGTGTTCGTAGAGCTTCTGCAGTGTAGATTTGATTCCTGCGTATTTTTAGTTCGTGCTCCACCGATAGTTTTAGTAACTGGTTTGGGGCCTGTTTGGTCAGTCCCCATCAACAATATCACTTTCTGCTTTCCCCTTTGGGTCCTAAAATCTGTGCAAATCTGTGCTTTCGTTGGGCAATGTAAAATTGCACCAGGAGGTATATACCTCTACCAGAATAGGCTCCTTGTTCTCTTTTCTGAAAAAGATCAGCTGGTCACCTGAACTAAGGCATAAATACTTAAAAATGAGGCAATAGTTGTATCCTAGGTCGTAGAGTAGAGGTAAAGTAAGGTAGGTCACAAAGGCAGAATGAGGGACTAGCCACAGTGGAGTAGGGTTTTTAAGCAATGTTAGACAGTCTTTTCTCTGATCAATGCTTAACTTGAGAAAATTTTTCTCAGCCCCAAATAAGGACCCTCAATAGGAAACTTCTGCATCTTTAATATAAAACCAAGCTGCTTTTCACATCAGAGTTGTATCTATGTAGAGCCCTAGTGGGTCTGCTCTGTGGTTACCAACCTTTGTTTTCTCATAATTATATTCCCCCCACTTTTTTTTTTAAAAGATTTTATTTATTTATTTGACAGAGAGAGAGAGATCACAAGTAGGCAGAGAGGCAGGTAGAGGGAGAGGGGGAAGCAGGCTCCCTGCTGAGCAGAGAGTCTGATGCGGGGCTCGATCCCAGGACCCTGAGATCATGACCTGAACTGAAGGCAGCGGCTTGACCCACTGAGCCACCCAGGCACCCCATTCCCCTTTTTTTTAAAAAGATTTTTTAATTTATTTATTTATTCGTCAGAGAGAGAGCGAGCGAGCACAAGCAGGCAGAGGCAGAGGGAGAAGCAGGCTCCCTGCCGAGCAAGGAGCCCGATGTGGGACTCGATCCCAGGACTCTGGGATCATGACCTGAGCTGAAGGCAGTGGCTTAACCAACTGAGCCACCCAGGCATCCTATATCCCCCTTTAAACTTGTTTTATTTCAAGAGACATTGTAGAGAGAGATGGAATTATATATTCGTATTGGAGGGAGGTGCCTAGCTCTAAGCTTAGTATTGTTAGCATTTGGCTGGGCCAAGAATAATACTAATATATATCAACAATAATGGCAGCATTAACACCCATTTACTGAGCCCAGACTCTGTTCTTATGAAGTCATCCAGGCATTTTGCAAATACTCTGAAGTCAGGGACCATGTCCATTTTATCCCTACCTTTGATAGAGTCACTGGGACATAGAAGGCACATAGAAGGCAAGAATCTTTCTCATCTTCAGAACAATCCCAAAGAGATCTATTCTAATTTCTCTTCTATAGATGGAGAAACTGAAGCTTACAAATAAATAACTTGTACAAGGCCATTCACTTAGTAATTACAGTGGCAGATTTGAGCTCAAGTATCTATAGCTTCGAGGCCAGACATTTTTGCACTGTACTGTGGTGGCAAGTAGGTAGATGGGTAAAATAATATAAGAGTGAGTGAATGAATGAATTGCTGTAGTCCTATTTGCATTTATTAGTCAGCTATCCCTAGGCTACCTTTGGTTAGAATAATAGAATTGTGCTTGCCACGGTAGAAGATGGCTTTGATTCTGCTTACCTGTTCTTAAGATCCAAAGCATCCGTAGAGGTCCAAAAACAAGCAAAACAGAAGAAAACAAACAGTGGCACCACTGGACTCCAGGGATGCACTCAACACTGTGGAGGCCAGTCTGCTTAGATAGCTGCGGGTCTCCGAGGCTTCCCCGTGAGATAGGAGAGCATGTCTCAGAGGCTCTCAGCAATATTGTGTCACCAAGGAACTGGGCAGGGCTGGTGGCGGAAGGGTGTGAATGAATGGTCATTCTGTCGGGTGCCCATATCCCTCTCTGTGTCTTGTGAGTTCAAGTTCCAAATATGTTGTACTTAAGTAATTCTGCTCTTTGCTTTGTCTGGCCCAGAATTCGGGTAACTGTCCAAACATGGGGAGCTCACAAATCAAAACAATCAATTTCCAGGAAGAATGGCCTATTTAAATTCAATTCCAGGAAGGTACTGGAATCAGGGGTATATAATAGGGAGGTCAGAACAAAAGAGATTGGCAAGGACAGGAGAAGGGCATTTCAGGCAGGGAATAATGTGTTTATTATTATACTTGAGTAACTTTAAATTTTGATCCTTTTATTTCCCCTTTTTACTTTTTCTCTAGAAATTGCTAAGGAAATTGGACAGAAAGTAGAAGAAAAGGCCATAAGCCATCTACCAGTTTAATAACTCTTTTTTAAGTCTGAAAATTTGTTTATCTGAGATAGACATTTAGATGAAATCAAATACAGAAGCAAAACTCAAGTAGCCAACACGATGAGAATGCGTTTGAATGACTTGTTGAACTGCAGAGAGGCTTCTGTATCTTTCAGAATCTTTTGCAAATTTCAGCCAAAAAGAATTCTGGTGTGAACGAGGTTTGTCTAATATTACTTTCCATTTGTTAGAGAGTTGTAGTTGGTTAGCTGGAAATACAGTATTTCAGTTGCTAGGCAAAATATATCTGTTGTAAGCAGTAAAATGTAAGTATGTAAAAATGCTTTTACATAAATTTATCTGAGATTTTGGAAGAAATTAAATTCAGCCTGTCCTCATTTACATCCCTAATGCGTGCCTTTTGACTATGTTGATTCTGAAGCACTGGCTATGACTCTGTGTTCTATTGTTAATTTATATGGTAGTTCACTGTTTATAGACCACTGGCTTCTGGGATTTGAGGCAGTTTGAAGAAGAGCATACTTTGTCCATAAACCTCTTGTTTTTTTGTTTTGTTTTTGATACATAAATTAGTTTATTTAATTTTATTATTATTTTTTTGCAAATACAAGTTTTTATTTTCCCACTGAAATTTCCTTACCATGATGGTGAATATCAGCAGTAATAGAGAACAGGTAGTGTCTGTATTTTCAACTTCCCAAGAATGTTCTGCCCAGTAGTACAGAGATATTCAGTAACATTTTATTTAAAACAGTAAATATTTGAGATTGCTGAAGTAGGATTTTTTGAAGATCATTGAATGTCCTTTATTTTATATTAAATAATGAGCACTTTGTATCTTTCTTTATATGTAATAACAAACACTTCGGGAAAAATGTGTTCTCCAAAATTTTCTTTGGTATCAGTTTTGTGTCTATTCAATTTAATAACTTTATAAAAACAAAACAAAGCTATTAAAAAAAAAAACTTTATCTTAGAGAAAGGGGGCGAGTACAACTTGGAGGAGGGGGCAGAGGGAGAGGGAGACAAGCAGATCCCCTGCAGAGTGGGGAGCCCTACGCAACAGTGGGTCTCAATCCTAAGACCCTAAATTCATGATCTGAGCCGAAATAAGTCGGACGCTATTGACTGAGCTACCCAGGTGCTCCTAAATCTATTTCTTTTATGGGCATAAAGTCCTCATTAATACTGTTTTGAAAGTGATTAAAAGTACATTCCGAAGATGGACTTCCAGGATTCTCATACTACTTTCATCATTTACTAGCTGTGTGCCTTTTAAACAACTTAAACACCTCTCGGTGCCTTAGGTTTTTCAACCTTAACTGGAGATTATAATAGTACCTACTTGCTAGTCTTTTTCTGAGGATTAAATGAGATCCTTTTGATAACATGCTTACTTAGAACAATATCTGGCAACTAGTAAATACTATTTCTATAATAACTTACGTCTTCGAAGTTTTATAATTTCTATTTAGTTTTGATTGGTAATTATATTTCTAGAAATCAGAGTATTTGAATTAGACTTTCTGATTCTTGATCAAGCAGGTTTTCATTTATTGTAGTTACTTTAGATTTTATTTCAATAATTTGTAAAGAATATTTTTTGAGAGAACCCAAAGATATTGTGCATGAGAATCAAATATAAATATACGTTCATACATGTACATGAAATCATTTAGTCATGTTGCATTAATTTGAAATGTGAGACTATTTCAGCCTATTTCATTTGTTTGCAAGGTTTTCAGGTTAAAGTGCCTTCCTATTTTGGAAATTCTTATGAAAATTATGTGCTGTGTGCTATTTTCTTATTTTCCTTGTTGATCTTAGCCATGTCCTTAATAGATGGGCACTTTGCAATTATGAAATCACTGAACTAGAATCATTAATCTTTCATTTTGGTAATTTATGTTTTCATATTTGTGCCCCTTCTTTAGAGGAATATTGGGAAAGCAAGTTGTATGTTTGAAATTTATAGTGTCTAGTTTTATTTTAAGAAGGCATAGGATGCAAAGCTCTGAGATATGGTAATACCATATCTTGATTTTCTGACATGTTGTGAGGAAATAATATAGTCTAGATAAATGTGTCTTTTTTTTTTTTAAAGATTTTATTTATTTATTTGACACACAGAGAGAGAGACCGAGACCACAAGTAGGTAGAGAGGCAGGCAGAGAGAGAGGGGGAAGCAGGCTCCCCGCTGAGCAGAGAGCCCGATGTGGGGCTCTATCCCAGGTCCCTGAGATCATGACCTGAGCTGAAGGCAGAGGCTTTAACCCACTGAGCCACCCAGATGCCCCACAGATAAATGCATTTTTTAAGGTGATCCCCCGCCCCATAATGTATTATTTTTTTCCTTGTCTCCTGAAGCAGTGCATAGTGAACATAAATTTTTCTTCATGATACAGGGTCATCATTAGGAATTTTAATTATACTGCCCAGTGACACACCAATGTCCTCAGGATATATTAAGATAGGTAGACCTCTTTGGCCATGTACTAAATGAGTCTGGGCAGCTGTCTTTCTGTGAATTCTCATGTCTGCTGTTATTCTTTACCATTGGCAATGTGCCAGCTTCTAGAAAGTCAATCCCCTTTATTTGTTGATTCTGACTAAAAGCCATGCTCCCTTGAATAGAATAGAATAGAATAGAATAGAGCTTGAGTAAGGACTTGATGTTTTCTCCTCAAGTGCAATTCATGGGATAAGGTGTTAGTGTATATAGATGAGATATTGACTCCATTAGAGAGCTCTGCTGGAGGAACTAGTTTTGATGTCTGTACACTATTCCAGTATACCATCAAAGGACCTATTTATATTTTAAATAGATGGCTAAGTGAAGAACTTGAGTATAAATGTGAATGCTACACAGATATTATTGAGGAGATTTGCTACATCCATAAACAGAAGAAATAGAATTTTGTAAAATTTGAATTTGTAAATTAGACATCTTAAATATAATGCTGGTAAAAATAGGAACAGGATATCATACAGGTCATGAGGAGTCCCCATCCCTGGATATATTTCATAGTAAAACTCGAGAATGACTGTCAACTATTTTTAGTTAATGCTTCGGTAATAGAGGTTTTAAGGGCTAGTGGACCGTTTGAAAACTTTTCGCCTCTACCTTTGTTCTCTACTTCAGATATTGATGAATTGATTCATTCAATGATAATTTATGAGTTTATTTACTCCATTAAAGGTACTGTGGGAGGTACTGGAGAGGTAACTAAAAGATATATGGCCTTTGCCCTCCTGAAAAGAGGAGTAAAATAATCATGCAAAAGAATCCATATTTATCAATTGTAATAAATCTTATAAAAGTATTGGGTGCTGTGAGTTTACGTATTAGCAAGAAGAGGTAGTATAGATTGGGAATTTTGAGATGAGTTGATGAGCAAGTTGAGATTTGACAGGTGAAGAAAAACTAGAAAAAACAATGCTCTTAACAGAGGAAGCAGTGTGGGAAAATTCTTAAAAATAGGAAAGAAATAGGTGCATTGTGAGAACTGAAAGAAGGCCCAGGAAACTGGAATGCAGTGAGTGAGGAAGAGTATCCTTTATGAGCTAGAGATGGACACGTGTGTAAGTGACAGGTCATGAAGGACCTTGGAGGCCATTGTAAGGGTTTTCAACATTTTTCCAAGTGTAAAGACATTGAAGAGTTGTAAGTAGGAGGATGGCGTCATCAGAGTTTAAAAAAATATATATTTTCTTCTCAGCTATTCACTGATTAATGGAAATTGGGGAAGGTATGAGCAAGTGTAGAGAAAGGGCAGAGAGGCTATTGAAGCAACAGAGGGGTGGTCAAAGTAATGAAGGGCAGAGGTGGACAGAGCCAAGATACACAGACCAAGCCCTCAGTTCCATTATCTGTAAAATGCGGATAGTTGCTGTGCTTGGTACAGGGTTCCAGGTTCAGTAAATATCAGCTATTATCATTTGTGTTATCCAGTGGAATTTGTACTAATTGATCAGTTAATTGCAAAAGCTGGTTAAAGAAGGGAAATAGTAAGTAATATATAAGCACATCCTATGTTTTAACCTAAAACATATAAACACTCATTGGCAGTCTTCTAATGCAGTGTTGGGATCATTTGTTGAATATGAATCTGTGAATTGTAGTTCTTAATTGATTTTGTTGGGTTAGTTTTGTATGACCCATACCCATAGATGTACCCTCTGATTTACAGTTGTGGTTCTTTTAAAGTCCAGCAGGAAATTAAAGACATCTTCAGATGTCTTTATAAGACAAGGGTGAGGATGAGAGCAGAGAACTTTCTGTTTTTTCTCCCAGTTTTTCCCAGTGTGTGATTTAAAAACAATTCATAAAACAGTTTTTCTTGGGGGGCACCTGGGTAGCATAGTCAAGCATCCGAATCTTGGTTTCGGCTCAGGTCATGATTTCATGGTCATGAGATAGAGCCCTGAATTGGGCTCTGTGCTCAGTGCAGAGTCTGCTTGAGATTCTCTCCCTCTCCCTCTGCCCTTCCCTCTCATGCTCTCTCTCTCTCATTCTCTAAAATAAATACATAAATCTTAAAAAAATTTTTTTCTTGGAAGTTTTAAAAAATAGTTTATGTAGTTTTATAGAACTAAACTTTTTAAAATTCAAATTTTACCAGTTTATGTAATATTTAATTAGAATACATAATTTCACTAATAAGTACATACTGATATAAACAGGTTTGGAAAAAAAATACAACTGAGTTCTGGCATGGATGTCATTTGACAGGAGGGAATTATCATATACGGTGATACTAGAAATTAACTTTGTACTGGTGTAAACATTCAGTGTGCATTGGCCATAAATTGGTATCTTTTTATAGAAGTAATGGAGAGTATCAGTGAATCTCAGAGGTAACTGGAGAATAGATAAGAGGGCTTTTACTGCGTTTTGGAAGTAGAATTGACAGGACAGGCCTTAACGGGGTGAGGGAAAGGGGAGTTCCAAGCATGTCTCCCATATTTCTGGTGTAAGCAACCATTCGGAAGAAGGAATTATGTATCAAGATGAGTGGGAAGTCGGGGGATAGACTCCAAATGTACTTTACAGCTTAAGATTCCTGGAAGACTTTCAAGTAGCATATTAAATAGGCTTTTGGCAATTCAGCCCTAGAGTTTAGAGAGATCTTGGCTGGCTTTGCTTTAGGAGCTGGTGGGGAAGTGTGATGAAGGCTTGCACCAAGGCAGAGTGGCCCATGTGCCAGACTGGATTATATGGAACGTGGAATCATGGTGGCTGGAGGCCAAGTGGTGAGAGGGAGCATCTGTATCATCCTTGGGCCAGGAGGCAGAGTGATGTAGCTGCAGGAATGGAGCTGATTACCAGGGTCAAAGTGGACCTCCAAATGCAGAAACTAATCAGAAAATCACAGGTCTATAGAATTAGAAGATAAGGAAGTAGGGCAAGAAACAAATTAAATGCTTCAGCAGTAAGGCTGAAGACTGCTAGTGTTAGAATACCATTTTTGTGTTGTGGTTATTGAATAGTGTGTGGGCCAAAATGAGAGCTTTTCACACGAGGTCAGCCACCATAAACATTAATTTGATTTCTTAGAAGTGTCAATGGACTTTTCATAGTGCAGCCTTGATGCAAGGGTGCTCTTATAATCAGTGGTATGCATTTATGAACATATTAGCCTCTGAGAGGGGGCTAGACTACAGGAAGCGATTTCGAATTCCCTAAAAAGGGACTAAGCTCTTAACCTTGGCCTTGTTAACATTATTCTGTAACAAAATAAACAAATGGAATAAATTTATTATCTGCATGCAAAGCAATATAGACATTTGTTCTCACCAGTGCCCCAGATTCATATTGACGTGCAAATCATTCCATTGTGTTGGAATTCATATGGAAAACGCAACATATTTAGAAACTGGTGGAAATTATAATTAGATCTGAAAGTATTCTGTCAATCAAAATGAATATTATGTTGTTTTACCCAGCTGAGTTAAGTAGCAAATTGTGGTAAGGAAGGAAGTGTTTATTTTTAGTCGATGAGTATAGCTAATCTGGCCTCTCAGTATAGGGGTGTTGTGCTGTGATAGGAGAGAGAATTTAGCTGACTGGTCACATGATGGCTTATTAAATAATTTCAAACATGCCGGATTGAAGATTCTCATTGATTTCCCATTTCCTGAAAGACTAGAGAGCTGAATCTGGGTAACTTTTCTTTTTGAAGAGACAGTCTCTTAAAAGATATTTTTTCCTTCTAATGTGAGTATTTACAGATTGAATATTAAAACTGGAAATAGGCATTATTGATTTTTTTTTTTGCAGGACTTGACACCTTACCTATATTATGAATTTCTTCAATGTTTTAATCTTCACAAACATTTGATGTTTATTATTTTTTTTAAGTCTCTATTTTTTTAAAAATCCCGGAAGAACTGACCTTACATATGAGAAATTTGTCAATATCTCATGTTTATAATACAGTTTTTTCGTTTTATATTTAGAAGGAGCCACACATCCTCGTACAACTTACCATATTCTCTTGCCAGCTGTTCTTGATTCTCTTTCTCAGGGTCTGGTGTCGTCATTCAGTCCCTTGTCCAAGATGGAAAACTGGGCTTCAGCCTTGACTCTTACTTTTCTCTTTCTTCTGTGTTTAATTCATTCTAGAGTCTGCTCAGTACTCTGTCTTCATAGCCCCTACTTAATTCAGTCCTTTGTCTCTGCCCTACATTGTTACCGTGGCCTTCTGCATTCTCTCTACCTTTCAACCCATTCTTTCTCCTTCAGTCAGCATGATGTATAATCGTGCTGTCTCCCTGCTTAAAACATCAGTGGTACTGCCCTTAGGATAAAACACAAACTACTTAGCATGTTGTATAAATGTTTTGAGGCCTGACATCCTCCTATTTCTTCAGCTTCAGACTCCCTTCTTCCCTCACATTCTAAGCTCCAGGCATACGGAAGCTTAATTTCTGTTCTCAAATGTCACATGGCTATCTGGCAACTCCACTCTTCACGCATGATCTTCCTTTGACTTACTGTCTTCCTACTTTCCAGTCTTCAATTTAGATGTCACTGCACAGAGGAAATTTTCCGTGAGCAGCACAGACGAAGTTAGGTGTTCATGTTACACATACACAATACAGTCATTTCATCCATACAGTGGCACTTTTTATTCATCATTGCTGCGGCTTACTCACTTGTTTGTACCTCCCAGTAGACTGAGAGATGAGACCATATGTAATGTTCTGGTTATCTATTGCCTCATGTTTTAGTTTTGTTATGGTGGCACCTCACTTCCAAGAACCCAAATTTGTTCCAGTTACTATTAAAACAAACCCTCAAAACATAACGGTATAAAACAGCCATCATTTTGATTTTTTTTATTAATATATAATGTATTATTTGTTTCATGGGTACAGGTCTGTGATTCATCAGTCTTCCACAATTCACTGTGCTATGGTTAGTGCTCAGTGTCCAGTGTCCATCACCCAGTCACGTTATCCCTACCATCCCCCTCCCCTCCAGCAACCCTCAGTTTGTTTCCTGGGATTAAGAGTCTCTTATGGTTTGTCTCCCTCTCTGGTTTCATCTTGTTTCATTTTTCCCTCCCTTCCCCCATGATCCTCTGTCTTGTTTTTCAAATTCCTCATACCAGTGGGATCATATGACAATTGCCTTTCTCTGATTGACTTATTTTGCTTAGCATAATACCCTCTAGTTCCATCCATGTCATTGCAAATGGCAAGATTTCATTTTTTGATGGCTGCATAATACTCCATTGTATATATATACCACTTCTTTTTTATCCATTCATCTATTGATGGACATCTAGGCTCTCTCCATAGTTTGGCTATTGTGAACATTGCTGCTATAAACATTGGGGTGCACGTGCCCCTTCGGATCACTACGTTTGTATCTTTGGGGTAAATACCCCATAGTGCAATTCCTGGGTCATAAGGTAGTTCTATTTTCAACTTTTTGAGGAACCTCCATACTGTTTTCCAGAGTGGCTGCATAACTTGCATTTCCACCAACAGTGTAGGAGGGTTCCCCTTTCTCCGCATCCTCACCAACACCTGTCTTTCCCTGACTTGTTAATTTTAGCCATTCTGACTGGTGTGAGGTGGTATCTTACTGTGGTTTTGATTTGTATTTCCCTGATGTTGAGCACTTTTTCATGTGTCTGTTGGCCTTTTGGATGTCTTCTTTGCAGAAATGTCTGTTCATGTCTTCTGCCTATTTCTTCATTGTATTATTTGTTTTTTGAGTGTTGAGTTTGATAAGTTCTTTATAGATTTTGGATACTAGCCCTTTATCTTATATGTCATTTGCAAATATCTTCTCCCATACTATTGGTTGTCTTTTGGTTTTGTTGACTGCTTTGCTGTGCAAAAGCTTTTGATCTTGATGAAGTCCCAGTAGTTCATGCCCTTGCTTCCTTGCCTTTGGTGATGTTTCTAGGAAGAATTTGCTGCAGCTGAGGTTGAAGAGGTTGTTGCCTTTGTTCTCCTCAAGGATTTTGATGGATTCCTGTCTCACATTTAGATCTTTCATCCATTTTGAGTCTGTTTTTGTGTGTGGTATAAGAAAATGATCCAGTTTCATTCTTATGTATGTGGAATAGCCATCATTTTCTTTTTTTAAAGGTTCTTATTTATTTATTTGACAGAGAGAGCGAGAGAGCGCAAGCAGGCAGAGCAGCAGAGGGAGAGGGAGAAGCCAGCTCCCAACTGAGTAGGGAGCCCGATGTGGGGCTCGATCCCAGGACCTTGGGATCATGACCTGGGCTGAAAGCAGTCACTTAACTAACTGAGCCATCCAGGCACTCCACAGCCATCATTTTCTATGTTCATGGCTTACATGGGTCAGAAATTTGGACAAGGCACAGTCCAAATATGGGGGTGACTTGTCTCTGCTCCATGGTGTCTGAGGCATTAACTAGAAAGACTAGAAGGGCAGGGGATATAGGATGAAGTCGTCTGAAGGATTTGTTACTTATGTGTCTGGTATCCAGACTGAAAAGGCTTGAAGAGCTGATTTAGCTGGGGTTGTGCACAAAGTGGCTACCTGTGGCCTGTGTTCTTGGTGTTTTCAGAGTATGGTAGATTCAGAATGCCAGATTTCTTACATGGCATCTCAGGGCTCCAGGAGCAAGTCAGAAGAAAGCAGAAGCTGCACACTAATCTCAAGGTCAGCTGATTGTCATCCTTAATGTGATTGTCATCCTTAATGCCAATATAACTTCAGTTCCCTTTTGCCATAGAACGTAACATATTTACAGGTTTTGGCAATTCGAATGTTCACATCTTTGGAGACTATTGCAGTCGGTCCCACTCAGATTCTAGGTGACCCTTGGCAACAGGGATGAGATTGTAAGACTTGGCATTGACAGAAAGTCCTTGCATACATTCCCCCACAGTCCTTGCTTACACAGAGATTGAATCATCACCACAAAGAGACCAGAGCCCCAGCGTATTCTCACCACCACTCGATAAGGCAAGAGGACTTAGACTTAGGCTCACTTCCTGATAGAAGGAGGTTCAAGTAATTTGTAGCCGTATTTTTACATCACCATATATGTCTCGTTCATCACCAGTCTGCTTCATTGTTTGACAAATAATAAGCACTTAGTGAATTCAAGGTACTTAATGTTTGGATCATAATTGAATTGAATAATGTCAAGTCATAGGGAGGAACATCAGAAAAACATGAGCTATGAAGACTAGTAACAAGTTTGTGCGTCTAAGGAAATACAGATTTTCAGTCATTAGCTCTTTACATAAGCAGATATGCTCAGTAACTACTAATGAGAAGCAATGGTGTGTCAGGGTTATTATTGTGAACACCCCAGGAAGGCATGCTCGTTTATGTGTTGTGATGTCTCTGGTCTATAAAAAGCTGAAGAACAGAAGATGTAGAGGGAATGTATGATAAATATATAACAAGTATAAGCTTATGGAAAAGATGAAAAGAAAAAGGAACCAGAATGAACATAAACCCTATGGAAGTTTTAAAATAGTGTTATGGTGGGGCACCTGGGAAGCTCAGTTGGTTAAGCGGCTGAATCTCGATTTCATCCCAGGTTATGATCTTGTGGTCCTGGGATCAAGCCCTGAGCTCAGTAGAGAGCCTTCTTGAGGATTCTCTGTCTCCATCTCCCCCTTCTACCACTCATGCCTGCTTGCTTCGTCTCTCAAATAAATAAGTCTTCTAAAAAAAATAAAATTGTGTTATGGACTGAATTGTCTTCCCTACCCCCCATTCATATGTCGAAGCAATAGCCCCCAGTGTGACTGTATTTGGAGATAGGCCTTTGAGGGAGTAATTACTGGTAAGTAAGGGGTTAGGGATGACCCTAATCTGATAGAACTGGTGTGATTGTTTCTTTTCCTTTGGCAGAAATGTGGCCATAGGAAGTAAGGAATTTGCATCATGAATGCCACTGAGATTCTTAATCTTATGGCAGTAGGTCATTTCATCCAGTTAATGTGTAGTTCCCACATAGTGAGCCTCCATCCATCATATTGGGCAGAAAAAAAATTCATCAATTTTTCTTATCTTCAAATTGAAGAAACATGCCAATATTCACCCCCCCCCCCCAGTTTTGGTATCCTCCACTAATTAATATTCCCTTGAAAAGTGCTGGGAAAGTAGCTTGGCTGACTTCAGTCAAAACTGTCTAAGAAATGTGTACATGTACAGAGTTCTCTGCATCTAATGGGGTGGTATTTCCCAGATAAAGAGACAAATTATGATATTAATGATATTAGAAATCACCTGCTTAAACAAGCTCATTAAATTAAGCCATTGTGTAATTTGTGTTGACCCAGCTATTAGACTCTCTAAGAAAGATTATCTGTTTTCATTCACGGAGAAATCATACTAGAAAACAGGATTGAAATCTCTGGTGACACCTTTGGAATTGACTATATAAATTAGGTTGTTTTGTTTGTTTGTTTGTTTTTTTCCCCAAGCGGTGCATTACTATGGTTAGCTTAAGTAAATAAATGCATTTATTTGAATCTTTGAGTATAGTTCCCAGTATTCAAAGTGATACTACAAACCAGGCTTGAGATTGATACTACTCATATGGCTTTTGGGAATAGGAGAGTTTTAACCATCTTTCTCTGGCAGCTTCATGGGATATGTGAACTTAAAATACTCACTCTGCCCTTGCATTCCCTTACTTGGATTTCTAAGAGCCAGAATTTTAGGTTGCTCCACACCTTACCTGTATATGGATGGCTAGAGGAAAGAATCAATGATGAGACCTTCAGGCACTCCTGGGGGTCTGTAGTGGAAGAGTGGATTACGTTGATTTACTGTTCCACCAAGATATCGCATAGGGAGGGTAAGTTGTTTCCTAAAATGAAACTGGATACTATTAACAGATGCCCATTAGGCAGCTTCAAGACAAGAGCTATCCACTATAGTAGGATTTTTTTTTTTTCTTCAAATTTTATTTTATTTAAAGGCCGAAAAGCAGTCTGGCCTTGCATAAGTAGTCCTGCTTTTGTTCATAGACTCTCTTTAAGAGAGTGAACAACCATAGTACAGCTTATAACTAAATGAATATATGTGTTTTGGAACTTCCTAGTGTTGTTATAAAGAATCAATATATTATGCTTAGGACATTTCCTAGCAAATGAAGATTAGATTTGCCTTTGAAGTGAAAATTGCTTGGGGGTTACTACCAGTTTAAACAGAGGGTTTGGGGATAGAACCACAAGAAAATCTTATAAAAATGAACTATAATTATAAAAATATTTAATAAAATAATAAGAAAATTTAGTTACATTGTCAACAGCTATACATTTGCCTCTGAGAAGACACAGAGTGTTTAATAAGGGTGTCAAGATAATTCAGTGAGGAAAGAAGAGACTTTTCAACAAATGGTATTGGGACAACTGGGTATCTACGTGTAAAAGAATGAATTTGGACCTTCTATACCGCATACAAATATCAACTCAAAATGTATCGTTAGATATACATGTAAAAGTGGAAACTATAAAACTATTAAAAGAAAGTGGAGGAGTAAATTTCCGTGATCTTGGGTTAGGCAATGGTTTCTTAGGTATGACATCAAAAGTATAAGTAACAAAAGGGAAAATAGATAAATTTGATTTTATCAAAATTAAAAATTGTTATGTTTTAAAGCATGACACCACCAAGAAAGTGAATCAACAACCTACATGGATTTTGTCTGTGTTTTCTCCAGCAGAATGGGAGAAAATACTTGCAATTCATGTATTTGATAAGAGACTTGTATCTATGCTATATAAAGAATTATTCCAATTCAACCATAAGATAACCCAACTGAAAATAGGCAAAATATTTGAATAGGTATTTTTCTAAAGACATACACACGTCCTATAAACACTTGTACATGTTATTTGTCATCAGAGAGATGCAACTCAAAACAACAATCAGATACTACTTTGTACTCATTAGGTTGGCTAAAATCGGAAAGATAGACAATAACAAGTGTTTTGAGGAGGTGGAGATATTAGAACCTTCATACATTGCTGCTGGGATTGTAAAATGGTGCAGTCACTTGGAAAAATAGTTTAGGAGTTCCTCAAAATATTAAGCATGGAGTTACCATGAGACCTAGCAATTCCAATTCTAGGGTATATACCCAAGAGGACTATTTTCCATACAAAGACCTATACCTGAGTGTTGATGGCAGATTTATTCATAGTAGCCAAGAAGTGGAAACAACCCAAATATCCATCAATTGATGAATGGATGAACAAAATATGATGTAAACCATACAATGGAAGTTTATTTGACATTAAGAAGGAATGAGTTAGTGGTATGTACTACAATGCAAATTAACCTTGAAAACATGCTAAGTGAAAGAAGACAGTTATAAAAGGTAACATTGTTTGATTACTTATACAAAATATTCCCTTTAGGAGAATGCCCAGAAACAAAAAGTAGATTAGTTGTTGCCAGAGACTGGAGGGATGAGGAAATGGGGAATGACTGTCTATGGGTACAAGGTTTTTTTTGTTTGTTTTTTGTTTGTTTGTTTGTTTTTTTAAGTGATGAAAATGTTCTGAATTATGTAGTGGTGATGGCTGTACAATTCCATGAATCTTCTAAAAACTACTGGCTTGTATGCTTTAAAAGAGTGAATTTGGGGGCACTTGGGTGGCTCAGTTGGTTGAGCTGCTGGCTCCTGGTTCCAGCTCAGGTCATGACCTCAGGGTTCTGGGATCCAACCTTGCAAAGCTCCTGCTCAGCTGGGAGGCTGCTTGAGGATTCTTTCTCTTTCCCTCCTCTCCCTCTGCCTCTTTCTTCCACTCATGCATGCTTGCTTGGTGTCTCTCTCAAATAAATTTTTAAAAAAGTGAATTTTGTGGCATATGAAATGCATGCTAATTAAAGGTGTTGTTGAAAAAAAAAAGACAAGACTGTAATCAGGATCTGGACTTGATTAGCTACTCGCTTATGAGAGGAGGGCACCTGTGGCCTTGATTTTGAAGAGTGAGTCTGGTTTCCTGGTATGTCGTGTGATTTTGGCTTTGTGCTGGCTCTAGGTATAGTGCATGAATATGTGGGCCTTCCTTACCCTTTGAGAGCTGTGACCAAAAGAAGAAAGTCCAGAATATCATTTCGTAAACATTTGCGTGTGGTTCAAGTCAACAAGCATTTACTGAGCACCTCGTGTATGACAGCCTGTGTGTTAGGCAAAAGATGCAAGGGTAACTGTGATTTATTCTCATTATTTCAGAAAGTCACTTGCTTAGAGCCTTAGTTCACACCTCTGCTGACAAAATTTCTAGAGGTCAGAGGAGAGGAGGGAACATCTCCATCTGAACTGAAATTTGATGTAATTTCAACAAAGATACTAAAATACCTAAAAAACAGCCATTAATTTTCATATTAAGAATAACTTTACTCACTTCATTTGAATATTTAATGCTGTAATTGGCTTATTTGCTGTTAAGAGTAATGCAAGAATAACAAAGTATTTTTTTGCCTTTTGTATTTCGTACATTATACTTTTTAATAATCTTTCTAGATATTTAAATAATACTGAGAGTTACATGTTTTAATCTGTATGTTTAGTATACTTCAAAGATAATTCTATATTTTGAATAAAATTTTAACATTTTGTTATATTTTGCTTGGGAGTAATGAACATCATCATTATGTTTTAACTTAATTTAGCGAAAAACAGAAAATCTATGTTCTTCATGTAGATGTTTGTTTCCTATTCTCATTTCCTGTTTTTGGGAAAAACATGTACCCTATTATCAATATACAAAGATGTAAAGAATGAATATGAGTACATTATTTTGACACATGGAAATAGAGTTGTCAGGAAAAGGACTTAAAGCAAGCAGTGTAAATGAGTTCAGTGACAACATAGGAAGAATGAGTTTAGATAAGTGTCAAAGAGTAGGTTTGGGGCATTTTTTGAGGCATGTTTTCATGTCCTCATTTGCTTTCAGTCACTCTTTCTGCTAACAGAATTTGATAGTTTCCAATTTTATGATCTTTGCTGTTCAATAACTTTTTAGTAAAAGCAAAACATTATGTATATTCTTTAATGTGTATTCATGAAAGTCACTATATGTATGTATATAGTTATTAAATATAATGGCTTATATTATATGTATTTTATTAGAAAATATATGAAACCCCAGAGTAATTTCATTCCTTAGTATAATTACTTGTCTGATTCTTCAGAAAAAAACAAAAACAAAAACAAAACAGTTGATGAATTTTTGCAAATCTATTCTTCAAGGTGACTAGACTTTATTTTATTTATCCTACTAATTGGTTGACAAAAAATATAAACATGCCCAAATATGCAAAATTGGCTTCTTTTCTGTAAATATACTAATTATCTGATTTACACTAGTATAAGAAAATTGTCGTATTTTCATCTTTCTAATGAGGCATAAGATTCCTTAGAGATTATCAGATGAGACAGTTAGAAAAAAAGACCTCAGTATTATTTTCCTATTCATGCTGTGTCCACAGCTCCATGATTTACAACAAATGTTATGAAATGCATACATAAAAGATTCTCCATTCTAGATAATTTGACAGTTATCACATGTGTATTAGATACGCAAAAACATTCTTAAGGATTTTTTTTCAAAAATCTGGTTTCGGGACACCTGGATGGCTCAGTCTTGGACTGGATGGACACTCTTGATTTCAGCTTGGGTCATGGTCTCAAGGTCATGAGATAGAGCCCCACATAGGGCTCCGTGCTCAGCACGAGTCTGCTTGAGATTCTCTCTCCCTCTCCCTCTGCTCCTCCACCCGTGGTGTGCTCCCCCCAACTTGCATGTATGTTCTCTCTCTCTTTCTCTCTCTCAAATAGATAAAGAAAATCTTAAAAAAAAATTCTGTTTTTAACACTGTGGCATTTTCCTGGTGCATTTTTTAAGGATATTATGTGAAATATGAGTTTAGCCAATAAAAAGTCTCTGCTTGATATTCTTTTCAAAGAGAGTTTGAATGCAGACATATTTGAATATTTTGAGAGAGATGTAAATGTCATTCTAGTATTTTTAATTCATCTGTTGTATAAATTTTTGGATTCAGATCATAGTAATGAAGTATCACAGAATGTTATAGTGTAACATTGTATGTCGACTGTATTTGAATTTAAAAATGGTATAGTGAGTAGTTAGGATCAAAAATATACTTAATATTTTCAACATCAGTGTACATGCATATGAGTGAAAGGATGGGGAAGTAGAGACAGAAGGAGAAAGACTGATTTTGCTAATATATCTGCACTTGAGTTTAATAAATGCCTACATAAGGCTATAAGAAACTTGTTATAATTTTTGATATAATGTTTAAGCCAAAAAATTTAGTGAAGCCAACTATGTTCAGCAATATTTATGTTCAATGACATTCATTATAAAAATGGAAGAGGAGACAGGTGTAGTCCTGTTTTCGTATTTGCTATATCAAGAAATTGGAAGATTATTGGTAGGAAAAAGAAGGCACTGTGACCGTATTTAACTGCATGATATAAAGAAAAATCTTATGAATACTGCATGTCTGTGCCACAATTTGCATGCTGTTTTCACTTAAAAACATGGATATTGTAAAATTTCTGATTATTGAACAATTTTTTTTAAAGATTTTATTTATTTATTTATTTATTTGACAGAGAGAGAGATCACAAGTAGGCAGAGAGGCAGGCAGAGAGAGAAGGGGAAGCAGGCTCCCTGCTGAGCAGAGAGCCCGATGCGGGGCTGGATCCCAGGACCCTGAGATCATGACCTGAGCCGAAGGCAGAGGCTTTAACCCACTGAGCCACTCAGGCGCCCCAGATTATTGAACAATTTATTACTAAATTGCCATTTATATACTCAAGATTTACTATATATACAAAAGAACTGAAAACAGGATTTGAAGAGGTATTAGTGCGCCCATGTTCATTGCAGCATTATTTACAATGTCCAAGAGGTGTCCATCAGTGGGTGAATTGATAAAGAAATGTGGTATATACATACAATGGAATATTGGAAGGAAGCTTTTTTATATGCTGAGATATGAATGAACCTGGAGGAATAAGTGGAATAAGTCATGGAAGGACAAATACTGCATGATTCCACTTATATGAGATATCTAAAGTAGTCAAACTCAGAGAAATAGAAAGTAGAATGTGGTTACCAAGAACTGAGGGAGAAGCAGAAATTGGGTGTTGTTCAATGGGCATAGTTTGTTTTGCAAGATGAAAAAGCTCTAGAAATCTGTTGCACAACAATATGCATATAGTTAACATTAGTGTATTGTACACTTAAAAAAATGGTTAAGGTGGTAAATTTTATGTTTCTTTACCACAAAAGAATTCCTAAGATGTATACATATGGAGCACACCGAAATGGTATGACATTGTATTTAGACTCTTTTTCCCAGCAGTAGATGGTAGGGATGGTTTCTCCAGAAACTTGGATAAAATGAGATATTTTACAGGTAAACAATAAAGTGATACATGAGTCAAACCTTCATTTTGAAAATTTAAAACTGCAGAAGCACCAGGATGGCTCAGTCAGTTGGTTGGCTGCCTTCAGCTCAGGTCATGATCTTAAGGTCCTGGGATCTAGCCCTGCTCAGCAGGGAGTCTGCTTCTCCCTCTCCCTCCGCCCACCCCCACCCCCATGCTTACTCACACACTCTGTCTCTCAAATGGATGGATAAAGGCCTTAAAAAATTAGAACTGCAAATTTTGAGCTGGAAAAATTTCACTTTATAGAAAAATGACCAAAAAGTAAAAGTTGCTAGGCTTATTCATTCAGGAAAATTTTCTATTAGGAGAATCTGATCAATAAATAATATCTTTATTTTAAAAAACGTCGGATATGGACAGACAGGCAGAATTCCAGACTGACCGTGTCTTGGGTAACACACCATCTGGTGTGGGAAACAGATGCCTAAATAAATAATAATGATGACAGCCAGTGCATGGGTAGCTCAGACAGAGATGCGGCCACTGAGCAAGAGGCTGCAGTGACTGGCTCTGCCCAGGTCACCGGTAAAGGAGCCTTTACGGTAGAGCGGGGATTGGAAGACTGAGCAGCCACTTCCATGAGAGAGAAGGATAAATGCCATTAGGTAATGAAAGAGCCTAAGAAAAGCCCCAAAGCTGTGGAAATAGAGGATGCCTTGAGGATGATGAGAGGCGCAGCGTGCTTATAGTTTAGGGGCGCAAATGAGAACATTGGGAGCCACGTGATAGTGCCCCCCAATGACACATCCTGTGCACTTTATAATTCATTAAAATTTTTTTTTTATTTTATAATTTTTTTTTTTTTAAATTTTATTGATTTACTTGACACAGAGAGAGAGCAAGTGAGAAATCATAAGCAGGGGGAGCAGCAGAGGAAATGAGAGAAGCAGGCTCTCTGCTGAGCAGGGAGCCCGATGCGGTGCTCCATCCCAGGACCCTGGTTTCATGACCGGAGCCGAAGGCAGCCGTTTGACCAACTGAGCCACTCAGGCGCCCCACTTTATAATTCATTCTTCACGTTTGCGAAACTGTGCTATCGGTGATTATAATAGTTGCCATTTACTGAGGGCTAACCATGGATGCCAAATTAAGTTATTTGCACGTATTATCTTATTCCCATTTGGTAGACAGGGAAACTAAGGCTCAAAGAGGCTAAGTAAATTAACTAAGGTCATATAACAGATAATTGGCAGAGCTGTGTTTGGAGCCACCTAGAGTCAAATTCCAGATTCTGCTCCTAAATAATAGAAGACTTCGCAGCTTGCTCTGCCAGTATTTAAGGAGGGGGAATAGAGGCCGATGTGAGATGTGTCTTAGGGAAGATATTGCAGTAATAATGTAGAGGAAGCCCCTGGAAGAAAGGTAGATTACAGTAGTAGCACATTTAGAAAACGATGAGTTGGAATAAAAGGCATTGGTGGGAAGTTGTTGAATCTGAAACTGTACAGATATGAGATGTCACTACTTAGCAGCTAAGAGGCTTGCTTGCGAGGTAATGTGTGCATATATGTGCTAACAGAAACACCAGACTCTGGATTCGAGGACAGACCTTTTATTAACTGAGCATTTTAGCAGCACTAATTCCTCATGCCTCAGTTCTCCATGGGGCCGTGCAATGCAGACTAGAAGTATCTGTGCATGCGGGGACTGCACCCAAGGAGAGGAACCCCCACATGATGAAGTTCGGAGCTTATATAGGGCAGCAAACATAGCCCTTACTCCCCCACAGAGAGATAAGTCCTGTCTGGGTAGGGGAAGGAAAGGTCCCTAGATTTTTATTACCCTTAAAATGTACACAAGTAGCGCTGAGGGAGATAAGCCCTTAAATCTCTCTAGCAAAATTTATCTCTAACTTCCAATGTGTGGTTACCATTCAATCATCCTTTAACCCAGGTTGCCAGTAATTTTTACTCAAAAAGTCCTGAATATGCAGAAACATGAAAATATTCCTGGAACATAGTTTCTCAACAGTGGTGTGAACAACCTATTGAAAGTAGATAGAATTTTTATACCTTTAATAAGATGCTCCCACAAGCTTTAAACACATCATCTTAATTGTTCAAATGATAGTTCTTGTATGTCTATTCTTACTTGGAGTGCCAATAAATTATGTTTGAAAAGAATCCTATTTCTTCTCTACTTGGAAAGTTGCTGAAGCAGTATTGATTAGTGGTCAACAGAAGGACCAAGGAACCCTGCTTTTATTCAGAAACCCCGGCAGTTATCACAGTTTCGGGAACACAGCAACATATCTCAGGAATAAATTATATATAATATAAAATTACATTGGATGTGAAATTTTCAAAAGAGTTTCCCTATTTCAGCTGATAATGTGTATCTTAAGCTCTTTTCTAGAACACATAGTGGCACTCAATTTTGTTTTCCTTAAAAAAATAAAAAAGATGTAAAGAGAGTTCTTGTTTCATAGAGATTGTCTGGGAAGGTATCAAAAAGAAGTAATTCAATAACAACATTAAATCAAGAGCACATTGAACCAAGCTGAGTTTGACATTTTGAGAGTTAGGAAAAAATTGTTATCAGTTTCTAGTATAATACAGTGGCCTTTCATTTCCGACTTTTTTCTTTTGTGTGTGTGTGTGTGGGCTAGGGAGGTTGGTCAAGGAATAGATAGAGGGGAGGAAATAAGGATGGAAATGGGGAATAAGCAGGAAATAAAGATGAGACTTCCAGGGATTTTCCAGTGCTGGTATGACAGCAAGTAACTTTTCCAATGTATTACATACAAAATGAAACTGTTAGGTTTTTTTGTTTGTTTTTATGTTTCTCCCACCTTCTGTCATTACCAGAGATGATATTAGCCTTGATCCTGTCACTTACATGCTAGAGAAGAGACGACCTCAGTACCCCAAACCAAGAAGTGCACCTTGGTTGAAGACCAGACTTCAACATGTAGATCTTTTTACTTTCTATACTTTTTAAATGGAACGATAATAAAATAGCAAGATGTTTTTTAAAATAAGAAGTTGCACTGTTAGGCCACCATCAATTTGCTTTTCTCTGTTACCTTGTATTTTAGATACACACCCACACCCCCTCCACATGCACAGCAAAATTTTGGTAGATAGTAAGTACTTAATACATCTTTCCTATTGACATTACATTTGTTTATTCAGGGAGGTACAAAAAGCTCAGAATTGAATACTTAAAACACAATTCAGGTGTAGTGAGTCTTTTTAAGTCTGCCAGAGTAACCCTAGGCTAACGTTACTCTTCCCAGTGACAGGGTAAAGCAGCAAGAGGCAAAAATGATCTCTTGTCACCATTAGGCAAGATGAAAGTGCCAATTTCACCTTTTTAGGTTGCTAACCTCATAATACTAATTTCATAAGACCCATTTGTAAGCTTGACTGTTGCTTCATCAGAATAATTTAGAATTCCTTTAAACTATCAATTATTTTTGCATAGATTTTCATACATTCATAGTAATTGGAAGAGAAATGATTTTGACAGATAAGTCAAAAGCACCTAGATCTGTTAAAAGCATGCATATCTCTCATGTATCAAGGCAAGTCTCTACTTCCATTGTAAAGCTAAGAATGCTGCTTTAAAATGGAGGTTCTTACTCATCTCTGAAGAATCTGGTTCAGTAGATCTAATGTGGGGCCTACTAAATTTGTCTTTTTTAAGCGTGGCCCCCTGGTTTTGATGCATGTGGTTGTTGGACCCCATTGAGAAAATATCAGCTTAGAGTTTGTTTTTTCAAGCACTTACTTAACAGATGAGAAAACTGTGGACCAGGGAGAGTGAGAGGTGGGCTGCAGGGAGCAAAAACACTCTTCCACTGGGTTAAACAGTAAGAAATTTTACTGTCTCATGAGAGGAAATTCAAAGGTAAAGTGAACTTCTGGTGCAGGTCAACTAGGGCCCTAGACCTAAATCTTTTGGGTCACTGAGATTTTTCTTTCTTGGTATCATGTCACCATGCTTACTTCTCATGGAGTGGAATGGTGCAGTGGACATTGGAACTGCTTGTTTCCTCATTCATATTCAGCACTCGCTTCCTTTCATACATCTAACCCTCTCTGAAGCCTCCCATCTCATTGGCCAGAACTAGATCACAGGTCTATCACTCAATTACTGATGGAGGAAGATAGAATTACCAGGATTGATACACACTAAGTCTTTCTTAGCCTTGGAGCTGCAATCAGCTCCATGGTCTGCCTTACCTACTACTCAATGGGGAAAGGTGGAAGTAACTGTGGTGAAATTTTAAGGCTACGATGCCTTGTTTAAGAAAAGGAAGAATTCTCTCGAATTTAATTTTTGACTGAAATTGTGCAAATAGCTATCTCCATTCTCTAAACCTTTTTTTTTTTTTTTAAGATTTTATTTATTTATTTGACACAGAGAGAGAGATCACAAGCAGGCAGAGAGAGGGGGAAGCAGGCTGAGCTGAGAGCCCAATGTGGGGCTTGATCCCAGGACCCTGAGATCATGACCTGAGCCGAAGGCAGAGGCTTTAACCCGCTGAGCCACCCAGGTGCCCCTCTAAACCTTTTGTTACCATTTTTTCTTTTTCTAAATATTATGCTTTGTAACTTTATTCTAGGATGACACTGTAAACTTTAAAGTGTTTTCAATATATAAGAAAGCACCAGAGAGTTTTAATTGTATTTAATGAAGTTTCTATAAGAAATTCAATTAATATACCCCATCGGCTTGCTATTTCCAGTGAGTTTCATTATTCACTATATTGCTGTGGCAGCGGCCATGTCGGTGCTAAGACTGGTGTTGAACCCAGATGCACAAATCCTTGTGCCTATGGTGTGTGCTTCCCAGCTGTGGATTCATACATGTATATAGGTGATTACAATGTCATCTCAGTTCAGGCTGCTCTAATAACACAGAGTAGGTGGCTTAAATAGCACGCATTTCCATTCTAGAGTCTGGAAGTCTGTGATCAGGTTGCCACAGTCAGGTTCTTGGTGAAAGTCCTTATCCTGTAATTTAGGAAGTAATTTAGTAATTTAGGAAGGGAGGGACTTGCAGGATTAATGTACCTGGTTATATCCTCACAAGGTTTTTCCTTGGTGCATGCACTGAAAGAGAAATCGTATCTTTTAGTATTTTTATAAGGGCATGAATCCCACCATGGAGGTTCTGCCTTCATATCTTCATCTAAGCCTAATTACTTCCCAAAGACCCCACCTCCAAAAATCATTACATTGGGGGTTGGGACTTCATATGAATTTGAAGAATGGAGGCACAATCAGTCCATAGCAAATACAGGGTAGTAAGTTCTATGATAGGAGGAAGCATCAAGTGCTGTGGAGGTTGGGTTAGGAGGAACACCTAACTAAGAGTGAGAGGTCAGTGTCAAAAAGCCAGAGGGGATAACATTTGAGCCAAGGTCTGAACTTTGAGTAGAATTTAGGTAAAAAGAGATATAAAGGGAGTTTCCAGAAAAAAAAAAAAAAGGCAAAGGTGAACATGGTTTGGTTAAGGGAACCTGGCGTTCAACATTTCAGTGTATTTGGAGCAGAGATGGGATAGGTGGGGTGCAGGGTAACCCGTGGTGTGGGTGGAGAGATCCTCACTGGTGGATTCTTAAGGACCTTTGTAAGTTACACTGCAGAGTTGGGGCTTCTTTGGGGCAAATATGGAAGCCAATGAATGCCATTTCAGGAGGCAAGCGCCATAATGGGATCTGTATTTTCAAAGGATTATTCTTTGAGCCCAGATGTCCATCAACAGATGGATGGATAAAAAAAAAAAGATATGGTATATGTGTGTGTGTGTACACACACACACACACACACACACACACACACACACACACACACACACAATGGAACATTACACAGCCGTCAAAAATGAAATCTTGCCATTTGTAATGATGTGGATGGAACTAGAGGGCATTATGCTAAGTCAGTCTGAGAAATAAGTCAATCTGAGAAAGACAATTATATGATCTCACTGATATGTGGAATTTAAGAAACAAAACAGAGGATCATAGGGGAAGAGAGGGAAAAATAAGATGAAACCAGAGAGGGAGACAAACCATAAGAGACTCTTAATCATAGGAGGAAACTGAGGATTGCAGGAAGGGAGAGGCGTAGGGGGATAGGGTAACTGGGTGATAGAGACATTAAGGAAGGCATGTAATGTGATGAGCACTGGGAATTATATAAGACTGAGGAGTCACAGACCTGTACCTCTGAAACAAATAACATTTTATGTTAATTAATTGATTTAAATTAAAAAAATAAAATGCTTTGGCATAAAAAAAAACAAAAGACGACTCTTGTGTGTGAATACTGGATTTTAGAAAGGTAAGGTAAACCTTTCAGAAAGAAAGTTTTTAGTGATCCCTGTGAGGAATGAAGGAGACTTAAGGTCAGTCTGAGGCAACAGAACTATAAAGAAGTTAGGTTGAAGAGGAATTTAAGAGATTAAATCAGCAAGCTTTTGTGATTAAGTGAATATAGTAATTTAGGAAGAGAGGAACTTGCAGGATTAATGCACGGGTGCCTGGGAAAACTGCCTAGTTGGTGGTACCAGCCACTGTGATAGCCATAAATTGAGTGATGCTCATGGACCTTTTTTAGCCCAATAGTATCTTAAAAAAAAAAAAAAAAAAGATTTTATGAGAGAGGATGAGACAGAGAGAGAACGAGCTGGGGGAGGGACAGAGGGAAAAGCAGACTGCAGGACTCGATCCCAGGACCCTGAGCCAAGCCAGACACCCAAATGACTGAGCCACTCAGGTGCCCCAACCGAACAGTATCTTTAGAACTTGAAGATAAGTCCTAAAGGAAAAGGGAAAAGTGGGAAAAGTGATACATATTGCATTTTCAACTCTTTTGTTCTTAAGTTTCCAGTTTTGTGTCAATATTTCTAATATGCACATAAGCATTTTAAAAATTGTACATATTTTTTCAATTCTTCCTTGAAGCCCTTCTGCTTTCTGTCAGTGAAATATTAACTTTCTCTTTGGTGCTTATGCATGTTTTGCCATGCAGCAACATCAGTTTTGAATTGTGTGGGGGTTTTGCTTTTATTTTCTTGTGTCTTTATTTTTGATTTGTCCTTATTAGCTTCATTATTAAGCCCTTGAGAGTACCTTACTTTCTGTTCCTCTGTATCTTATTAAGGTACCCAATTGTGTTGATTTGGTAAAGGTTTTGACTGATTGAGATGTCCATAACATAGAATGTAAATGTGGATTCTGGCAAGGATAAACATTATGTAAAGTTAAAACAAACTTACACTCCAGGCCTGGGAGGTTAGATATGCTGGAAATTATTTCTATTCTCATTAATGTGTAACGAAGCTATCAGAAAAGTATTGCATATGTATTTTTTGTTATATACTGACTCCATGTAGAGGACCAGTAAATGGATGAATTATTTGTTGATACAATCTTCTGCACAGTAATTATTTCCTCATTACTGCAACAAATAGAACTTTCTGAAATAAAATATAATCAAATCTCTCTCAATAAATCCAAGTCAATCAGACTCCTCTCACTTGTTTCTTATTGCTGATAGCAATCTTGAAATTCTTTGCCAGCTGCAAACAATTCTACTGTAGCTTCAAAAAAAAAAACTATATGAAGAAAATGAAATGTATGATAATTTTTTTCAATTTTCTAAGTTGAGCATAAATGTTGACAGAGCTGACAGTCCCACATACACACATGGTTACATGCGAAGTATGTCTGATTTAGTATTCAAACACTCAGACTCTTTTTATGCTCTCAAGTTTTGCATTCATTTTTCCTTAAAGGATCTCTTTTTTGTTCATATTTTTGTAGGGTAAGTGGGATGTCACTGTAGTTTATGGTCTTTAAATTTTTTGACAAAAAATATAAAGAAAGCAACTAAACTCTTGCTTTCCTATAAATCCTATGAATATTTTCATTTTTAGAAAAACTTGAATTATGAATACTGTTTGGCTGAGTGCTTAAAATTCTGAGCCACAAGGCCATATTTGGTATCCTTCTTATTTCTTATCTTTTGAATGTATTATCTCCGAGCAAATGTCTATGGCCTGATTTCTTTTTCTTTGCATTTATCTATTGGAACGATTCTTTAATCCAATTCAGCCCCATTATTCTATCTTTTATTATTGACTTGTATGTGCATAGTCATTTCAACTGATCCTGCAGGTCTTTATTTACCTCTGTTTTAAAATATGTTGAGTTGTTATATTCTATTTGTTTTAGTTTCTTCATCAAGAAAATAGATCTGTCATCCATGTGTTAAAAATCCATACCTTTAATTTTATCATTAACTCTATTGTAGTCAACCTTTGTATTTTTCCTTTACACTTTTGGGAAGCCTGTAAAATTTGACCGATAATTCTTGATTTGAATTTTACATGGTTTATTGCTTACCATCTCTAATGTCCTTTTGAATTCCACTGTGGCTTTATAAATGACCTATCATTCTCTTATACAGCTCCATTAGTACATTATTTTGCCATGTTAGCATTTATACTAATTAGGATAGACTAGCCTATGCAGCAGGAATAAATAACCAAACCTGAAATCTCTGTAGCTCAATGAAAAAAAGTGTATTTTTTTTTCATGCTGCGTATTCATCTGAAGGTGATGGTGTGCTCTGCTTCTCACAGCCGCTTGGTGACCCAAGCTGACGGAACCCCACCGTTACTTACCAGCACCATCTGGGATATGTTACATTATCAGTCACAGCACTGTGATTGAGTTTTTCTGTCTCATTGGCTGCAGGCAGTCACTTAGCCCAGCAAACTGTATGGACCTGGAAGAAGGGGAGAATCAGATATGAGTAGCACTAGACATCTCTATCAGAGCATTTATGAAATCAGTGGTTATTTTTAAAAATTGTTTTGAGTGTATAAAGCAGATGTTGTTTAAACTTTACCTGTGTTTTTGATGGTAAAGCTTTTTTAGAGGTATAACTGTCCGCTCCTTTGCTTTGGCAGAATCTAGAATACAGAGTATGAGACTACCGTGTTTTAATGTATTTTAATATACTAAAAGAATATTTATATTATATAAGACATTTACAGGCATCTTAAATTGCTTTCCCAAATTGAATACTGGGAAAATGGTTTGCCTTTGTACCACTTACTAGGTTATTTCTTCTCATCCCTTATTTGAATTGAATGATCATCTTTGTATACAAAATGTTCATGTTTTTTAAGCACCTGGTAGGGAAAAGCATTACCTTTTTTTTCCCTGAACTTTTCTTACTATTTGTATATATTTAACCTTCAAGTGAATTTTAGAATCATATTCTCAGCCTAAGATTTCTGAAAAGATGCAGGAAGTGGTACCTCATCAGTATTACACACGATTAGTAGAAAGTCTTAGAACTCTTTTTTGTGGAGTCAGATTCCTGGGTTCTAATCTCAGCTTTGCCATATAACAGCCATTCAACCTTGGGAAAATACTAGACTCTGTATCTCAGTTTCCTCATCTGTGAAATGTGGATGATCATATCACCTACCTTATTAGGGATATTATAAAGTTGAAGGGTTAATATTTGTAAAGCTCTTAAGACAATGTTTGATATTTTCTGTTAGTAGTTTTTTAAATGTAAATGGAGTAAATTAACATGATGCTGGACTACACTAGAAATACATGAGGTTTTTGAGAATACTATGTAAGAAGAAATGTATTTGTTCACATAGGAGGAAAAAGACATCATGTGTGAATGTGGGCTGCATTCTTCTTCCTGGTGTTGGTTTTCAGGGCAGATGAACTGTCGTTGTACCTGATGTGATGTGTGAGGTCATCTGAGATTAGAACATTTGATATTCCCGAAGAAACATTAAAATTCCTATCAGGAGACTCATACATTTTGGGGGAAAGGCTACCCAACTCTCACCCTCAAAGCATTGTTCTTCATAGTAAAGCTTGCTTCTAGAGGCCTGTAAGTACCCATCTTCAGCAGAAATAAAGTTGTAGGTTGTGAATTTTTTAAATCAAAGATAGCAGTTTATTAAAAAAAATTGTGTGCAGGCAATCATATATATTATTCTGAATGTTTTACTTTTATGTCTGTTTGTTGGGGTATGCTAGAAGTTTTATGTGATTGTAATATTGTTTAAATATAGGTTTTTTTTTTTTAAATCAGACTTTATATTTGAAGAATAATGAGATCTGCAAAGACATAGCAAGAGCTGACTAATATCCATTATAAATTAATATTCAAATATGGAGATGTAGGAACTAAAATATGAATATGCTGTTTACATTGCCAACTGAAACATCACATGAATCCTCTCATTTTAAAATGTTAGAAATCCTTTCCCTCCCATTGCAATAGCAAGAAGTATAGGAGATGAACTATTTATTGCTGTGCTAGCACGGAGCAATATACCTTTTTTATTACAGAATCAGGGAACAATCCTCTGAGATTCTTATTGAAGTAGAATGGAGTGAATTTTTATCGATTCGTTATTTCATTTAAGGCATCATTTTGCTCTCTTGCTCTCTTGTAGTATGAGTGTTCAATAAATAATACATTCTCTCTTGTACATGTTGTTGTTGAAGAATTTGTTTGCCTCAAAATAAGCCAGGTGTTTCTACGGCTCACTGTTGCAGCTTCTCTGTTGTTTTGCATACCTGGACTGGTCTTAGTGGTTTTGTGTGATAGGCATTCAGGTTGTGAGAACGAAGGTGGTCTGGGGTCAGCCGCTGAGTGCCCCGTGCTCGATGGCCAGGTTATGGACACTTCCTTGGTTGATGTGTGGTGATGGTGGCTGATCCCTGCCTCTTGCGCCTGCCTGGTAACCGATCGATGGGATCCACCTTAGAATGATGATCGGTAGCTGGGCCTGACAGCAACCAGATGTAAAAGCGGCTTTGCTGGTGAGAAACTTATTTCATGGTCTGATTCGGCAGGGAGCATGGCTGTGACAGGAGCTATAGTTTCATAATCCAGAAGACAAGTGACAAGACCCGTCTTTTGAGAGAGGGTTATTTATTTATTTCAGCGATGGTTCCTTTCGGTCTTAATTAGAAATATGAGCAACGTCACTTTTAGATTGTTCTTGTAGGCCTGAAAAAGAGGGCAAGAGGAGATGGTTTTAAAATAGTACATAGTAGGATTTCACTGAGTATTTCATTAAAGTCAGGATTACATTAGAAAGCATTTTTGGTTATTTCCTGAAGTCCATTCCTCTGTGAAACTGCTGTGCTCTAATCCAGAACGGCCTGATGAAAATGCATTCAAATGGGAGGAACCACCCTTTTCCTCTGTCAGGTTTGATTTTGCCCCATTTCAAGCCTTCCTTCAGGTGAGCAGTGTGGATTATGCAGAGAGGTATGTGGTGTATACTACACGGACCACATTAAACCAGGGGTCAGATTTCTCTTGTTAGCTCACAAATTTTTGGACAGAATATGTTCATTTTTATTTGTAGTATCCCATTTGGACCCTCCCTCTCTCATTAGAACCTCAGTTTACTATATTCTGTACTTGACCCCTTACACAGCTTGACCGAAGCTGGATGAATATGATTGAGTACAGTGAGTGCACTTCTCTTCAAAGATGATTTGTAATGATGGGCCGCTCTGGGACCTTACAGGTGGCCAATGTTGGATTTAGGTAGTAGTTTTAAATGAAAGGTCATTTTACTTTCTACTTTAGATTTCAAATTTAAGATTATTCTTAAAAGGGCCATGGCATTATACCCTTTATAAAATAATGCATATTTCAATTACCGAAAAGCACTTCCGAACAAAACATATGTTTTGAAGCTACACTGTGAACTGTGCGTCATTTTCATTAGTCTTTAAAGACATAAATACTTTGGGTCATGACTCCTTCAACATTTGAATTCTTTTTGGATTGCACAAAGGACATGCAAATGATGCTAACACATGCGTGGTGACACAAGATGGAGAAAACAGAGAAGGCAGAGGAAAATCTACAGCCAGGTATTGAGGAAGAAATCAGTATTTTGATCCTTATTTTATGTGTTTGTGTTGCTTACTGTCAGTTTAAAGACTTGCACATTCTCCCAAACTGAAAGCAATGAGAGGTAAAAAGATAATTGAAATAAGAAATGTTAGTAAGAGGTCTCTAAAGTCAATAAGCATTATAATCATGAGCTGTATTCCTTATTAATATTGGTTTACAATTTCCATTTACTTGTTAATGGTCTCTTGGTACTGCCTTGAATTCCATATTTTTAATTTGATAGCATTTATTGTTTTTTTCCTAATATAAAAGAAATTGTCATGTTAAAAACTTTGGAAAATATGTTCAATAAAAATTTAATGAAAAGCATTTGTAGGAAGATGATACATGATGAGATTTGCTTCAAAATAATTTTAAATGAGAAAAGAAGTAGGATCTAGATGAAGCTGTATTGGCCGTGGTAAGTTTTGGGTGCACAGATTCATTATGCTGTTTGCTTTACTTCTCTATCCTTTGAAAATTTATCTAAGTAAATGTAAAAACACCTCTAGTCCCACTTCTCAGAGATAACTGTTTCTTCTTTTGCACATACACATATTCATAAAAACACACCCATACTCACACTTTTCCATTTAAACAAAATTGACTCCCCCACAGGTGGTAGATCTAGTAGACTCCAGTAGAGACTCTGAGTCTGGTAGAGACCAGGTTGCTCTTCTTAAATGTTCTGGAAGGGTCATGTGCAAAGCACTCACTTCAAGTTTGTTGACTTGTCATTGGGTGGTCAGATATGGTGAGGAAGTGACTTGTGTACTCAATTATGGGGGTTCAGCTCCAAAACACAATAAATTGTTACATGCATTGATACTAAACTGTGGATAAAACTTAGAATTTTCTTGTGTTTGGTCCTGTGTTTAAACAGCTTGCATATCTTTCATAGGATGTGTGGGAAAAGTAGAAAAAGCAGGGAGGCTACCTCATTCTCATCCTCTCTTCTTTGTACTGTTTACTTCCTTTTCCTCTGAAAGAAATGGAGGGAAAACTGAGAAAGAACCTCAGAATGTTTAACTCTGAGAGCAAAGTCTGAAAGAACTGGACTGCCATTTGCTCCCCCTTTCCCCAGCCCCTCTAGTGTCCTCCACCCCAAGCCCTAGCATGTGTCAATTTCATATGTAAAAGTTCTTTTCCAATATCCAGGCAATAAAAAAGTATATTCTGAAACAAAATTTCTAGGACAGATCTTTAGGTAACATGACTCAAAGGATCCTCTAGGTGCTAAAGTGTTCCAGAATGATAATCCCTATAAAGATATTTAATTATAAATCTCTTACTTGCTTCAAAGGTATCCAAAGTATACCTTTTTACCTTGGTCCTTAGAAGAAATTCATATGCTTTCAATTTTGCATGAATGGCTTTATATTCTGGAGGTATGTGAGAAGCATTCCTAGTACTACAGTAATTTTCAGAACATTGGAAGTAGGTGTATGTCCAGGTGTGGAAAAGAATCACATTGATTATGGGAAATTCATTTCCATTCATGAAGAAAATGGCTGCATACTTTTAAAACCCTTTTCTCAGTACAGCTCATGTTCTTAGGACAAGCCTTACTTTGCATGGGTAGTTGTTCTTGAATATTTTTTTTAGTACATTAGGCAAATACAGAGTTCTCACCATGCTGAGTATACCATTCCAGATACCATGAATTCTGTTCATGCCTATTTATTTTAAACATTTATCTTTATTAACATTTGTGTCTTATTGTATTCTTCCTACACTGTGATTGATGTAGTACTTTTGAAGCAGTTCTGGGCACTGAGCTCTGGTGGCAAGACACAAGAGAAAAGGGAAATATGATGCTAAGGAAACAGTCTACACCGCAGAAGCATCAGTGAGTTGCATTGTAGAATTTTGGAGCAAACAAGATTTGTGTGTATCTTCGACAGAGTCAGTGACTGTGTTTGTTCGTGGTATAGGGCAGGAACTTAGAATATTTTAAAGCCTAACCTGGGCTTTTAAAGCCCTATATTTTTAGATTAGGATTTATTATGAATTCTACTCTCAGATTAGTTGTGGCTTGGTTCGTGGCTGGGACATGACATCAATGCACAAACAAAATTTATGATTAGTGATTTTTTTCATTAATGCCTACTTTAAAAATCTGTGCTTGGTTGACTACACTTAAAAATTGAGTGATAATTTAGTTTCAGTATTGTTATATCCTATCATCTTTTATATTAACTTATGTAATTCCGTAGGTGTTCTTCCAATATCAGAAGATATGTCAACATTTAGTAAAAATATTTCCTCCAAATATCATGTCATTCTGTAATTGTTTTGTCTACTTGTATTTTAATTTCCCAACTTAGACCCTGTAAGAAATTAGTAAAATTATCATGTACTTTAAATTTTCATTTGTTATATGATAACTACATTTCTGTTGAAAATTTTCACTCATTCCTAGACCCAAGTAAAAAGTAGAAAAATATTTTTGCAACATATTGCCAAACCAAAGTGAGACACTCTTTTGGCTGGCTCCTGAGGTCAACAGACCTAGAGTACTCCCCACATTAAATTGGTAGCTTGCTAAACATAAATGTTTGAATTAATCCTTGGAAATAGGGAATTTCCTTTATTTCAAAAGGATTGATTTTTTTCCCTTCATGTTTTTATTTAAATTCCAGGTAGTTAACATACAATGTAATATTAGTTTCAGATGTAGAATTTAGTGATTCATTACTCAGATGTAACACCTAGTGCTCATCACAACTAGTACCCATCACCCATTTAACCCATCCCCTGCCCACCTCCCTCCGTTAACCCTCAGTTTGTTCTTTATAGTTAAGAATCTGTTTCATGGTTTGCCAGTCCTCCTCTCCTCCCGCCATGTTCCTCTGTTCTGTTTGTTAAATTCCACATATGAGTGAAATCATACAGTATTTGTCTCTCTCTGACTGACTTATTTTGCTTAGCATAATACTTTCCATCCGTTTTGTCGTAAATGGCAAGATTTCATTCTTTTTTATGGGTGAGTAATATTCCTGTGTGTGTGTGTGTGTGTGTGTGTGTGTACAAAGTCTACTTAACCATTCATCAGCTGATGGACATTTGGGCTCTTTCTATAGTTTGGCTGTTGTTGATAATGCTACAGTAAACATCAGGGTGTATGTATCCCTTTGAATCAGTGTTTTTGTATCCTTTGGGTAAATACCTAGGAGTGCAGTTGCTAGATTGCAGGGTAGTTCTATTTTTAACTTTTTGAGGAACCTCCACACTGTTTCCAGAGTGGCTACACCAGTCTGCATTCCCACCAGTGTAGAAGGGTTCTCCTTTCTCCACATTCTCGCCAACATCTGTTGTTTCCTGTGTTGTTAATTTTAGCCATTCTGACAGTTGCAAGGTGATATGTCTTTGTGGTTTTGATTTGTATTTCCCTGGTGATGAGTGATGTTGAGTATCTTTTCATGTGTCTGTTGGCCATCTGTATGTCTTCTTTGGAAAAATGACTGTTCATGTCTTTTGCCTATTTTTTAACTGGATTATTTGGTTTTTAGGTGTTCAGTTCTTTAAGTTCTTTATATATTTTGGATACTCACCCTTTATTGGCTATGCCATTTGCAAATATCTGCTCCCATTCACTTGGTTGCCTTTTGGTTTTGTTGATCGTTTCTTTTGCTGTGCAGAAGCTTTTTATTTTGATGAAGTCTCAATAGTTTACTTTTGCTTCTGTTTCCCTTGCCTCAGGAGACTTATCTAGAAAAAAGTTGCTGTGTTCTCCTTTAGGATTTTGATTTTTTCCTGTCTCACATTTAGGTCTTTCATCCATTTTGAATTTATTTTTGTGTATGATGTAAGAAAGTGGTCTAGTTTCATTTTTCTGCCTATTGCTTTTCAGTTTTCCTAACACTGTTTGTTGAAGAGACTGTCTTTTTTCCATTGGATATTCTTTCCAGCTTTGTCAAAGATTAGTTGACCATATAGTTGTGGGTCCAAATTTGGGTTTTCTATTCTGTTCCATTGATCAATGTGTCTGTTTCTGTGCCAGAACCATACTGTCTAGATCAATGTAGCTTTGTAATATAACTTGAAGTCTGGAATTGTGATGCTTCTGGCTTTTCCTTTCTTTTTCAAGATTGCTTTGGCTATTGGGGGTCTTTTGTGGTTCCATACAAATTTTAGGATTGTTTGTTTTAGCTCTGTGAAAAATACTGTTGATAATTTGATGGGGATTGCATTAATTGTGTAGATTGCTTTGGGTAGTACAGATGATTTAACAATATTTGTTCTCCCAGTCCATGAGCATGGACTGTTTTTCCACTTCTTTGTGTCATCTTCAATTTCTTTTATCAGTCTTTTATAGTTTTCAGAATATAGATCTTTTACCTCTTTGGTTAGGTTTATTTCTAGGTATCTTATTATTTTGGTGGAATTGTAAGTGAGATTGATTCCTGATTTCTCTTTATGCAGCTTTATTATAGGTGTATAGAAATGCAACAAATTTCTGCATGTTGATTTTGTATCCTTTAACTTTACTGAATTCGAGTATCAGTTCTAGCAATTTTTTGGTGGAATCTTTTGGGTTTTCTATATAGAGTAATACATCATCTACAAATAGTGAAAGTTTGACTTCCTCCTTGCTGATTTGTATGTGGACATTCCTGTCTTGTTCCTGATGGTAGAGAAAAAGCTCTCAGTTTTTCCCCACTAAGAATGATACTAGCTTTGGGTTTTTTGTATATGGCCTTTATGATGTTGAGATATGTTCCCTCTACCCCTACTTTGTTGAGGGTTTTTATGATGAATGGGTGTTGTACTTCATCAGATGTTTTTTCTGATCTATTGAGAGGATTATATGGTTTTTATCCTTTCTTTTATTAATGTGGTGTATCACGGTGATTGATTTGCAAATATTGAACCACTGTTGCAGCCCAGGGACAAATCCCACTTGATTGTAGTGAATGATTCTTTCAGTATATTGTTGGATTTGATTTGCTAGTGTTTTGTTGAGAATTTTTGCACCCATGTTCATCAGGGTATTGACCTGTGGTTGTCACTAGTGGAGTCTGTCCGGTTTTGGAATCAGAGTAAGGTTGCTTCATAAAATGTTTGGAAGTTTTCCTTTTCTATTTTTTGGAATAGTTTGAGAAGAATAGGTATTGACTCTTTAAATGTTTGGTAGAATTTCCTTGGGAAGCCATCTGGTCCTGGACTTTTGTTTTCTGGGAGATTTTTGATTACTGATTCAATTTCTTTGCTGGTTGTCAGTCTTTTCCAGTTTTCTATTTCTTCCTGTCTCAGTTTTGGTAGTTTATGTTTCAAGGAATTTAACCATTTCTTCCAGATTGTCCAATTTGTTAACATAATTTTTCAAAATATTCTCTTTTTTGTATTTCTATGGTGTCGGTTACTTCTCTCTCATTTGTGATTTTATTTGTTTGGGTTCTTTCTTTTTCCTTTTTGATAAGCCTGGCTAGGAGTTTATAGATTTTATTAATTTTTTCAAAGAACCAGCTCCTGATTTCATTGATCTGTTCTACTTTTTTTTTTAGTTTCTGTATCATTTATTTCTGCTCTAATCTTTTTTATTTCCCTTCTTCTCCTGGCTTTTGGCTTTGTTTGTTGTTCTTTTTCTAGTTTACTTAGGTGTACAGTTACATTGTTTATTTGAGATTTTTCTTCTTATAGCAGGCTTGTATTGCTATATACTTACGTCTTATAACCGCTTTTCCTGTATCCCAAAGGTTTTGGACCACCAAGTTTTCATTTTCATTTGTTTACATGTATTTTTAAAATTTATTCTTTAATTTCCTGGTTGACCTATTCATTCTTTAATAACATGTTGTTTGACCTCCATGTATTTGTGGTCTTCCCAGATATTTTTCTTGTTGTTGACTTCAAGTTTCATAATTCAGAAAATATGCATGGTATGACCTCAATCTTTTTTTACTTGTGGAGTCCTGATTTGTGACCTAGTATGTGATCTATTCTGGAGAATGTCCCACACGCACTTGAACATGTATTCTCCTGCTTTGGGATGAAATAATACAGTGGGCAGTGTTCGGACCATGGCCAGAGTATGGCAAGTTTTAACTAGGTTGTGCTCTGCTTGTTAAATGAGACCTGATGCCACTTCCACTAGAACCAAAGCCTTGCAGAACTCTATGGTCCATAGACATGGTTCATGTAAGGAATTCGTGCTGGTCTTCTGGGGAAGGGGCCCGCTGCACTGATCCCTAGGCACACTCACTTAAGAAAAGAATACCAGCAGAGTGCACAGGGGCAGGATTAGTGTAAGCAGGTTAGGCAGCCATTGTTGGCGCTGTGCTGTTTACTGAAGTTGGTTTATGCTAAGTAGCAGGGGAGGGAAATGGCACCAGCCAACTCCTTTGTCCCAGGAAAGGGGACTCAGTGCTTGCTGCTCCAGAAAAGCACTCCCAGGAGAGTGAATAATATCCCCTTGTGTATCCCAGGCATTTTTCAGATCACTGTTTTCACACTGTCCATCTCCAGGTTGCTTGTCTGCCTGGAGCAGTGCGGTACACTTTGGACTCTATCCCAGCCAGGTTTGCTGACTTTTAGAACTCCATACTTTAGGGGTCTCGTGTGGTGGGGGAGGGCCTCACTGCGCTGGGGTGGATTCAGGTTTGACTGAGAAGGGCAGTTCGCCAGAGCACAGGGCCATAAGATTTGGAGCAATACAGGCTTAATAGCCAGTGTTCAGGTTAGCTGTTCGAAGCAGGTATCTCTACTCCTGTGCTGAGGGGTGGGAGAGGGTAATGACACCCATGGGTTCCTTTATCCCCAGAGAGGCCTCTCTGTGAATGCTACCTCTCACAGATGCAGGGAGAGTGAACATTCTCTCTCTGTGCATCTTAGGCAATCCTCAGATGGCACTCTCTGCCAAGGGGTTGTTTGTCTGCCTTCTCTCCAGGAGTAGGGCTGTGTCCTTAGGGCTTTATCCCAGACAAACCTGCTGACCTCTAAAACTCCACTCTTTGATCCCTGCTGGTTGCAAAAACTCAGGAAAATCAGCACCCTCTCATTTTCCCAGCCAACATCTTTGGGGGAATTGTTCTCCTTGTACATATTCCTATGTGCTCCTCTTGCTCTCATCTTTCTCCAAGACCAGGGCTCCCTCCCCTCTGCAGTACCTGTAATCTATTTCTCCTCCAAGCCACATTTCCCCATGCCTACCTTCCTCCATGTGGCATTGTCTCTTCTTCTAGTTGTGCCGTTTGTTCTCTCAGTCCTCAGGTTACATTTACATATACTCCATGTAATGGGAAGAGGAAAGTTCAGGTGAGCATATAACTATTTCTTCTAAGAACAGTGGCCCCTAACAGTTCTTCTAGGTTCCATTAGCCAGAAATGTGTCATAAGGTCTCACCTAGATGCAAGGGAGGCCAGGAAGTGTCTTTAGCTATACAGTTGTTTACCTATTTAATTCGCAACTTTTAATTTGGGATTTCTGCTATTTAAGGAAGAAGGGGATGATGAATATTCATGAAGAACCAATGATCTCTTCCAGAGATGTTGTGTGTGCTAATCAGTCAATGGTTGGGTGAATCCAAGCTACTGGTTCTGATATTCACTGGGCCTGAGGAATATCATTTTATCATCTGTTATAATTGGCAGATGCAGAAAGATTGCATTCAAGAAAGTGACTGGGTATCATCTTAAAATGTTGACATGGGCTCTGTGGGGGATAACAGCAAGGATAGTTAAACCACTAAGTTGTGAGTTTCTTGATAGTAGGTGCTGTTGCTCGTTACTCATTTTTCTATTCCCAAATTTAATGTGGTTCCTAGCTTATATTGTATGACTAATAAATACTAAATGAATACATAAAAATATATCCATTAAGAGGGTAAGAAAGAAGGGTACCATATAAGGAAAAGAGGATAAGTGCTTAAATTATTTAATTCGTTGTGCTTTTTTAAAAAGTTGTTTTACGTTTTTGTTTTCTCATTTTTGCATTTGACTTTCTCTTAATATTTGAAATTAGTGGTCCAAGACACATACTTTCTCTCTGAACCTTGTGTGAGACTAAAATATATAATGAGTCATGGAAAGTATACCATTTTTCTATCCAAACATAAATGTAACTTAAACTATACATCTGAATGTAACCTAAATGTTTTCAACTCTGACATTGATAAATTTGAAGCCATTCCTCAAATTATAAAGGCATTCTGTATTTTTATTTTAATACTATATGCGATGATAAAATTGACTGTTGTACATTGAAAACAAATTTTGGGATTTGTCAAGCTTTCACAGTGCAAGGATGTAATTCTTAGATTATATTGTATGAATTCATTCTTGTTTTCAATCACATCTTCTAGTAGTACTTCAGTAAACAGTATTATGTTAAAAATTGATTAGTTTACATAATTAATTGCCCTTCGTGATATCCAGGTGTCTTTCTATCCTCGCACACACGTTAAAACATGTGTAGATACACATACACTCTGTGTATGTGTTTATAAATGTTTCCTATTAGGGAAGGATAAGCCAAATTGCCTTGTTGGGAAATAGATCTTTTAAACATTAAAATATAAAGGACTTATTTAGTTTATTTTGTTCTGGCATGCAAATAAATTAGACAGCTCCATTAAGCAATACATAAATGAGTAAACTTTTTGTAGAAAAGTTTAAACATACTCAAATTGCCTTAATTATAGTCAGAGCAGGAAAATATTCCATACTATACTTCATACAAATATGGTACAATTTTGCAGATACGTAATTAATGGTATACCTTTTACAATTTTTCCCTTCTCTGATATAAATAGAAATTGTTGTCTGTAGCTAATTCACTTAAATAATATATTTTGAACTTCTTGCATACACCTGACGATATATGAGGGTATGTACTTACATACACATCATATTGTTTATCACTCTTGATATGAAGGGTAATGTTATTTTTTTTCATTTTATAGATGAAGACACTGAGTTCTTAGGTGGGATACAAACCTAGTTCTGATTACAAGACTCCTATTTATTGTAGTTTGCTCCGTTTATCCCCTCCTCCTTTTTTTGATATTTACCCATTTTTACCTTGTACTTGTCTGTATTTTTATGTATTTACTAAACTGTGAGCTCCTCGTAGACAAGAACTGAATTATAAGAAAAAAAATGTTTCTTACATACCAGCTATTAAAGCAAGTAGCATTTTTATACCAGACTAGCAAAGATGCTCATTTTGACTTGGAAAATTTACTGAGACTGTTTTATTTTCCTTTTGGATCTGGGCCGTAGGTTTCCCAGTGTGTGAAGGATCTGGGGAAACGTCCCTGAAATTTCTGCTATACTTTCATCACAAGTTTTACTGCAAGTCCTTAACTTTTTAATGATGACTTTCAAACAAAATAGAAAACAGGATGAAACTACTAAAGATTAAGCAATAAGTAAAGTGATATTTTTCATTTTTCTTTTAACAAACAAACAATTTAAAGAAACTAAGAATTTCTTCTGTTGTATTTATACCACTTACTAGTTTGATCTTAGAAATGTTTTATATAAAAAAATTTACTATACACATACTACTGAAAACATGGAAGTTTTCTCTTTAACTTGGATATAAGGAAAAGCTTATTTAATTATGACTCAAAATCAAAAGCCAAATAAAAAAAAAATAATTTGACCACACACACACACACGCACACACGCAGTTCAGGGGATAAAACACCATTAGCAAAGTAAACAAAAACTGATGAATTGGCAGTAAATATTTGCAACATGTGCCATAGAGGGCTTAGTATATCCTTAGTAAATAAATAATTATAAAAGCTAGGAAAAAAACCCCAGAACTCCAAAAGAAAAATGGGGAAAAGATACAGCCAATTTGAGGCGCCTGGGTGGCTCAGTGGGTTAAAGCCTCTGCCTTCGGCTCAGGTCATGATCTCAGGGTCCTGGGATCGAGCCCCGCATTGGGCTCTCTGCTTAGCAGGGAGCCTGCTTCCCCCTCTCTCTCTGCTTGCCTTTCTGCCTACTTGTGATCTCTCTCTGTCAAATAAATAAAAAAAAAGATACAGCCAATTCAAATTTGTAAGAGAAGATATAAAGAGGTTCTTTAGGCATAGGAAAAAAGGTCCAAATTAACTGGTTATTAACACCAGCAAAATAATACTGAGATATTATTTCTTAACCATCAGGTGAGTGAAAACGAGGACATATGATGAGAGATGCTATTTGTGAGGCTGTGAGGAAATAGGTACTCTGAGGCATTGCTTGTGGGAATGTAAAATGGTACAGTCCTTCTTAATGAGAATTTGAAAATACCTTGCAAAATTACATATGCTATTACCTTTTAACTGGCAACTGCACTTTGAGAACTCTTCCCGGTAAATACATCTATAGCAGTATGGAAATACCTATACAAGTTTACTCATTTCCAGTTAAATTAGAATTTCAGAATACTGGAAATGACCCAGATGTTCACATATGCAAAAATGGTTGAGTAAGCAGTGTTACATCCACACAGTGGAATAGTATACAACAGCAAAAAGCAAAAAGCAAAAGCAAAAGCAAAACCAAAAAAATTAAGCAAAAAAATCACAAAGTGAAAAACATTGTATTATGCCATTTTTTGTATCAGAAATAGGGAGTGTAAGAAAATATAGTGTGTCTGTTTATTTGTCCAAAAATAGATATGGAAAGGATAAACCAGAAACTGAGATTGTTACCAATAGAAGGAGAGTGAAAAGAGGGTTGAAATGTGAGTTATACTTAATATAGATTATGTATAGCTGTGAGAGTTATAAACATGATCATCTTTCACATATCTTTCCCCAAATAAGCAATTAAAATCAATCAGGATGTGGGGAGAACCTAAAATGGAATTTAAGGAATAACAAATGAATGTAACTATATTATAGATAAACAATATCACCATACTGAAGATGAGGAAAGAAAAGATATAGGTAAATTTGGAAAACAGTATTTGGCTGTGTACCATAAGGTTGGAGACAAAGATGAACATAATACAAATATTATACTGTATTAATGAAGATATTTCTCAGGCATCTGGTTTAACAATTCTAAACTACTTCATGCATATTAGAACTAAATAAATAAATGAATATATTGTGGATAAAGAGCCAGATTTCTCAGAGAAAGAAGACACAAATAGAAAAGGGAGAAGAGAAATCTTATATGAACCCATGGTTTTGGTGAGAATCAGAGCTGTCAGTGTGATCTCATGCTTTTTAATATATAATCAGAAAATGCAAACATAGATATAAATGTGTGTGTGTGCATGCACATGCGTTGGTATACCTACGTATAGTTCCCAACTTTGTCTGCTTAACAGTGATATCCTAGTAGCAGTGAATACTCCTAACACTGAGAACTTGGTTTCTAAAAAAATTCTCCCATAAAAGGTACCATAGCTCCTGGGAGAAATGGTTGACTTTAGGATTAGGAAAGGGAAAATAGAAGCTCGGAACATTGTATGTTGTCAGAAATTAAGTACTTAAAAAGTGATGATAAAGGGGTAAAGTCATCAGAAGGATATAACAATTGTAAATATATTTACACCCTACATCACAGGACTCAAATATATGAAGTAAAAATTGATAGAGCTGAAGGAGGAAACAGCAACACAGTCATAGTAGATTTCCATAGTCATAATACACATTCGTCCCAAGTGCACACGGGACATTTTCTAAGATAGACCATATGTTGGCTGTAAATTAAATCTCAATTGATTTAAAAAGACAGAATTCAGACAAGGTATCTTTTCTGACCACAACAGGATGAAGTTAGAAATCTTTAATAAAAAGATAACTGGAAAATTTTCAAACTTGTGAAAATCAACACACTTTTAAAGAACCAGTTTCAAAGAAGAAATTAAAAGGTAAATTTGAAAATATTTAGGGACAAATGAAAATGAAACAACATACTAAAGTTTATGGAATGCAGCAAAAGTTCTAAGGGGAAAATTTATAACTATAAATGCATACATTAAAAAATAAGGAATATCTCAAACCAACAATCTAGTTTTACGAAATAAGGATGTATAAAAAGAACAAACTAAACTCAAAACTAGCAGAAGGAATGAAATAATAATGATTGGAACAGAGATATAGAGAGAATAGAAAAACAAAAGAGAAATCAATGAAACAAAAAGTTGATTCTTTGAAAAGATCAACAAAATTGGCATTTAGCTAGATGGGACTAAGGGGAAAAAAAGAAAACTCAAGTTACTGAAGTCAGAAATATAAGTGGGGACATTACTACTAATTCTACAGCCATATAAAGAAAGGATTATTAGAAAGTGCTATGAGCAGTTGTACAGAAATAAATTGGATAATCTTGATGAAATAGGCAAATACCTAGAAACATAAAAATCTATCAAGATTAAATCACAAAGAAATAGAAAATCTAAATAGACCTGTGACTAGTAAGGAAATTGAGTAAGTAATCAGAAATTTCCCGACAAAGAAAAGCCATGGGCCTGATGGCTTCACTGAAGAATTCTTCTAAGCATTTAAAGAAGAAATAATATTAATCCTTTTCAAACTTCAGATAATTGAAGAGGAGGAAACACTTCTTTACTCATTCTGTGAGGGGAGCATTGCCCTGATATCAAAACCAGACAAAGATACTACAAAACAGCAGACCAATATCCCATATGAACATTCATGCAAAAATCTTAAAAAAAATTAAACACCCAAAATAACCTCCAAATTCCCCCAAACACTTAGCAAACAGGATTCAGTATTAAAAAGGACTATACACCATGACTAAGTGGCATTTATTCCTGGAATGGAAGAACACTTCAACATGAAAGTTGGTCAAAGTAATATGCCACATCATCAGAAGGAAGGATAAAATCTACATGATGATCTCAATTGATGCAGAAAAAAGCATTTGTAAAAACTCAACAAACTGAGAATAGAAGGAAACTACCTCAAATAATAAAAGTCATCTATGAAAAACCCATAGCTGACATCATATTCGATGGTAAAAGACTGAAAATTTGCTCTAAGATCAGGAACAAAGTAATGATGCCATTTTTATCACTTTAAATATACTACTGGAAAATCTAGTCGGAGAAAATAAGCAAGAAAAATAAAAAGCATTGAAATTGGAAAGGAAGAAGTAAAATTATCTGTTTACGGATGGTATGATCTTATATGTAGAAAACCCTAAAGATTACACACACACACACACACACACACACACACACACAACTGTTAGAACTAAATGAATTCAGCAAAGTAGTAGGATATGAAACACACAAAAATCAGTTATACTTATATTCATGAACAATTTAGAAAGGAAATCACAAAATTCCATTTATAACAGTATCAAAAAGAATGAAGTACTTATGGATTAACTTAGTCAAGTTCGTGAAAGACTTACACAGAGAAAACTACAAATCACTGCTGAAAGAAATTAAACAGGATATAAATGAGACATCTCATGTTCATGGTTCGGATAACTTAATTTTTTAAAAAAGATTTATTTATTTGAGGGGAGGCAAGGGGGGAGGGGCAAAGAGAGAGAGAATCTTAAGCAGATTCTGCACTGAGCACCAAGCCTGACACGGTATTCAATCTCAGGGCTCTAACTAAGGTCACAGTCACAATTCGAGCCCAAACCAAGAGTCAGATGCTCAACTGACTGCACCACCCAGGCTTCCCTGGACAACTTAATATCGTTAAAGTGTAATACTAACAAAAGCAATATACAGATCTAGTGCAATCTGTATCAAAATCCCAATGACTTTTTTTTTCCCTAGAAAATCCATCCTAAAATTCATACAGAATCTCAAGGGACTCTAAGTAGTCAAAATAATCTTCAAAAAGAACAAAACTGAAGGATTTCTACTTCCTGATTTCAATACTTCTCAAAGCTACAGTAATCAAAACTGTGGTATTGACGTAGAGACAGATATATAGACCAATGGACTAGAACAGAGCCCGGAAATAAATTCTCACATATATGTTCAAATGATTTGTGAAAAGGTGCCAAGACTATTCAATAGGGAAAGGACACTTTTTTTAAACAAATGGTGCTGGGAAGTGGCTATCCACATGCAAAATTATGCAATTGGACTTTTATCTAACACCATATATAAAATTAATTCAAAATGGATCAAGATTCTAAGAGTAAGAGTTAAAATGAGAAAATCTTAGAAGAAATCACAGGACCAAAGCTTTATAACATTGGATTTGATAATGATTTTTGGATATGACACCAACGGCACTGGTTACTAAGGAAAAAATAGACAAGTTGGACTTCATGAAAAATGTCAAACATTTCAAAAGATACTCTAAACAGTAAAAAGGCAACTCACAGAATAGGTTAAAATAGTTGTAAATCAGGTATCTGTTAAGGGATTAATATCTAGAATATATAGACAATTTGTAAACCTCAACAACAAAATAAGCAGAATAAAAGATGAGCAAAGGACTTGATTAGATGTATCTCCAAAGAAGATACAGAAGTGGTCAACAAGCACATGAAAAGATGCTCAACATCATTAATCATTTAGGGAAATGCAAATCAAAAGCGCAATAAGATACCACTTTTACACCCATTAGCATGACCACTATTAAAAACAAATAGAAGACAGATGTTGGTGAGGATGTGGAAAAATTGGAACTTTTGTATGCTCTTGATGGGAATGTAAAATGGCATAGCTGCTGTGGAAAACAGCATGGAGGTTCCTCAATAAATGAAAAAGTTATCATATGATCTTGCAATTCCACTTCTGGGTGTACACCCAAAATAATTGAAAGCAGAATCTTGAAGAGGTTATGTATACAGTCATGTTTATAGCATCACTCACTATAGTTAAAACAGAAACAACCCAAGTGTTCATTAACACATGAATAGATAAAGAAAATGTGTCATATACATACAATGAACTATTATTTAGCCTTTAAAAGGAAATAAATTCTGCACCACTCTATTATCTGGATAAACCTTGAGGATATTATCCTAAGTGAAATAAATCAGTCACAAAAAGGCATTTACTGTATGATTCTAAACATATATGAAGTACTTAGAATAATTAAAATCATAAAGACAAAAAACACAAAGGGTTTTACCAGGGCTTGGGGGCAAACGGAAAATAATGAATTATTTAATAGGTACAGAGTTTCAGTTTTACAGGTGAAAGAGCTATGGGGATGGATGATTTTAATGGTTGCACAACAAAACAACTTGATTAAAAAATGGACAAAAGACTTGAATAGAGAATTTTTTTTTATCACAATGCAAACAGAACTGATGGAGAAACTTAAAAGTACATGTACATGGGTGCCAACTTGAAGGAGCTTCTAGGTCAAACGAGAACCAATTTGAACAAGACAATAAATAATGAGAATGTTGGAGTATAACTCATAGAATAAAACAAATATCCGTACTGATATAAATAAATTTCTGAATACGTAGCTCATGGAGTAGAGACAGCTTTTCCACTAAGCCTTTTCTTAATCCCTTTAAGACCATTTTTAGAGAGGTCTGTGTATTTTTAGTGACATAGATAAAACATTTGTCTAAAAGTAGGGCAACTTGTTCAACAGGAGTCCTATATTCTAACTTCATCTGATTAAACTGCCATTAAGAAATGAAATATCAAGGAAGTGTTGGCATGAGAAATTGAATGTTTAAAAGTAACATGTAAATCCTCATAAATAAGATGGAAAAAAAAGCATAAAGAACAAAAGTTCATTAGCTGGAGTGGAACAGCTCAGAACTTTGTAGGAAGCAAGTCTTGAGGGAAGATGTGTAACTAAGAGATTTACATGGGAAAGATTTGGGTTTACAATTAACATGCCCTAAGTAGCTATGAGCAAATTATTTTGAGTTATAGAATCATAGAAATTTAGTTGTCCTTTAGGGTTCTTATTTTACAGAGGAAGAACCTAAAAACATGATGGAAACAGCGGACTTAAATTATAACTATTATGCTGTTATATTGTTGATCGTTGTGCAATAATTTGTTGTTTGAAGAGGGTTTTCTAGTGAGATAAGGGGTGGGAAAATGTCTTCGAAATTAGAATATACTATAAGTTTCAAAAATCACTTGTTCTGTGCATGAGAGTTCCTTTCCCTCCCTGTCCTCACCAACACTTGTTATTTCTTGTGGTTTTGATTTTAGCCATTCTGGCTGGTGTAAGGTGATACCTTATTGTGATTTTGGTTTGCATTTCCCTGGTGATGAGTGATGTTAAGCATGTTTTTATGTGTCTATTGGCTATCTGTGTGTCTTCTTTGGAAAAATGTTTATTTGGGTCCTCTGCCCATTTTTAAATCAGATTATTTGGGTTTTTTGTTAAGATATGTAATTTCTTTATATTTTTTGAATATTAACCCCTTATCAGATATATCATTTGAAAATATCCTCTTCCATTCAGTAGATTGCCTTTTTGTTATTATTGATGGTTTCTTTCACTGTGTAAAAAGCTTTTCATTTTGGTGTAGTCACAATAGTTTAATTTTGCCCTATTGGTGGGAATGCAAATTGGTATATCCACTGTGGAAAACAATATGGAGGTTCCTAAAAACAAACAAACAAACAAACAACAACAACAAAAAAAAACACCTCTAGACATCAGCTCAGGTCATGATTTCAGAGTTGTGAGATCAAGCCCTGCATTGGGCTCTGAGCTGGGCTCCATGCTGGACATGGAGCCTGCTTAAGATTCTTTTTCACTCTCTCCCTCTGCCCTCACCCCGCTCTATCCCCCTGTCTAAAAAAACCACAAAAACCATATGATCCACTAATTTCACTATTGGGTATTTATCCAAAGATAAAAACACAAATTCAAAAAGGTAAATGCACCCTTTTGTTTATTGTAGCATTGTTTATAATAGTGAGGGTATGGAACCAACCCAAGTGTTTATGCATAGATGAATGGATAAAGAAGATATGGTATGTATATACAATGGAATATTATTCAACCATAAAAGGATAAGATCTTGGTATTTATAACAGCATGGATGGACCTAAAGGATATAATGCTAAGTAAAATCAGTCAGTTGGAGAAAGACAAATACTGTATGATTTCACTTATGTGGAATTTAAGAAACTGTTTTAAAACAAACAAAAATAAGAAGACAAACAAAAAATAGACTCTTAACTATGGAGAACAAACTAATGGTTGCCAGAGAGGAGGGGTGAAATATATAATGCAGATCAAGTGTACATTTATCTTGATGAGCACTGAGTAATGCATAGAATTGTAGAATCATATTGTACTGAAACTAATATAACAGCATATGTTAATTAGCTGCTCTCCACCTCCCCCCAAAACAACAAAAAACAAAAATCAACTGTTATTTTATATCTGTGAGGTAGGTATTCTACCTTCCTTTCACTCATCTAACAAATATTTCCTGGAAGCCCACTGATTTGGAGGAAGGTAAAGTGGTTAAAGGGATACTTTTCTTTTCCCCTTCTTTTTTTTAAATTGAAATCTAGTTGACATACAATGTTACAGTATTAGTCTCAGATGTACAATAGTGATTCAATAACTCTATACTATGGTCACCATAGCTACCATCTGTCACCATACAATAAAAGCACACTATTTTGAAAGTTTTTATTTAAATTTATTTAAATTTATTATTAAATTATTTAAATTAATAAATTATTTAAATTTTATTTAAATTTCATTTGGTTAACATACAGTGTAATACTAGTTTCAGATATACAGTATAGTGATTTGACACTTCCATATATCACCCAGTGCTCCTCACAACAAGCGCCCTCCTTGATCCCCATCACCTATTTAACCCGCCCTCTATACCTCCCTTATGGTAACCGTCAGTTTGTTCTCTGTAGTTAAGAGTCTGTTTCTTGGTTTGTCTCTATCTCCCCCTCTCTCCCTTTTTTTTCCTCATTTGTTTTGTTCCTTAAATTCCACATTTGAGTGAAATCATATGGTATCTGCCTTTCTCTGACTTATTTTACTTAGCATAATACTCTCTGGCTCTGTCCATGTCATTACAAATGGCTAGATACCATTCTTTTTTATGACTGAGTAATATTCCATTGTGTGTGTGTGTGTGTGTGTGTGTGTGTGTGTGTGTGTGTGTATTATGTACTATATATCTGTATCTATATATATCTTCTTTATATATTCATCATTCAGTGGACATTGGCTTGTTTTCATTAATGTGGCTATTGTAGATAATGCTGCTATAAACAGGGTGCATGAATCCCTTTGAATTAGTATGTTTGTATTCTTTGGGTAAATACCTAGTAGCGTGATTGCTGGATTGTAGGGTAGTTCTATTTTTAACTTTTTGAGGAACCTCCATAATGTTTTCTAGAGTAGCTGCACCAGTTTGCATTTCTACCAACAGTGCAAGAGGGTTCACCTTTCTCCACATCCTTGTCAACACCTATTCTTTCTTGTGTTGTTGATTTATCCATTGTGTGACAATTATAAGGCGATCTCTCATTGTAGGTGAATCTCATTTCTTCTGTCTATTTTTTTACTGGATTACTCATTTTTTTGAGTGTTGAGTTTTAGAAGTTCTTTATGTATTTTGGATACTAATCCTTTATTGGATATTCCATTTGTACATATTTTCTCCCATTCTGTAGGTTGGATAAAAGCACAGTTTTTAATTCAGAATCAAGCTGCCTCCTACCACCATTTACTATCAAGATGAACTTTGGTAGCTTATTTGACCTTCGTATGCCTTAATTTCCTTGTCTGTAAAATGGAGAGAATGAAAGTCTCAAATTCACAGGTTTTCAGTGAGATGGTAATGAACATGGTACTGAGCATGGCGTATAGAAAATGCTGTGTGTTTAAGCTATTATAAACTGTAGTCCATTTGAAAGGAGAGCATAAGGCTGAAGAGTAACTCTACCACTGATAGTAACAGTACATATAGGATCATCATTGAAACTGAATTTCAATCCAGTAGATTTCATGTTTCTTCCTTTGAGCTCACTATGTGTTTTTAGGTCCTGGAAGAACTAACTAGTCCTAACAAGCAAATCAAGGAATTATCTTTATTGACAGGCTAAAGAGTTTTTCTGTACTATTGCTAAACAAATTGAGTGGGAAATTGCCTTTATGAAAGGCCAACAAAAGAAAGTGCATATAGCACCTTAATATAGCCATTTTTTTATTAATCAGAAATGGTACTCTACTATGTGAACTAATGTTGCTGAAATCATTTATGTAAATAGAATATATATTTGTATGTGTGTTTTTGTGTGTGTGTACATTTTTTTTTTAAAGTAAGCTGTATGCCCAAAGAGGGACTTGAACTCATGACCCCGAGATCAAGAGTCACGTGCTCTACTGACTGAGCTAGCCAGGCACCCATCATATTTATATTTTAATGCAGAACTAGGCAGATATTTCTGCAGGATTTCCTGTTTGCAATTTAATTAAATAAGATATGCTATCTATTGGAACCAGTATTTTCCTCCAGAGAATAACATCAGGGTCACCTGTTTTTGGTTGTTCTTTTTAAATTTTGTTTTGTTTTAAATTGTATCATGCTAGCTGCTTTCTATAATTTGACTGCGAGGTTAAAGCTCTGCCATTTAATAAGGAAAGTGATGGCTTCATTCCTTATGAGTGGCAGATCTAAGATTTTTTTTAATTTTTTTTGAAGATTAATGTATTTTAGAGTGGGGGAGAGAGCATGCATGCATGCAGGGGGATGGGCAGAGGGACAGGGAGAGAATCTCAAGCAATACCTAGCCTGAGCTAATTATACATATGGGGGAATGAGCATGGGTAGAAAAGGTGAGGAATGCTCCCTTCCCTTGGGGGGAACCACGTAGATAACGACCTTCCACATTAAGAAAACTAGAAAACATTTTAAAGCTTTCTTTTTATAGCTCACCAATTCTCAGGATATTTACTTTTGTGATTATCTAGAAAAAATGTCTATTTGGTGTTATAACAAGAAACAACCATATGTTTCACATTTCCCTTATAGGAGCCTGTATTCTGTAAATAACGAAGTCAATGTACAGACTAAATGTAAGAACCTGATCAAATAAAAAGTGTGATTAAAATTACATAATAAGGCACTGAATTTTTGTAAGCATGCATCATAAGTTTATGCACATAATGTGTGCCTTATCATCTGGGTTGTGACCTGAACTATTGGAATTATTGTGTACGTATGTGTGTTTTTCCCCTTCTCTTCAGGGCTTAGAAACTCCATGTCAGAACTATTACTGAAGATCGAATTGATGTCAGCCAGGAAACTGTAATTTCCTGTCAGTTGTCCTTGAATTAATACATTGAGTTTTCAGACAATAAACGGATTTAGCTAAAAGACACAAGTCTTTTTTTTTTCTACTTATCATTTGTACCTAAGAATATGAATGTTTTATACTGTTCCATCTCCATTACACATACATTTATTGGCTCAGAATGATAGCCAACCCTCGTTGCGTACTTTTATCTTGAACTAATCAAGTCCAAACTTCCTGTTGAAAACCCATGTATGTTCTTTTAAATGTGGGCTGCAGAGCCAATTTATCTGATAAAGCAAATAACGTACCATTTCCAGTACAGCAATGAAGCAGAGCAGCCATGTTGCAAGAAACATAATGTTTTCCCCCTGCTGTTTTTATTAGTTCTGCATATCTCAAGTGAGAAAGATGGAATTTCACAAGAACTTAGTTGGTAAAGTATGATGCAAGGCAGTTAATTTTTCATTAAGTACTCTCTGAATACTTGGTATACAAGAGAGAAGCTTATTTTGTCTTACATAATTGGGTTGCAGTTTTCTGCAAACTAACCCACAAAATTTATGTTCTATTAGCCTTGACTTTCTGGTGGCAAGTTTCACTATGATGTCACAAAAAGGGATTAATTTATTTGTGGGGGCATTTATGGGGCAACTGGTAGCACCAGGTCTCTTTTTAATTGTGTGTAGTGGAATCAAGTAGAGCAGAAAGATTTCCTGAGATTAACTTGATGGAGCTCTTGGCTGAAGGTGTGAACTGGGAACTCAGCTTAGGGGTTGGGGCCAGGGTAGAACCTTAGGCATCTTTTCTCTTTCTGGTCCAGGAACAATCTCTGACACATAGGAAGCTCTGGGGAAAGGAAAAAAAAAATGTTGTTAAGGGAAGGATACCAAGAAAGAGTCCATTTTTTCATGATAAGGGAATTGAGCTAACATGGTGGTCAAGTCCGGCATGTTCCAAGGCTGCATGATGTGGTGACTGTAACTGTCAGCAGGAGATCTAGGGACAATTTTTTCTTGACCTGGACTGTAGCAATGTATTGAAATTAGTGATCATTCTCCCTCTTCATCCCATAAATGTCAGCAGCCATCTTGGAACAACCAAAAAGAGTCCTCTGTACCCTGGCACATTATCAAATGCCACTTAGGAGGGGTTGAAGCCCTGCAGAAACCCACGGCTAGAGTCCCATAGTTAGTTGTTGGGTTGATTGACTTGTCTATTATAAGTATTTTTATATTCTAGAACTCCTTCTTTTTAAACATTTATTTTTATTGTGACCTCTCTACAATGTTGGGAAAAGCAGAATGAATAATGATTTACTTCTTGGTACTCAACATCCAACTTTACCACATTTTAATATTTTGCTTTAGACATTTTTTAAAGACGTGGAATACTGCATCATTATTAAGGCCTCCTTTGCAGTCCTCTCCAATCTTATTTCCATGTCCTCACCTCAGGAAAAATCCTGCTATCCTGATTTTGAATTCATTACTTCTTATAGGTTTTTATGCTTTTACCATACTTGCATATATTCCTGAATGGTATTTAGTACTTCTGTATATATTTTAAACTACTTACAAATGATATCACTCTGTTCTTGCATAACTTCCTTATTTGGTAAATAATGATGCTATCAAGATTTGTTTATGTGGATGTATAGGGCTTTAGTTCATTCACTTTAAATGCTACAGACCATGTCCTTATACAAATATATGCCACAATTTATCTAATTTCTGATGCTGGATATTTGGATTATTTGAAATTTTTTTTATCAATCCCAAGGATGCTATAATGAGCATTCTTATACACATCTTTTAATGTATGGATTTCTGCTTAGGAGTTCAATCGATGTGTAGATAGTCTGCTGACATTTAATTTTACTAGATTTTGCAAGGTTCCAGCAGAGCAGGTAGACATCCACCACCAATTCATGGAAGTTTTATTTATTTATTTATTTTTAAAGATTTATTTATTTATTTATTTATTTATTTGGCAGAGAGAGAGAGATCACAAGTAGGCAGAGAGGCAGGCAGAGAGAGAGGGGGAAGCAGGCTCCCCGCTGAGCAGAGGGTACGATGCAGGGCTAGATCCCAGGACTCTGAGATCATGACCTGAGCCAAAGGCAGAGGCTTAACCCACTGAGCCACCCAGGCGCCCTTCATGGAAGTTTTAGAATGATCACATCTCTTCCAGCAGTTGCTATCAGTAGCATTTAAAATGTTTTTAACACTGTATTAGGTGGGACATAGTGTCTTTTTTAAAAAAAATTGTATTTTCTCAATTCGTACTTTTCATATGCTTATTGGCCATTCATATTTCCTCTTGCAGGAATTGCCTCTTCATATACTTTGCTCCTTTTTCTACTGGGTCATTTGTCATCTTTGTTTTTAGTTTGGATTCAGATTCTTAATATTTTTGATATTTATATTGATATGTGTCTATAGTTTGCTCATTTTATTTATGTTTATCTCTTGTATAAATATACCATAATTTATTTACCCATTGTAATGGTGGACTTTTATCTTGTTTCCATATTTTTAGCCATTCTGAAGGAACCATCTTGCACATTTTTCTTGATGCACATATGTGTATATTTTTGAAGAGTACAAACTTCGGAATATTACTGCTGAATCATATAGTATGTATAGCTTCAAACTTAGTAGGTTTGCAGTTACCAATTTTTGGTAAATAAAAAAAAAAGAAAGGAAAAAAGGTAACTTTTTTTTTTTTTTTTTTTTTTGGCAAAATGATTGTACCAGTCTGTACTTTGGCCAGCATGTTCTTGTTTTTCCATGACTTTGCCAACAGTTTGTATTGACATTTAAAAAAAATTTACTCAGTTTTTTATTTAATTACAGTCTAGTTAATATACAGTGTTATATTAGTTTCAGGTGTACAATATAGCATTTCAACAACTCTATACATTCCTCAGTGCTTATCATGATAAGTGTACTCTTAATCCCCATCATTTATTTCACATCCCTCCCACTACCCCTCTGGTAACTATCAGTTTGTTCTCTAAGTTAAGAGTCTGTTTCTTGGTTTATTCCTCTCTCCCCTTTTTTTCCTTTGTTCATTTGTTTCATTTCTTAAATTCCACATATGAATGAAATCATATGGTCTTTCTCTGATTGCTTTATTTTACATAGTATTCTATTCTCTAGCTCCATCAATGTTGTTGCAAATGGTAAGATTTCATTCTTTTTTATGGCTGAATAATATTCCAGTGTGTGTGTGTGTGTGTGTGTGTGTGTGTGTGTGTGTGTACACCACCTCTTTATCCATTCATCTATTGATAGACACTTGGGATGCTTCCATATTTTGGCTATCGTAAATAATGCTGCAATAAACATAAGGGTACATACATCTTTTTGAATTAGTGTTTTTGAATTCCTTGGGTAAATACCCAGTAGTGAGATAACATCATATGGTAATTCTATTTTAATTTCTTGAGAAACCTCATTACTATTTTCCGGAGTGTCTGCACCAGTTTGTATTCCCACCAACAGTGCACAAGTGTTCTTTTTTCTCTACACCCTTGCTAATGCTTGTTTTTTGTGTTTTTGGTTTTAGCTATTCTGACAGGTGTGAGGGGTAATTTTGATTTGCATTTCCTTGATGATAAGTGATGTTGAACATATTTTCTGGTGTCTGTTGGCCACCTGTATGTCTTCTTTGGAGAAATGTCTGTTCATGTCTTCAGCCCATTTTTAATCAGATTATTTGTTTTGTTTTGTTTGTTTGTTTTTTGGTGTTGAGTTGTATAAGTTCTTTATATATTTTGGATACTAGCTCTTCATTGGATGTCATTAGCAAATATCTTCTTCCATTCAGTTGGTTGCCTTTTAGTTTTGTTGATTGTTTCCTTCACTGCGAAGAAGCTTTATATTTTGATGTAGTCCCAGTAATTTATTTTTACTTTTATTTCCCTTGCCTCGGGAGACAGATCTAGAAAGATTTTGCTGTGGCCGATGTCAGAGAAAGTACTGCCTGTGCTCTCTTGTAAGATTTTTATGGTTTCAGGTCTCACATTTAGGTCTTTAATCCATTTTGAGTTTGTTTTTGTGTATGGTGAGGGAAAGTGGTCCAGTTTTATTCTTTTGCATGTTGCTGTCTGGTTTTCCCAGCACCGTTTGTTGAAGAGATTTTTTCCTATTGTATATTCTTGCCTCTTTTTGTTTTTGTTTCTGTTTTTTTTTTCTTTAAGATTTTATTTATTTATTTATTTAGGGAGAGCTCACAAGCTGAGGGAGGGGAAGAGGGAGAGAGAGAAGTCAGACTCCATGCTGAACGTGGAGCCCCACACAGGGGTTCGATCTCATGACACTGAGAACATGACCTGGGCTGAAACCAAGAGTGGGATGCTTAACTGTCTGAGACACCCAGGTGCCTCATCTTTTGTTGAAGACTAATCAACTGTATAATCATGTGTTTGTTTCTGCATTCTCTGTTCTGTTGCCTTGATCTGTGTGTCTTGTTTTTGTGTCAGTACCATACTGTTTTGATTACTCCAGCTTTTTAGTATATCTTGAATCTGAAATTGTGATACTTCTAGCTTTGTTTTTCTTTTTCAAGATTATTTTGGCTATTCAGGATCTTTTGTGGTTCCAAACAAATTTTAGTATTACTTCTTCTAGTTATGTGAAAAATGCTATTGATGTTTTGATACGGATTGTATTAAATGTGTAGATTGCTTTGGTATGCTTTAGTATGGACATTTTACCAATATTATTAGTGTATAGAAATGCAATGAATTTCTGTATATTGATTTTGTATTCTCTGACCTACCAAATTCATTCATCAGTTCTGGTAGTTTTTTAGTTGAGTCTTTAGGGTTTTCTGTATGTAGTATCATGTCAATTGCAAATAGTGAAAATTTCATTTCTTTGTTCTCGATTCAGATGCCTTTTATTGCTTTTTGTTGTCTGATTGCTGTGGTTAGAACTTCCAGTACAATGCTGAATTAAAGTGGTGAGAGTAGACATCTTCTTCCTGATCTTAGAAGGGAAGTTTTAAGTTTTTCTCCATTGAGTATGATGTGGGTTTTCATATATGGCCTTTATTATGTTGTGGTATGTTCCCTTAAGCCTACTTTGTTAGGGTATTGTCATTTTTTAAAATCCCCTTGGGTAGATGAGAAATTATAAACCATGGTTTACATTATCATTTTCTTAATATTAATGAAGGTGTTTACTTTTTTATGTTTGTTGGCCCTTTGTACATCCTCTTTTTTTCTCACTTTTTATTTTTACATAATGTCAGATTCACAAAAATTGTTGGGAAAAAAAGTATAGGGAGGTTTCATGTACCTAGTTTCTCCTCGTGGTAACATTGTGTATTACTATGGTATAGTATAGTATCAAAGCCAGGAAAATGACATTGGTACAATTATGAGAGTTTACTCATATTTCGCCAGCTTTATATATACTCATTTATGTGTGTGTATAATAATCTTATTGCATATGTAGATTGATGTAACCAGCTCCAGAATCAAGATAGAATTAGTCTATTACTACAAGACTTCCTTACACTAACTCTTTTAGTACACCTTTTCTCCCCATCTTTAACCCACAGCAACCATAATCTATTTTCTATGTCTGTTATTTTTTCTTTTTTTGGAGCACCTATTCAAATATTTTTGTATGTTTTCTGTCTTTTCTTGTTTTTTTGGGTGTAGTTATATGCATAACAAGTATCTTTTCCTACTTTATGGGTTGCATTTGTATTTTCTTACTTGTGTAATCTGATGAATAAAAGTTCCTGATTTTAATGTTATTAGTTGTCATCTTTTTCTTTGTGTTTAGTGCTTTTGACCTCTTGCTTCCCTTTCTTCAGATTATAAAAGTATTCTCCCTGTCTTGTCACAGGTAGATTCACAGTCCACCTGGAATCGACTATTGATATGAAGTAGAGGTCAAATTTCTTTCTTTTTTTTTTTTTACCTACATGGTTATCTAATTGAGCCAGAGCTCTATTGCAAAATTTTTTTCCCGTGGCTTTGTAAATCCAACGTTGTAATGAATCAAGTGACCCATATGTGTTGAGAGTTCTGGGCTTTCTGTGTCCATGGTTAACTTGTCTATTCTTGTACCCAGTTATATACCATTGTATTTATTGTTGGTTTATGTTTCTTAACATCTGGCAGAGCAGATACTTGCAACTTGTTCTTCAAAAATGTCTTGGATTTTGATGGTATTTTGCTTTTCCAAATATATTTTAGAAGCATCTTCTGAAGTTATAAAAAGAAAACTGGGAATTTCGATGGATAATGCACTGAGTCTATACATTTTTTAGGCATGAATTGGCATTCCTGCAGTATTAAATCTTACAGTTTATGAATATAGCATAATCCTCTATTTAGATTTTTATTTTTTGATGTTTTATTGCTTCATCATAAAGTTCTTACCATCTTTTATGAGATCTATTCCTAGATATTTGATATTTTTAATGCCACTGTAAACAGTATCTTTTTAAAGTTTCATCTTTTTGAATGTTTGCTGCTGTTATAAAGGAATATAAAGGGATGTTATATGTTGATTTTGTGTCCAGGAAACTTTCTAACTCAATTATTAATTCTAGTAATTTATCTCTTGATTCTTTATATTCTGTGTACATCATCATAGCATTTATAAATAAAAGTCATACTTCTTCCTTTCCACTGCTTATACTGCTTGCCTGCATACCACTCCCTCCCTTCATCTCTCTGTCTCTCATATTTTCTTACATCACTGCGTGGTAGTACTTTAAGTACAATATTGAATAGAATTTATATTAGCAGGTATTTATGTGCTGTTCCTCAGCAAATGGAAAGTCTTTAATTTTTTACCAATAAGTATGATGTTTGCTGTAGATATTTTGTGGATACACTTTATCAGATAAAGGAATATTATGGAAGTCCTTTTCTAAGAGTTTGTGCATGTGTGTGTGTGATGAATTGATATTTAGTTTGTCAAATTATATTTCTGCTCCAGTAGAGATGAGCGTATCATTTTTCTTCCTTATTTTGTTAATATGGTGAATTATACTGATTGATTTTCAAATCTTAAACCAATCTTTATTCCTGGCATAGCACCAATTTCAAATTCGTACATGATTCATTTTAGACACTGATGGATTCAGTTTGTTAATGTTGCTTTAGGATTTTTGCTTCTATGTCCGACAGTGAGATTGGCTTGTAATTTTCTGGATTTTAGGAAGCATCTTTAGTTTGCTTACAAATTCTTTTATCTTCTCCTGTCCAAAATGCGTCTTTTGTGATATTTGCTGTTTTAGATGATATAATCCTCTCTGTGCTCATGCACCCTTTCATTGCACACCCACACTCATGTCCAATCAATTAACAATTCCATCAATTACACCTTTTAAATATCACATTACTTAGTTTTGTCATTCTTTCCATCCCATCAGCTCCTACGCTAGTTCAGTTCAGGATACTGTTGTCTCTCTCTTTGATTATTTAAGCAATCCCCATAAGGTTTTTTTTTTTTAAAGATTTTGTTTATTTATTTGACAGAGAGAGAGAGAGATCACAAGTAGGCAGAGAGGCAGGCAGAAAAAGAGGCGGAATCAGGCCTCTGCTGAGCAGAGAGCTCGATGCGGGGCTCATTCCCAGGACCCTGAGATCATGACCTGAGCAGAAGGCAGAAGCTTTAACCCACTGAGCCACCCAGGCGCCCCCCCCCCACCACCGTAAGGTTTTTCTGTCACAAGTTTTGTTCCCTTCCATTTATCTTCCGTATTGAAATTAAGAGGAACTTTTAAAACCACAAATTCTATTACGCTTCATTTCTTCTTACACATTTTCCATGACTCCTCATTGAATTTCTGTGAGCTCCTCATATTAGCCCTGTGTTCCCTCATGTACAAGCATTGGCCCATGCTGTTTTCTTTGCTGATAACATTCCCATTAGTACACAAACTAAATATACCTCTGCAGTGTATCAGAGGACTTCAAGAAAGAGCGTAGCTTGGCAAAATAATGGCTAGACAGGAGACAGTGTATGGAAAAGTAAAAAGGTAGTCCAAGAGCTGATTTTTCAAACACTATCTACTTTATTATGTATTTTATGCTTGTTTTGCTTGTTTTGAACCTGGCAGTGATTTCTTAAAGGGAACACATCATGCTGAACCTTTGTGCTCAGCTCTTGATAGCACAGTTTATGAGTCATGTAAAAATTGAAACCCCTTAAGTAAATAATCAGGGTAATGAAGAATTGTTATGGGTGCTAGAAATGGTTAACCTCGCTAAGGTGATATTTGAAGAATTGTCAGATAAAAGAGGAAATTGAAAGTATTTTGGATATATTGATGATTACAAGAATATAAATAATTACAAATGTACAGAAGTATTTAGGAAGGCAGAATTTATGTCCAAATTAGGAAGAACTGTCTAAAGACCAGAACTGCTTTGATATGGAAGGAACTGCCTCCCAAGATACTGTTCCCTTTTGTTTAATGTATTCAAGCAGTTGTCAGTCAATTATGTTAAGGGATTTTATATATTAGGGCAGTGGTTCCAAGACTCAGGTCATAGCTAGACTAATTAAATCAGAGTCTGTGGGGATGGGACACAAGAATCAATAGTTTTTGAAGCTTCTCTTTGATTGCAAAATGCAGACAAGTTTGGGAAGCCCTATAGTAGAGGGAGGTTTCAACTCCTCAGTGGTTTTCCTACATCAGGAGTGTCTTGAAGAAATGGAAAAAAAAAATGCACATTTCCAAGCACTACCCTGTAGCTTCCACATTAGCTGTGTTGGGTGGACCCAAGGAGTCTCTATAATTGAGAGTATTCCCAGATTATTCCATTTTCTAGCAGGGTTTGGAAGCCACTAGCTTATATGCGTTTTTTTTTTGTTTTTTTTTTTATGGGTTTTTTTTAAGGAGAATGACTTATGCATTCATAATTCAGCAAGGCACCTGAAAAACTCATTTATGGGATCCTTGTGGACAAAATATATAATATGAATTGAGGTAGCTGTGTGGAGGACAAAGAATGGGTTTTGGATTCAAAAGTATCTCAATTCTAATTCTAGTCTTATTACTACTTATTTGTTAAACTTACAAAAAATTTTTTGCCCTCTCAAACTCATCTTAAAATAGACTAACAACCATTTTATAAATTAATTTTAAATTTTAAATAAAGTTTTTTATAAAAACTATCAGTCTTGCATCATGTCTACATGTATTGGGCTCTTTTCTAAATTCCGTGGTTATGTGAATATTGAAATTAATGAGTGGATCCATGGAGTATATGCACATGTTTTTTTTTTTTTTTTGACAGAGAGAGATCACAAGTAGGCAGAGAGGCAGACAGAGAGAGGGGGGAAGCAGGCTCCCCTCTGAGCAGAGAGCCCGATGCGGGGCTCATTCCCAGGACCCTGAGATCATGACCTGAGCTGAAGGCAGAGACCTTAACCCACTGAGCCACCCAGGCGCCCCTATATGCACATGTTTGATGAGTGTGTGTGTTTATTCTCTGTTGATTTTTAGCTCTGATAACCTGTGAATCCCTGGTTTTAATACTCTGCTTTAATTCAGTTATTATATTATATTTGGTATTTTAAAGACCAGAGGAGTAAAGAATAATGCCTTTCACTTGCTATTGCTTTTATGTGAAATATAATCAATGCCTAATTTTTTTTTCTAAATCGCACATTTTAGATAAGAAATTTTCATTAATTGTACTATAAATGATGGAGAATTAACTGTGTTTTGTGTTTTTTTTTTAATTACAGGTTTACAGGCACTGTGTAATTATTTATTACAATGGAAAACTGTGAAGAAAGAAAAAGATAGCAGTTGGAGTTAAAATTCCTGGATGAATATTTTGCTTTTGAGATATCAGCATTTAAAAACGATATGCTGATTTGGAAAGTCCCGGGAGTAAATTGCAAAGTTCATCTTTTCCATTCAATCAATGGACTTTTCAATCATTCCATGGAGTTGATGAAGTTTGGAGATGGTGTTTGATGGGAAATGTGGCATGCCAGTGTTTTCCTAGTGATTGCATCTTGGATTAGTTTGCTGCTTTTTTGAAGAGATTCCATTTTGAAAAGCAAGAACCTAATGTGATGGATTTAACTTCAGAGATGAACAGACATGGGAAGAATCCAGTGAGTCACAAGTTAGAAGATCAGAAGAAGGTAATACCAATAATTTCCTTTTGCTTGGTCTTTTTTGTTTATGCTTAGGGAGAAGTTTGTAAATTGAAAATGAACGTGCTTTAGGAAATAAAGTAACATACTATTTCATGGAAGCAAATCCTACCATATAGCCAAGCGTATCTGTGGGTCTGGATTTCATTACCAGTTGGTGGTTTTGTTTCTAAAGTCTTCTGAATTCATCCATCCAGTGGGTTGGCAAAGGATTCTGTGGTGTTCTCTCACTCTTGACTTTTAGAAATTCTAGTGACCTGCTGGCCTGACCTCATGGAACAGTTTTCTGAGATCCAGGGTGAGGTATGATTCATGGGGCATTGCTGGAGTAGTGGAGCAAGTTGGAGCTCTCCTAAAGGAGAACACCTGCCTTGCTGCCAGTAGAAGGTGCAGTTGGCACTTGCAGTTCTCCAATTTCATGTCCTTAGAGTACATCAATGTAAGCTTTCTCGTTTTTATAGCTGGCCTGGAAAGAGAGTCATGAGGAAACTGTGAGCTTTGGTTTGACTCTTCATGTGTGATGTCGAAGAAACTAATGGAAAATATCAAAATAGGGCTGTGCTGATATTTTTTTTTTTAATGGAGTTAGAGAGGTTCTGAGTGAGAAGCTGGGAATTGAGTATTGGGGTTTGCACTTAAACCTCATTTTCCTACCTTCTTAGACATTCTTACCTGCTAAACTGCTGTACAGTAGTGAGAACCATCCAGAGAGCTCTTATCAGAAGGGTCAAAGATGGTGCCCAGGAGAGGAATCCCACTCATAATGAAATGTATTATCTTTGGTAGTGCTTTCATTGACTCCATTAGTACAGGAGAGGTGTGTGGGGACCCAGTCGCTAAGGCACAAAAGCGAGGAATAGAGATAATAGAAAGGATATTTTTAGTCAGACCTGGATCTAAGGGGCATGATTAAAGTTTGTTTTTACACCTGTCATAGAAATTTGCTTACTAGTCATCTTGTACTCCCATGAGACAACTAGCTTTTGCAGTTTTGGAGGTAAGACGTTTAGAAGAGGTCATATAGACAATAGCTTGTTAATTTGCTCTGACATTTAGACCAGGGCTACTAGGAAAGGTGATCCCTTTGCATGAATCCAGGCAAAAATAGGTGGGTTATTAATGTCTAGTTTGGTTCATTCACTGGGTTTATCTGCAGTATAAGTAAATTTTAGAAATACTAAGTAGTATAAAATCCAAGATGTGTGGAATCAATTTTGACTTCAGTGTGGATATAAATTTCTGCACAAGTAAGTGTGTTAGCAAGAATGCTGTTGGTGTTTCAAATGGGTCGGCATTTTTTTTCTTCTGCTGATACTAAGGGTGTTGATCCAAAAGAGATGGTAAGATCAGTTTTCCATCCAAAGCACACTCTGCAATTTCTTAACTACGAGGAGCGATTTAATCATTTTTTTCTATCTACATTTTTAAAATGTCCTTAACTCTGATGGATAATTTGCTTACTCTCTTGGATTGGAGACAAGGGAAGTGGGTAATAGGTAAGCAATTAATATTATAGAATTCCGATTTTTGAAGGCAGTTCTTTAATGGAAGGGAATAAAAGTCCCTTTACAGGTGTTATCATTTTCTTTCCTGAATAAAAGATATTTTCTGCAAACACAGAATGGATTGCAAGCTACAATGAACTCTCAAAATCATTCTGAAAATTCCTTGTATGAAACTTTAAACAATGATCTATAATGATGCTTGGTTTCCCAGGCCAGTTCACAAAGGACCGTAGAGCTCATAGAGAATAGTAATAGAGTTTAGACAAACTATGGAGAGCCATGATTCTGTGGGAAAATTACAAAGACCAGTGTAGTGGTGTTGAATAAGATCCCCATTTCACTGTAACCTTGCCTTCTAGTTAGGAGGGTGGTGGGGGAGGAAGGAACAATTTCAATGAGCATTATCAAGGGGAAAATGGGATTCTAATGATTTCCCGGCTACACAGTTGGTGTGAGCATTCACACCGAGTAAGCCAGAACCCCAAATATTGACTGGTCAATCGATCAGTACTTCAGATTCAAATTTGCTAAGTGTCAGCAGGAATACCTAGTCTCAATGACAGTTTTGTGAGTTTGTAGTAAGGAGAAAAAGGAAACGTTAACATCATAAATCTACATAGACTAAGCTCTGGGCACAGCCCTGCCACTGCACAATTACCAGTAGAGATTATAAGAGCATTCATGTAATTACTTCAAGTGTTTGTAGTCCTTCATGATGAATTAATTTAACAGGCACAGCGTTCCACATGAGTGAAATAAAATGCATTTATTCCAACTCATGACTTAATCCAGAAGTGAAGCATCTTTTGGTGTTACTGAAGAATGTGTTCTTCTCACAGTGTTTGGCAAATGGTAGCTATTTAAAGCAAGGTGAATTGAACTGACTTCAATACATGCTCCTGTTTTGAACAATGTACCACTGATTTTTTTGTTCAGTCTACAAATAGCTCACTAGTTTTTGTTCTTGACTTAAAATCTATGAATTTGTACTTGGTATGCTCTGCTTCCGAGTAGAAACTGTTAGGACACTGAGTGTATGAGTTTGTGAGTATGGTTCTGTTGCATGCAGTGAGTCAGTGAATGTCAGAGAAGAGAGAATTTATGGAGTACTTAGTATACCAGGCGCATGCTTGGTCCTTTCCAATTGATGAAGAAAGTGTATTTCTACAAAGATAAAAGGTGCTTTTTTACCTTTCCTATATCTCCTTAAGAGATTTGGTCCTGTAAAAATAATGATCAGTTCTTCAAAAAAATATATATACAATAAGAAGAATATATATATACCATTATTCAAAACTACAGAGTTCAGAAGTGTGTGAGACTTCTTGGGCTTCTTCAAAATAGTGCCCCATCACCTTACTAAATCTGGAAAACAAAGTTGAAAGTTAAAAGATATCATATCCATAAATCCTATCTGAAGTACTCTTCATTATGGATAAACCAGAAATGTGGATCTTACAGGGGTTGAGAATACTTCTAAGAATCTCAAATCGACTTGGATTAGTGTAAGCCTAGGTAAAATTCAACTCACTTTTTGATTCCTATTATATTTATCAGTAGAATTTTCAGTTGAGATTGGCCCATAATCCCTGTTTTTGGCATTCCGTTTCTGGAATGTCCCAGATGGGAAAATTATCGTGGCATCTCAGAGCTCCTGCATGCCCATAATGAGGTGTTTTATTTTTGAAAACTTGACCTTTTGACCCATGTTTGCTCACTGATGCCAGTGAGTTTGATGTATTGCTTTCCACTAATTTCATTGCTTTATGGGATTCTTTCTGCAAAAGCCCCTGGAACAGTGAAAGCCCAATAGGTACAAATGTCACTTTGGTTTAATTAATTGTGACCTTGAACTGAAAAGCAGAGCTCAGTAGATTTTACTGTCAGTCTAATTGCAGCAGTTTACAGCTCAGACAGCCCTGGGACACTGCTTTATTGCTCCATGAATATTTTGTGTATTAAACCAAAGCATTTATCATAGTCCACAGTTTACTAGGTACTGCTAAGAAGGGTAGCAGGACACACATTTTGAAATTATGACAATGAAATGCAATACGTATTTAGTGACCTGTTGGAATGCATTTGTTTCTCTGTTCTCTAAAGCAGAAAGGGATGACAGTATTACTACATATTTGCAGAGATTGACATTCATGGAAATGTCTAAGATTGATGTCATCACAGGTTTTCATTGCCTAAAATTATGTCTTTTACATGCTAGTTAGTCAGCATTATTTTTACACTGCCGTGCTAGAACCTCCAGATAAATTCTAACACATCGTGTCTTCCTACGTGATAGCAATTATTTCAGAAGTAACACAGTCTGGGTGTAGTGAGTGAGAGAGTTTGAGATGTGGAAAGCCATGTTAAATGACAGAAATGATTGAGTTAATTAATAGAAATAAGGGGTGCTGATTTGGAGAAAGCCTGCTGTTTTAAGGGCAGCCCCAGTGATATTGTGGACTTAACATCAAGGTTAGGTCGGGGGTTAGAAAAAGCAACATCTGCCAGTGACAATGAGGGCTTTCACAGTGTCTCTCCACATAGACTGGTTTGGTTTGTTTGTTTTTCAGCTGACTTCAAATGGAAGTGTGGTCCAGCTGCATCTCTGCCTATGACTATGTTAGGCTACTCCAGTAATTTTACTGAAAACCTTACTCATGATTACCAGTGCTTGAGAGAGTAAAAATAATTTATTAATTTAAATCTAGCCTAATTCTTCTCTTAGTATTTTTCTTTTTAGTGTGCTGATTCTTTTAGACTACGTTTGTTGTATTTTCTTGCAGTGATGGTAAAATAGCATCATGTAAGAGTCAAAAAGTGTATTGGGATGATTGTCACAGGTGTTGAGAACCACTTGAAATTGTTTATGTCAGAAACTGATTAAAAATCTGTTTTATTAAGAGAAAATATGAGGATAAATCACTCAAGAAGAGAAGGCTTAGGATAGATCCAGGCTTTTCATTTTTGATCTTCTTAAAGGATGGACTCATTAAATGGTGCTTTATTTTTATAAATCTGCCTGAATTCTTTTTTGTTAGTGTATATGAGGTATGTTAAAAGGACCTTAAGGGAGGATGATGTTTCTGAAGCAAAGTTACATCATTTATTAATCATCTGATTGTGAAGCATGACTGCTAATGTGAGTGGATTATCTGGTGGTCTCAACAAAATTGATTAGTCATCCGGTTACTGATTATCTAAACTTTTAATTTTTGAAACTAATTGAGCAGCCATTGTGCGATGTTACTGTATAAATCTGGAATCCGTGTACAGATACAAATATGAATGTCATGTTCACAAAGAAACTAGTACTGGAATTGTGGTATACTGTGATACCACTAAAGATTGTCCCTAATTTCTCCCTCTGCTTCATCATCTCTTAAAAAAGCATACTGCAAACAACTGTCACCAGCCACTTTACCTGGAGTTTACCTGGGCTCTTTTTTCTGCCAAGCAGTGATTCTAGAAGCTTCTCTCTCAGATCCAAACTTGGATAGAACTTCTTTTGAAGCTGCTTCTATCGTATCATAAGTGGTCCTCAAATAGACCTCTTCTGAAAGTTTATATGGCTACTTGCCTTTTTGGTCCTGGCAGTAGACATTTTCAATGTCAACAGACTTGGGCTAACAGGAAGAATTGGAAATAGATAAAAATGAATGCTGTATACCATGCTTAATGTTTCTCCTCCTTTGTTCTAAACTAGACCATGTTCCATTTCCTAATTGGTGGATTTTAGATATCAACAGATGTAATGAGTGTATAATCTTCATAGAAATATATAGATACAACAGGCAGGCCCAAACTAGATGATACTTGAGTTTTGTAATACATGTTTTATGCATTTTGAAGGCAGAATTATATGTAAATTCTTATTATGGTTATTAGTTGTCATTAATTATGATCTCAACAATGACTACTAACTTATAAGATTCAATAAGTTTTAATTCCCGTTTCTTCTTAAATCCTTTTTTCTGTCTTGATATTAACATGTGAGTTCTGGCTTTTATCATTCCATAAAGGAATGACTGAGACTAATTTTTCCTTCTAAAATATGTTGGAAAATGTGACCATATGCAATGCAAAAAACTTGGAATATGCTAATACACCAGTTTGTGCTCACCTTTCTATGCATACATACACCATTAGATTTCTGTGTAAATATTTATAATATTTATATTTATACACACACACATACAACATTCAAAGCACATGTTGTAATACTGTGTGGCCTGTTTGGAATGGCCAATCATGTCATTGTCAGTTTCTTCTTTTTTTTTTTTTTTAAAGATTTTATTTATTTATTTGAGAGAGAGAGAGAGCATGAGAGGAGAGAAGGTCAGAGGGAGAAGCAGACTCCCCACGGAGCTGGGAGCCTGATGCGGGACTTGATCCCGGTACTCCAGGATCATGACCTGAGCTGAAGGCAGTTGTTTAATCAACTGAGCTACCCAGGCGCCCTGTCAGTTTCTTCTTAAGATTGTGTTCCTAAAAGGTTTGGGGCTTTTCTCCATTTGATCATGTAAATACATACTTTTGAATATAACACAATCATTGTAAAATAGTAGTTTAACCATATCTGGTTGCCTCCTTTGAGATTCCAGGTAAGTATAAAAGGGTGGACTGAGATTCTACAAACCTTACCCTGAGGTAGCTAAGTGGGCAAAACCCTGCCAATGCATGTACAAATACCATTAAAGAGTGCTGAATGTAAAAATTGGGGGGGAAAAAGACTTTCGCTCATTTCCAAAGGCCAAAGACTTGAGATTAATCACAAAATCAGAGTATTCTTTATTAGTGGAATGGAATGGGAAGTAAGAACCAGATGTGTAAGCAGAAAAGAGGAGTCTGAGATGAGCCTGAGTAGTGGGTTGACATGCCCGATGTGTTTCTGTGTACAGCAGACTACCTGCTGCTGAGTGGAGCCATCTGATTTCATAGCCCTGGGACAGGATAGACAGAATTTTTTGTGTTTTCCTTGCACAGGAACTGACCCAGTTTCTCCCAGACATGATATTCAGTGAATATGCCATGCCTGAGATAAGAATTACATGAAAAAAAGCAGATTTAATGGTATGTTATAAAAGCAGTGGACATAAGAAATTCTGTCAATTTTGTATGCAAATTTGGAAAATTTTTATGATAAATAAGCAGAAAACCATCAAATCTTCATAATGTATTCTGAGGAACAGCAACAGTATTCTTATCAGGGAATGTGTAAGAAATGCAGGGTCTCGGGCCGCACACTAAACCTACTGAATCAGAATGTGCTTTTTCACAAGATTCCTAGGTGATTCTCGTACACAGTAGTATTAGAGAAGCACTGCCCTAGAGATCATGCGTGAGAGCTCCTCAGTGGGATGAAGCTTTGGTTACCCACTGTTGCAATAAGATGCTCTTTATTTTCTATCTTCTGATTCCTGTTTCCCGTCCTGACTTGTCTCCCAGTATTTCCTGGAACCGTCAGCTAAATAACTACTTTTGTAGGAGTCATTGTTTCAAGGTCTACTCTGGCAGAAACCTAAACTAAGACATTCTGTATCTAGAGTTCTAGAATCCATACAGTGTATTTGTTTCAATCAGCTAGTGTTGGACTCTATGTTAGCATAGTTATTTGGAATTCTAGTTTTTCAAGAATTCTTCTATGTCTTTTATTCATTCCTGTTTTATCCTTGGACATCCCCAGTGCACACCCAGATAATAATATCAACACTTGTACAGTCCCACTCAATTAACAGGCGATCTGCTCCCAGGGCAGCTGCTGCCACCTCCCACTGCCACCCCGTTGTCAGTGGTCTCTGCAGCACAAATTGCAGATTGTCCCAAGAAGTTGCTGGAGGAGCTGTGAGCACCTTTTCCCATCTTTTGCCTTCACCTTATTTGCTAAAAAACAGATAAGACACAATTATTGAATCTCATGTTTGGAGTAGGTTTTTATGTGAAATCTTTCCATTCATTCCTCTTTTCCTCTACAATTCCTTGTTGGAGAAGCTCTATATACACAAGACAATGTCTAAATGGAAACCAAGGACTAGCATTATAAAAAGAGTATTCATATAAAGGCTCCTAAACTCTCCTAAAAGTAGATCTTCTCTGAGAAACTATAATGCCTCAATTCTAGAAGCCAAATCTGGGTTTCCTACTATTCTCAAAGCTGGAATCACTGCTCCAGTGAACAGATCTGAAAATACGAACCATGGTAGTCATGTGGCTCAAGATGAACAGAGAACCCGCCCAAAGAGGGAGTTGATCACAAATGAGCAATACAATGGGAAAAAAAAATGGTGATACACATGGTCTTATATTAAGTAGGAAGAAACACTGCCCTTTAATGAAACTTGGCTCAGTATTTCACTCACGACCCCATCAGTCTGGCTAGCAATGTCTTTTGGCAGGATCCAGTAAAAAAGTAGTGTAGTAAATAGTTAAGAGCAAAGGATCTAGAATAAGACTGCCTGAGTTTGATTCTTGGTTCTGGCACTTCCTCAGATTACTGAACTCCTGTCTTCTCCTAGTTTCTCATTTGTGTTATTTTATAAAATGAGAGTATTGAAAAACTTATATATAAAGCATTTGGAGCAATGCCTTGCACCTAGAAAATACTCAATAACTGGTAGCTTTGGAAGATGAACTAAAGAGTTGGGCATGGTTTCTCCTCTGTGAGCAGAGGCCAGAATGTGAACTGAAGGACAGAAGTGCCTCTCTTCCCATCCCCTGACTTCCTATGAGGTCCAGAAATGCTGGTGCTGAATGACTTCCAGGTTAGCTCCCATCACAGCAGCTCATTTTAGACTTCTCTCTACCATCTGTGTTTAACAATTTAAACATTCCTAAGATGAGGTTCCCCACAGTGTGAAGGGCTTCTTTATTTGGGAGTAGGTACGACCTCCACTCCCCCACACTCCCTATGAAAATGTGGAGGTGTAACTAATCAGTCTTGGATTATCCACCCTAGCCTGAGGATAGAGTTTCCCTGTGGGTCTGAGCATTCTTTCCTGGCTTACATTAAACTTGGTGTTAGTGGTTCATCTGAGTCCAAGGCCTAGCTTGCCTGTTATCTGGAGAGAGACAGAGGATAGTTATTGTTCAGGATATTTCATTTTGAAATATGGATATAAGTTAACCACATGGGACTAGAGTTCAACCCCAGAGTCAGAAGAAAAGTCTGTGAGTTCAAAGACTTTCTTTTTCTTCTTCTTTTTTAAAGATTTTATTTATTTATTGGAGGGAGTAAGCAAACGAGAGAGACAGGGAGAGAGTAAGTGAGCATGACTGGGGGAGGAGAGGAGGGGGAGGGAGAAGCAGACTCCCTGCTGAGCAGGGAGCCCAATGCGGAGCTCAATGGGGACTCTGCGACCATCACCTAAGCCAAAGGCAGACGCTTAACTGACTGAGCCACCCAGGCTCCCCAAAGACCTAATTTTTCTTAGGATGACAAATTTGATAAACCAAAATATTTTCTGGCCATAGCATATTGATAAATACAAAGTTATCTTTAACTCGTGATACGTTTTAAATAAAAATTTACTTTCTAAATACTAAATATTTAGGATGAATTTTCTTTTTATTTTCAAGAGGATTAAAAGAATGTTAAACATAGGAAAAATTCTCAGTTGACACAGGCTTTATTTCTTTCATTTCCAACATGAGATTGAGAGCATAAAAATGTGTATAACAGATATTTCATGAAACAAACATGGTAAAATGTTAACTCTAGAGTCTAGTAGTAGGTATATAGGTGTTCACTGTAAAATTCTTTAAAGTTTTCTGTATGTTTGAATATATGTATAAAACAGTATGGGGAAATATATTAGTAAGGAGTAATGCTTCTTGGTATTTACAGTCTAGTAGTGTATCTATAATTTCTGTGCCTTACTTTCCTGAGCTTGGCTCTCCTCCTCTTCAATGTAACTTAGGGATCAAGAGAGCTTATGGGATTTTAGGGGGAGACTAACTCAGGACTGCTATTACTAGTCTTTTGGCTGCACTGGGTATTGTTCCAATTGGTCTGGGATCCTAAGCAGTGTTTCTTACATGATATATATAGGAAATATACTCACAATTTTCAACCGCTGACTTAAAAATCAATTATAGGATCCATCCCCCATATGTATTGATTTTCCTTGACTTGAAAATAAATTTGGTACATTCAATCATGTATATACTTCATAGAGCACAATTATTGTGCTTCAGTTTAAATCTGGAGATGTCAGTTCCAAGCATTAACAGAATAAAAAGGAAATACCTTTTTATCATTTTTGGAATCATTTATCATGGTCAGTTTCCATGTTTCATGGAACTAGCTATTCATTATAAGGGTTTTCTGACACATATCACAGTAGACAGTGTAGTTAAAAATTATTAAAAATGTGCAATGTTACGTTGCCTGTTTAGAAGTAGTTCTTGAGTATTTTTGCGTGTGGTGAAGTTGTTCCTTAGTGCCCAGTGGATGCACTTCTTAGTTAAGAATGTTCTACAGTATATACGAAATGCTCTACATATTGCTTGATATCTTCCGGTTAACTAATTAGGTTTTGATAAGCCATTGTTTCAGAGACAGAGATGGAGGTTAGTAGATTTAGGTTAGTATTGCTTCTCTTCAGGTTAGCTATCTTATATATTGCATTGTAGCATAATATTTTGTTCAAAGATGGAAATTATCAATCTAAGAAACACAGATTTAAAAAATATGATATTTTGGCTGAATTCAGTGTGTATTTATGTATTTATGGAGTGCCTACTAGTGCTCTTTGGTAGATAACAGTAATACACTTTACTGTGTTAACTGCATTACTAATGAGTGCATCCGTTTATATCCATCACTTCCCCCTTGCATAACAAAGTGGGTTGGGCTTCTAACTAATATTTGAATAGCAAGCAATCTGTAGTTTACAAAGCACTCTTCCTTGCATTTCTGTCCACCCTCACAACTCAAATTGTGGGTCCAATACTTTTTATGTCCATTTTAGCGATGAACTTGTCCTAGACGAAAGAGACGAGATTGTATCTTCTTCTTTTGCTCAATGGTCTATGATTTTATTTTAAAATTTATCTACCTATGTTTAGCATGTTTTCTATGTACATGGAAATTATTTCTTTCTTAACATCTAATATATTAATGTATTGTTAAAAATCTTTTTGAAAGATATAAATCTATGGAAGACTTTCTAGTTTTTCTGTTAAACTAATGCTACATGAATCTGAGTATAATATACTTTTTTAAGCAAGTGATTTTCTTTTTTCTTTATTCTTTTTTTTTTTCTCTATGAAGAAATTCACTTTAACACTTATAACTTTAAGACTGCATACATTACAACAGTGCATTAGTGATACAAGTTATAAAATGCTTTTCCATTCCTTTGGGTTTTGCATATGATGGTTTTGCATCAGTCACTGCAGGTAGATTGAGCAAGCTTTGTATTTGTGTTTGTTCTTTTAAACATGCATTCAACTAGATATGATTCAGAATAGATTAATACTCCCTTTTTATCATTACGGTTAGCTAAAAAATTGCCAGGCAGCCCACAAAACAGGATTTGCTTTAAGACCAACCCACAGAGTTAGTTGGAGACTAATGGTGCTGGGACCTGCTGGGCTGGGCCGGGCCATAGTAGTGTTTAGCTAAATGTAGAGAGCATTAAGAAGAAAGTCCGGGTTGGAGGCGCGAGGCCTGCAGCACCAGCTGTGGAACCTCCATGATGGGACTGCACAGCTCCATCCTCAAACATTTGCAGGGTGATCACCACTGAGGGGGCACGTAGCTGTAGGTGGGCGTTCCTGGGGCCCGATATGTGGGCACAGTGACTGGGTGGGGGGCAACAGGAGTTGGGGAGTGGGCAGTCAGCAGGGTACCTGCCGACATGGCCATAGTGGTCCCAGCCACCATGCCCATGGTGACGCCGTTGCCTCTAGGTGGAGGGACGGGAGCAGGGTACACCGTCGCTGGCATGCCATTGGGCTGCACCACTATGGTGTGGTGGATGACGTGAGGGGGTGCTGCATACAGGGGCTGTGTGTAGTACGTGCCTTGCTGCGCCTAGGGGCTCTGCTGGGGGTAGGCACTTCGCACAGGGTACACAGCGGGTCTGGTAGGGGTTGGGGGAGGAGGGGTATGGTGGCACTGCCCCGCTGGAGGGGGAACAGGACACTTTGTAAGGTGTGCCAGGAGTGTAACCTGGATAACCAATTCCTTTGGCATTTGCATAGGGAACCCCAGAAGAACCAGGGCTATAAACAGGATTCATGATTTCAAGAACGCGCCGCCGCCTGGGCCTCGGTGACCAGTGCATGCCGGCCCGGGGCGGGCTCGGCGGTGGAGCTTGGCGAGGGGCAGGCGCCTCGGAGGAGTGCTCCGATGTGGGGGCTGAGCCTCGAGGTCCCCCGTCGCCACTGCCGCCTCCCCGGCCCGCACTTCCAGTCGCTCCGCTCCGCCCCGCCCGGCCCGCCTCTCCGCAGTATTCTTTTTTATTTTTATAACAAATGTTTTTCAAGAGCTCCTCCCAAATGACTTTGAGAAGATGTGAAAAATGTGAGCCCAGATTTGGGAAACTGCAGTTCTTTATTGCCATTCAACCTGGTTTGGTCACATTCGACTTGTCACATTTGGGAACTTACACTCAAGGTTCTCCATCTATCTTATTAAAGGTGACGGATTTCATTAAATCACATTAGGAAGCTTCATTTAATTGTTAGGAAAATATGTTGTAAGGAACACAGGTCACATTTAAATTCGATAGGCTACATGGAGAAAAATCATTGCCAGTCCACACGGGTAGGGCCACACTCCATCTCAGCTCCTCTGTTTTGCCAGCTCACCAGCCACCAGATAAGCCGCAAAACTTGGCTCCCTGGTCTCCTGGCTGTGCCAGTGACACATGTGAGTACACGCAGGTATGTAAGCCGCTGTGCTCTCCTGGAGGGAGGCAGGATGTTCTGTTGGACCACATTCACATTCAGAATTTGCTCACCATGGTGGAAATGAATGGGAAGTGGGATCTGTCCTGGAGATAAAATTGCTAGCCATTTTAACGCATGTCCACATCATTTTGGAGGGAATATTAAAAAAAAAAATAAAATGGATATGTGTCCATCATTGGACCTAATTTATAGGATGTTTGATTGATCCAACGCAAAATGAAGATGAGAATCGTGTTCTATATAAATAGCCCTTTTGACTTTCTACTTTAATAAATATCTTTCAATAGTGCTCCAATTACAAGTATCACATTTTCCTAACGTGTGTTTTTACACATACTAATAACTCTAAGGGATTAATTCAAATGGGCACATTTAGTTCTGAGGCAAGGGTCCCCCTCCTTAAGAATGTGACTGAAAGCACATGAATTCTCCTGCTTACTTTTCACATTTTGCTGCTGGTAGTTAATTTTACACTTTGGTTTTTTTGTTTTTGTTTTTGTTTTTGTTAACATTAGCTGATCTCCTTTGAAACTCTTATTGGCTGCTCGATGAAATAGCATTGTTAAGTGTGATGTAGTACTTTTACTTCATGCTGTCTCAGTAAGAAGGGCTTCTATCTTTTAACAGTTGCTGGTATTGGCAAATTGTTGTGCTTGCAAATAACAGATAAACAACACCTTGTAGGGACTTGTTACTCTCTAATTAACACTGGTAAAGGATTTAGGGTTGAACTTGAAAAACAACATAATGTCCTAGTCTGCTTTGCTTTGTAAAATATTTTTATGTAATCATGAACTGATGCAGTGATTTCCACATTGCTTTGGAGGAAGAGTACAATAAAAGTTAAATAAAAATATGCCTTCACATTTCAGTCCCACTTGCCATTTTAGAAAAGTCTTTCCTATCCATTATCAGGTACCAAATTAGTGTTCCAGTTAAGAATATGATACCAAGAGGATTCATGGATATAACAATGATTTTCTTTTTAATGCATCTAAATTTATCACTTGCCTTCTGAAAACCCTCCAGTGATTTTCTAGTGCATTTTGATTACAGTCTGAACTCTTGGACGTGGCCCACAGGGTCCGGCATAATCTAATTCCCATTCTCCCTCCAACTTCATTTCCTGCCACCTTTTCTCTCCCTCATTCTGTACAAGGCCTGTTGGCGATCCATCAGTACGTTATTTGAACAACCAAGGGCTTTCTCACTTTCAGGTCTTTGCACTGTTCTTTCTGCCTGAAGTGTCTGTTGCTCTAGTTTTTGCATGAATGACCTCTCATCATTCAGGGATAGGGTATTAATGTAATTTCCTCCGGAAAGTGCTTCCCCATCCACTCCATCATTGTGTTCTGTTGATTTTCTTTCTAGTAATCCTTTCACTATGTCCCATTACCTGCGTAACTGCTTGCTTGTTTACAATCTGCCTCTGTTAGATTAGGGACACTGTCTCTTGGTCAACACTGTGTTGGAAACCTTGCATGTGGTATAAACTCAAAAACTGTTGCTGTGGAACAAGAAGAAAAATCCATGGGAATCCATAAACAACCATTTATTCAGCAAAGGTTTAATGAGTACTTGCCAACTTGAAGTTACTTTTTGATAAAAAGCTGAAGAAGGAAGATAAAAGAACCTATCTTGCTCCCAAGCAGTTCTCAGACTAGTAAATCATTAAATAAGAAAATGGGCAAACTTTCACCCAAGACAAGGGCTTTTTGGTTGGAGTAAATGCTTATGAGGATTCTCTGCCCAAACATACCTTTGGAGCTTTATTTCTCTCTATGAGGGAAGAGTGACATTTTCTTTTTGAAAGATGTATTTATTTATTTGAGAGAGAGAGAGGAAGAGAGTGCACAGTGGGGGAGGAGCTGAGGGAGAGGGAGAATCTCAAGCAGACTCTGTGCTGAATGCAGAGCCAGATTTGGGGATCGATCCCATGACCTTGAGATCAGGACCTGCACCGAAATCAAGAGTCGGACGCTTAACTGACTGCACCACCTAGGCGCCCCAAGAGTGGAATTTTCAAATTGTGACTATCTGTGCGGCCTCCTTTATTTTCCACTGACTCTCTGAAGCCTTTTAGCTCTAGAAGGTGAGAGAAATAAAATGTTTAAAAGTTTAAGCCCTTTCATCACAAATCGTCTAGCTATTTATTTATGAATTAATCCATGGTATTTTTAAGTAGAAGAGATGATACCTCTTAGGATTTAAGACTGTTGGATACTGACTGATCTAGGTATTTCTGTGATATTTGGACCATTTCTATTTAACCAGTATCAAAAATGAAGGCTAACATTATTAAACATGTAAGATTTGATTGTTTTTAGTCACAACTATAGGGTAAAAGGATAGTCCAATTTTATTTAAGTTTTGAAATGATTATAAGTGCCCTCACCTATCATCTTAGCAGAGACACTAGTATCAACTTCTTGAGTAGTATTCCCAAATTCTGATTGTATAGTTGAGAGCAAAGAAGGGCAGGGTCAGCCCTGCTTACCCATCCAAGTAGAGATAAACCCATCTCATCAGTCCCTGCCATTGTTTTTTGCTGGCAGATGGTGCTGACAGGTGTTTCTTTATATCCTAACTGGTAGTGGCCACTTAGTGCTGGTTCAGGATGTTCTCTGACAGAATACGATCTTGCTTCCTAGGGCTGAGCTGGACTGTATTTTTGCCACTGTACCTGTAGTATTCAATGTTCCTTTTTTTCAGATAAGATACATACCCATCTCCCAGGCATCGGCTGGTACCAGGGACGCTGTATCAGATCTGTTTCCAGGGTATTTATTCTCTAGGCATTTACCCCTAGACATCATTTTTGACTACCATTTTTCTTTTCTAGTAGCAAACACAATGTGCTTGATTATACACCCTTTACCCAGGTAGTTGGCTTCTCCTAAAACTTCCTTGGATTCTAGAGTCCGATTCAATGACTCCAGGGTAATTTCCAGCAACTCAAATGCTAGGAAAGAGAAAGCACCAATATGAAAACTAAACTGATATATTCCATAATGAGCCATGCTACTGTGTAAAGTACATTAGTCAATACATATGTTGATTTCCTTACTTCTGTAGTATTAAGCATGTCCATTCTCAGAAACTTTCTGTAATATTATAATTTATACTGACCACCAGCTAGCTCCTTGTACATGAAATCTTATTCTGTTAGGTCTGATAATATCATTTGGCCAAAAGTAGTAAGATTTTTTCCTTGAAGAAAAAACTTTAGTTTTGGTAGTTAGGAGAGCACTTTCCTGGATAAGAAAATATAATTAGCCCTTTATATGCTTGTTTTATACAGCTAGATTCTTTTCAATATTCAGAAAGACTGGGAGTCCATTAGCACACACTGTTGTTTTATTTTTTTCTCAAAGATAATGGGCTTTTCATACTCTTGTTTACAAACATAATTAGAAATAGGCTTTTGTAGAGAGGAACTTAATTCTAATAGAATGTTGATTAACCAAAGTGTTATTTAGTTTTTTCTAAAAATCTTTGAGAGCACCTGATTTAAATTTAGGATTATTCTAAGAAAAAGTAAAGCTAGAGCAGCTACTACTAAGTAGAAAACAGAGCTTAAAAAATATTCGAACGCTCTATCTGTGCTTACTGATACAGTATCCACTAGGCACTGTAGCTATTACCATTTAAATTAATAAAAATTAAAGAATTCAGTGTCAACAAGCGTATTTCAAGTGCTCAATCTTTACATGTGACTGATGGCTAGCATATTGGAAAGCACATTTACATAATTATAGCGAGTTCTATTGGACATTACTACTGAAATACGGTCCTGGTTAGAATGCATGTAGAATGGGAAGGTAGGGGAATCAAAATCAGAGTTAGAACAATGTAAGTCAGAGGAACAGAGCAGTCATGGAAGGTGTTTTGTCTTCTTTTTAGTGCACAAAGTTGGAATGGGAAGCCATCATTGTTTCACGATAAAGGGGACAATAACCTTTTTGCCTGCCAGTAATTTAGTAAACTAAAGTGTTTGAAAAGATGTTAAGTCAGACCAATTACCAAGTTAATATTTCAGATGTTTATATTCCTTATTTTTGCTTACATGGACTAATCTAAAGTACCCTACTTTAAGAAGTAGTGTATGCTGGGGCACCTGGGTGGCTCAGTGGGTTAAAGCCTCTGCCTTAGGCTCAGGTCATGATCTCAGGGTCCTGAAATCGAGCCCCGCATCAGGCTCTCTGCTCAGCAGGGAGCCTGCTTCCCTCTCTCTTTGCCTGCTTCTCTGCCTGCTTGTGATCTCTCTCTCTCTGTCAAATAAATAAATAAAAAATCTTAGAAAAAAAAAGTAGTGTATGCTGAGCAATGAGTGGGATAATCAGTTTTGCATTATATATAAAGAGAAAAATTTGAATTGTCATAAGCTATTATCCATAATAAATTATATTATATTATTATCCATAATAAACTTTCACTACTGAACCAACATGAAGACTTTCCAAAATGCTTTCCATGATCTCATGGGGAACTAAATGTTGTTTCAAATCTTAGAACATGACAAGGTTGTCAGCCAACAAGTGAGTATCAGGACAAAAGTACTGAGGTCAAAAAGAATCTTAGAATACTTGCAAAAATACATGTAATATTCCTTATCACTTTAGCAAATGATTTAACATCATGTTTATATCCATTTATGTTGTAGTTCAACTTATTTGTCATATATATTTTATTGTCTTTTTGCCAAATGATAAGATCCACAAGGCCATATGTTTCCTAAGCTCCTCCTGGACAGAAATTTTACTAAAGCTAAGCAAGTAAAATATTACCCACTCAGCAAGGACATCATTAGTTACATTGTGTTCTAAGCGGGGTTGTTCCAAAATAGGTATTATGGAAACCCATTTTCCATGAGGTCATATCAGATCACTTTTGATATAAAATGTAAAACCAAAGGTGCCCCAGAAAAGCTTGATGAAACTATTATATTCATTAAAAATGAAAGTATGTCATGGAATTTAAATAATGATACAAATAAGATACATAAACACTTAATTTACCAGGAATGTTAAATCTTAGCAGACAGAATTGTGTGTTCCATGTAGTAGTTACAGAATGATAAAGCCAAAAAGAACCTTAGAGATTGCATAGTTCACTCTGAAGATGAAAAATCTGGGGCCCAGGGTGGCCATATGACTTTTTCCAGTTCACACTGTTGAATGATGTCAGAACTGTGATCAAAGACACATATAAAATAGTTTTGATTCCACTAGTTGATTTTATTTTTTTGAATTGAATTGAATTTTTTAAAGGATTTATTTATTGACTTTAGAGAGAGGGCATGAGCAAGAGAGGGAGAGGGAGAGAGACTCTCAAGCAGACTCTGCACTGAGTGTGGAACCCAATGCAAGGCTCGATCTCATGACCATGAGGTCATGACCAGAGCACTTAACTGACTGCACCACCCAGGTGCCCCGATTTAATTTTTTTTTTAAATCGGACAGTTCATTATAATATTTAACAGCTTATAATTCCCACATTTTTAAAACATAAATTTATAAGTACCAATGATTCCCAAATTTAACACTCTCAGAGAAGCTTGTCTTAGCGTTATGAGCCAATACATGTGTACTGTTAGAGTTGACCAGTGATAGGACAGGAACAACCCAGTAGTGCACAGAGCTTCATTTGCCATCTCCTTGCAAATTTCAGACACCGATGTTCACACCCCACCTTGTGTTGTAGTTCCTCATGGATACCTTTGAGAGTGACTGCAAGTGTTCAAGCACTTTAAGTCCCAGGCCTTAAGCATCTCTGTATCCCTAGTGCTTAGTATTAGGCCTAGAGCGGTCTCTGTTTGTTGAATGGATGAGTGAACGATCATAATCTTCTATCCTGTAAAGATCTTATTTTGGTTAAGTACCTATAAAAGTAATGCATGTGGAAAATATAGTCTGAAACTTAAAAACACCCTTTTCCCTCTTTTTTTAAAAGAAAAATTTTAATGTTAATGCGCATTGCTTTTTCTTTGATGAGAAAAACAAAATTAGGTAACTTTGATTCGTTTTCTTTAAAAAAACTTCTTTCCCCCAAATTTTAAATCCCTTTTCGAATATAATTAAAGCTGGCTCTCTGGGCACTTTTTCAAAGGCCAGTAGGAGGAGGAGATGAAGGCATGGGCTGTAAGTTAGCACTAGGTATAGCAAAGTAAAGCCTAGGGATGACTGGTAGGAGCAAGCTGAAGAGACTGTCCAGTTGGGGAACATCCCAGAGCTTTAAGTAAAGACAGGCCAGTGTCCAGGAATCTCAAGTTTCTCAAGGTGGTATAGGAGCATCAAGCCCCATCAAAGCCAAGCAGCACAGATGAACTGGGGCTGGAGATAAAGTATCTAAAAACTGAAACAGATTGCATTAGGAAGAAACTTTATAATTTTTCCCGTGTAGGAAGATCTTGGTAGCATGAAGCAGTAGGAAAAACATAGGCCTTGAAAAGAGGCAGACAGCAGTTCAAATTCTGGCTCCTTCACTTAATAGATCTGTGAATTTAATTCAGTAACTTAACCATAGTGAGCCTCAGCTTTCCTCATCTGTAAAATGGGTTTGTAATGTTAGTTTCCCTTTCCAGAACATCACCTGCTCAGAGACTGCTAGTCAGCCAGCATTCTCTTACATAGGGAAAATGTGGATGCTCTTTTAAAATCACTTTTATTATCTTGATTTTGTAGATGACAAAAGTAACACTATGTACCAACAAATATATTGGACACCATCTTAGCAAAAAGAAAGCTGAAAAGTACACTTTCTTTTTTTTTTTTAAGATTTTATTTATTTATTTGACAGAGAGGAGAGAGATTACAAGTAGGCAGAGAGGCAGGCAGAGAGAGAGGGGGAAGCAGGCTCCCCGCCGAGCAGAGAGCCCGATGTGGGGCTCTATCCCAGGACCCTGAGATCATGACCTGAACCGAAGGCAGAGGCTTTAACCCACTGAGCCACCCAGGTGCCTCTGAAAAGTACACTTTCTTAAGAGAAAATTTGCAAATAATATTTGTCCATACTTGGATCAACAGAGTATACAAGTGCATATGATGTGTGCGTGCTTATTGTATTGTCCGTCAAGTAGGATTTATAGATATGATACATACTACATAGACACACACATATGCTCTGTAGATATCCAGAATATCTAGATATCTAGATATCCAGAATATTGGGAATATCTGAAAATGATAGGTTAATCTATAATCAGGGAAATGCCATATGTAACAAAACTCTACTGATTTAAGACCTGAAAGTATTATATTGAGGTCATAGTTCAAAAGAAAATTAAAATTTTACTCTTAGAAATCATGTCCCAGTGTTCTTATGGAGAGAACCTACTTTTGTTCCTGTTTTTGGACTCTTGTGACACTTAGTCACGAGTGGTGTGTACGATGGTGAGGGATTACTGCTGCTTGAGTCCTATAATTATGGAAGAGGGTAACTGTCCACAGGCCACTGAGAAGGGCCACAAAACCCTGTCCCTGACAAAGAGGTCAGTGGACTTTGGAGGATGGAGTTTTAACATAGTTGATCAGTTTGAACTTTACCATCAAAGCATATAAAGTCCCTTGCTGACGTCTTAGCTTAAAACAATTTGTTTTTTTACATAGAAACAATATGAAGAACCACAATAGAGGACATCTTAAACTGATCCTGAATTTAGTCTTCCACCATGTATGTTTTACAAAAAATAGAGGTTAAAGGCATGGGCTCTGAAATGGGACAATCTGGGTCTCAGCATCAGTTCTGCTCTTTCCTAGCTGCATCAACCTGGGCAGGTGGCTTAGTCTCTTTGTGCTTTAGTTTCCTCATCTGCAAAACAGGAACAATAATAATCTTTCTTCATAGGGTCTTTGAGAACATTAAGGGAGATACCTCACATAACCTTGGAAAAGACTGAGCATTTAGTAAAGATTAGATTTATTGACTACTATAACCCCTAAATGATACAAGACTTAAACAGTCTTAAAGCCCTCCAGAGAAGAAAAAGCTGGCTAGGTATAGGGCAGTTCCTGGAATTACTGGAAGACGTTGTGTGCCCAAATCTGCATTTGGCACATTAGGTCAGGTGAAGGCAGAACATGCACAGCTGGAGGAAGGATCGAGGATGGTTCATCAGTCATGGGGTAAGCTCCTGGTCTTCCTTTTGCTTGGGTCCTCCGTGATTAAGATGAGAAGACTCAATAGCAGATTCCCAGCAGGAGGAATGACGTTAAGATCCCACACTTGTGGCTTTAATAATTCTGTATTGGTGTGCTCATTCATGGAGATTGATCATCAAGGGATTATACATAGAACTTATATGGAATTTGTGAATAGGCACAAAATTTTGCAGTGATTAGCAGCATATTGTAGAGTCCTATAGATCTGTGGTATGATTGTCAAGATTACTCTATCTTTTCCTTGTGATCATAGCTCATTTAACCTCAGTTTATTCATCTGAAAGATGAGGGTCATAGCATTAGACGGTTATGATAATAAGGGTGATAAGCCATGTTAAGTCCCATTGTACAAAGTTCACTGCTCATTAAAATCACTGTCTTCTTAACAAATCCCTCAATGAATTATTTTCAATTCGAAACCTTATTTCTTAAAAGGAAAGTGATGATTAATTTAAAAATCTGTTACTTCTATCCATCTCCAACACTTTGAGAGAGATTTGTCTATTTTATTAACTCTTGTGGACAATGGGATAAATCTTATCTGCCGGATTTCCTTGTAGGTTTTTTTTTTCATTTTGTTTTTGGTTCTTAGGATTATTTCCTGTGGGAAACTTTACAGCATGGGTGTGATGTTCCTTATTTGATCATTTTGTGCAAACTCCAAAGTTGAAGATATTTCTGGAAGATATATAAAATATATGTACAGTCAATCCTGTTAAACTCTACACAGATGGAAGAAGCTGGTGCTTGGAGAATAACTAGCTTTTTGAACCAGCCGATATAGATAACTTGAGTGATCGGGAAGCCTTATACTTAATCAGTCACCTTCAGGCATGTCAGCTGATTTCAAAGCCATTTAAACATACAGCAAATTATTCTAGATTTGCATATCTAAAACTGAGTGGCCCAGGAGGCAATCCTATATAAATATAGAAATATATGCATATATATGTATATGTTTATGTACGCATATTACATGTGTGTTTATGTATGTGTATGTTTATATATATCCAAATGTATTCATATTTGTATAAATGCACTATCATATTCGATATTAATGTTAATTAATAAGAAAGTCCACCCAATTTTTAGTAGCATAAAAAAGATGTTATGAATTGTTGAGATGATTTAGGAAATGTGAAATATATTTTTCATTCTGTTGAGGCAAGTGGTCTGAAATAGGATTCAGGGGTGAGTTGCTGCATTGTTAGAAACTAGAAATTCTGGTCCTCTTGTTGGGCAAGCTCTGCAGGTGCTTTGCACAGTGTCTGGCTCTGAAACCAGCTTGGATCCTGCCTAGCTCATTGGGCTTTCCTCCCAGGTTTTCTGATCAGAAAACTGAAGGCCAGCTGCTGCCTGTCATTAGGAAGCTTAGTGAAAGTCAACATGGGACTAAACACTGGCTGGGGGCTGGTGGGGCACTGTCCACACTCCGATTAAAGGTCACCTAGAGAAGGGCTCTCTAATGCTGCTGAAGACTTGCTGCATGACGCTGCTCTACAGCAGCCCCAGAGAGGTACTAGATCAGTTTCAGAATGTTCTGTTATTATAGATATATCTGGGAAATTTTGAATAAGGTTGGCCATGAGAGAATGGTCATTCTTTGATTGCACGTATATATTATTAGAGCTGAATCCAGAGATTCCTTTTGTGTTACTCTGAAGCTTTCACTGAAGTAGCTCCCTGTCCATTCCCTGTCTCACAGCGGTCTTAGGTCATATCATGCCCACTCAGCCGCTTCTGTAATACAGCCTCAAGGGATGACTTATTTGCTGACCTTCCCTTAATGAAGATAATCAGATTTTGCCCTGTAGCCTAACAGCCGTTCTCAGTCTCTGGTCTGGTATCTGGTTGGTGCTACTACAGATCTCGTGCTTGTTTACATACGCTAAATTGCTAAACTTTTCCAAATTCCTCTAAATATTTTGGCTGAATGATTTCCTCTGGCACTTGATTAGCCAGGTTGCCCATATACTGGGTATTGGGAATTTGTCCTACTTTTACCCGACTATTTTATACAGTGTTATATTTTTGTTGAGCAAAGCCCATTGAATGAAAAGAAAATGCTGACATTTGAATGGAAAGCTCAGAGGGCTCGGGAAATGCCAGAGGAATTCTACAAATATCCTTTCTCAGTGGCCTAGACAATTGGGATCTAATTCTTCTTGGGTAGCAGATGGAGGTGGTAAAAACTGAGCTTCTAAATGACATGAGTCTCTGAGTTAAAGGGCTTGGTGCTGTGCCATGCAAACAGCCCTGCTTTTTTCCAGCCTGCAGCAAGGATGGAAGCCAGCTTTCAGGGAAGACTGGGCCTTGGAGAGAAAAGAGAAACCCACATCGCCCTGGGGTGGCTAGAAATGATTCTAGTTTTAAAAATAATGGATCTGTTGACAAGGAATGCCACTTTCACACCAACACTATTAACACTCATTAACTCTATGGAGTGTGTGTATGTGCACACTGAGCGCTCATGTGTGTGTATTTTTATCCCTTAGATTTTAAACAGTATAAAGCTGATTAGATCTTATTCTACCACATTAACTTCTCTCTCTCTCTCCTCAATCTGTCTCTCTCCCCTTTTTTCCTCCCCTCCCTCTGTACTCATACCTCTCTCATCTCTCCTTTTCCCTCTCTTTCTCTTTTTCTCTCTCCCAAACAGCCAAAGGGTTGTATTTTTTTTTTTTTTTCGGGGGGTGGGGTGGGAGAGAGGGAGTATTTTGGGCAGAAGTGAGTAAAAAGAAGGTGTTCATAGCTTGTTAAATTGTCTAATGTCTTAATGCTCTCTTCTCGATATTTAACCTTCTCTGTCATGTCCCACGGTTGTAATCTAGAGCATACGAAACTTACACGTATACTGGCACAGCTTTTGTCATATTTTAGTTACTAATTTTCGAACAAATTCTGCATAATTTTTATCTCTTCTCATTTTCAGCAGATCTACTTAATGCCAACGTCTAACAAAATCAATAAAGGAAAATCTTACTAAGTCCCCATGCTCTTGGAACAACATAAAAAGATGCTAGTAAGTTTTGTCTTTTAGCAGAGGAATTTTGGGTATTATCTCACACATTTACAATTGCAGACACTTTATTTAATCATTTCTATTGCCCGCAGAGGAGGTGGGCGTGGGAGGTAGGTAGTAGCTGGTGTACACCTATTGAAAATATTGTCATGTCAAAGAGAATAGCCACACAGAATTCTATAATCATCTTCTGTAATCATCTATGCCTGTTAAGAAAAAAGAAAAAACAAAAACAAAAACAGCTTAGGCCTTCTTCTAGTGTTTAAATGAACGTGCCCAATTCTTTTAACCGGTTTCCACTGACTTGTCAAAAATCCTTGTGTATAGTAATGGTCTGCCAGCGGCAAGACTGGACAGAAATACTGTACAGTAATTGATTTTGTTAGTTGAACATCTGGCAGAACAGCCTGGCTATTTACTTGGAAGGAATGTTCCCCAACTGGAGTAAGTTCACTGTTGGGTTTTAGGGCACTAAAGTGCCAGATCAGGCTGCTCTGGGCATAAAACACATACACGGCAATAGGCAAGTAAGTCAGTAAAAGAAATGAGGAGAACATGAGAAATAAGGAGAAGGAAATGAGGAGGAGAAGAAACACTTGGCACACATGGACTAAAGGTTAGAGGACGTTTTTTTCCAGGACTTCCTTACTGGTTTCAAAATGGAAACCACATAGTGATAGTAGGATAGGATAATTGTTTTACTTCATATGATTTGTAATTAGCTATTTTTTTTTTTTAATCTTATTTATTTGTTTCTCAGAGAGAGAGCACAAGCAGGGAGAGCAGCAAGCAGAGGGAGAAGCAGACTTCCTGCTGAACAGGGAGTCCAGTGTGAGTCTCAGTCCCAGGACCCTGGGATCATGACCTGAGCTGAAGGCAGACGCTTAACTGACTGAGCCACCCGGGCATCCCTGCTATTCATTTTCTTAAATAGGAGTTTTGCTTTTATAAATGCCACTAAGGAAAACCCAACTATGAGGGAAAAAAAGAAAAGAATTCATTATTAAAATATAGCATTTGCCAAATTGCATCTGTGAACTGAATGAAGTTCAGTACTAATGATTATGGTAAACACCGTTATCTGTTTTCTAGCTAACATGTCTGGCGTGTGTGTCTGTATGTTGGGTGGTTTAGTTGACTTTCCCATGGGTGTATGATTTTGACAACAATAAAAAGTTCACAATGTGTTCTCTTTCACCCTAACTGATTTCTTTAAGTGAGCTATAAGTTACAGATTGCGCTTTGGACCATAAAACATTGCTGGGGATATTTTTGTTGTCTTTTTAATTCTGTGGATCTTGTGCTAGCATATATTTCTTGCAGGACATTAAGAAAAATGTGTTCAAGGGAATGGTCACTTGTACTAAATGTAAATGGTAGGATATGTTGGCACGACCTCCTTATTGGTATTCCTCAAATTGCAGCAGTTAATTCATTGTACCTACTAAGATGGACTCCCCAGTAGACTGAGATTGCTAGTGGGTAAGAATGTATCCTACCAATTTTTATACTCTAGCCCAGTTGCTGACATATGGTAATTATTAAGCGAAAACTTATTGAACAAATCCCTCCATAATTTATATTTATTTTCAGCTCATCTTTTATCATGCCAAACAAAAGTTTGTGGAAGAAATAAGCCATCGTGTTACAAATGTGAAGTGCATTTGCTTTGCTATGTATATGTATAATTTGAATATTTGTCATATTCACATATTTCTAATTGGCTCTGTGGCAGCTACATATGTCTGGCAGATGAGTAATAGTAACAGGAAGGTAATGCACTGAATTTTGAAATTGTTTCAAATAGGGGGAAACTTATCTTAAGAGCACTGGAGATTCACTAAATTTATAGTTTTTATTCAGTTGTTTGGCATTCTGGGAATCTTTGAGCAATGTCATTTCAGTCATATAACTAGTGACTAAAAGGTTGGGCTCTGGGGCCAGGCAAATCTGGGTTCAAATCTTACCTCTACCACTTCCCTGGTTGACATTGGATTAGAGGCTTGATCTCTCTGAATCTCTTATAATCAATGCAAATAATAATATAGTCAATGGGAATAACCAACCATGGATGGTTACTAGTTAGATAAATGAGGCAATGTATTTAATCCTTTAGGAAGTTCATAATGCATGGCAAGAGCTTAAAAAACAATCATATTTTGATTATTTGAGCAGATCAAAAAAAACCTGATTTTACTTTGTAAAGACTCTGGATTTGATAAAAATTTAGCCTTTTATCAAATCATTCTTAGTATTTATTGATTGGTATATTAGATAATAAATATTTTATGCTATAAATGACAGTAAAATAAAAATTTAAATGTAATGCTACCAAGAAATCTTCACAGCTCAGATTTCTTAGATATCGAGTAAAATTGCATAAAATTTTATTCAGATTTATTTCTGAACATTACATGTTACTCCAATTTCATGGGTTATAGAGTAAGTCAGAATATTTTAGCATATCTTTGTATTTGCAAATTAAAGATTAAACAATCTATTCATGAAGCAGTCCTCTCCATATGCAGCACTAGGCATTGGGAATAGGGGATATAAATGACACTTTCTTAGCTTTCAGGGCACTCAGAAACTAAGAGGGAAAAATGTTTTAATAGAGTAATCAATGAGACAAGACAAGCTTATATCATGCACAGAGGTAACATCAAGGAAATAGTGATTGACTATTGAAGGAATGGACTTAGGTGGCTATTTTGGGGGTGGGGGGATACAAGATACAAGTCATGGTTGTGTTTGAAGGGACTTGAACCAGGTTGTTGTGTTTGGGCATCCATAGGGAGTCTGACTTTGCCAGAAAGTAAAGTTGAAAGATGGGATGGAGAGAGGTGAAATAAAGTTGTTGGTGAAGTGAAATCATGAAGGGTCTTCTATGTAGTCAAGGTGTGGCTACTTCTCTGTGCATCGACTGATTCTATTCTCTGCATTTCAGTAACATGATCACTTTTTTCAATTCAAAGAGCAGTGTGCTGATAGAGGTCTGTGTCCATCATTATTCTAAAATTGGCCAGCATTTGCCAGGCTCAAGATAGATGGTGATAGCTAACATGCAAGGTGAAAACCCTGAACAGTTCTTTCAAAGTGACAATTAGTAAGAGCTAATGATATTTAGGGTCTAAAGTAACACCTTTCTTTAGCCTGTTCTTTGTTGGGATGTGTTTGACACTACCAGGGTATGCTGTTGCTGACTTCTCTGTTTTCCCAAATCAAATTGCAGTGGCTTCTATTCAATATTGGCCATATGATATGATTTGTCTCTATTCCACTAAACCAGGAAGTCTTGGTATCTCTAGTGCACAGAGCAGGTACTCAGTAAATATTCAGATTCTTTATCTTTAAGGATTAGGAATTTTCAGTGATATTATGAAAAATATCACTCTTAATCAATTGAATAAGATCTTGGCTAGCATGGTGTTTATGTACGTGATTAAATTTTAGAGAATCTTTAGTTACTCGATTTTATTTTCAAGTAGGTGTTTTAATAAACTTTTATTCAAAAGTCACTGAATAAATATTGAGTGTTGGGCACTGTCCTGAATGACAGGATATAAACATGAAAATAAATGCTTTCTTGGGGCACCTGGGTGGCTCAGTGGGTTGAAGCCTCTGCCTTCGGCTTGGGTCGTGATCTCGGGGTTCTGGGATCGAGCCCCGCATCGGGCTCTCTGTTCGGCGGGGAGCCTGCTTCCCCCTCTCTCTCTGCCTGCCTCTCTGCTTACTTGTGATCTCTGTCAAATAAATAAATAAAATTAAAAAAAAGAAAAGAAAAGAAATGCTTTCTTGTCTCAGATAGTTTCCAATTTCTGTCTTGTGATATATGCAAACGATTGAAATACAATAAAAAAACAGAGTTGTGTTCAAAATGTGGTAAGATAAAGCTGCATCCAGGTCAACTTGAGATGAGCAGAAAACTTTGACAGAAGATGTAACGTTTGACCTGGTAGCAAGATACTAGTTCTCAGGTGATTATGTGGGGAATGGATCAGGATGGAATTAGAAAGGAAAAAGAGAGCCTTCCTACATCTCTGACTAGATAGAAGAAGGAAAAAGGGAAAAGGTGGGATCAAGACAGGTGCGGATGTGATAAATTTATGAGGAAGGCTTTCAGCCCTGAAGAAATGCATACCTGGTAACCGCTATATTTCAGTTTTATAAAAATTCATTCCATCTTCCTATAAATAGCTTAAAATTGTTTTATAAGTTATATAGCTACATATATGTACATTGTGGAAGGTTAAGTTGTTCTTTCCAGAATGTTGTTTTACCTCCTTTTCTGTTAGTGGAAATTTTTTGTTTCATGATAAAGTGGCCATTTAAAAAATATCTGGGTGTTACCCTACAATACCATTTAATTTATTTATTTATTTATTTATTTATTTATTTATAAAAAGATTTTATTTATTTATTTGACAGAGAGAGAGAGATCACAAGTAGGCAGAGAGGCAGGCAGAGAGAGAGGGGAAGCAGGCTCCCTGCTGAGCAGAGAGCCCGATGCGGGGCTGGATCCCAGGACCCTGAGATCATGACCTGAGCCGAAGGCAGAGGCTTTAACCCACTGAGCCACCCAGGCGCCCCTACAATATCATTTTAAATGGGAAATAGTATTCTTTTTATGGATGTATCCCCATCTAATAACCATTTCGTTATTGTTGTGAATTTGATTGTTTCAATATTTATTTGTGACAATTATGTATGATGTCATTGACACTTTAAATGACTAAATATTGCTAAATATTTCAACATATCCTTCATGTTTTAGGCTAAATTTGTAGAAATGAAATTGTTAGATGATAGTGCATACGTATATTTGAAGGACTTTGTGGTAGTTCCTAATTATCCTCCAGAAATTGGAAAACAATTTTAAGTGTACCATTTTATTTATTTGTTTCTTTCTTTATTTATAATTAGCTTTATTTCAATGTCATTTATATGTGTATACAATTTGATTACATTGTATCTCTGTGTACATCCATGAGACTATTGCCACAATCAAGGTAATAAACATACCTCCAAATATTTTTTTTGTTTTTATGTTAAGAACACTTAATCTGAGATCTGCCCACATTTAGCATTTAGCAAATGTTTTAATTGCATAATACATTCTTGTTATCTATGGGAGTAATGTTGTACATCTGGTCTCTAGAACTTATACTCATCTTGCATAACTGAAATTTTATACCCACTGAACAACTTCCTCCCCACACACCCCTAGCAATCATCATTCTTGTCTTTGTTTCCATGAGTTGAATTATTTTAGATACCTCACATAAGTGGAATTATGCAGTATTTGCTTATTTCACTTAGGATAACATCCTTGAGTTTCATCCACATTGTCACATATGGCATGATTTTTCTTCTTTTTTAATGCTGAACAGTATTCCATTGTATGTATATACCACCATTTCTTTATCCATTCATCCATCACTGGACATTTAGTTGTTTCCTTATCTTGGCTGTTGTGAATAATGCTGCAGTGAAGATGGAATGCAGATAACTCTTCAAGATTCTGATTTCAGTTCTTTTGGGTATATATGCAGAAGTGAGATTTAAGCATGACTTGTGAATATTCTACTCTGAGATCATTTATCTGGTGTATTTACCAGCAATGCGAATTATAACATCATGCTGATTCCATTTACTGAAATACAATTTGCATACCCCAAACTTTTCATTAGTCAAAAATAAAACAAAATTCTGTAGGGTGAGAACCATTCCAACATAAGATATTTAATGTTTTGGTGGTAGTGATACATATTTGCTCAGGTATTTTAAAACTCTTGTTTTTATCATCACTTGTATCATCACTTACTGTAGTCCTCTTAACAATTGTAATTGATAAAGTCTAAATACCCTTCTCAGGTTTTCTTATTTCTTTAAGCCTATTATTATTTTTAAAAAGACTCAGATCAGGTTTTCTTCTCTAATAAAATGTTGTGATTTACACTTGAGAGATTATAAATTTTTAATCTGGTTAGTTTCCAGTTTATAAGAAACCAAATACGAGCAAACCTTAAGGAATATAGAGCAGGAAGGCAGGCTAATGGTTATCCAGTTTTCAGTCCAGTCCTTTTGCACTCTGAATAGAAAGTCAATTTGCAGAAATATTTTGCCATTAGGGCAGTAGAGCAGTTTTTTAATTATTAAAGAAGCCTGTCAGATCTTTGAAAACCTACATAAAATCGCAGATTTTCTTCTCCTTTGTAGCCGTACTTGCTGTTAGAATATATTCAGAAACATTGATGCTTAAGCAAATGTGTAATACATGTGGTCAAAGTAATGCAGCATAAATGTAAGTTTACCCCAGGGAATGCAAAACTAGAGTTTTGATGTTTGTGCTGAAATATTTAGTACCTAGGCCAGCTCTAGACAGAATCGGCAAAGCATGTCTTTGGCATTTTCCTCTTCTTTAAGCCCATTTCTACATAGGATTACTGATGTACTGGGCCTGGGTCTCTGATCTAGTATTGATCATTGCTTCAGTATATTTCAATTCTCTCTTCGACTGAACCTTGCAACACAGGTCTTTCTGCCCTCCTGTCTCTTCTCTCCAACTAATTCTGCAACCTTCAAGTCTTCCCCAAGCTTCAAATCCAACCTGTAAAGCAGGAATTTTGTAGGACAATGGGTGGATGAGCTATTTGGGTATGGGGGAAAGCCACGATGTAGATATGGTCTTCAGATTAGACCAGAGACAAGAGAAGTTAGCAGAAACACAACCACTAAGTGTGTTATCTCAGAAGGGAGAGAAACCATCATAAATCAAGGAGTGATATGTGAATTGGAAGCTAGAGGAAAAGCATCCATTGGATGGCCGAGGTGGAAAGGAGTACAAAAATTTGGTCAAAGAGATAAGTCTGGTTCATCCTAGAACACATGGTGATGGATGACCTTTAGATAGGGATGAAGGTCGAGTTCAGGATCTAGCTAGCAGATATTGAGCTCTCGCTTCTGGTATCTTTACACGTATCTTTATATATGCTGGGCCTTAAAGTGGCAGACGTCTGCCAGGCATCCTATAATCCTTGAAATTCAATAGATTATTTATGTAACAATTTCAAAACTGTACCCAGTTTTAGAAATGTATCCCTACCAGATGATAATAAGAAAAATACAAATAATTAGCCATCCTTGCTGTTTACTCAAATATCCTAAGGCCCTCCTTAGCTTTCTTTTACTGTTTTCTTTTTGAAATTGTAGTAACAGCTAGCTATCTTATAGTACTGACTGTGCAGTTTCTGTTTTAAGGGCTTTAGATGTAAGCTTTTTACATACTTACAACTTAATACATATCCAAACTCACTTTATCCTGACAAATACTATATGATTAGGAAACATTAGTATTCTTATTTCAGATGAAGAAATGAAAGCTCAAAGAGGGTGAGTGATATACAGCTGGTGAGTGGTAGGGTTAGGATTTAAAACCAGGCACTGTGACTTCAAAGTTCATGCATGCACTTTATGACATCTAGGCTACTGTCTCAACTAATGCTTTTCCCTTCCCTAACCAGAAAGGATTATGAGGGGAAGAGTCCATCTGCTATCACCATTGTACTTTTTTTTAAGGATTTATTCATTTATTAGGGAGAACGAGAGTGAGCATGCAAGCAGAGAGAAGGATAGAGGGAGAGGGAGAGAGAAAATCTCAGGCAGACTCCCCGCTAGTGTGGAGCATGACATAGGGCTCGATCTCATGACCCTGAGATCATGACCTGAGCCGAAATCAAGAGTCAGAAAGTTAGCCGACTGAGCCACCCAGGCACTTCTCCTTTGTACATTTTTATTCTGGTAGGATGCTTTCATTCATTAAATCAATCTTTGCAGATGTACTGAACTTTTGAAGGATTTATTTAGTTATTCAACAAATATTTATGACTGTCCAATACATACCAGGATGATAGAGATACAAAGATGAATAAGAAATGCTTTCTATTCTTCAGAAATTTAAAGTGAGTCAGACATACAAACAGGTATATTAAAATATGATTTACTGCTGCTGTTACAAAACTATGAGCAAACTCATATAATAGAACATAGATAATAGAGCAATAATCACTACCAGAAGATTTCTAAGAATCTTCATTGAAGATATGACATTTAGAATGGGACTTAAGGGTTAAATAAGTGTTTTCATGATGAAGAAGAGGGAAAGGGGTATTTCAGCCAAAGAGACTCCAATGAGCAAAGACATAGCATTGTAAGAAGGCTGAAATAATTACAGAAATAATGGGGACTTCTGTATGGCAGGAGCATGTGGTGTGTAGTGAGGAAGAGTAACAAGTGAGAAGGATTTAAAAAATCTGTATATGCCAAGCTAAGTGATTAGTATTGTATTTGGTAGATATTGATTGGGAAGCCTTCAGAAGTATTAGTACAGAAGAGTGGTATCAGGAGATGTGTGTGATAGGAAGATTATGCTGTAAACTATTGGAGAATAGGCCACAATGTAAAGGGTTATCAGGTATGAGACTTAGAAAATTCTAAGCCAGAGGCTTTTACAGCTAGGCCTCAAGCAGTGTCCATGTGCTTGGTAAAGGGGAAGTGAATTTGAGATATTTTTCTCTGAGAGAAGCAAGATTTGATAAACAATTGGAGGAAGAAGATCAGGTATATTGAGCAGGACCTTTGAAATTTCTAGCCTTAAGGAAGAAGGAAATCCTGCCATTTGCAACCACATAGATGAACCTCTAAGACATTATACTAAATGAAACAAGCCAGTTGCAGAAAGACAAATACTATATGATCTCAGCTATATATGGAATCTAAAATATTCAAGCTCCTAGAGGCAGAGAATAGAATGGTGATTGCCAGGGTTGGAGGGAAGAAAAAATGGGGCAATGCTGGTAAAGGGGTATAAAATTTCAGTTATGCAAGGTGAACTTACATACAACAATATAGTTAACAATGCTATATTATATTTTATACTCAAAGTTTGCTAAGAGAGTAAATCTTAAGTGTTCTCACCACACCAAAAAAGAGAGAGAGAGAGAAAGAAAGAGAGAGAGAAAGGAAGGAAGAGATAACTATTTGAGGTTATAGATATGTTAATTAGCTTGATCGTGGTGATTATTTCATAATGCATACATATATCAAATTACCCAGTTATATACCTTAAGTGTATATAATTTTAATTGTCAATTATTAGAAAAAACAATGCATAAGTTTATTTCTCTTTCAAGCCAAACAATCCAGGCTTAGCAGTCTAGAGATAATAAGGGCTTCTGTGGTATTACAGATCCAGATATATTTTTGTTGCTTTCTCTCCCTTCTCTTAAGGTGATAACCTCATCCATGTAGTTGAAGAGGTCTCATCACCAAGACCTCCATAGTCCATCAAATAGGCAGGAGCAAACGGGAGAAGCAGCATGAACAGGAAGTCTGCTCACATTCTGTTGGCCACAACTTAGTCACATAACCATTTCTGGAAGTAAAGAAAGCTGGCAATTGTAGTCTTTATTAGATGGCTGTGTACCCAGCTAAAAATAGAGCTTCCATTGTTGAAGAGAGGGAGAATGGATGTTGAGGTACAATTAGTAGTTTAGCTGCAGAGTGTCTGATGACCACACTAATAAGAATCGGAGATGGACAAGATAGAACAGATTAGGGAGATATGGGGAGATGATGAGCTCCATTTGGATATATTGGTTTGAAATAAGGATTTTGATCATGACAGAAAAATTTGACAATCATCAGCAATTTGAGGTTGTGTCAAATGAACTGAGAAGGTCATTGATAGCAAAGATTGAAGACGAAGAGCAAATCTAAAAGATAACATGTTGAGAGGGATGTATTGGAGACGAAGCAGAAGCTGATCTGCTGAAATGTTAAAGAGAGTAGGGGAGGGGGCAAGATGGGCAGAAAAATAGGAAAGAATGATGTTAGGGTTCTTCAAAATTTTGGTCTCCATTTCACTATTCCTGTGGCAGCAGACTGCAGTATCCTTGCACAGATTACTGTGCCCATAAAAGTGATTCTATTCTGTAGCCTCCTATCGATCAGAAAACAGTTTTCAGATTCTGAGGGTCCATCACAGTGGTCTTCAAGGTAGGCCCCCACCTATTGCTTATTTTATTCATGAAAGCAAAGACCAGTGCAACAGGGGATTCTAAGAAAATTTAAAGCCCTTAGCCCTCAATTCAGAGAATTGAACGATATAATATCTTTCAGTTTCTTGCAATAATTTACCATTTAGCATCTTCAAAGTCAGCCCCAACAGGGAATGTATACATGTTATCTTGATATTACCATCTGTTTTCTGTCTTTATTTATTGCCACTGAAGAAATGATAGAAACAATGCTGTGGGATCCCAGACCTTCTGAAATTGTACATACTGGTTTCCAAGGTTGGTAGACTTTAGAATTGACTCACCGGTGCTGGTCCTCAGGTTCACCTGTAAGTACAACAATTTGCACTCATTGGTATGTGAAAACCAAGGGTGGAGTGAAGGCTGAGAAATGGCAAGCACTGAAGAGAAATCAAATAAAGTGAGAACTAAAACTATGGCATGGGGTATGACATTCATGAACTCTCTGGTGCAATGGTAGTAGTCGAAGCTGAAGGATCAGAACTGGTGGAGCAAGTCATCTTGAACTGTGGATTAATGAAAATTGAGCAATAAAAATAGAAAATTTAGGTTATGCTTTCAAAAATTTTGTGATGAGCAGAAGCTGGAGGGATGGTCATGATGAAGGGAGTAAGAGGCATGATAGACCCTTAAATCAAGGGCAGATGTATAACGAATTATATCCTTCCTTCTGCTTTCCTTCTTCCCTTCTTTCTTTCCATGTGGGAGTTTTAAAATGTGTTTATAGGCTGATAGGAAGAAGCCAGTGCAAAGGGAGATTCTTAAAGCAAGGGAAGGAGATGTTTAATGTATAGAGGAAGTCTTTCATAAGAAAGGAACAAAGGGTATAAGAAAATAGTCTATACTGGATAAATTTACAGACAGAATTTGAGAAGATAAGTTGGGAGAGTTCCTGTTTGATATTTTTTCTCCATGAATTAGAAAGCTGGCTTATCAAGTGAGTATATGGGATAGTTGGAGTGGAGGACATAGAAGAGTGATGGGCTGCAGGGGAATATGAAAAAGAACTCCATGCGGACAAAAGTGATGAGGCAGAGCAGTGCCCGTGGCTCAGATGGAGTCACAAACCATCACACAACCAAAGGCATAAATGATGCTCTTCAGCAACATTTTCAGTTGCAAGCATTCAGGACAGAACAGTTAACTTCTCTTTCCAGGGCATCTGGGCTGGTGTATATAGCAGGCTGGTGTATATAGCAGAGAAAAAGTGAATCAAGAATGCTGGAAAACTAGATATTCCAGACTGGCGAGGAAAGTAAGTTTGGTTTGGAACGAAAATGTAAAAGTCATGGGACAGGATTAGCATTTGGAGAAAGATGAACACTTAAAACCATACCTGCTGATACCTTAATAAAACTATCAACAGAGGGGCTAATACAGAACCTATAACAGTGCCTGGTACAGAGTACTCACAAAGAAATATTCTTTAAATAAGTGACTATTTTTTTCCCTCTAGGAATCACCAGTGTATTCTTATGTAGTTTTTTGTGGGAGCATTTTGAGAAAAATAACTCTTTAGAATGCATTTGAGACCTAAATTGAGTGTTGGATTATGTGTCGCTTTTTCTTTGATGATGTTTCCTTCCTTTTGACTGTTTACTTTGCGCTGCTATGGTCCTCAGTTCATTTCTGTTTCTGTTGCCCTTATTTAGATAAACAGATTTAAACTTTGTATATAAATGGTGCTTATTGGTAAAATTACAACTAGCTTGGGGGATATTTAAGTAGCATATAAAGAGGATTTACTCATTATCTCTCACAGAACTGGACTCTTGTACTAACACTGCACTATGTGCAGAAATAAACTTTGTTCCATTAAACTCTAAATTTAAATAGACTTACTTAACTATTTCAAGATGTTGCACTTAAAAAATGGTTATTTGCTTTAGGAATTGACCTTATGTTGCTATTCTTTTTTCAATATTTACTAAGAGCCTAGTATTAAATTAAACCATAACTTAAATTATAAAAGATGGGCTGAGGACTCAGTATTTAGGGGGCAAGAGAGAAGAGGCTGTATCATCAGTAATGATGAATCGTTTAAAAAACTGTCCATTTTTCTTTGCTGTAGAAGTGCCCCTTAGCTATAGCAATTCTAATACTAATAAAGCAATTCTAAATAATTCTAATAATTTATGAGATAAATTAGGATCCTCTTTAACAAAATGCCTGATAGTTATTCATCCAGTCAGGTATTTGAGCTTTCATAGTGTCAGTCTTCTCATCTGTAAAATGGGAACGATCACCCTCAACAAGATAGTTCATAACACACTATGATAATTACCTCTAAATACTAGTTTTCTTATCCACTTTCCTGTTCAACTGGAAGATTCAGTTAGTCAATTAATTGATCTGCATTAGATTCCTTTCTCAATGACAAAAAATCAAGGGAACAAAGCTCTAAACCATTTGGTTATATTTGTACAAACCCAAGTAAGACGAGTAGTATTACAGTTCTTTATCGTAGCACATTAATTTGTACCAGGACTTTTTTTTAACATGTTCAGTTTGTGCTTTAAGATGAAATATACAATCTTTTTTTTAGAGGTAAGCGCGTGAGATAATTGTACTTCCGGCATCTCTGATTACAATAGAAGCGCGCACTCTAGAAGAATGACAGTAACCGGCATTTGTCTTGAGTGCTTTATAATCTTTAACTTGCTTTCACATCCTGTATTGCTTGTGACCCCACAAGGATCATTCCAGTCATACAGAAAGATATTTAACACCCAACTACTATTTTTCCACCTTGGCTTTTTAAAATAGCAGTTAATTTTTGCCTCACTGTATTTGTTGACTTTCAGGTCCCCAGAGATTACTTCTGAAACACTGCACAGGTAAAATAAATTACCTGGCAGTGGCCTGAGAGTCATTACTTTGCATTTTGTCCACTGGAATGTCCTTTCATGCCATGCAATAAGTGGCAATTTGTTTCAGGAATGAGTTGGTGATTTCAAGGGGCTAATGTTGGGTGAGAGTATTAATATTTAGCATTCAAGCCACAGGCATTTCACATTGAATACAAAGGAACTAGCCACAATGCTAACGGACAGATGGTTGTCTATAAACCAGTGAGGGTGTTTAGTCTGACATTTTGATGTTAACTTTTTTTTTTTTTTTTTAATTTTTGTAAAGAGGAAGGAGTGAGGAGGGGCAGAGAAAGTGAAAGAGAGAGAATCTTAAAGAGGCTTCATGCTCAGCACAGAGCCCAGTGGAGGGCTTGATCTGAAGACCCTGAGATCATACCTGAGCTGAAATCAGGAATTGAACTAACAGATCAAACTACCCAGGCGCTCCTTGATGTTAACTTTTTTTTTTCTTTTTTAAAGATTTTATTTATCCACCTGACAGAGAGAGAGAGAGAGATCACAAGCAGGCAGAGAGGCAGGCAGAGAGAAAGGGGGAAGCAGGCTCCCCGCCGAGCAGAGTCTGATGTGGGACTCGATCCCAGGATCCTGAGACCACAACCCGAGCTGAAGGCAGAGGCCCTAACCCACTGAGCCACCCAGGCGCCCCTTGATGTTAACTTTTTTAACTTGTTTTTATTGTACCAGTCAGTGCTGGTTTGGGTGTCCTTTGTTTTTAGTGTTTCATTATCTTATTATAGAGTTTAACATCCTTAATTCATTATAACACTATTGACTTAGTCTTTTTTTTTTTTAATCTTTTCTGCTAAAATATTAGCACCTTCAGGACAGAGATTAAGTGTTACTTAATCTCTATGCTAGAACCTAGCACATAGCGTGTTCTCAATGAATATTTCCTGAATTCATTAGTCATATGTTTTTATTTCCAGGGAAAGGGAAAATGCCTTGAACAGTAAAATAATTTGACTTAATACTTGAGGCCCAATTTGCTCAAGACTGCCTCCACCTCTCTTTGCAGTTTAGCCCTTTACATCTCCATGTCAAAACTTCACTCTTCTGCAGGCTTTCCTCAGGGAGCAAAATGGCTGCAGCATGTGACTTTGCATATTTAGGGCAAGACATAGTCTGTGCCCTGAACTGCTAGGAACAGTCCTGAAACTCATTCCTACCAGACTCTCTTAGATCATATGCTGTCCTTGAACCAGTAACTATCATCAGATATAGAATATACTGATTGGCTTTGCCAAGATTATGTGTTCTGTCCCTGAAAACTAATTATAGTCAGGAGACAATTGCAAATAAAGTATATATAAAAAAGAAAAATTCACTACAATTAATCAATAGAGTTCGAAGGCTCTAGTGCATTTTAATGAAGTAGGAAATGAAACAGTTTTTAAAAGTTGTTTTAAATCTGAAAAATATCACCCTTCAGTAGTTTAAAAATAGTTGCACACATGTTTATGTAAGTATATTTAAGTGTGTTAGTAATAATTCTGGCAGCATACAATGAACTGAAATCCAAGACTTACCTTAGCAAAAGTTTAGTGGGCAATTATCTTCATGCTGCAATCTAGGAAAAATCTTCCATCACTCCCAATTCCTCTATCATTTTATCCCTTTGAATCCATGAGGAATTGTAGCCTTCAATAGGGGTGCAATTTCTTTTGATAATAGGAAAATCCCAAATAACTGGATAAGGGAAGGCAATCATGGGCCAGGGAAAATGGAAGGAATCAAACTTTACAGACTCACAATTTTTCCTAGACCTATGCCAGGTATTTCTGATTTCTTAAAAACTTGATTTCGTGTGAGCATTTACATTTTAAAAGGAAATAGATGAATGAATGAAGTGTCTAAGAGGGGGAATTGTAGCCAGGAAGCCAAAACCAATATGGTGTGGTAATGCTAATTTTGTATAAAACTTAAGTCATCTCCTTGTAGACTGTGTGCTTATCAAGTGTTCACTTCCATGGCCATCCTACTCTCTTCTGTTTCAATCCCATACAAATCCTATTGTCTAATTCATTTTTGTCTTATTTCCACTTGCCTTGCAATATCATTTAACTGCATTTGCATGTCTTGTTTCCTTCAACAGAATGTAAGCATTCTGAGAGCAAGAACTTTGTCTTGTCTTTCTCTGGAATTAGCCAGGCATTTTGTAGAGTTCCTCCATAAATCATTGGTGCTAAAAATGCTTGTGAGAATTGGATCGAATCATTCATTTCACAGTGATCTGGGCAAAGATGATCAGACCACAGTGATGTGAAAATGTTTGCCTAACATTTTTTTTTTCCACTATGAAACTCTGATTAAAACTTCAATTTTGACATGCAAAGAAAAAGATCCAATAAGAAAGGAGACTATTGAAAGGCTTTCAAAGGGAATAGAACCATTTGAAATTATTTTCATTGCTTTTCTGATGCCAAGTTTATAATGACTTTCAAACAAATTGATAATAAAGGAAGACGTTTTAGGGGTGTGTCACTGCTTGTATATTGCTTCCATAAATCTGTAAAAATGTTAAGATATGGACAGATGATAATGTTATTCAAACATTCTTTTTAAGTAGATGCAGGGGAGGGAGGAGAGATGGTACAGTATCATTATTATTCCCATATTTGTTGTAAACAGTGAAGTCGTTGTTTTTTGGGAACTGTCAACTCAGAACATTGTGCCAAAAACCTTCTAAAGCAAGTCTTTATTAGAATTAAATCACAAGTGTCAGTTGAGACAGTATTGTCTTTTCTAGGTAATTTAAACAGACTGTTATGTCCTATATACAAAATATTGGCTTTGTTTAAATGTAGAGTTGGGCCATAACAGGATGCTAGTAAAAGAAAGAGAATCTTCGGCGTTGCTGGGTCTCAACATGCCAAGTGGCTGAGGTAACACCATCTTGTATGTTGTAAAGATATTTTCTAGGTCTCCAACCTAATCTGTCCAGGCTGGTGGCAGCATTTCTGCACTCAGATAGACCTATGGATTCCAGGGTAAACTGGGAATTCTCTGTTTTCTTCTCATCTAATCACTGACCATGTTTTGTCAATCCTTTCTTTGAAAATCCTAGTGGGATGCCAGGATGGCTTAGTCCACTGGGCGTCCGACTCTTGATTTTTGGCTCAAGTCATGATTTCAGGGTCATGGGATCAAGCCCCACATGGGGCTCCACACTCAGTGGGGAGTCTGCTTGAGGTTCTCTCTCTCCCCTTCTGCTTCTCCCCTAACTTGTGCTCTCTCTCTCTCTCAAATAAATAAATTAACGACTAGATCTTTAAAGAAAAGAAAAGAAAATCCTTTTCTGGCGTGCAACGTGATATAAGGGAAAATACCCCTATTCTGGGAGATGTGTGACTTTGGTCAAGTCATCTAACACTTCTTGGTCTCACTTTCCCCTACTTTTAAGGTCCTCCAGCTCACATTTTGTGAGTCCTCTCCAAACATCCTACCTGTCTTTTTGCTATATTACACTCCAAGATGTAATAGCATTTCATCTGGTGCCTTTCCTGGAATCCCTGCCCCGTAAGTCAGGGCTCCTGACCATTGGCATGTAAATCTTTCTGAAGCATTGCTTTACCTGCTCACGATACCTTCGGTACTAGCTATTTTGCAGTACTTCATTGAGATGTTCAGGTATGACTTGTGCACATTTTCTTTCTATACATGGGTGTTATATTTAAACTGAAAGGTTAAAAAACCCTAACACTTAGATGGCTTTCTGTATTTGTCTCACTCTGCCTTTACTTATGATTCTCAAACCTCAGTCCACATTAGAATCACCTGGAATGATTATTAAAATTTAGATTGTGAGGCTCAACATTAGGATTTCTGACTCAATAACTTACAGGTGGGGCTTGAGAATTTGCATTTCCCATGTGATGCTGATGGTGTTGGTCCAGGATCACACCGTGGGAACCACTGGTTTATGCTCATACCTTGCTTTGGAATGGCACTTTCTTACTCCAACATCTTTGTCTACCAATGTGTTTACCACCATTCTGATACGGCCTTCATAGATTGGTCCTTGAAGACCCAGTTGGAAGGGATCTCTTTCCCCCATATTCTGCCCAGCACTTTATTTTTGCCTTCGTTATCACTATTACAATACTTGGATTAAAATTAGATTGTAAACTCCATTTCTGTACAACATCCTATCCCCACGTCTGTGGCTCAGTGATTTGCAAAGAGAAGGAAACTCAATATACTCTTTTGAATGAATGTCAACCACTTGAAAATTTCTTCTTCCATAATTTTTTTTCTACTTTTTGCTCATGGCTTTACATTTCCCCTTCCAGTGTATTTTTTTAATCGAATGAGGCATTCTTCGAGTAATATTTCTATTTAAAATTTAAAAGGGCTCTACTGAATACTATTTTCAGGAAGATAAACTATGCCATTGAATTATTTTACCTTCTAAAAATAGCATTTCTCTTAGTCACTCTTAACCTCAAGTGCCATCACTTAGAATACATTTTGTTTGAAGTTATCTTTTTACCATGATCCTGATACTACTTTGCCTTTTTTTTTTTTTTTCTTTTTTTTAGTTATACCTTTTATTTGCTGTGCATGTTTTCCTTGTCAACTATCTGGGTAGCTAAATAGCTTTGGTATCATATGGTATTTTGTTCACTTTGTTTGCTGTTGGCTTTACAACTTTTTATTTGCTCACAAATAAAAGTGCCCTCACTGACATAGTTCACTCAGGGCCATAATGTTAATGTTGGAAGAGATCTGTCAATTTGTGGAATCCATTCCATTTCACATTTATAGATAAATAGACTGAAGGCAGGTACGATGAAAGAGTTGCACTGGTCATGGACGGAATGGATGACAGAGCTATAACTCTGTGCTTGAGATCTTGTCCTAGAGCTTTATCTGGAATCACTTGAGGTCTATTTTTTGAGACTCAGAAGAAAATTTCAAAGAACATCTCATACGTGCTTAGGACTAAGGCTTCTCCCTTCCTGGCAGCACAGAAAGAATCAAGCTCTGCAGATAGAACTGGGAATAGGCTCCCAGTCTCCATGGACTCAGAAAGAAGCAAAGCACCTCTTTTTGCCTTTTTATTTAGAAAGTGGAATATTATAAGAGGCAGGTATATTCGATCAAAGATGTGTGCGATCTGTATACTTTTCGAAATAAAATTGGCAAGTAGAAGAAGAGAAAAGTAAAAACCAAACGCTTGAGGACAAAGGATGTCCAATTTTCAGATAATTTTTAAGAACCTTATTTAAAAAATTCTTTAGCTCTGCTTCATAGTAATGTTCATGCTTGCTAATTTTGAACACTTTAATAATATTTTTTTCATTTTAAACACCAGCGTGAGAAAGATTTGTCCTATACCTAATAACCCACATCAGAGGGTGAAAATAAACCTCCTTGAACTAGAGCATCCTGCAGGCTAACAGTTGCCTTTGAAATCTCCATCCTGACAAGTAATTTTGCTTTCTAGTTTTCCATTTATCTTAATGTTCCGTTTCGTTTATCTTTTTCTTTTGTCAGAAAGCTCTTTTCTTGAGTTGGAGAAAATTAGTTGCAATGCCTAGATCTTTATAATTTACTTTCTGGGAAAAAGGAATTGTAATTTCAATTGAGTTTGATGGGACCAGTAAAAAAAATGAAATGTTAAAAATAAATGGCCAGTATTTATTCTCTTATAAAATATTTTCTTACTTGAAACAAGTTTAAATTTTATTTTAAAAGAATTATGTACACATAGTAGAAAATTCAAATGCATGCAATCTTTTAAAAATCCTCTGTTAATTGCCAATTTTGCCCCCAGAAGCAACACTGTTAACAGGTTTTTGTGTATCCTTTCAATATATGTAGCACACATACGCAGCAGAAATTGAATCATACTTTACGAAGCCTTGATTTTTTCCTGAAATATTTTGAAAGTTTATACTTAAAAACTAACAAAATCTGCTATAATCAAAAGAGGAGAAATAAATAATTGAAGATAGCTTATCAAGTACACTTTTTTTTTAACCCAAAACAGACTAAAAGTACTTTATCCGTTGGGCGAAAAGGGACTGAAACTTCTCTGCGTGTTTTAATATGTTGATTTAGGAAGCTGGTGTTTATTTATTCAAAGATATTTGCTACCACTCATGGCTTTTCAAAATTATGCAAATGCTGTAAATAAGCTAAGGAGATAATGATCCCAGAAACTTCATATCAGATATTTTGGATTGCATTTATTGATATGATTTCATTGTACATTTCTCTTTTGATTCTTAATTAACTATTAGAAAAAATAATTTTTAGGCAACTTGCCAGAAAAGATTAGACATTGTCATTTCATAATCCCATAGTAAAAAGTGTAGACAGACTTTTAGAAGTGTAATAGAGAAATTATTTTAAATTATGCTATTATTTTAAATATACTGTCCTTTGTAAATTGGGTGGTAATATAGCCAGTATTTGACCCTCATTGTGAAAGAATCACTTATCAATCATTCATGGGAGAAGTGCCTCCAATCATGATCTGCACTTGTAGAAAATATGCAATTTTGAGTTTTTATAGGGTGAAGCTTAAGTATCTCATCCACTGTGGGTAGATTGGTAATGTCTGTAATTATGCGTTTCTTCTGGATAGAGCTGAATATGTGAGGGCGCGTTGTGTGTTCTCACAGGTCAAGGATCTTATCAACTTCCCCTTGCTTTTGCAGTCTCTTGTCCTCTGAATTAGTGTTTCCTTACCCACTCTGGAGGTGGGAGGCAGGAGGAGAGACTGGATATCCCCTTGGTCACATTAGTATTAATTTTCCATTGTAATTTTACTTAATAAGGGCATGTGTTTATCTAAATTTATCAGTACCTGTAGATTCTGAAGGTACCCCAACAGATTTTACAAACCAGGAGATATTTTTCTCTGATAGTGCTTGATTATTTTATACAATTACCGTTTTCCAGAAATATTTTTGATGACCTATTTTCTTTCTTCTCATTTTTAATATACTACCCCTGTAATTTAAAGGGGTCTTCTTTAGCAGCAATGATCTCTCATTGACCACTGGACTTGCCTTGCGAGCAAAATAAACTAGATTTTATTAATCTACTTATTGGCTAGTTATTTGCATATTTTGCTCAGAATAGAATCCTAAACAGTGCAAAGAGTAGATTTTATGTACATATGAGTCCTTTATTATTTTAATTTGTTCTTCGTTTAAAAGGAACTCAGCAACTTTCCTTTCCCTTTACTGGTGTTTTTGGTGTGGAGGGAAGTGGATTATATTGGTACATAGTTGGGGAACACTGCAGTGAAGAGGGGAGTCTGGAAAATGAAGTTAGCAGCCTTTAGCCTCAGGGAGGGGTGAACAGTCTCTTTACATGAAAATTGTGCTTGTGGTAGGTGTCCTCTCTTCTTGAAGTCTGCCATCTCATTTCCCATTATTCTCTTTTACCATTATTTGGTGTTTGCCTTACAGAAAATTGTAGAGGGAAATTCTTGGTATTTAAGGCATCCTGTATCCTTCCAGTATTTTTGCCTTCGAGCTAGAAAAGGATATTGTTCTCAGCATTTGTGGGTGAGGCTGGAAGAGTAGTATGTGGAAAATAAATGGCCTTTTCAACAGTATAAACCCACACACGCTGTCATTTGTTTTTATATTTCATATGGTAATTTACTGACATTTTTATGCTTCTTTGTGAGGCTGTCTTTTTGTCTGTTAGGAACGTCAGGATTTTTCTTCAAGGAAACCATTTATTTAACCACAAATCGAACTGATCTGATAGCTGTTTGTTGATTTGATATGTGTCCATATGGACTAGGGGGCCTGGTTTTTTCTTCCTCCTGCTGACCTTCTTCTGTGTGACATTAAGTGTGTGATCATGTAAAGGGGAGCCTTGGTTTTGGACTAGGCTCTTATAGGTCCAGGACTTGCTACTTTATTGAACATGTGACCTCAGCAAAGCCACTTTCCCTTTCTAAGACAGGGTTCCTTTTTGAGTGAAACATTGTAGAACATTGACTGGGATGTTTCTCAATGTCTTGGCCATGGCCTGAACCAAATCGTTGTATTCAGTAAATCACTTTCCTTCTCATCCACCGTTGCTTCTGATGTTCTAGTGCTCTCTCAGGTCGTTGTTCATCTTCCTAGAAGTTATAATTTTCCAAAACATTGGTATCTCTCCTTTCCCTTTGGAACTGTGTTTTTAAACTCCTACTTAGCGTATAAAACATTATGGAATTTGGAGTTAGTGGAGATTCTTTAAATATTCATAAGTATATTAAAGTTTAGGAAGAAATATATATTCAAGACTATCTTGGTCTGTAGCACTATTGATCTGTTAGGCTGGGTGGTTGATTCTCTGTTGTGGGCGGCTGTTCTCCACATCGTGGAATGCTCAGCAGCACCCGTGACTTCTACCCACTAGATGTCAATAGCATCACCTTTCCACTTATGACAGCCACAGTGTTTCCAGTCCTGACCAAATGTCCCTTGGGAAGCAAAATCACCCCTAGTTGAGAACCATCTGTCTACAGGGAAAGAAAGTCTGGACACAGAGAGCTCTTGTACATATAGCCTTTCATAATGCAAGTGTCTTCCTTTATTGTGACATTGGGAACCCTGTGTCTTCTAGAAACATTTCGTCTTCGGTCTGAGTATATTAGTGTGAAGAAACTTTTTGGTAGTACTTAACATTATTTATCACTATACTATATTTTAAACCACTTATATATTTTTTTGAAAAATGGAGTTGAGCGCCTGTATAAGTCAGGCGGTGTCCTGTGTAATGAGTATTTGAATGACTTTATAGGCAATGTTCACTTTGAAGTGAAGAGCTTAAGTTCTAGAGTTAGGCTGCCCAGAGTTCAAAGACTGACTGTAGCATTTTTGGCTGTATGATCTTCAACAATGAATATCTCTATTTAATCATAAAATGGTAGTAATGGTACCATTTACTTTTCACACACTTGTTGATCAAATTTAATAAAGTCATAATATAAGCCCTTAACACAGTGCCCAATGCGTAGTAAGTGCTTAAAGCATGTTGGTTGTGATAGATCTTTTCAATATCTGTACCAACAGCACTATTATCAAGGGTGCTGTGCTCATGAAAGAGAATAGCGCCTAATCCTGGATCGAGGAGGGGTGGTAGTAACATCAGAAGGCTTTCTGGAAAAGATAAGCCCTGAGCTGTGCCCTGGAGGATGAGGTCAGCCAAAAGATAGTGAAGGGAAGAACAGGAAGAAGGGCATTCTAGCAAAAGTATTACATTTTCTTTTACGTATAATTTGTGATATAGAAACAGGTAAGTATTTGTTTCTTTGAAATATTTAAAAATGCAATAATTTTTTCAGCTTGTATTTCTCAGTCCACAACTCCTTATAATTTATAAGTTTATTTTGCTATTAGAAAAGTTTTATGAAGTGTTCTTTATAACATCTTAATGAAGTATTGATTTTCAATGAACCTTTTATTTTTCCTTTAGAACTACACGATGGTCTTGTCTAGTTTTAGGATTCCTTCCGGTCAGACTGAGGAAAGCCTGGTTATTTCCTACTTCTGTTTGCTTCTTTACAAATAATGTTGAAGCATAGGTTTTATCTAATGGAGGTTTTGTTCTGTCTTTCATATTCATGTTAGCTACCTTATTTATATGTGAATAGGGATCTAATCATCCTTGGACGGATCCTGATGAATGCTCAGCTTTCCTGGTGATTTGAGGGTAATATTCAAAAACAAACCATACCCCTGCCTAACATTTATGTGACATGGTGCCATCTCCAACATATGCATTCACTTCTGTGACCCATAAATAAACCAGTGGAGTAGGTAGGGCAAGTTTATAGGTGAGGAAATTGGGCTTATAAATGTTACTTTGACTCAACATCAGAACTGGGCAGGGAAACCAGGTCTGCTTGATTCCAAAGCCTGCTCTTCCTACTGCATACACAATTGTGATCAAGTGTACTCTTTGTAGTCATATGCCTCCTTTCCAAAGACCTTTTATTAGCTATGAAGGTAGAATGATGTTCTGCAGAAGAGTTCAATATCTCTTCTATTTCTTTTGTATTTTATAATCCTAGGTTATTGTCGATAGAATTAAAGTGCCGATTATTTGAATTTGTAACTAGTTTCATTTTTTTTTATAATTCAATAAGAACATGTAGAATCCATCATAACATTTACATGATTCTGGATCATCAGTTATCTTGCTCATTCTAGTGAGCTTCCTGAGAACATCTACAATGACTTTTTTTTTTTTAAGATGAATTAATTTGTTTATTTTAGAGAGAGAGAAAAAGGGAGAGAGCTCAGTGGGGAGGGTTAGAGGGAGAGAGAGAATTTCAAACATACTCCCAGAGATCATGACCTGAGCCAAAATTGAGTTGGATGCTCAACCAACTGAGCCATGCAGGTGCCCCTGTGAATTTTTTTGACACATTTCATAGTTTCTCTAACCAAGTTCCCACCTACTGGTAGCTCTTTGGAGAAATGACTACTGAATTTGCCAGAGTGGATCAAATAGTTTTAAAATTTTGACCATCTTATAAGATAGGTGACTGTGGTATTCAGTCTCCATATGTTCCCCAATAATTCCTATTCCCTGTTATTTATGACCTTGAGTAGTTCCCTCCCACATGGAATAGGGATGACTTGTATAACCAATAGAATGATGCTGCAAGACAAGCATGGCTTCCAAGGCTAGGTCATAAAACCCATTACGAGTTCTGTCTTGCCCTTTTGGATCACTTGTTCTGGGAGAAGCCAATCGCCATCATGCGAGTCATCTCTGTGGAGAGGAGCACATGGTAAAGAACTGACGCCTCCTGTCTAGACCTTGTATGTGAGCCATTAAGGAAGTGAATCCCTCAGCCCCCGTCAAACTTTCAGATGACTACTACAAACTTTCAGATGACACATCTTGACTACAGTGTCATGAGGGATGCTGAGCTAGAACTGCCCAGCCAAACTGCTACTGAATTTGTGACCCACAGAAACCACAAAATAATAAATGTTCACTGTTTTAAGGCACTAGGTTTGGGGATAACTTGTCATACTGAACAATAGTACTCCTTTGGAATGATTTTAAGCTTCTTCATAGATAATGTTAAAACACATGCAAAATATTAAGTGTTCTGCATATTATTTTGTCTTTTTGAAATGGAATATACTTCTCGTTTATGCTCAATATTATAAGCAATGATTCTATAAATTGTTTTTATCACTAGTCATTTGTGTTTTAAATTTAAAATAAATGAGATCTATGGAAAGCATTTATAAAATGGAAGTGTTATCCAATTGGTAAACTATTGATTTAAATTTATTTCTAAACTCTTGCAATGTGTTTTTACATATTTGTATGATTTCTCGTAATATTAACAAAATAACTTGAAGAGATTCCCCCTTAATAAAAAATGGTCGTAATCCTTGAATAATACTTCTATGTTAGTATTTTATAAAATTTGTTCATTAATGCCAAAGAGAAATACAGGAAGAAGAAGGAAGAAAGAAAGATATGGTAGTAAATATTATCAGCCCTTGTCTACAAATCAAGAATTGAAAGTTCATCAAGTCTAAATAAACTGGTTGTCCTTAGCCTCATAGAGGTAACTTCTAATATTAAAGGGGCTTCTATTTAAGTTGCATTGTTGGGATAAGCTTTGTGTCGTATAACCAAGAACTGTGGCTTTGAAATCCGAGCAACATTAATGTTGACTGAGGAGATGGCTTCACAAAATAAGAATCTTATCATAATCATTGGAAATATATTTTTATAAATCAGTTTAGTATTGTACTGAATACTCTTAACATGATACTTCCTTTATGAAAGGATTTTATTATTCTTTGCCATCTTTTGGAAAAGTGGTTTATTATATTGGCACAACATAATGATCACTGCCAGCCTTGACTCTTAATGTGTCCTCAGAAAATAAAGCTGTCTCCTTATGCCCCCCCCTTAAGTTTATGAATGCAGTTAAAAGCCACATGGCTTCCTGAAATATTTAAAAATATAGTGCATATCCATCAGTCATATTTTTTAGATTCCGTGTATTTCTGCTGATGAAGGTCATAAACCACGTCAGACAGATACAGAACTCAGACTATCTTTTCTACTTGACCATTTCCTGTTGGTAAAGTAAATAAAGCATATGTATTAAAAACCTAGCTGTGAATCTTAGCATCCATTCTTGTCTTGAGCTTTGACTGCAGGTGTGCCAGGCCTTTTAGCAGGCATTCCACAGTTGCTGCAGCTGGTGTGTCCTGTCAGTTTCATTCACACATGATGTATGACATTAATTGTTTTTGGACTACGAAGGAATAAATGCTTTTGCTATCACAGGGAACACGTGGGAAAGAAAAATGAATAAGTAGAGTTGTCATGATATGAATTACTTTCTGTAAATCACCATTTTTATTCATGTGTATCTCTTGTTTTAAAAGAAACACGAGGCATTCCATTCTCAAAATGACTTTAGAGTAGAAGAATTTTTTAAGGGAAGAGGGGAATTGCAATTTTGGCTAACAAAAACGTCCTAAGTCTGTCTCTCTCGCGTGCTGTCTCTCTCTCTCTCTCTCTTTCTCTACACACACACACACACACACACACACACACACACACACACACACATGCGCTAACTTACTCATTCATCTGGTTTGGACGTTTACAAATGTTTAAACATCCCATTTGGGTCTAGAATTTTTTAAAAGGATGTGAAAGGTAGAAAATTCTGAATTTAATTTTATTGCTAAAATATAACAAAAATTTTTCACTGTAAGATTAAGGATGCTTTTCATTCAGAGAGCAGCTTTTAGAACAAATTATAAAAATAAGTATACATTTTGGAAATACTTCAGATGTTACAGTCACCTACCCGAAATTCAGCCCTTCCCTCCTCCGGTCCTCAGCTTTGCCACTCACTAGCTATGAAACACTGGACATCTTGACCATATCTCCCTGAGCCTCACCTTTCTTGTCCCTGTAAAGGGGTTTTATGAAAATTATGGTTGATAAAAACTGGCTATCACATTTTACATCATATATAGTAGTTGCTAAATAAATGTTTTTATTAATCACAATGATGTTGGCAGGTGTTACTCAGTCAAAAATGTAGATACACTGGGGCTCCTGGGTGGCTCAGTTGGTAAGCGTCTGTCTTCGGCTCCGGTCGTAACCCCAGAGTCCTGGGATCAAGCCCCGCGTGTGGCGTGTGGCTCCCTGCTCAGTGGGAAGCCTGCTGCTCCCTCTCCTCCCACTCCCCCTGCTTGTGTTCCCTCTCTCGCTTTGTATTTCCCTGTCAAATGAATAAATAAATAATCTTGAAAAAATGCAGATACACCAGTGGAATCCATTTGTACAGAGGATTACTTGTGCTTGTGCCCAGTGTCCAAAATTCCACTTCTGATTTTGGACATCCATCTTGTGAGTAAGGGACCAAAATAGCTGGCTATTGAAAGAGTACGAAAAGAAAATATTTTGGTATTTATATCAAAGAATTGAAAATTTAGCAAATTACGAAAACTGAAAGTCATACAATATGGGAATCAGTTAAGAGTTGAGGAACATAGGTAACATCATGGTAAAAGTTTGAAACAAGCATGGATGTGGCAGTATGAGGGGTAAAGTTGGAGGAAATGAGGAGTGAAGCAAGTGACTCACATTGTTAGTGCTTGAGATAAGCTGTTCTTGAAGAAGGATTGGGTTTTTGATGTGTTTGAGTTCATTCCGAAACTCAGTCCTTCTGTGAGATATAGTAGAAGTGATAAGCAGACAATCATGTTTATCATTTATAAGTTTATCATGTATAAAATTATTTCCCCTATATTTTCTTGGAATCAATTACTATAAAATCCCAGGGGATGGTTAGTTAAGAAGTCTACCTACAGCTGTTGGGCCCTATTTTGTTGCTGTGATTGTAGACAGACACGTATAAGCAATGTCCTCCTACTCAACAAAGCATCCAACAACTCATCAAACCTGAGCAATGAATCACTTTGGCCTCTGGGTATAATCATCACTTTGTTTAAACCCTAAGGAAGAAACCAGAAGTGAATGTGACATCATTGAACCCTCAAACTCTCACCACCGGCTCCATTGCATATACCGCCTTTGAGCTCAAGAAATCTTATGAAAAGAAGCAAATAACAATTATAGAATTCAGATTTCACCACCCATAATTACATCATTCATATCTTAGAACCAGAGAAATCAGATTTGAGTGAATACAGTATAAAGGCTTTTATGATGAGGGTGGGGAATGGTCGACACATTCAAACTTAAGGTTCATGGTCTTCTAACAGTATTGTTTTGGCTCCTTTGTTTTTCTAGCATGGAGTTTGCCCCAGTCATTATTATTATTTCATTATACAGAGCAGGAAATTGAACAGAGGAGGCAGGAGACCCTTGCACCCAATTCTAAGCCTTCAGTGTTTTTCCACCAAATTGCATTGATCAAGGTCCATTGTGCTTTGTATGTTGCTCAACCATATGAATTTTTCATTGGAAGTTGGAGGAGAAATGATTATGCAAGCCCCAAGAAAACATGATGCATCAGCTAGTTGTAGTTGCTCCAGAATATTTAGAAAAGCAATAACGTTCTTGTATAATAGTTCCTGGCTTTGGCACATTGTGTTGTATTAATCACACTAAATTTGATGTGGAGAATTTATGAAACAAAGATGATATATATGCATGTGTATATATATACGTATATCTGTAATTTATGTAGTTTAAAAAACTTATTTTTCCACCACATTATCTGGTGTTATAAACAATACTGGGATTTAGACGCAGACGTAGCAATTCTATTATCATCTAGATAGGTAACAAAAGTGCATATTTGTATGTGCCAGAGAATGTGATTTACACACAGTGATTTTTAGTCAATAATGTTTATAATGCAATTTTATGTTAGGCAATGTCATAATAGAAAGTGATGGATACAAAACTATATTGATAGAAGTGTGACTTGGCAAACATTGGGGCAGGGGGAGGAATGATTCATCAATGTGTCTGCTGTAGATGTCTTTGTACAGGATGGGCTTTGAGGACAGAACACGTTAGCATGAATGTTCTTTTCAAATTAAAGTATTATAGTTTTCTGTTACTGAAAACAGATTGGTTTTTTAATTCTGAATTCTATATAAGACCAAAAACAATAAATAAAAATAAATGTGAAGATAACAAAGGTCTGTTTTTTTGCAGTGTCTCTTAGGCACCAGAGAGCCAGGGGACATCTTGATTAGAGATAAGCTTCAGGAGGTTAATCTAATGATAATATATTTGATAGATTGTGAGCAAACAGAATCAAGTCTGACTGGAGGGAGAATATTACAGAGGGACAAGAGTGAGCCTCAAGGTCTTATAGTCTATCATAGATTCTTAGTTGGGAGTGTGGAAGTGTTGGGAGATGTTTTTAGTTATGACCGTGCCTGGAAAATGCCTCTGTTGTTGAGTCTGTGGAAATCTGGAAAGGAAAACATCTTACATGATGAGAGATCTTCTGCAGAACAGAGAGTTTTCTACCCAAGTCCAGGCATAGTCCTTCAGTGAATGGTGCAAAGAGTCAGTTGGTGTTTGGGGTGGTATTATCTTCCCAGCAGTATAATTAGGGATGAGAAATTTCAGGAGAGCCAACGTGTTTCTGTGTACCATTATTAAGGTCTAGCATGTTTATAGACAAAGGGGTCTTTATGTACTCATTCTCACCTTACAGAATACTCAGATGCCAGGGTTTTCCTTGAGATTTCTGTTGAAAGAGAATCAGGATAATTCCTATTAGTAACATAAAGAAATATTTCAACCTTTAAATTATTGACAGCATTTTCCAGGGGAGAATTATAGATAAAAAATATCTGTAAAAAACTCTATATGAGTTAAGGATCAATTTCCTTAAAAGAAAATATGAAGACAAAGAACTAGATTCATTCCCTACTATACTAGTAAAATGATTATGAGAAATTTCATATTTGACTTCATCCATTCTTTCAGCAAACATGTTTTCAGCATCCATTCTTCCAGGTGCTGTTCTAGGATTTAAGCATCTAGCAAGTTTGCGTAAGTTGAAAGCATATAGCAACTTAGGTGAACTTACCTAATAATAAAGGAGACAATAATAAATAATGTCGGGTAGTGCAGTGATGGAAAGTGTTAAATGGGCTGGCCAAGAAGGTACTGAATGGGTGACATTTTGAGTGGGAGCTAAATAAGGGCAGGTACCAGCATATATGAATATGTGTGGGGGAGAAGCAGTACAGCAGAGAGATTAGTAAAAGTTCTGGGCATCACTGGTCATGATGAGGACCAATAAGGAGACCACAGAACAAGGAGAAAGTTGTTAAAATAAAGTTGGAGAAGCAGCCAAGTTCTAAACACGTGGGAACTCTATGATAGCCCATAGAGCAACTTTTTTTCAGAGTTACCTTAAAAGCCACTGGAAGATCCTGAGTATAAAAGAGATACAATCTGACAAATGTTTCCAAAGGATCCCTCTGCATTCTTTGTGATTGTCATGGTCTTGCAAGAGTGGACTCAGACATTATGGATACCATAGTCTATGAATGATGAGGGTTGACTTGGACCACGTGGAAGTACAGAAGTTGGAAGGTGACTGTTGAAGATAGAGTTGACAATATGCTGACGGACATAATGTAGGCTGGGAGAGAAAGAAGAATCAAGACTCTAAGGTTTATGATTTACCCTCAATTTATGGGATGCTCATTTGAGAAACATTGTATTACAAAATTAAAATTGACATTTATCTATCAGATTTAACTTATTCAGGCCCTTCCAAATATTGCACTATTATTTAAGGCAGTCATCTCTAATCCTCCAGGATGTTTTAGTGGTTTCTTCTATATTGGAGATCTTTCTAACCTTTGACTTTGGTTTTCCATAGTTTTGTAGTAAAATAGTCAGTACACAGGATGAAGTTTAAAATGCATATAAGAAATACTTTATGAAGGAATGAAGTATAAATAATAGTGAAGTTACTAAGAGTGTGAGTTCTAGAAGCAGACTCTCTGAATTTACATGCCGACGTCACCATTAATCAGCTTTGCAACTTTAAGGAAACTAATTACTCTATTTTTCTTCATCTGTAAATTAGAAATAATAACATTGCCTACCTTAGAGGATTGTTGTGAGGATTTAATGGTTTACTACATACGTAATGCTCTGAGCGATGCTTGGCACACAGTAAGTTATTAATAAGTGTTAATGATTTTATTATCTATTAATACCATTGCTAACAAGAACAGATATGCGATTCAAATTAAAAAAAGAGGCAGCTTCAGAAACAAAAGGAATAAATAACCCATAAATTGAACAAGCTAAATGAATAATTGAAAGTGAGCTCTACATAAAATTAATGAAAAAAATCCCTGAAAACTCAATAAATTCATAAGTAAAAAGTTTCAAATTATACCAGATTATTCTTGCCCAACAACATGTTTTAGATTTGTAATCTGAGAGAAGAAACACATTAGCAGCAAAAGAAAAAAATTTTCAATTATAACTTGTATCATTAAACTATTATTATGTTATACATTGCTGCTTTTTTTTTCCTGTTTTGCAGATTGCTTTCTGGGAATCCAAAATTTAAATGTATTTTTTGCATTTTCAAGGATTTTCAATTTCCTAATGGCTCAATTCATTGGTGGTACTAAATTAAATATACAAAGTAAAACTTAATTGCTCACATATTTGAAAATAATTTTATCATTTTGAAGAAAGTTCTTAAGAATGCCTAAACACAGTTTTTAAGATACTGACTAATATGTATAGTACTTAATAACAATTTTATCCTAGCATAGAAATAATAAAGTTGTGAAAAATGAGGGCTGGCTTATTTTCAATTCCATAAATACTGTTTTTCTTTAGAGTCTAGTTACAGGATTCCAACTGGCTGGAACACAAGTATACAACAAATATTTGTGGTTTGATTAATGTTTGATTATGAATTTCATGTGCTAGATGAAGTAAAACAAATTTTGAAAATGCTGTCTGAATCACACAAATGGCAGAAAATGTGACTTTTAAATTTTAATTGTGATAAATGGCCTTTAGTTTGACATTTTGAAACTGACCTGTCAACATCAAGGTCATCTACAAATGTTTATTCAGTATACATTATTTAATATGCATTGTGATTAGACTTTGGGAATTTCACTTGTAAAATTGTGGGTAAATATGGTTCATCTCTGGTTCTCTTTTTCTCTTGCTTAGACTGTCACAATACCTTTTACTCTCATTTCTTCCCTAGAATAAAATTTCAAACATGAAATATTCCCTGGGATGTACCAACCTCCCTTTGCAAGCATGATGTTACTTATGCAGTAATATTCCATTTTACCAACATTATGTACTATATATCTTAAATATATGCCATATTAACTTTTGTGCATCAGTTTAAAACTCTCCTTTCTGCTTAAAGTGATATTCTGCTTGTTACTCAGCTTTTCGGGTATGCTAGGAGTACCCACATGCTGAAAATAGGAACAAAGTTGGCTTGGGAGAAGAACTAACCTGTAGAAAGAATGACTCCTTGACAGATTGTTGCCAAAAACACTACTACTAAGTCCAGTATTCGCAAAATTTCCATTATGGTATAACCCAGGTTTTTTTAAGGGACTCTATGTTGGGGTCAACTCATGGCAACAGTGGTTGCAGAAGTGGTTGTCGGAGGAGGCCCCCTGGGTTCAGCACAGGAAGCTATGGAAACCAGATGACAGAAAAGCAGCAATCATGAACCGGACACGACTCTAGGACTCAACTGACCGGGATCACAGTTAGCGAGGGAAGCTTCTCTTTCAAATACTCTTTGAAGTTAGAATCTGAACAGCAGGCCAGTCCAGTTCCACGTTCCTGTCACTCATGGTGAAGCAGCCTGTTAATTCAGTGTCTGTACCATCTTATTGGGGGAGTTCAGGGCCTGATGATGAGCGAGTCATTACTTCTGGCAGCTGTGAGCACCTCAGTCAGCTGGGGGTTTCACCGTCCTTCAGAGATGCCAGCTGAAAACAGCTTCCATCAGTCTCTGAGGCTGGATTTAACGTTCATCTTCTATGTTCCCAGTAGCATGTTTTTTTTTTTCTCTCTTTTATGGAACTTAATAGAACTGGTTTTGCAACAGAGTAAAACCAGGTATCTTCAGACCAGGCCTCCATTCCTCCCCAGTACCTGGCTCATAGTCAGCACCTAATACTTGTCTTTTGAGTATGAAATATCTTAATAAAGTGAGGGAAAGTTCAATTTTTTTCCCTTAGCAGCAATTTTCTATTATATTAACTGCTTGTGTTTAAGGTTTTAGGCTTCAATAAGCCCACCATTCATGCTAAGATGTATGGGAGAAAGATAAGTCCTTTATTGCTTTATTTCAATAAATTTTACAGATTCACACCTGATGATTTAATCATCTATTTTTAGGCTTCATTCACCTTCTGTATGCTGGGTGAACAACTTGCTGCTCATTAAACAGATTGTACATTAAAAACTATAGCGTACAAAAGCAGAAATATCATACATTTGGTGATAATTAGTAGTGTTCATTTCCTCACTAAGTACTAGGGCATACCACACTGTTTCCATAGCAACTTCTATTCTGTTCAATTAACTGCCTAATGTGAATATATGAATAAGTTTCTGTGTTTAAGGAAAAGGCCCCCAAACAATGGCGTGATTTAAGAGTTTACAGTTACAGATGTAAGCATATTGGTTTTATATTATTTTCTACTTTACTTTTGGAAACACATTTTTAATGTTTTCAGGTTCTCCTCATAACCAGAAAAAGCATAAGGAGTGAATGAATTTTAATGAATTTCCAAATGGCCTACTGAACCAGATTCTCCTAGTCCCCAGCTACTCCCTGGTTGTAAATTATGCAAATATACAAGCTGCCTTAACTCTTTCAGGACACTAGGGTACCATTTGGCAAATAGCTACTCCAGGGAACTAATCCATCATGGCGGGGGTTGAGGGGGGGAATAAAGAAAGAAACAAAGGCCATTTCGTAGCAATTAAATAAGTGTTGCTTTAATTTATTAAATGTCCCTGGAAAGCAGGATTTGCATTATGTTAATTTTCCTAAAGAGAAAGCGCTTAGATATTTTCAGCAGAGTCTCAGACTCTGCGGCTGACAGTATGGTATAGAAGAGACAGCAAAGACTTCGGAGTCTAAAATCTAAGTTCGAGTTCTGAAACCATTATGCTAAGTCTGAGACTGGAAACACTAGCTTCCCTCATTGTGAGGATGGTAATAACATTGACTGCCAAATAGTTTCTTAGCCTATATCTGACCCCATACGTGATTATATCAAGGTGCAGCAATTATGAGTTAAGAGCCATCGATTTCCCTCTTCTATTTGGTGGAACCTCAGCATTGATAATTTTTGACCTTAAAGAAAGTAATTTCATATAATTCAGCTTAATAGATGGGAGAGAGAGACACTGGGGCACAGAAAGATCAGGTAAGGTGTCTGATGTCACATGGCCAGTGATTGCATACCAGGGCCTATTCCATTCTCTTAAACCACTAAAACATCCTGTTTGCCTAAATAACCAGTATATCCTGGCACATTGCAGGGACCCAAAAATTATTATACCTTCCACATTTCTAGTCAGTGGCTGGGTAATGAATGGGATGTAGACGAGAACAGAATTATGATCTGTCTGGCCTTGCATGCGTGATCTGGAGCTTAGTGGAAGGATTGGGATTGGGTTGAGAGTTAAAAAAAAAAACTTGTTCCACCGGGAGACACACCTTGGAGTTTTACCATAATATTCGTCCATTTATCTAACTAAAATACGAATGGTAACATTTATGTGTTTTTTTTTTTTTCAAAAGAGTTGTGATCTTTTGCTGTGCTTTGTAAAAAAAATAAATAAATTTACATTTTCCATGCCTTTATATATATCATCGTCAACTGCTTATTATCATCTCTATTATCTTTACTGGCTATTTCAAAGAAAATATTCCGAAGTCCATCCTTTATACTATCAATGGTGAAGAGGCTTTTAAGAGCAATATATCAGGTTTTCCCCTATTCTATAAAGCTTTGTATGTAAGCTATATATGTTTATATGTGCCTTACTTTATACTTTATTTTAATAAAGCACATATAAATTAAAATAAGTCACATATAAAAGTTTTTGGATAATAGTATATTGAATATATCTTGGAAAATGCAAACATTCCATAATTTAAAATTTTTACCAACATTTAGCATCGTACCTACTAAACCACCCAGAAATGTTAGCTGTCCTTGCAACTCGTCTTCTTTTATCTTTCATGTAACAATAATAATTTGAACAAAATTACTTTTCTAGATATTTCCCATTTGATTTAGAGATTTGTATTCAGAGAGAAGTGAAAAAAATGTTTCCATCAGAATAAACATAGTTATTAGGTGAATTGTATTGATTTCTTATAATATGCTAGGCAGCATGTTAAATGTTGTACCCATATTATCTCACTATTCCTAAAAGTTATGTTTCATCGTTATCTCCATTTAGTATCTTAAGTCTAGGCAGCAGTTGTACTTTTATGAATCTGAAATTATTTCACTGTTTTTTTATTTATTATTATTTAATAATAATAAGTTATTATTATTATTATTTTTAGAGAGGGGGGTGGGAAGAGAGAAAGAATCCCAAGCAGGCTTTATGCCCAGCTCAGAGCCTGATGGAAGGCTCAAGCTCACAACCCTGAGATCATGATCTGAGCCAAAATCAAGAGTCAGACACTTAACCAACTGAGCCACCCAGGTGCCCCTCACTATTTTTTTATTTAAACAGCAAAAAAGGTTTCTAAAGAATCTGTCACCATTATAGGAATTAGTCTCTTAAACACCTTTTCTTAATAGTTATTGTTAAAGCCAATATATACCTAATACAAAATAACATTTCATTTTCTAAAGCTAATCTAAAATTGTTGCATATCAAGTGTTGTTCTTAATGAATAAATTAAAATAATTCGTTTTTTTCTTTAAAAATTATATTTCTCTTAAAGTTCATAAAAATATTCATCAAAGGAAACAGTATTGTTCTTAACACTATGCTAGAAATAAAATCTAAAAGATTCAAAGCACTCTCCAAATATGAAATAATTTGCTTTAAAAATCTAAAGGAGAAAGTAGATAAACCAATTTGCATCCCAGAATCACATCTTATGTTATTATTGGGGTTGAAAATTGTGAATTATTGTTAGTATTGAGCAGTTGTTTTTTAAAATGCTAGATAGTTATTCTTGTATGAAGTTGGGTCAAAAAATATTTCAAATGTATGCCATTATTTTATTCATGAAGGAGTTTACAAGATAACTATTTACGTTTGCCATCTATTTCTTTTGGGTAAGGATATGCTTAGGTAAGGTAAAATATGCTCATTTTATTCTATTCAAAAAACAGTATTATTGGAGTGCTAGTTGGAATCATGTCTAATATATTTAATTTGAAGATGGTAACATTTTCATGATAAATCTTCCCATCCCAGAACATAAAATGAGTTTCTAATTGTTCAGATCTTGTTTTAAACCCTTTTAACTTATTTTGATGTTTTCTTCATATAATCCCTGTCTGTCTTATTAAATTTATTTCTAGGTGTTTAATAGATTTGTTGTTTATGTAAATGGAGAATTTCTTACTTCCATTTATCCCTCTTTTTGTGTGTATTTTAATCTTGTTTCCAGCCACTTTGGCAAATCTAATTCAGCTTGTTTTACAAAAATCATTTGAGTTTTTGAGAGGTTTCAAATGATATATGCTGTTAAAGAGCTTAACTGGTGCTTGGTTCAGAGCAAGTCCTCAGTTACCAGTGGTAGTTTTCATAACCTGTGGTTCCACTTTCAGACGGCTTGGTCCTTATCTATATAACATCCTCTTCAGCATTAATTGCATGCATTTCTATTTTGGTGATTTGGTTAATATACCTTAATTTTAAAGAGCATTTATTGAATATCTGTGATTAAACGCTAGTTGCTTTTATGTGATGACTTTCATACCGTAAACATTGCAGCAAGGGGACCAATCTCTAAAGTAATCTTGACTTGGGACCACAACTAGTGTAATTAAGATGGTTATGAAAAATGTTGAAAAAGAAATGTTCTTTGCAGCTTGTTCATTTTTAATCAGTGACAATTTTTGCAAACTTAAGAACACAAAAAAGATGTTTTAATATGTAAAACATGAAACTCATGGTATGAAACTTTGGAGTAGGTGTCACTTTTTTTTTTTTCCATTTTGGAATTGCCTTAAAAGTTTTCTGCATTTATCTTAATGATGAAGATTCTGTATTCTATCCTTAATGTGCTCTCTCTCAAATAAATAAATCTTAAAAAAAATTCAGCAGGTTTATAAATATCCAGGGACCCATAAATCAACTCTATAAATGTTTGACATTGAGCTATTATTAATGTTTGTGACAAAAAATATTTAAACTATCACCAAGATTGTAAAAATTTTTTATGTCACTTACAGTTGTAAAGATTAAGTATTTATTAGAATTTTTCTTAGAAAAACATCCCTGTGATCAGGAAAATTGCAGCATTTTTCCAATTTTGATGTTTAAGCCTAGAATCAAAGCAATTTCCAGTATGGACAAAAAATATAAAATTTTTTCAAATATATATATGTTAAGTCATTTTTATCATACAGATATGCAGCAATTGCTATATTCTAGAGACCATCATTAGGACTTTCAAAATATTAACTTATTTAATCCTCATATTGACCCCCATGTGGTAGGTTCTATTATCCCCACTTTAAAGAAAAGAAAATGAGGCAAAAAACTTGCTCATGTTTGTATGACTAGTAATTATGTCCATTGGATTTAAATGACAGCTAAATCCAGAATCTGTGTTCAATGCTGCCTCTCATACATGTTTTCCAAATACCTAATTCAATAGTTCAGTCAGTGTTTTATTTTAAATGTATTGCATATATTTCACAGTGTTCTGTGTTCTATTATGAAATTGATTTATGCCAACTATATTTCAAATAATTAATTATTTTTTACATTATGCTGTGATATGGCAGAATTGTGCTTTTTAAATAGTATTTCCTTATTTCTTTATTTGACTACTGTCATAGAAAATTTTTGAATTAATTGACATTTTAATTAACAAGTCAAAAGTTCTCAACAGACACTGTTTGATGCATCATAAAGCAACCTTTGTGGTATACTTTGATGCCATTTGTCATCTTATTTGTGCACTAGAGCATAGAACATAATGTTTCTTGTCCATAGGGATTTCTTTAGCAATTGATCATTAATAGAAAAACATAGCATAGCTAAGTCTTTTGAGAGAAATTAATTTCTTGTCCCAATTAAATGCGTTAATTAAAATTATAGGATCTTTGAATGATTTTTATGAATTGTCAAACTTCATTAGTGCAGTTTCTTGCCAAGAATAATGCGGAATTGTTTCTCTTGCTTTGTTTGAAAACAAAGGGTGATTTCTTAGAATTTTGCTTAATGCATCTTACCAGCCCTGGAAAGGATAGGTCTTTGGTCTACTACATCATTATTCTCTTTAAAGTCCAGGGATCTGTGTGGTATACTTATTGTTAGCTCCCCACCTCCTCACACCTGTTTTATTCTTCATATCTTCTCTTTGCTATTGCATTTAGTGTGAGAGTCTGCTTTCTGTGAGAAGCTATAGGTCTCATGTGTGTAATGGGTATGCTCAGTCTTTCAACAGAGTCTAGAGACCACATAGCATGAGCTGCAATTCTCTCATTTATAAAGTACCTTCTCAATATTCTGAAAATATTGATTGAAAAATAGAGCAACTTAAGAAGATCCTTACACTATTTTCTGAATTTGTGACATTTTTATATACTAGTTTTGCCATCACACTTGAATAGATTAAAACTTTCCAAACGGCGATAAAATCAGTGATACTGTTAGTGCATCACCATAGAAATGTCTGCAATGGCCAGAACACAGATATCCTGTGAATTTGTGTATTCTAAATCTTGTGTCCGTATTTGATTAGAACCATTTTTTTTTTTAATCTTAAACCGGCTCTTTAATATACTTACGAGATAATGTTTTCATACTCTAGAAAGGGCACATATTTATTTGGACCCATGCTATGTTTTGTTTGTTTGTTTTACCTCCGCTATGTTGCACATGGCATGTTCAAAGTTCTATTTAAAAGTCATTGAGGTAAAGGTATGTATATTCAGAAAAAAATTTTCACATGAAAAACAATTGGTGATGAACAGGTGGCACAGTGGTTTAGAACCACTGAAGTAGATTCAGGGAAAACACCTGTTGAGATAAAATTTGGGATAACTAGACTGTCTCCACCTGGATTGGGATTTCCAACAGATCTAGGATCTGTAAACAAACTTTTGTTTACCCTCGTATGTGTATAGGACTATGTGAGATTTCTTCATTTATTAATTTAGTCAGCAGTTTAGATAGAAGGCACTTGTCTAAGTACAGGTGACTCAGAAATGGACAAGATGGCCCCACTCTGCTCTTAGGCAATTTATAATTTGTAGAGAAACACTGAAGCAGGAACTGAATGGTTCATTCATCCATTTATTTAATACACTTTCTGTTTCTCTGTAACAGTCTTTATGATCTGATACCTTATAGTTTATCAGTTTGTTTGTTGGCTGTCTCCTCCATCCAGACTGTAAATTCAGTGAGGGTAAGGATTTGTCTACTTTGTTCATTGCTAAAACTCCAACTGCTAGAATAGTGGCTCCCTCATGATACGAAGATGATGTCAAAGGAGGAAAACGAAGGGACACATACTTCATACTCATCTATTAAGTACGAGGGTGCCCAGGGCCAGGTGTAAAGATGCATAAGAACCAGAGAGACTAGAAAAGCCATTGTGAGAACAGGCATTTTACTGAGAGGTGTTTACATGCGATGGCAGACACAGAACTCAGGTGCTTGGAGAAGCAAAAGGAGAAATAATAAGCTCACACGTCCGAGGTGAGGAGTAGCTTCCTGAAGGAAATGATGTCTGGCTGATGAAAGCAACCAGTAGCCTTAAAACCCAGGACTGTAGGCTTATTGTTAACTCCCTCCTTATCTGTACACCCCATATCTATCCACAGTTGCACACACAGAAATGTAGCACAGGTACAGTTGCTAGGATGGCAGAGAGGAAGCAGAGATTAAGTCTGGCTGGAGGCATAAAAAAGACATGGAGAACTATTTGACCTAAGCTTTCAGAAAGGGGAATCTGATTATAAAAATGAGGTGAGAGTATTCTCCATGGCTGAAGGAATGGCCATAGTAGAGTCTTCCTGACCATCTTTTTCTGAATTCTTAGGTCTGAGTCTCAGAGTTTGTGGTTGATCCGGTTTATTGATGATTCTCACAGCAGGCACCTTTCCCATTGTACAGATCTGCTTCCTTTGTTTCCTTTAACTAAGTTTTATGGTATTAAAATGTTCCCGGGAAGTAGAAGATTGTAATTGCCAAGTATACTGTACAAAAGAAATGATGAATTTAGAGGGCTAATCATAGAGACACGGAGCAGAGAGAAGAAAGAGACTTGTTTTGCAACACACGGGAAGTAACAATTCCTTGGTGAGAGATGAGTAATCATTTTGTAGAAGAGTCTGGAGAACAAAACTTTCTTTAAAGTGTTCCTGATGAAGAAAATATAAATTGCAAAACGTTTTTGGAGAGTGGTTTGGTAAAACCCAGGGATCCTGAAGTGATCTACCAGCCTCACTTGTATTTAGGCTGAACCATCTGAAATTACTGATGTTTAGCTGTTCTTAAACTACAACAATGGCAGTTTTATATGGTTTAATATATAGATATATAATCATTATATATGCCTATATATAATATTCCTATATACGGGTCTGTGTGTATGCATATATCTTAGAGAAATTTATCCATGAATTGTGGCAACAAACACACTTGTAGTAGCAAAACATTGGAAATAATCTAAGTGTCATCAAGAAAAGAATAAATTATGGCATAGTCATACAATAAAAAGAGTTAAAAACTAAGTATTTAATGTCTATAGTTAAAAAAAAAAAGAATTAGGGGAGTGACTTTTTTTTTGGTAAATGGAGAGAGGCTCCCCAAGTATTAGAAAGGCTTAAATGCCTTAGCTGGTACACCAAATTATATTTTATTCTGTGCATCAGCTAAAATCACAGTAAGCTAAACTCATTAGTCTTCTGAAACAGCTCTGTGCCGCGACCAGCTGTAGACTTGTAGCACGTTTTTCTTTGCTGAAAGTAGTTTTTTTTTTAATCTCAGAAATTTGAGAAAGTTTGGACTTGAGATTTTATCTCCATTTTATGTCCTTCCATCCTTCTAGAAACACTTGAAAAGGCATGTGACCAGAATCAAGCCACTGCTTGTTTAGTGCTGTTTCTGATCCTATTGTATTTGATATAAAATGAAGTGATTTATTAATATTTTATAGCTTGTACTGTCGTTATACTATACCACCTCTGAGGGATGGAACGAAGTAATATAGACACACCACTGTTCCTACTAATATTGCCACTGTACTGTGTTTTACTACTACAGAAAAATAAAGCCTGCAGTCAGGAAATTGCTTGATTTAAAGGCACAGCTCTACCTTTCCTATGCCATATAAAAGAAAAATGTGGTTTTCTGTACTTTAATTTACAGTGTACATCCCAGCTTCTCCTAAAACAGATGGGGAAATGCAATAATATTACATTTGAGGCCCCCAAGACCAAGGGGAAACCTGGCAGCTGTTCAAAAATAATGACATAACAAAGAGAAGAAAACAGATCCTGATTTTTCCCTGATGTTGGACTCTCTATTACTGGCCAAACAGAGATTTTGGCCTATTTGAAAAATTATGCCTATTTGGAAAGGCATACAAAATAAAATCCAGTGTTTCACTTTTGTCCAGTAAAAGTAAGTCCTGATTTCAAAGGAATTTCTTTGGAGCAGTTTAAAAGCCAAGAAGCTGCTGGAATTTATTATCAAACAGAGTCTGATCCTGAATTATGCTGTAATTCAGCTGTAGTTAGAGACCTGATCTTTATTACTTTTTCAGAAACATACACAGGCACGCACACATACATAAACACCCCTAATTTTAATTCACTGGGCTCTTAGTTGATGTTTTAAGTGAAAAACATCAAAGGTGATGAACATTGCAGACAAGCAACTTAACAGTATTTATATTTTACAAATTACAGAGTCTTAGACTGGTTATTAAAAGGTAATAGATGGATCAGAGCCAACTGATTATTCAAATTTCTGCTTCTTGAGTGTGAGTGTGGCACTCAGTGGAAGAGATGTCTTCTGAACTTAAGGTTGTTCATCTAGTTATGAAGAAACTATGAAGAATCTACAGCCAGGAGGGCCCCTAATATATGTCATAAAAATTTTGGTGACAGTTTATTTGTTTTTAGTAATTATCTCATTTTTTCCTCATGCATTAAGGGTAGACCTGATGAGACCATCTAAAGTTTCTTTCAACTCTATTTTCTATGATGCTAGCATCCTGAACTTTCTACTTTTGCTAGCAAAGTTTATAGGCTATGGTGTCTACTGAGGAAATAAGTTTTTTCTTTTGATTATAAATCCTGTAATTACACCATAAATTGTTTCTGACATCATTAATTCTTCCAGCAAGTCATAGACTAAGCCAATTGGGAACTAGGAAATTACCAGGGAGGTGATCCAAGTAGAATCAGACTCAGATGATACACTGTAACCATAGATTATCCCTGATATCCGGACTTCCTCAATGCTGTTCCAGCCTCAATTTTCTAAATAAATTCTCGAGTGTAATTTGGATTAGACCTTGTTTAAGCCAGTAGCTCTGCAGAGAGACCACTGCCACATAGATGGATCCAGACTGGAAATGAGAAGGTCATTCAAGTCAGTCAACAAATTTATTGAGCACCTACTATATGGGAGGCATTCCAAGTACTGAGGATAATTTAGTGAATAAAACATAGGTTGTTATTGATCTTAGATTGTTCAAAATCTGATGACATTTGTGTATGTCAATTTCTATGTTGAGTATTAGTAATAAGGTGTAACATAATTGGTTAAGTATAACCGCTGTGTAGTAATATACCACGTGTTATATTACGTTTTGTTCCATTGTTATTTCAAGTTTTAATTTATCTTGTTTAATTAAAAGGCATAAATTAGCACATCATGTTGTTTGCATCAAATTATGCAGCCGAGTTCTTGGATTTTAATTCACAAAGTACAATTCAACATGCAAGAGGAATAAATCAGAAATATCTTTCAATTTGAATTTTAAAATAAAAGCATGAAATTCATGTGCACTGTGACTATACATTATTGCGACCTTATTGTAATTTTATTTAAAATGATTTTGTTATAACAGACTGAACTTGAGCAGTCTTCTGTAGTGTGACAAGATCATTTTGCCCATATTGTTTTCTCACTGCTATATTTTGTATGACTCAAGCTTTTTACATATGCCTTTGAAAATGAATGGTTTAATAGTTCTTTTAAAAATGGTAAGTCTACACGTTTGTTTCCCCTTGCAATAGTTTTAAGATGACCTTGAGTTCCTCTTTTATTTCACTTTGGGCTTCTTCATGAATCATTTACCAGAATATGCCAAAACAAAGGTCTTTTTGTTCAGATATAATGAGAGATGGTGTTTAATTTCTGTGGTATGGCCCTGGTATCCTTCCACTCTATCTTCTGTCTTGTAAACCTGTCTCAGATTTGGTTCATATTAAACCTTCGATTTCTCCCTCTCTTTAGGTATTTCCTAAGCGCCAGGCTTTGTGTTGGCTTCTAGGGATAGGACAGGGAAGCCATTAATCACATCCCCCTTGGATCTGATGATAAAACAATGTTCCTTACACACATAATCACACGTAGTAATTTAATTTCTTATTTTAATATCTTTAAAGAAGAAGTATGAAGTGTAATAAGAGGTGTATTGGGGAATTTACCCCAGGCTGTGGAGGAGGGGGTGAATCAAGAAAGTCTTTCCTGAAGATAAAAACCATTTAAGCTAAACCTTGAGTATTTCTCAGTTGGAGAGAACAAAGAACTTGATGAGAAGAATCTCTAATTGCCACTCCTCTGCTGTCAGGAGATATTTCACTTGATGTTGAGTTTCAAGGAGGTACAGCTGGAAGCCTTGTTATTGGGTATGCTGAATTAATCTTTTTTTTTTTTTAAGATTTTATTTATTTATTTGACAGAGCGAGAGAGATCACAAGTAAGCAGAGAGGCAGGCAGAGAGAGAGGGGGAAGCAGGCTCCCCGCTGAGCAGAGAGCCCAATGTGGGGCTCGATCCCAGGACCTTGAGATCATGACCTGAGCCGAAGGCAGAGGCTTTAACCCACTGAGCCACCCAGGGGCTCCTATGCTGAATTAATCTAATGCATGATTGGAAGAGAAAAGATTTAAGTGCAAAACTCCGATGGAGAGAGGAGCATTTTGTCATATATTATGAACCATTATAGTATTTCTATGTGTCCTTGACATGAGTTGTTTAGTGTGGCTTATTACTTCAATTTAAAAATTACATAAATTACAATTCACTTTTGTAAAAGGATATCTAGTTTCATGGGTGTAGTAAGCCTGAAGATATTCTTGGAGCCTGATATCAGTTGTAGGTAAACATTAAAATTAATGACTTAAATTTCTCATGCATGGTATTGTTTAATAATAGGATAGTAAGGTTCATAGAGATGGTCCTCAAAGTACCTATGATTAGGTCAGTGAAAGGATTAAGAATCAAAATAAAGATACTGGTAATGATAGGCACTGCTTCTGAACTTTCCACCAGTTTTCAAGTGATATGACCCAACTGAGTGAGAGACTGAGGATGGAAAACCCCATATTCTCACAAATTTTTAACAGCCATTGTAAATCTAGACAAAATTCATCCAGATGACAAACATAACTCTATCAATTTCTTAAAAAATTTTAGCCATTAAACCCCAAGGGAATTTCCCATCATGTTTATATTAATGTTAAAAAATATTGAAGTAAAATTTCAACTGCTTTTTCTCTGTGAGACCTTAATCCTTCCATACTTACGACAACTGATTGATTCTTGTGTTTCCTCCACTTTGTTGGTGATTAGTTTGTGACTCCCAATATATTTTCCCATGCTTTTTCTTTTCTTTCATAATTACTACAGCTTATGAATGATGATTGCAGTAGATTTTAATATAGCCATGGGGTTTTAAAATACCTTTAGATACACACATACACACACTCCCCAAAGAAAAACCTCTGAAACCTGGTCCACAGTTGGGGCAGCCTTTGCCCTTAACTTCTTGAACCCATATCCGTAGGCGATGTATATGTGTTTATGAACAGGTAACAACTACCTCAGATGGCTAGTGTTCTTTCCATATTGTATGGCTCCAGAGGCTAGAATTGGAGTATTAGCTCCAATTCAGTATTAGCTGAGCTGGTGTTTATTTATGAGCTGGTGTTTATTTTTTAGGCTATTTCACTTACATACAGGAGACTATAACATGGCCATGTAAACAAAAATTGAATTTATGGAAAGAATGTCTTGGTAGTTTATGTAGTAAAAGGAACAGCCGAAGATCAAGGCTTTGAAAAAGAAGGGGTTAGAGATGCTCTTTGCTTTGTGGAGCAGCAGTTCACATCCTGTGCTTGGGAATATAACATCAAGGAAAATCTCATGGGATAGTATTTGGTCTGTTCTCCAATTGTGGCTAGGGAAAGACAAGTATTAGTATGGAAAGAGTGGCTTTCAAAGCATAGGGAGGGCGTAATGAGCAGAAGAAAGTAGAATGATCCCAGGAAGGCAAAAACAGTAGCTTTCTGCTCTGCTTTCTGGGATGAAGCTCTCTAGTGTCCTTGTCTCTAATATGGGAATAATATTACTGCTTATTTAAGTTGCTTAGTGAAACTAGAAGCACTTAGAACAGGGTTTAACAAATAGTAAGCACTCAATGTCATTAGTATCTCCATTGTATGGTTCAGAGAAGTTTAAATAACCTGCCTAAAGTCACAGTAAGGAGTGGCTGAGCTATTTATTGTTCAAACTGTGTCATTACAGAGCATTCACTCTTCACCACCTTGCCATTTTGCTTCAAAGTTCCATAGAGCCTAGTCCTGTAAGGTCAACTTTCTCTTTATTGTAGTATTTCTTCTAACAGCTGTCATTTTAAAGAAAAGTTTGAATTCCACTCCTTTGCTCCCTATTGTCTCAAACTGTAACATTTTTCCGGAATAGCACGTGTTGCTTGATTTAATCTTTGCCGTCTTTCTTAGAGGCCAATAAGATGATCCCCATTTTACGGGTAGTGAAAATACAGGGGAGGGAGGTTGAATGTTGTGGTCTAGTCCACAGAGTAAGGGTGGTAGCTGAGCTTTGAACTGAGCTCTGCCTGATTCTGGAGCCTTGTGGCTCTGACCCGACTCTATTGTGTCTTGTAAAGTAGGAAAGTGCAGTGAGGGTCCTTTGTTTCCTACTAACAGAGAACAATCTAAATAAAAAGGATATTTGTCCAAAGAAGAATATATAACCAGCATACAGTGAAGGATGGAAGCTTCTAAAACAAACAGTATTTGTGTATGTTTTTAAAGTTTCAGACTGTATTCTAGATCCTTGCAACAACCTCATTAGGCACACATAGCTTTATTTTATAGCTAGGAGCATTTAACACATTAATTTTGATATTTCCCCAGGACTATTGAGTCTGTAGGTGAGGGAACCAAACCTATAGGCTCTGTAAGGATAAATTCAAATACCTACTCACGAGGACACTCAATAACTAAGTGTTGAATGCATGAACGTCTAGGCCACAGATCCCAAAGTTCTGTTTTCTATCTTTTCAGAAGCAAATGTGAACAAAACAGCAATAATCGGAAGCCAAACTAGAACACCAAAAAGATGTGGGTCTGGAATACAAAGTAAAAAACACATACCCAACGAATGCACCCAAATCCATAGGCTTGATGCGTTGTATTAAAAGACTTAGTCAAACACTTGAGTCAAAAATATAATCTTTGATTTTAGAAAAGGATAAGGAATAACTCCAAGGGCTAGAAAAAGGTAAATGTTATGTCCATCTTTGGTAAAAGAATGATTTGTGAAATTATATACTGTTCAGTGTAACTTCCATACTAGCTTGCAAAATAGTAGAACTCGTTTTCAAGCAATCAGTGTTTGTCAATCCACAGATACTATAATCAGCGTGAGTCTGAGGAATGAAAGCAATGCTAGATGGGTCTGCTTTTCTTTTGTAAAAGAGTTACAGACTTTATACAAGGAATTACAAAGTATTAGTGTTTTTCAAAGGGTGTTCAATGGATGTTATTAGGATTAATGGCTGAAAAAAATTCATAGTCAAATGAATTTAAGAAACTCTAGAACTTAAAAGGTGAAACAGGTTTCTTTACTATAGGACTGCTCAGAGTCTTTAATTTTATTAATTTTCAAGAAGGTTATAGGATGCAGCATTACTTAAACTAACCCTACCCTGTCTCTTGAGGTTCTTATGTACCAAATTTGCAAAATACTTAGGTTGACTTCTAGAAGTCCTCCTTTTTGGACTCTTAGACCACTTGCGGGCGGAGGCTGTCCCTGTTTCTCTTTCTTTCACTGGTACCTAGCATAGTGTGTGATACAGACAGAGTACTCATTGGGTATTTATTGAATGAATGAATAAATGATTAAGTATTGAAAGAATCCTAAAGAAAATGATGGACTACTTAATATCTTGGTGATATGATTTGACATGTATTTGAAAAGAGGCTGACTAAAAACTGGATTGAAATTACCCTTGCTCTAACTGTTCTTTTAGATTTGAGAATGGAAAGTCTCTATTTTCTAATTAGATTTGATAATAAAATTTAAACTAACTGAAAATGAATTTCTTGATATTTTAATGTATTAGAAATATCTTCAGAACAAACTTTTTTATAGCCATGCACCCTTATTGATGTGTGCAAAACAAAAGTTATAGCATCATTTGTTTTGTGTTTCTTCTTGACATGGGATATTGCTGGGAGGAGCTTCCAGAAGGAACTTTTGCCAGAGACTAGTGTAATACTTTTGTGTGAATATAAAATAAAGCTATATATCTGTAGTATATTTATAAAAGACATATTTATATAATATGTCATACTTAAAATATTTATATTTTATATTTATACAAATATAATTTTATTGTGTAAAATGAATATGTGTATACATGCATACACATAAATGGCATTACAGCTCTTTAGGTGTGCATATATTTTTATGTTTGAAAACACATATATGCATCTATTGGAAAGTGTATTGAAAAAATTCTGGTTTTCTGAATCAAGAAAAAACATACAAATATCCCCTGAAGTAAGAAATATCAGGTAGCCATCTTATTTTATGGTTATTACATAAATAAAATTAATTCATGAGAAATTACTTATAATGGGTGGAACAAAGTCTAATTGAAGTTGTATTTTTTAAAAGATTTATTATTTTTTTAAGATTTTATTTAGTTATTTGAGAGAGAGAGAGATAGTGAGAGAGAGCACAAGCAGGAAGGAGAGGGAGAAGCAGACTCCCCGCTGAACAAGGAACTCGATGCAGGACTCGAACCCAGGACCCTGGGATCATTACCTGAGCTGAAGGCAGATGCTTAACCAACTGAACCACCCAGGCACCCCTTATTTTTTATTTTAGAAAGAGAGAGATAGCAATGAGGAGCAGTAGAGGGAGAGGGAGAGTCTTAACCTCTGAACTCCGCACTGAAATCAGGGGCTTGATCTCCCGACCCTGAGATCATGACCTGAGCCAAAATCAAGAGTCAGACGCTTAACTGACTGAGCCACCCAGATGCCCCTAATTGAAGTTTTAAAATCAGCTACCACCATCAGTTTAAAATTATGTTTTGCTGCACAAAACAGAAAAATTTTAACAAGATGATTTCCATTTTTTTTATTTTGAATGCAATTTATCTCAGAATTTAAATCAAATATTGTGATACCATAAAATGAAATTACTGGAGCCAGAACTTTAGAAAAAAACTGTAGAGTCACATCTGTGAACCAATTCTGTTTCTTCAGATGGATTAGATATTTCCTCATTTTTATACATGAGGTTTGTACATGATTTGTCTAAAGGTATTCCTTTGACTTTTAACAACTTTTTAAAAGTATAACTTCCTATAAAGTTTACCATTGTATTTGCAGACGCGTTTGAGGAAATACATCCAATTGTGTGCATTAATGAGCTCCGTCCACTTTTAGGGAAGTTCCTATGTGCCCATTTGCAGTCAGTCCTCCTTCCCATCACTGGCAAATTGTTTTCCAAAGTGGGTGCACCATTGTACATTCCAACCAACAATGTGTGAGATGTCCAGCCTTTCCATATCCTCAACAAAATTAGATTTGTAAGTCTTTAATTTTAGCCATTCTCCTGTGAGTAGCAGTATCTTACTGAAGTTTTAATTTGTATTACATAATGACTAATGCTGTTGACAGTGCTTTTATGTACTTACAAACCATTTATACATTGTCTTCAATGAAATGTCTATTCAGATCTTTTGCCACTTTTAATTGAATTATTTCTTGAATTATTAGAGTTATTGATATATTGTAGATAGATGATTTTTTATTAGATGTATGAGTTACAGTGTTTTTAGACTGTGGCTTGTCTTTTTACTTAATGGTGTTTTTTGAAGAGAAAGGTTTTTAATTTTTCTGAAATTCCATTTAACAATTTTTTTCTTGGATGAATCATGCCATTGGTATAAGATTAGAAATCTTTGCCTAATCCCAAAGCTAGGGGTTTTCTCCTATTTTTTCTATTGTTTTCTATTTCTTCCAGATGTTTTATGATTTTAATTTGTATATTCAGATATATGATCCATTTTTAGTTTATTTTTATATATGGTGTGAAACTAGAATCTAACTTTATTTTTTTCATATAAATAACTAATCATCCCAGTATCATTTACTGAAAAGCCTCCCCCCGCCACCCCCTTAAGTTCCCTTGGTACCTTTATCAAGAATCAATTGACATAATTAGAGGGTATATTTCTGGACTTTCTCTTCGGTTCCATTAATATATATGTTTATCTTTACAAAAATAATACCCTGTCTCAATTACTGTAGCTTTATATTGACTCGAAATCCAATAGTATAAATCCTTTGACTTCAACCTTCTTTTTCAAAATTACTTTAACTATTCCTTTGCCTTTCCATGTAAAATTTATGATTAGGTTGTCAATTTCTATAATAATGATTGCTGGGATTTTCATAGAGAGTCTGTTAAATTTTATAGAGATCAGTTTGGAGAATTGCTGTCAATGATACTAATTCTTCCAATTTAGGAACATGGCATTATTTCACTTTTTGGGGGGGGGTCTTTTAAAATTTTCTCAGTGATGTTTTATAGTTTTCAGTTTGCAGGCCTTGCACTTCTATTAAATTTATTCCTAAATACTTTATTCCTTTATTATTTTTGCATGTCATTTGTTTTCCTAACTACATTTCAAGATTCTTTGTTCGTATTGTAAACAATTGTTTTTTTATATTGATCCTGTATCTTATAATATTGCCAAATTATAGAACAAATGTCCCAGTAGATGTTTTTTTTTTAAACCGTTAGGACTTTTTAAAAGAAATGAGTGTCTCCCAGAAATAGTCTGTATATGCTACTTGGGAATAGATCCCTGTGCCTAGCATATAGTGAATGTTTAATACGTGCTTGTTGAATGATGGGATGGATTTTTGCATATATTTCTCCAAGGTATTATGGTTTTTCTAACTATACTTAATAGGTATTTTAACTTTATAAAAGTGAAATTTACACTTCATTACAATTGCATTGCAAATGTTTTGTGTGTTAGACTTTTTTCCTGGGGTGTATAGACAATGTGAGAAAAAGAAGAAAACCCACAAGTTGGCAATAAAATAGATTTATTTTATTCAAGAGTATTTTGATGATAAGATCCACCTTTTGCTTTTTTTTTTTCCTCAAAAAGATGAGCATTTTAAGTGAGTACGTGATCAATAGTAAATGCATTAAGAATGAATTCCTTACTGTCAGGCTTCGATTTCATGAAAGAAAAATGCTTATGCCTTACCACGTTTATTGCATAATTTGCAATTTATAGCAACAATGTATCTATTTAAGTTCCATTTAAGTGTTGTAAATTACACTGTTTAGGAAAACATTGAGTATAGATCTTTTTTATTCGCTTAGGTTTTTTTTTTTAAACCATCTGAGTCATTTCAAACATCTTACATTTTACTGAAAGGATCTTTCTTTTATTAATATTCGAGCAAAGATTTTTGATTACATAAAACACAAACATCTGTTTTCCCCACAGTATTAGTTAGTATAATGCTAAACATATATCATAATTTGACTAATATGTGAGAAATGTTAAAATGTACCTCATTTTTCAAGCCAAAGGTGGGTTTATGGAGTTTTCAATTTGTCAGTTCTGAAACTGCATCAGTTTAGAAATGAAGGACCAAAAGAAAAAAAAATCAACAAACACGAAGCAAAACATACCAAGCTAACTTTTTCAACAACAGGTAAGAATTATACTACCTGTGAAACAACATCTCTTTCAAGTGTATGGGGTGAGCTTACCCTATGAGTGCATGGGTATTTACCTGGAACTGTGCTCAGTCAGATATCTGTTCTAATGTTATACCCAGAATATAATCCACATTAACTCAAGGGCTTTTACCAAATAGGTATCCCTTCAGTGTCACCACCACTTCCCAAACAACCCATTCCTCATTACCACCTGCCTTACCTCTTTGTTACCATTACTCCCAGAGACCCCTATAAGCAACAGGTGAAAACCAGGGCTTTGGAGAGCATTACCTGGGTTCACATTTTGGCTCAGTCACTTATTAGCTGTGTAGTCACAGGTAATCTGTTTACGCTATCTGATGCCATGTTTCTGGTCTGCAAAACGGAGACAATAGCAGTACTCACATCCTTGAGTTATATGAAGATGGATATGTATTTATCACTTTAGCCCTATGTATATGTATGTGTGTGGGGGGGGATATAATACATTTACATAGACACACATACATATGTACAAATACCTGTGCTTGTGTATCTGTGCATGTGTGTGTATAGATAGATGGATAGATAGCTATTGCTTTGAGTAGCAGTGTCTTGTACATAATAAGTGATTACTATATTTTAGCTATTATTAAATCTGGCTGCCTTGATGTAATATTTCTCAGAGTTTCTGCCACGTAAACCATTTCTTAGTGTTAACCCTTTAGCTTGGTACTTAATTTGATGACAATAGACATAATGGAAAACAAAATCAAAATGACAAGCTATGAAATCATTCAGGTTTTGTCATGTGCCGATGGTAAGTATATACATGAAATAGCTACTAATATGTTTAATATTTAATGGAGATTTCAATCCATATTATTTTAGCAATATAAGAACTGTAAACTGTTTTAAATACCCATGAAAATCAACCTGCTTAACATATAATTTTCCAGTCCTGCAACGAATAATTGTGATACTCAATGAAGAATGAAGTTCTATTTAACATACTACTGCTTTTATTTCCTGAAAGAGTTGGCTAAATAGTCGATTGATATCCAGTTTTTCTTCACAATTCTTGAGGACATTTTAAAGAATGTCTTCTTTTTGATACTTTTAATGAGCACTTGTAATTATATCAAAGAAATAGGTAATTTGACAGTATCGTTAATGATGACAAATATGATCTAGTGAGAATATATTACTTTAGTAGTACTCTGCTAAAGTCACAGATGGTAGTGTCCTCACAGTGCTATTGTAATTGCTAATTCATTAGTTTTGTTGAACTTCAAAAGTAAAGTACTGTATTACTCTATGAATCTTTGTTCAAGCTTATTTATCAATTAAGATTTGATATCTTAACTGTCTATGTTTATTTAGATTAAAAAGCAAAAACCAAAAACATGCTAAAATCTTGTTAATCTATGTAGATTCTTCTCTGATCATACGTTATCTTTGTACACTAAAAATATTGAGTGACATTTCCTAAACTCAAGTTTTCAACACTGTGTTGTATCCTACATAAGAGTTGTAATTTATGTCCACACTTCTGAAGTGGGGATACTTGAGCTTTTGTGCTTGGTTTATGTGCTCGTTTGAAAATCTATGAAACAATCTGTGAAAACCCTGGACCTTTTCCTCTCCAAAAGGCGTGAGGGAACATATGCAAATAAAATTTTGAATCTAGCTCCTTTAGGTCACTGGATCCCCTAAAGCTCAACCAAAGACATACTCCACAGTATAATTCTTACTACTTTAAGAAATCCAATTCTAATATTTCTGTGTAAATTAGAGACAATTATCAGTAATTCACAACTTCTTGTATTTAGTCAGTATCACAGAAATCTTACTGTCTTTTGTGTTTTACATATTTAGTGTGATGGAACAAATCATTATGGGCCTGTGTCATTTCATATTATAGTTTTGTGTGTGGGTGTGTGAGGATTAAAATAAAAAAAATTATGTATTACTCTGGAAAAAAAGAGCATTATTTCTGAATCGTATTTTCCTTATCTACAAATGCTTCTTTTCTATCTGGAAGTTGTGAGGAACTCTTTGTTATTGGTCAAATATTCCAGTATCTTAGGAAAATGATGACTGTTTAGAGTTCACAGATCTTTAAAATAATTTATATTTTGAAATTAAGTTGTCAAATTAAGTATTAATTATTGGACAACTACTGCATGCTAGTCTTTTTTACCTGGCACATTTTTGGCATATTCTATCTGTAACAGGTATACATGATTATTCCTGTTTTGCAGTTCAGGTGCCTGAGGCTGAGTTGAAGTAACTTTCCCAGGATTCCTCAATCAGTAATTACTCAGTTACTCAGAAGACAGATGGGGATCCCAGCTAGTTTGTCTGACTTTTCAGCCTTGGGCTGTAAACATTCCACTGCAAGCTAAAATGATTTGCCTAGAATTATCAAAGGGCTATTACTTTGATAATTTCTCAAATTAGAAGAGAAATACACATCATATGACATCTCAGAATCTTTATACATTTCATTTTAATTGATTCAATAAATATTTAGCTAGTGCTTAGGATTATCTTACTTGACAGATGAGAAAACAGGAATCTATGAAATCAGGATTATAATTAATTGTTTATTAATCATAACTTACATGTCCACTTTTTGTTTCTATTGATCTCTGTTTTTACAAAATTCCGCATTAAATTCTTTCAGATATATTTATATAGACACACCTAGTCCCAAGTGGTTCCCGTCAATTGCATGGTTAGTTTATTTAGTTAGAGACTTCTTTACTGTGTCTTTCAAACCACATTCAAATTACTGGCAGAACACTGGTTCTTGATTTGTGATTTCAATAACTCTTCTGTTAAACCAAATACCTTATACATAGTAGGCAAGGAACAAATAATTGCACAATGAATGAATGAATTTATAATGCCTAGCTTGCAAAGTCAGATCACTTATATTAAATGAAGAGACACGGTGGTTTAATCTGTTGTGTGTGAAAGAGGCCAAATGTCATGAATATTGTCTATTAGAGAAAAAATACTGCACAGGAGAATGATAGTTTCAATTTAATGTATTCTGAGAATGAATTCAAAGATTATAGAGCACATTGGCTTGTACTAAATAAATCTAAATATTCTGCTAAAGTATTGAATTTTAAATTAAATCCTCTTATTTAAAGATATCTATTGTACTTCCTTGAAGTTTATTCTATCTGGATTAAGTATTTTTATTTGATTTAGAATTCTGCTTTGATATTCACATCAGATGGGGGATAGAATTTACAATGAAAGAAATTATTGTAAGGTTGATTTGATTCATTATACTTCTATTCTTTGTATTACTTGTCATGATAGGTAACAGTGGGTTTCTTTCGGAAGTAGATTTGTTTTCTGGGTGTTTCCTATTTAATTTCTTAAAGAAGCCAAAACATGTAATGGTCATCATAATATAAGGGTATCTTATAAATATAGAGTTTATTAAGCACAAATTATATAACTAAAATGGAGTTTGTGAGGATTGAGTACTGACTTACTTGGAAACAATAACCTCAAGTTTAATTTTCAGAATGCAAATAGGTTTTGTTGGGTCTCCATTCCCATGGATCATGTGAAGTGGGAATGTCAGGAATTTGGTGGGAAGGAAGCTACTAGTTTTGGTGTGAAAATGGATTTAAAAATTTTATGACTATTTTATGACTTTCTTGAAGGGTAATAAAAAAAAAGGCTTCTTCTTTTTTCCCCACTTTAAAAATAAATGATATGCATTTGCACATTGATTCTTAGCTTTGCACAAATTAGTAGTTAGTACTTGAAAGTGTTTTCTTATATTTAGTAGTAATCAAGTATATTTTGCTATATAAATTCTATTATTTTAATTTATTTGAGGCGGGGGGGGAGAGAGAGAGAGAGAGAGCATGAGCAGGGGGAGGGGCAGAGGGGGAGGAAGAAGCAGACTTCCCGCTGAGCAGGGAACCGGACCCAGGGCTAGATCCCAGGACTCTGGGATCATGACCTGAGCCAAAGGCAGACGTTTAATCAACTGAGCCACCCAGGCACCCCTATAAATTCTATTTAAAAAAAAACATTTTTCACATTTAATCATTAAATCAGATATTAATTTATGAGAATATCAATTTTTTCTCATCTTTTTGCTGAATGATGTTTCTCTCCATGATTAAAAAACTCCATTGATGATGAATTTTGGTTTCACTATTCATACATATATTGAATTTAATATTTACTCTTTTATAATCAGATTGCATTGCAAGAGACTTGTATTGGTATGTTGTATGAAGGAGTCGACAGAGCTTGATAGCTGTAATAGCCATTTCTTATAATTCATTGAGAGAAGTAGCATTAGTAAATACCACTGATAACCATTAAGATTTTCCTTTTTATTAATACCCAAAGTGTAACATATATTTTCAAATTCGTATGTCAGTTTTTAAGCATGAAATTGTTCTTGAGCCAATGAAGGTATTTATCTTAGAGAATAAAGACGCAATAATTTGTTGAACACCCTTCCAAGTAAATCTGATTCACAAATGGCATCAAATTGATTTGAAAGTGAATATTTATTCCTGTATTTTTGTGTGGTGTGTTTGTTTTAAGCTTCCTAAGATTAAGCTACTTATAAAAGAAATAAGTAAAGAGGTAGTTGGATATCTTTCTCTCTTGGGAAGGATTTTCTCAAACTGTGATACATAGAAGAATTACAAGCAAGTTCTTTTTTATATCTATTTTTCTTTCTAATATATTATGTCAATGCCCAATGTAATTGTGCTTTTTAAAGTGGTGTTTGATGTTCGTATTTCAACCTTACTGTGCCAAAAGAACAAGAATTTGGTTAGTCTTAGATTGTGAATATAGGTTTTTATTAAACATATTTACAGCTCCCTATATTCTCATTACCTAATTTTTAACATCCAAATTAATATCCCAAGTCATGAGATGAATCATTATTTCCAAAGGGATCTTAAAATACTATTAAGAATGTCATAAAATGTTGTGCCATTTAGCTGTCTCAGAGAACCATAAAATCTATGTTTCTGCATAAATGTAAAATGGGCAAACAGATTTATGAGGTCTTCTTGCGGCATCGGCTTTGGGCCATCCTTAGTTCATGTGATTTGGGTCATATTAACTAAAAAGGAGCTCATGATTGCTATGGTCTGAATATATCTCCCCAAAATTCATATATTAGAAATCTAACCTCCAAGGTTATGGTTGTGGAGGTGGGGCCTTTGGGAAGTGATTAGGTTATGAGGGGGTATTTCTCATGAATGGGATTTGTAGTCTTATGAAAAAGGCCTAGCAAGATCCCTTGCCTCTTCCACAATGTGAGGATACAAGAAGTCTGTAATCCAGAAGAAGGTCCTGATTTGACCATGCTGGCACACTGACCTCACACTTCCAGCCTCTAGAACTGTGAGAAATAAATTTCTGTTGTTTGTAAAGTACTCATTCTTTGTTATTTTGTTATAACAGCCCAAACTGACAAATAGGGATATTCAGTGGGCTGCCTACACAGACAAAGCTAATGATAGATACCTATATTTCTTACCTCTAAATTTTATAGTCTGACTCCCTGGACATTACAGTTAAGGGTCAACTACCAAATGCAGATATTTTCAAATCATATTCAAATTTGGAATATGTGGTTTTTAAAAATTCTATATCCATATAAGCCCATGCATTCATTCAATTAATATTTTTTGACCAGCCACTGTATGTCCTAGGTGGTATGTTTGGTAATGAGGCTACATTGGTGACCAAGTTAGATCTTTCTATGTAGAGCATAAACTCTATAAAGGTGAAAACAAATGAATGTTGAATAAGTAAACATTCATTTCAACCGTAATATATAAGCGATGCAAGAGGAAAACAGGTGTGAATAGCATATTTAACAGCAGAACTTGAATTTGATGGGTGGCCAGTGAAAGCATTCCTTGGGAAGTAGATCTTTAGATTGGGACTTGGAAGGAAAGGGAATAGGGTAAGAGCATTTCAAGCAAAGAGGGAGTGTGCATGAAATCCTCAAGATATGTAGGGCTTATTTACATATACTAAACTATTCATGGTATAAACCAGATGTGAAGAAAAATATATTTTACATATTTCATCATTATTTCAGTTCACTTTGTGAATATTTGATTGTGTCAGTCTGAATTCGGACAGAGAAAAAGAAATAGTAGGAGATACATATTATACGACTTAAGGGATATAATTGGCTTACACAGTTGTGGGGACAGGCTAGGTAAGTAAGGCAAATCCACAGGGCAGGCTTTCAAAAAGGGTGGGATGGAAATCTCAATAGGAACTAAAGCTTCTGTCCAGACAAAATTTTCCTCAACTCTGCTTTTAAGACCTATCAACTGAAAGGCTCACTCAGAATGCCTTGGATAATTCTTCTTACTTAAAGTCTACTGATTTTGGAGTTTAATCATATCCACAAAGTTCCTTCATGGCGACACCTAGGTTAGTGTTTAATTGAATAACTGGGGACCCCAGCCTGGTCAAGTTGACACATGAAATTGACCATCACACCAATACAATTTAAATTTGTCCAATTTGAACCTTTAAACAGCCCTTTTAGGTAAACTTCAGCCTCTCCTTTAGATAAAAAATGTGTTCTTCAAACTACCTACCGCTCAACCCTCTCTGTGATGACATCCAGGTGTTGAGGGGTGAGATCTGGGAAGGTTGTGCCTTATGCGATGCAGGGTCAGGGGAGGGGTGTAGAGTTCCCTTTCATGCTCATCCTTGTGTGTATGTATACATTTGCTGGAGTTTGTCACCTCTAGGTTCCTGTCCCTGATTGACCTGGTTGATACACGCTTCTCTGTCCTATACATCTGTCCTGACCAATGTTTCTAGACTCTTCTCAGAGGCTAGTAATGTAGACCTCTAGCTGTCTTTTACCTTCCATGTGGCCCTTGACCTGGGAGTTTCCAAAGTCCCTCACTCACCAAGAGGGGTCATTGGTAAACCCACTAGTTCTCAGTACATCCACTTCACATGGGAAGCAGATTCCAAATGCTAGCTCTAAGACTGTCCTTGGCCTGAGAACCTGCACCAGCTTGGTGTGGTTGCTCCCTTCCCTGAGAGCGCTGCACCAGCCTGATGTGGTTGCTCCCTTCCTCAACGGAGGGGGGCCAGCAAGGTGACTTCCTCCCATGGCCTCTTTCAAGGAGATGATAGTCTATCCTCAGTGCTCCCTACTACAGAGCCAATGCATATCTTATGTTGGTTTTATTTTTATTTTTTTCCTTCTCGCAATCTCCCAGGGTTAGAAAGGTGTGGACTCTCTCTCTCTCTTTTTTTCTTTTTTTCCAGAACTGTTCTTTTGTAGCTTGCAAGAGCCTAACCCTTTAATGTCTTTGGAAAGGTATTATTTAAATATTGATTATATTGTCCTTCACCTGGGCATGGATTGCAGAGAAAAGACTTGCTTTTCTTCTGCTGGTAAACTGTTTATTAGTGAAAGTTAAGGAATTAGGGGTGGGATGAGAGTTGTGAAATATTAGAGATGGGAGTGAGGGAAGTGAAGAGTGTGTGCTTGAAGCTTTGCTTTAGAGCCCCAGCATTTAAATGTCAACTAGATAGAAATGGTAATTAGATGGTAAAAATGGTTTCTTACAGTCATAAAAATTCCTAAACCAGCACAAATGAACATGAAGTGTTTCCACCAGTGGTGTGGATGGATTCCTAATGATTCATTTATTTTTTCTTAACCCGTCCCCACATTTAACTGGAGGCATTTTCAGCATGAGTCATTGAAGAAAGGGGTTTAGTTAGAGGCCCAAAAGTAAGTTATTTATTCAGTAGATATTTATTGAGTGTATCTAGGCTCAGCCTGTAATATTAAATGAGTTTTAATTTATAATTGATTAAGTAGCCATTACAAAGATTTACTCTTTGAAGAATATAATTTTAGATAGATTAAAAAAATAGAATTTCGTATATTTTGTGATTCATTGAAGCAGAGGCAGTGCTGAGTCCATGGGTGGCCTTAGAAGGGCCCACACTTAAAAGAAAAAAAAGAAAAAAGCCCCACTCTTTGTTTAATGCTCTGCTGCTGCCGTCATCCTAAAATTCTCCATTTTTGAACAAGGACCCTTCATGTTTTCATTTTGTGCCAAGCCCAGCGTATCGTGTAGCCAGCTGTGAACAGAGGGATTTGCCTTCCAATCCCGACTTCACTTGCTAACATTTAGGCAAGTTACTTGACTAATCTAAACCTCATTGCCTCATCTATAAAATGGGGACATACCAGCGCCTACATAGGATTGCTGAGATTAGTGCCTTGCTCAGCAGCTATGGAGCAAGCAGTAGACTTTGGCAGCTGCTACTGCTGTCACTAATACATAAATAAATGTGTTTTGCAGCCAAACTATGTTCTAGGTCTGAACAACCTACTAAAGTAGGAAATAAATTTCATTGCTCTAAAATAAAACAAATATAAAGTCTTAAAAAAAAAATCCAGGATATTACCCTAATACTGTCAACCTCTTTATTTACTAACGACTGGTTAGTTTTTGCACAGCAAGTAGACAGGACCTTTTCCCCCACAGATTTAAATTAAATTTGGAATTTTTTTTCTTACAACTTTAAGATTGCTAAATAGCAATGATTTTCTAAAGGAGCGGTAACAGGCTCTGATATTAGGCCTCATTAGCATTGGTTTGCTGCTTGGGATTCAACAATATTGCTTGTATCTTAAGGAATTAATATTTGATAGAGATTTATAAATAAGTACACATAAACTCCAATGAATAGAAAAAAATGGAACTGATGGATAAATTGGAGTGGTAGAGTAGAAGGAAGGAACAAACATAATAAAATAATGTTACATTTTTAAAAAATACAACCTATTTGAGAAATGATTAGAAGCAGAATACCCCATCCATTCAGGGTACTAGGGGAATGGATAAATGAACTTTTCTTATAACTGAAGCTTCGGCATTTAAACTTGCAGTGCTTGCTTTAACATATTTTAATGGAAAGTATTTATTTCTATGGAAATCTTAAGTATTGCAGACATCTGATTCAGAAAACAAAATATGCTAAACAATATGTACCTTTTATTAGTAACTCATGGTCATCGCTAGGAATATCATGCCTTAAAAGTGCTTTCTCTTGGGCGCCTGGGTGGCTCAGTGGGTTTAGCGCCTGCCTTCTGCTCAGGTCATGATCCCAGGGTCCTGGGATCCAGTCCCATGTTGGGCTCCCGGGAGTCTGCTTCTCTCTCTGCCCCTTCTCCCACTCGTCCTCTCAATCTCTTTCTTAAATAAATAAAATCTTAAAAAAAAAAAAAAAAAAAAAAGTGCTTTCTCTTTGGGAACTCTAAAGGAACTTAGGAATTCTTTACCTCTTTCAAGAAATCTTCCCAAAGTCTCACGTAGTGCTTGTTGGCACAATGTCTCTTTTCTTTTTCCTTTTAGTAGTGTTTGTTTTATTTATTTTTTATTCAAGTGTAATTAACAGTGTTATATTAGTTGCAGGTGTACATATAATGATTCAACAATTCTGTACTTTACTCAAGTGTTCATTGTGAGAAGTGTACCCTTAATCCCTTTCACCTGTTTCTACCTCTCCTCTGGCAACCACCAGTTCTCTATATTTGAGTCTTTTTTTTTTCTTTGTTCTGTTTCTTAAATTCCACATAGTTTCCTAATGACCCTTTAATTGATGTAGGTGGATCTGTTTCTTCAGCTTCCCCTTTTTTCAGGAGTTTTAATACATTTGATTCTAATCAGTCTCCTTATTGTGGTTAAAATTCAGAGAGCTGTAAAAATACAGGAGCAGTACCTCAGCCATCTTATGCCATATGGTACCCTAAGAAGTAGCGAAATCTCATCCCAGAGAGATCAGAAGTAAACAGAAGGACAGAGAGGAAAGAGAAGAGATGAGGAGAGTGTGCCCAGATTCCTGAATGCTTTCTGGCTTCTGTTTCTAGAGCCTTGTGAGGTCCTGTTTCCTTTGAGATTCTTTAAGTATCTAATTATCTTTTAAGTAATTCCAAATCTTTAAAAAATATATAGTTTGAATTTGCATTATTTTGTGAACTGAAGGCATCTGAAATGTGATTGTATCTATATTAGACGTGTGAGCAGTTACTATTCAACATTAACTCATTTGAATTTGCAGTTGACTAGCTCTGGATCTTTTTCTTTTTTAAACCAAATTCAGCACTTTATATTTAATTCTGTTAAATTTCAGTGTTACTGAAGTGATAAATTTGAGTATTATAATAGTCTAAGAGATGATGGGAGGCCTCCATTGCTGTTAGGACCCTAATAGAGAGTCTGAGGAAAGTATGAAGGATAGGATGAGATGAAGAAGATACTTGACAAGACCTGGTGTTGACTGGAAATGATGAGATGAATGAGAAGTTGAATCCTTAGGATAACTTAAGAATAAACAGGTAGAGTTTGATGTCATTCACTGAAGATAAAACACCTACAAGGTGGTGAATAAGTTGATGAATTCCTTTCTAGTCACGTTGAGTTGGTTGACTTGTAAGAGGTAAGTTTATGAGCCTGGAGCTCAGGAGAGAGACCCAAAAGACAGTTGAAATATTCCATGAGTTACCCATTTTTTTTTATTATTAACATACAATGGATTATTTGTTTTAGGGGTACAGGTCTGTGAATCATTAGCTTTACACAATTCACAGCACTCACCATAGCACATACCCTCCCCAGTGTCCATCACGCATTTTTAAGTGATCGTTCACCCCTGGGTGGTGAATGAGCCTGCTCAACAGAGGTGTATAGTGTGAGAGGGGAAGGGTAGAGAAGCGACAGTGAGGAATACCACAGAAGCAGCAGCCTGAGAGATCTGAGGGGAAGCAGGAAAAGAGAGCATCAGAAAAGATATTGAACATCTGAGAGGGAAAGAATGGTCAACAGTGTCAACTGACATTGAAGTCAAGTGGGATAAGGAGTGGTGTATGCCCATAACTCAGATTACTCAGAGGCAGTTGCTGATTTGAGGTCCAGCACTGTCAGAGGATCAGTGAGAGGAAGACCAGATTTCAGTGGATGGAGAAGTAAGAAGCAGTGTGAACAACATGTTAGGTGCCCTTCGGAAGCTCAACTGAGACTGGAAGGAGAGGATTGATATATACAAGAGGATGCATGGGTGAAGGAAAGACTTTTTAACAGACATTGCACACTATTGTACTGAAGGAGGAAGAGAGCTAGGAGGTACAGGGAAAGGGGGGAATAACTGGGAGACAGAAAATAACAGGTTTGAGAGATCTGTGTCTGGATTAACTTCTGACAAAAGTTCAAAACACATACTTTTATGTCACTGTGGAGTTATGCAGCAGGGATGGGGGTGGAAAATAGAGATATTCTCCTTTTCCAGCCCGATGGTGATATTTCTTTCCCTGAGGAAAGAATATCAGAGTAACAAAGCTTCATTCCATCCTCTTACCCACACTTCTCCAAGGAAAGTGGGAGGCATATTTTACTTAATTTGTGAATTTGGAAAAAGTAGGTGTTCATAGTTCATTTTCCTCTTCTGTTCCTTTGGTGAATTCTGTGTTTCTCTGTTCTTGGGTTGGTAAGACTGCATAGTTTTGGTTTTCAATGAGACCTTTCAATTAAGAACTTTATTCCGGTCTTACACTTTAGTCATGGTCTCCAGTGTTAGCTTCAGCTGTAAGGAAGATGATATTTTTGGACTTCATTGACTTATGATTTATTTCTCAAATGGCTCAGTACTCAGAGAAGAAATATCCCTTATTCTTGGTGCCCCTTATTGATTTTTAAAAAAAATATAGTTAACACACAATAATTACATTAGTTTCAGGTGTATAACTTAGTGATTCGACAAGTTTATACATTATGCTATGCTCACCAAAAGTGTAGCTACCATCTGTCCCCATACATTTCCATTCCAGTATCATTGACTATATTCTTTATGTTGTGTCTATCTTTTATTCCTTTATTTATTCATTCCATAACTGGAAACCTGTATCTCCCAATCCCCTTCACCCATTTTGCCCACCCCCCACCTCCTTCCCTCCTGACAACCCTCAGCAAACTTTTCTTCTAAGATATGTGGAAAGTGGTTAATAATTGAAAATAATCTATTTCCATATATATATGTGTGTGTGTGTGTGTGTGTGTATATTTATATATCTGTAAACGTAACAAAGGCTTGACTTGGCTTCAAGTCTTGACCTTGACCCTTTCTAGGAGGAGGGGTCAGGGATGGAGTAGAATCTGAAGAGACAGTCAGATATAGACACTTAGATTGGTATTTTACATCTACCCGAGATAATTTATTAAAATAGTTTTATCTTTTATTCTTTATCAGAGTGACTAGGGTTATGAGATGAGACAACTTTTTTTTAGTCACCTTCTTTGTTAGATTTCTGGCCCTGGGATCTTATCTATCTTTTCTGTAACTTTTTCTGAAGTTAGTTATATATCTAAATATTCCTCGAACTTCTGTCTTTATTGTAATTAGCTCTAGGATAGCCTGATCACTTCTCTGACAAGCTCTTTACTGTCAACATCTTTAATTTGAAAATATTTAGTATTTAATTTTGAAAATATTTAATAATTTTGAAAATATTCCCTAACTTTATCTCTCTTCAGAGCAATGAAATTTAAAGTCTAAATAAGAATAGCCTTCAATTCAGTAAACATACTTCGGATGCCTGTTTGGTGACAGGCAGGCAGGTAATGTTTAAGTTGGTGATATCAAATATAGCAACCATTTCTTGAATAGGAATTCTGGCCCAGGAAGTCCTTGACATTCTTTTGTGTCCTGTGAGTGCAACGGAAAAAGAGCATCAATGCATAAGGACAGTAGCAGTGTGTATTTTCAGTAAGGTGAGTGCTTCTTTTATTACAGAAATGTTCTGTTTTAAAAATTTAATTCAAAAGAGAATCTCACCTGGATTGAACCCCCTGCATTTGAGTGGCATTTGCAGTTGAGAAGAGGTAAGAACAAGCAGTGTAACATGTTAAATAATCAACTCCCCCCCCCCAAATAGATTTCTGACACAAGGTGTCATATGCCACTGGACACGTTTTCCTTTTTTAGTGATATAATTTAAGACAGTGAGGTTTATGGATTCTAGGTGTAGTTTGATGAGTTTTGATAAATGTATATCCCCATGTAACCAACACCTCAGTCAGAATACAGAGCATTGCCATCTTTCCAATTTATCCCACTCTCCTTGGAGGCAAGGACATCTCTCATTTCTTTCTTCATAGAAAAGTTTTATTTTTTCCTCAACCTTGCAACAATGGGTTTTACATTCTCCCCAGTATGTTTTTGAGATTAATCCATTTACTGTGGATCAGGAGTTTGTTCCTTTTTATTATTGAGTAGTCTCCTATTTTACGAATATGTTATAGTTGTTCTTTCTCCTGTTGACAGCTGTCTGGGTTGTTTCCAGTTTTAGGTCATTATGAATAAGATTACTGTGAATATTTGTGCATAGTACTTTGGAAGACATATGTTTATATATATTTTGGGTAAATACATTAGAGTGGAAATAATGGATTGGAAGGTAGATATATGTGTAATTTTAAAAGACACTGCTTAATGATTTTCCACAGATGATCAGTTTTGTTTTATACTTCTACCAATAATATCTTGAATGGACCTATTATTCTGTAATACCTCCCACATTAAATGCTATTACTCTTTTTAATCTTAAACATTCTAATGAGCACGAAGTGATATCCTGTTGTGGTTTTAATTTACGTTTCCCTGATAACTATAATGAGCATGTTTTCATGTGTTTATTGGCATTCTGATACACTTTTTTTTTCTGAAGTGTCTTTCAAGTCTTATGCCCATTTTTAACTGGCTTGTTTAATCATCATCATCATTATTATTTATTTGCAAGTATAATTTAAATAACCTGAATATAAGCATATGATTTATGTATTGCAAATATTTTTTTTTCATTTTGTGGTTTGCCCTTTTGTTTTCTTAATGGTGACTTTTGATGCTCAGAATTTTGATGAAGTCATATTTATTATACTTCTTTAAGGATTAGTTTGTTTTCTGTTCTATCTAAAAAATCATTTCCTAACTGGTCACAAGGATATTTTCCTATCCTTTCAATGAGCTTTCTTCAATGAGCTTTATAGTTTGGCTTTTAAATTTAGGTTTGTAGTCTAGACTTAATTAACTAAGTTAATTTTTACATATGGCCTGAGGTATGAATCAAGTTTCAGGTTTTTTTCTCATACAGACATACATTTAGTTTAGCAAAATATGTTGGAAGGACTTTCCTTTCCCCACTGAATTATACTGACACCTTTGTCAAGAATCATTTGGGTCATTTATGGACTCTCAACTCTGTTCCATTGATCTGTTTGTTCTTGTGTATATACCAGACTATTATAATTATTTTAGCTTTTATACTAGGTTTTAAAATTGGACAGTGTTAATCCTTTAGTTCGATTATTCCTTTTCAGGATTCTGAAGCTGTAATTTTAAATAAGCATTACTTTGTACTTACATAGAACCTGTTAGTCTTCTAATTTTATGCGTGGGTTACTGACGGTATCAAATATGTAAACATGTATGCATCTTTTCACCATGCTTCTGAGAGGCAATGTGTGACAGGCTATGAAATTTGAGAAGTGTCTTAGAGCCATTCTTTTGTGCAGTGAAACAGGTTTCCTAACACGTGTGCCATCTGCTGATCGATGTTTCCAATTGCATCATATGATGATGAACTCTTAACTGTCTTTCCTCTCATTGTTCATTCAGCATCTTCAAAGACAGATTCTCCAGCCCATTCTTTAACATACTTCAAACACGTACGCACACACACACACACACACACACTGTTGTTTCTATATCTCATTTATATCTTTGCTTCCTATTCCCTTTTATCCTTCTTACCCAATTATCAAGTTTAACACTTTTTTTCTCCCTTCCCAAGACCCTTTGGAACGGCCCTGAAGATTCAGATCTGCTCTGAGTAAGCCTCAGAGAATTCTAAAAATGCTTTTTTGTCAGGTCATTGCCAACGTTTCAAGCCTCATTAAAGATAATTAATTTTAGTGTTTTTATAAAACTACTCTATGCAGCCTCTAAACCTAATAGGGAGTAGGATCCATTAACAACTTTGCAAATTGTTTTTATAAGTAATCATTTATAAATAGAAAAAGTTAACCACATTGGATATATTTTGTTTCCCTATACTCTTGCCATTTAGAATGCTCAAGAAACTTGAGAAAGCTTTGAAAATGTTTACTACAGGTATGGAGCTATTACTAGTTAAGAGAGTAGTGTTATTTTTTGTTGTTTGTTTTAGCATTGCTAACTAAATACAAATGTCTGGTTTTTGAAAGTCAGTATTTAATTGGAGAGAAATTGGTTGAGTTACTCTCTAGATGTGGAGTCCCTCTTCCACCATCATGCCTGATTCTAAGTGTTCTAATATATGAATATCCAAAGTTTACCATAGTGACTAAGCTTAGCCATGGTGATTATTAAAGATTTTTTTGCGTTAAAATCAGAGACTTTGTTCTAAAGTTGGTTTTGTATTTTATCTCTTCTTAATACAGTTGTTTTAAACCACATATGTATGTTTGTGTGTGCATGCATGTATATATTCCATTAAATATTTATATCTAATATTTGAATGATCAGACTTTGATTTGTAAGGCTATGTTAATACTCAGAATCAGTGAGTTCACACATAACATCCCTGTATGCTGAGTATTTTGCATGTATTATTTCATTTTATTATTCTCCTCATTTATGGAGATTACGTAGCACTTACATGGCTAATGTAACTTATCCCAGATCACATGGCAGATGGAAGCCAGTATTTTAATCAGGTCCATCCGACTTCATATCAAGCTCTTACTACACATTACTGCCTATTTCTCTTTTTCGGACATTTATTTCTACTAAAACAACTTCTGTATAAAAGCTCTGATGAAGTTTTTAAATCTCAGTTCTTCTCTATTTAAGATTTATGTTATAATATGTAAATATAGAGTTGTAAGAGAATAACAATTTTATAAAAGCCTAATTGTGTCTTCATGTCCAAAATGCAATGCTGCCTCTTAGTGGGGTCTTTTTTCCATAGCACTCTTCCCATCTTCATGACCCATTAGCCACTGTGCATCTTACATTAGCTAAATTTATAGTTTCCTGCAAATATTAGCATGTGCACAATTTTCTTTTTATCTTTTTGAGTTTTATTGGGATATAATTGACATATAACATTGTGTAAGTTTAACATATACAATATAATGATTTGATATATGTACAAAATTTGATTTTTCTAACTAACATTTTCTGATGCCTTATCTCTGGTCAACCCAGTTTTCTACTTCTGTACCTTCAGGCTGGAAGAACACGAGCAGCTGACATGCAGTGTTCTCTTTTTTTTTAATTATGACATTTAATCAGTTATAAAAACAAAGAGGTAACCTGGTGCATCTTATTATCCTAAGTCTGATATTTGATTTTTATTAGGGTTTTTTTTTGTTGTTGTTATTTGGATACACTGTGTATTCATATGTGAGAATACATGCCGTGTGTGTGTGTGTATATGTGTGTGTATGTGAAAGCTGTGTCAGAGCCCATATTCATCAGTGAGTCCTTCAATGTACACTTTATCCTTCCACATGTGAGTCTATACCAAACTCATTTCTGAGAATTCAACATAGAAACACTCCTCAAATGTCTGAATCTATAGACAAGCCAGAGTTTGGAAATAGACCCAGGAAATGCCTAGATGTAATGAAAGAGACTTAATTAATCAAGCTTATATCTGCCAGAATTTTAAATGGTCTGCTTAGTTGCCCGAGAACAGGCCAAGTACGAGTAAAAAAGAACAGCATATGGAAGCATTCTAGCATAGTAAAAAGGAAAAATGATGAGAAATACTGGATTCTTAGTCTCTACCACTGAACGGTAATATAAACTTAGATAGGTTCCATGCAGTCTCTACCAAAGGCATGGTAATATGCTTGATTTCTTGATTATAAGCTACACGAAGGTCAGGAACAAGTCTTATGTATTAACTTACTGCATAATAACAACTTTTAAAAACTTCAGTATGTCACTCATTTTTTACTATTTCTTCAAAATTATTTCTATACAAAATGTACCATAATCCATGTCTTGATTTTTCATTTTACCTCCAAAAGGATAAAATTTTCAGTGTATTATGAACATTGACTTTACATAAAATGTTTACACTTTTAATTGTATCCAGTGGAATATAAATATCATAGCAAATTGAAACCACTGATACCCATTTAAATAGTATATGTACAAACTCAATTTTAACAGATGGAAATTTTAAGTTATATTTTCTTCTTGAAATTTCCCTTCCGGTCCACTTCTCCCACACAATTATTATCAGTCCACAAAAGTTCAAAACAGCATTAATATGTTTAGAGATATGTAATATCTAAAGAATATTTGTCCAGTTGATTTTTACTGAGGAATCAATAAGCAGAGACAGTCAGAGCAGACAGAAGTGTGACTAGGAGAGTAGAGTATTATAAAAACTAGAGGTCAAATAAAACACAGTTATTACAAGAAATAATTTATTGCAGTGGCATGATTTTAGAGAATGAAGTTTCAGTAGAATGGAGTTAATGGAAGTTAGATTGTGGAGAATATTAAAGACCAATGATTAATGAGAAGGAGAGTCAGTAGAAGAAAAGAGAAATTCAATGAAATTGGGTATGTGGGCATGGAGGGGGAAGGAAAGTACAGCTAACTGCTTTGAGCAGTGTGTTATATGATCAGTAAGGGGTGAGTTAGAAGATTTCTAAGAAGTGATAAGAAACCAACTGAAATTGGAAAATCCGAATTATCAATGGGCTGGATTTACATAGTTCCATAGTCTTCTGCTAAAGGGCTCTGCTGAAGCCAGGGTAATGGGAAGTGTATAACAGGGGTAATTCAGGATTTAAGACTCGAATAGCAGAAGGGTTAAGGAGGTGATGTGGTTGAAAGCATTATTAAAGACCTCATCAATAGGATTGAATATGGAAGATTTCAACACACACAGCAGACTATTTCCAAGTATTAACAAGTCTAAAAGAGATAACATTTCCTGCTGAAACTGCTGCTTCTTTTCCAAGCAAAATATGTTATTCTCATGTCTTGAACATCTGCTGCTAGGAGAAAAAAATCTAAAAGCTCAACATTATATACCAGTGTTCCAGTCAAAGCAGCACTAAAATCTCTGAATGAATCAAGATGAGCTCATCCAAGAGTCCATTTTAGAACATATCTAGTCTTCCACCAGTGGTTGAAGGGCAGTGAAAATTGTAAACTAAAAATAACAACCTTATTCAATGCCATATCTGATGTCGTCTGAGATGTAGAACCAATACATGAGAGCCCAAATTTCTCTAGGCAGTGGCTTTTACGTTGGAGGTTTCAGGAAGGTGGGTTAAGATGTCTGTGAACTTGAAACTTTTAATGGACTAGCAGATGGTGGTTACCTTAGCAACTGTAGCAGTGCACTATACTTAGATGTTTTTCTCTGAGAGCTGATTGCAGAAACACTATCCTGGTGTTCAGATGTAGTAAAATGTAAAAACGAATAGGAAGCTAAACTGAGGTAAGGGTTTATCATAAAGGTAATTTTTCCAAATGACTGTTGCTAGAGTTTCATTTTTTGTGATTTTTATTTAATGTAATAATAAAATGGCGAGTCAGCATTTTAAGTAATGTGTTTATTTTATACTACTAGAATTTTATTATAAAATTGAATATTTTAATATTTTCAAAAATCATTGTAGGACTAATTATCACCAAGTCAGCAATTAGACTTTGGAATGTTGTATATTAGTTGCAGTCTCCATCTCCAAGAGTGATGATCATATTGAAAATAAATATTATAAGTAGGTCTTTTTTTCCATTTGCCATTCTGAAATAAAATTGAATAATCACCAGTATTGAGTTGTTTTTTTAAATTTTTTTTCCTGCCATAGAAAAGTGGTCATCATTTAGAGAATATTAAATATTCAGCTTTGTCAGTTTCTTCAGCAGCCATCAATATCAGAGTAATTTACAGTGTTTGATAAAATACAGATTTTCAGTTCTTTTCTCAAGCATTCTGATTCAGTGATGCTGAATATGAATACTTTCCAATTTCACAAGTTTTCTAATACAGATGGTTCCTAGATAAGACTTGAGAAGCAAACTGTCTCAGCTTGATGCCCCAGGGAAGTCTTGGGTCACTTTGACAAATGAGAGACTCCAAAGGAGGTAGATAAATTTAGTGTTGATTGTGTGCAGCTTGGGATATAAAAGCACTACTAAAATTTCTAGAAAATTCATTGCTTAGGATAATATTTAGTTGCCATTACTGACAAAGTAATTAAAATGCAGTAGATCTTTTAAAATGTTTTTATACTTTATAAACATCATTCTGATATATATGTTAAATTCCCAAATCTTACATTTTTAAATTTTTTCTGTTTCAAAGGCATTCTTATCTCATCTCTGCTGTGTATGAGGCAATACGGTGCCACCATTCCATGGCGGAATCATGGAATGGAAAGAACTTGGGTTATTCAGACAGACAGTTACGCATTTCGTTCTCAATTCCATCATATAATAGAAGGATGTTAGGCAAGTTATTTAACTTTCTAGAGCTTCAGTTGTCTCCTTCATAAAGTGATGATTACCTTAACTACAACCCTGGGTGGTTGGGAATAATAAATAATAAAGTATATGTGTGTCTAAAATAATATTCACTCAAAAGTTGCCTCTTTTTTCCTCCCTTCCTCATGTAAAAAGGAGCATTTATTCAGTGTTAGTTTGAGTTGATGATTCAGTAGGTTCTGATTGCTAAAATTAAAACAATGAACTATTAGCAATATTAGCAATAAATTGTGTTCTAAATTTGTTTCCTGTCATATTTCTTAATTATAGCCAAGCTAAATATCATTATTTTTATCTTGATAATAGAATCATTAAAGAAATAAAGATTCTGGGGGCGCCTGGGTGGCTCAGTGGGTTAGGGCCTCTGCCTTCGGCTCAGGTCATAGTCTCGGGGTCCTGGGATCGAGCCCCGCATCGGGTTCTCTGCTCAGCAGGGACCCTGCTTCCCCCTCTATCTCTCTGACTGCCTCTCTGCCTCCTTGTGATCTCTCTCTGTCAAATGAATAAATAAAATCTTAAAAAAAAATAAATAAAGATTCTGGATGAAATAATATCAGAAAAAATATTATTGAATCACAATTATCTTATAGACAGATAAGAAATAGACAACATTTCGGGCAGCTGAGGTAGGATCAGTCTCTTTCTCTGTTTTCCTAACACCTGCCAAATTGCTTGGTACATGTCTTGAGTGAATAGTCCAAGTCTTGGCAAATGAAATGAAATCAGATTAAATGGAAACCTCAATTTAATAAAGTAGAAAGTTGGCTACTATTATGCATGTACTAAAAGGTAGCAAGTAAAACTATCCTGATAAGGATTACATGAGTGAACATTTTTCCCATCACATACTTTTTTAAATTCAAGAACATTTAAAATAGCACAAATATAAAATTATAATTTTGAAGTAAAATAAACAGTAGCAGGGGAAACCAAATAGCTGGAAATCATAAGATGGGGCAGCAAGTGGGAAAGCTTGTTAGAAGGGATTTGACCATTCTACAGCAAGTTCTTTTAGAGCCATTAACAACTCTATTATTGTCATGAGTTATGGGTTTAGAATTCAATTAGTGTATGACATTCTCTTGTAAATGGAATCCCCTGTTTCTGCGTGGTATATTTGAACTTGCATCTTTAATAGTTTGGGTATCACAGTGGAAACTCATATGGCAGGATCTGGTATAACCTCTATAGAAGTTTCAATAGTGCTGTTTCCTAGGATGAAGTACTTACAAAACTTTTAAGGTAAAATACTTAGGGCACCAATGTGAAAATAAAAGTGAGTTTCAAAAAAATAATTTATCTCATAAGTTTAATTGAAAATTTTGTGATAGTTATGTTTTGTTTGTGTTAATTTGTTAATAGAACTTTACATGCATGACCAGATATTAATGACAGTGACCCTTTATGACAAATGTAATTTTTCTATCCTTGAATTTTCATGTAATCTTGTACCTTTATATTTATTGTATCTTACTACTATTGTTTTCATTTTTGAGTAATTTCTTTATACTAGATTGCTCTGAGATTGTTATCATTATATCATCATTTATATATAAGATTGTTGAAGCTCAGAAAGTAACTTGCTTCGTATCGTACAGCTAATAAATGAAAGAGCTAGGATTTGCCATCCAATGTGTCAGAATTCAAACCACTGAGGCTCTTACTTCACTTCCTTATATCAAGTTTAAAATTAAACTCAGTCCATTTAAAGATAGGGACGACTACCTTTCTTGCTGTGGTATTACTTTTAGGAATGTTGTGGAATGCATGGATGCCAAATGTTACTTTGTATTTGTATACAGCTCTTTCCCATGATCCTAGTACACAATTTAGTTAGGAAGTTCCTATGTCTAAAATTGTCAGTAAACATTGGAATATATACAGGAAAGACAAGAATAGGACTATCCAGGGTACTGAATGTAAAGTATATTCATTCATACAGTGAGTATCTTACTTTGTGGGGATATAATGATTATATTTTAATGTTACATGGCAAATAATGAAATATTTTACATTTATGGTATTACTATATGTATAAGGATTTATTTTACTAATATAGCTATTTTGAATGGATTAAAACTCAAGCAACTTGAGTTAGAGGCATTGCTCTATCACTTAATAGCTTTATGGCATTAAGTAAATCATTTTTTTTCTCTAAGCCTTAGTATTCCAAATTTGTAATAAGGAAATGATATTATCAGTCCTTACAGGATTATGTTAAGGATCAAATGAATTTGTTGAAGCACTTTACTGAGCATATACTTTGAAGCTAGAGTTGTGTACTACTCATAGTGTGTCAAAAAGGTCCTTCCTATCACCATCCAACACCATTAATTTAGCAATTGTTGTGAGCTACAGTGATTGCTTAGAATAAAGAAGCATGTTTAGCTATTTATATAAAGGTGTAGTAATTATATTTTGTTAGCTCATTCAGCTGTTCATTTTTGGTTGTTTTTGAGTAATATGGTATAAGATAATGTGCAAAAACATAAATTTTTAAAAAACAAGAATTTTTCTTGCCCTTATAAAGCTTAAAAATCTATTATGAGACACAGATGTTAATTAAGGAATCACAGAAATTATATTACAATTATGGTAAAGCTATAAAGAGGGCAGTGCATAATTTTAAGAACATAGCAACAGGGAGACCTGACCTAACCCAGAAGATCAGTGGAAGCTTCTCTGAGCAAGTTATATCTGGGTTAAAATCTGAAAAATAAAAGTTAACCAAGTAGATATGGTGCAAGAAAAATGGTGACATTTTTGTTAGAGGAACAGCATATACAAAGGGCCTCCAAATGACAAAAAGAAAGCCAGAGGGTCCAGAGCATGGAGAAGGAGAGGTTGTCCAAGCAATGGAGAATCTTGAGGTGTGACTTCTAGATTCCTATATCCCACGAGCAAGTACACTATACCAGTGTCTCAGCCCAGGAGCCCAAATATCAAGTCATGAGAAAATCTTGTCATCCTTTCCATCTAGAAATGTCTGTCCCTTATAATCCAGCCTGTAATCTAGAAATCAAATGGATCAACATCATTATCTGGCATCAGTTGAATGACTATGTTGTGAAACTGCCATTCCACACTGACCCTGAAATCACCAAGGGGGAGGTGCCTTTAATGAGAATCTGTTACTTATTATGGTTTTTAGTTACCTGCTGTGGACTATGGGAAATCCTACTAGCCCTTCATATTGTTGGTGTAATCTTAGGTCTGAATAAATTATTCCACCCATTCTTCCACACCTGGTACCATCTACCACACACCTGATTACCCTTGGGGACACCAGGTTCATAGACTTCTTGTCCTTGTAGTTATCCCCACAAAATTACCCACTTTACCTCCTACTCTGTACTTTCATTCTTCTCTCACACAGTCCTCATGCTTGATGACTTTTGGACCTTTGAAGTCCATTCATTTTCTTTTTCTCTGTGCCCTTTTAATGTCCGTCAAATAATAGAGTATCTGCCTCTTCTTACAATCTTTAATCCCAACTGATGCAATTGTTCTAATAGGACAATTGGGACACCTTGCAGATCCCTGGGGTTTTGTTATAGCAGCACAATCCCCTAGTCCATCTTTAATATCAAGCTTTATGGTACCTATGATCTCTACTCCTATAGATCCCTGTTTTATTTTCTATAATCCTAGGACCTGAAATAGAATTTTGTTATTGAATATGTCATGGCCAATATTTTATACCCTGTGGCTGATTGTAAATGGAGTCCCTTTGTCTTTTGAAGCTATAATCTGTCATGCATGCAAATCTTCACAACTAATTTCAGTGTCTAACCCATGTGTTGACAGATAAAAGCCAACTACTAGATCACCTTTAATATGGATGGTCTCTCCTTGAGCTGTCTTCAGTTTGTCCAACCCTCCTAGATACTTCACATTTTTTAAAGAAAAAATTATTCAGACACTTGTTAAAATAGTATGGAAGAATTCAATGCGGACTGTTGCAATAAGGAGAGAAATAGGGCTCAATGTTTAATATAGCAATAATGACTGGGGATTTATAGCCAAGGAGCAGGGTGAGGGATCAATGCATGACGAAGACTAAGCGGAGACCTCAGGAGTAGGAGGATTCTTTCTGCAATTGGACCAGGCAGACTGAAGGCTGGGACCACGGATGAGTCCTAGTTGAACAGCAGGTTCAGAGCAAGCATCCTGTTCAAGGTTTGATCAGAAAGAGTCTTTGTCAATGGCTTAGTTTTGGTCTTTTTTCTATTTGTAGTCTCATCTTTCCCCAACTGATAGCTTTCTGAACTAAGTGTGGTATATAGTTAAAATTATAGACTTTGGAATCAAAAAGACCTGGGATCAAAACACATACCCACCACTTATTCCACCACTGACACGTTATTGCAAACTGGATATAAAATAGTATCTATTATACAAGGTTATTATATAATGTATACAGTAGAAGAAATACTTAAAGATAAAATACATGCAGAGCACTTAGCTCGTTGGCACGCAGTAATCACATGTAAATGTAACCTCTTATCAAACCTCTAAATCATCACAGAAGCTCTCCTTGTAAGCTTTTAGACAGGGCTTTGTCCATTTGGATGCCAGTATATTTCCTAAACTTACAACAATGCCCCTAAACAATAAATATTTGTTAAGTGAATGAATGTGAAACTCACAAACTCTCATCAATATAGAAATTAAAAAGAAGAACTATGGCCACTACTTCCTGAAAAGATTTGCTACCACTCTACATAATCTGGGACTGTAGCCTAAAAATGCCTCCTTTGCCCATATACCACCATTCCTGGTACTGTGTGACCTAAGATGATCCAACGTGAACCCTTGCTACATTTGATGAAACAAGCTGCTTGCAAAAAATGAGTACCTCAGTCTAACAGCCTACAAGGAATTGAATTTTGCCAACAACCATGTGAGTTCAGAGACCGATTTCTCCCCAGTTGAGCCTTCAGGTGTGACCCTGGTCTTGGTCAACACCTTTCAGTGCAGCCTTGTGAGAGACCCTGAAGCAGAGGTCCCAGTTCATTAATTCTGCCTGGTCTCATGCCCCATAGGAATTGTGAAACAATAAACATGGTATTTTAAGACTCTAAGGCTGTGGTATTTTGTAACTTACAAGAGATGATTAATACATCAGGTTAGCTTTTGGCAAAATTGGGAGGTTAAATTAGGAGCACAAAGTTGTCTATCCTAACATGCTCTCTCACATTTTCCCTTTGTACTGCCTCTACCTCAGGCACCGTTCTCCGTGTCTGGTATATTCTCAGTAACACATGCTGGGACAGCATCCCCATCCCTGGAGTGTATTCTTTTCTAGTCAGCTAGCTTCTTTTATAACCATGTCCTGGGATTGGGATTTTAGGTGTATAGCAGAAAGTGGAGGTTACACATGGAGCTATTGTATCTTTCACAGAATGAGAACTCTAATAAGGGGAATTTTTAGATGAGTCCATGTCTACTCGTGGATGTGAGATATGACACTTTCTATCAAAGAGCTCAGTATCTAATATAGTAAATAAGGGGTTGAGGGCTGTTCGTTGCTCTCTGAATTTTCTGTAGGAACTGTGACCAACACAGAAAGTCTCTTAGCTAGGTGCTTCCTGAGTTTAGAAACCTCTGCTTCCTAATCAACAGCACTGGCTCCATCCTAAGTAAAGATTTTTGGCAAGTCATAGTCCTCGTCTTCAAGATATTTTTTAAATTCTTAGATATACCTGAAGTACCCCTTCTCTGTTGCTGCTGAGTAAGAATCTTTTTCCTGTAGGAAGCACATGACATGATGCTCTTATTCTCCTTTCTGACAAGTGGGAAGATTCTGAGCTTCTTTAGTGCAAGGACCATGCTTCTTTCTTCCCATTATCTCTGGCGACTATCCTTGCGCCTGTGACATGATAGATACAAATGAATTTGCTGGATGAATAAATAATGACATGGAGTGGTGTGTAGGCATTAGGCTTCCTACACTTATCTGTTCACCAGTTTATAATCTAATGTTGCTTGAATATAACCATGTTAGAAATGAATGTGCTTTATCACTAACTCCTGCTTGGTTATAGATTTTGGCTCATGCACATTCTCTATTTCCAACCGCGACCAGTTCAAAAATCAACATATGTTTGGCTCATTAGCTTCATCTCTGGTGATATAGTTGAAACCTCTTGCTGGTATCCTACCTCTAGCAGCTGGGCTTTTCACCTTATTGCAGAGCTACATTTCTCTGCATCTGACCCAGTTTCCTTCTCCCAGAGGAGCAGCACATGTTGGTATCTTGTGTAACTCTCTTGGCCTGGGGGAGCCTGGGATGTATGATTAACTTCCACAGCCTTCCTACCTACCAGTCACCTCTGTCTTAAGGCTTCCTTGAGCCCATTACTCTCTCAACCCTCTCTATGACTCTAGAGGAACCATCAATGTGTCATCATCCACCTTTTCTTCCCTCTCCCTACAGCTGCCCTCAGTCTGGGCTTGGGGCATCTCCCAATAGTGATGGACAGGTTGAAATGGCTCCAACTAACTGACTAAGCACAGTAGCTAAAATTAGGGACATTGGAGTCAGATCGTTCTAGATACAAATCCTGATTCCTTGTGAGTTTATAACCAGGACCAAGTTGCTTAATCTTTCTTTTTCAATTTTTTCATCTGTAAAATGAAGATGATAATGTTTTATTTTTATTTTTTGTTTCGTTTTTGTTTTTTTTAACTCAAGTTCCCATTTCTCACATTTTAACCTAACAGACATGTCCTATTAATGTCATGTTTTCATTGTTTCAGAAGCATGTACACTCATGAATTTGCATTTCACTCTCATTCCCTTAATCACTCATGTATTCAATAAGTATTTCTATAAGTGCCTATAGATGGCAGATCCTATGACAAACATCATGGATAATAAGAGTAGTAAGAGGTCATACCTTCCCTGAAATAAGTTACAGACTGGAATGCAGGGAATAAAATTATACACAGGGCAATAAGTTAAGAAATAAAACATGTGCTAAGAGCTTAAGCAGAGATGGGAACAATTAGCTAGGAATTAAGGGCTTCCCAAAAGAAGCTATCATTGAATTGGACCATACAAGATGAGCAGGAATTTACAAGTTAAAAAGTGGTGGAGATGATAGTCTAGTCAGAGAGAAAACAGAATTTGCTTTAAGTTTCTGATTTTTCTAGCTTCTTAAGTTAGAAACCATTCATCTTTTCTAATGTAAGCATTTAAAATGTATAAATTTCCCTCTATCGCTATCATAGCTGCATCGCACAAATTTTTCTGTGTAGTGTTTACATTATCCTTGAGTTCAAATATTTCCTAGTTTCCATTGTGATTTCGTCATTTTTTTTTTTTAGGAGAGACTAATTTCCAAATTTGAGTGGTTTTGCTATATATCTTGCTGTTATTGATTCCCAAATTTTCAGTTATTTTAGTGGCCAGAGAACATATTTTGTAAGATTTATTTATTTTTTTAATTTATTAACACATTTTGTGGCCCAGCATATGGTTAATCTTGGTGAATGTCCCATGTGTATGTGGAACAAAATATGTATTCTTTAGTTATTGGGCATAATGTTCTGTGTACATCAGTTAAGTCAAGCTAGTTGATAAAGTTCATTCTTTTTATATCCTTATTGACTTTTTTCTAGTTCTGTCAGTTATGAAGAGAGGGGTATTAATATCTCCAACTGTGGTTATGAATTTACTAATTTATCCCTTTATTTTTCAGTTATGGGTTTATGCATTTTGAAGTTCTGTAATTAGGTCATGCACATTTAGGATTTTTCTGTGTTTTTGATTAATTGACCCATTCATCAGTACAAAATATCCTTCTTTAACTCCAGTGATACTTTCTGTCTTGAAGATTACTTTGTCTGACATCAATATAGTCATACTTGCTTTCAGTGTGCACATTAGATGCTTACTGTTTGCATAGCATAACCTTTTCATTTAGTTTTCTTTTTTTAGTTCCTACCCGTTTTTTTCTAAAGTCTATCTCTTGCAGAGAATATAATTTATTTATTTATTTATTTATTTATTTATTTATTTATTTATTTATTTATTTATTTAAAAAGATTTTATTTATTTATTTGAGGGGGAGAGAGAGCACAAGCAGGGAGAGCAGCAGGCAGAGGGAGAAGCAGGCTCCCCACTGAGCAGAGATTTCCCCACTCTGGGCTCAGTTCCAGGACCCTGGGATCATGACCTGAGCCGAAGGCAGACACTTAACTGACTGATCCACCCAGGTGCCTCATAGAGAATATAATTTAGTCTTGCCTTTTAATCCTATCTGACAGGGCGCCTGGGTGGCTCAGTGGGTTAAAGCCTCTGCCTTCAGCTCGGGTCATGATCTCAGGGTCCTGGGATCGAGTCCCGCATCGGGCTCTCTGCTCAGCAGGGAGCCTGCTTCCCCCTCTCTCTCTGTCTACTCATGATCTCTCTGTCAAATAAATTAAAAAAAAAAAAAAAAAAAATCCTGTCTGACACTTTCCACCTTTTATTGGAATATTAAGTGCATTTACGTTTATTGTTTTTATTCTTATATCTGGGATAAGTTTATTTTTATCTCTTCTATTTGCCACATACATTTTCTCAGATCTTTTCCTGGTTTCATTCAGATTAATCAAATTTTAATATTAAAAATTTTTTTTTTTTGCTATTGTAATTCATTTACTGGCTTTTTTGTTTTTCAGTAGTTTTCTAGTTTTCTTTTTCTAGTGGTTGCTCTAGGGATTACAATATTTATCCTTAACCGTCACAGTCTGCTTATGGTTAATATTGTATCACATCACATAAACTGTAGCAACGATATAAAACTACATTTCTACTTATTCTTATACTTTGTGCTATTGGCATATATTTTAGTTCTATAAGCATTAAAAATTCTACCATACAATATTATTACTTTTGCTTCAAATAAACAAGTGCCTTTCAAAGAAATTAATAGGGAAATACAGTATTTTATGTTTACCTGCATGTCAGAAATTTCCATTTCTCTTCATTTCTTTCTGTAAATTTGAATTTTCTATCTAGTATCATTTCTCTTCAGCCTGAAGATTTTCTTTCAGAATTCTTGTAATTTGATGGTCTACTGGTGACCAGTTGCCCTCAATTTTGTTTATCTGAAAAATGTTTTTTTACCTTAAAAAAATTTTTTTTAACAACAGGTTTATTGGTACATACATAAAAGTCATTCCTTAAACTGTATAGTTTGATAAGTTTTGATTAATATATACAGTTCTATATCTACTACAGCAACCCAGATATAGAACATTCCTTAATCCCAAAGACTTTTTTTCATGCGTCTTTGTGAAGTCAATGCCCTTCTCCCTGTCTGGGCCACTGGCAACAGCTGATCTTATTTTCTGTCCCTGAAGTTTTTGTTTCTGTTTTTGTTTTATTCCACAATGTCATATAAATGGAATCATATACTATACAAGATTGTGTGTCTGTTCTTTCCCTTAGTGTATTTTTGAGATTCACCCATGTATTGCATATATTAGTAGTTTACTTTTATTGTAGAATAGTATTCAATTTTATGAATTTACTACAATTTATCCATTTGTCAGTTGTGGATATTTGGGTTTTTCTGGGTTTTGGTTATTTTGAGTGAAGCTGACATGAACATTTCCATACAGATTGTTTTGTAGGCCTATATTTATTTATCTTGATAAAGATCTAAGCATAAGCTTAATGGGTCATATAGCAAGGCGTGTTTAACTTTATAAGAAACTGCCCAAATTTTTCAAATTATCTTTAACATTTTCCATTTCCACAAGCAAACATTGATGGTTCAAATTTTTGAGAACTAATAGGCCTGCTTTCAGACATATGTGCACACCTTGGTCAGGAGAGTAGAATTCCTTTTCTGAGAATTCCAGAAAGTTAAAATCAATGAGAAGGCAGTAATTCTCCAATGAAAATAAGATCCTGTCAATAGAAGAATGACTATTGAGCAAATGAAAATAGTGATATTCTCTGCAATGTAAACCACTGAAAAATGCCACAGAGGTAGAAAGACTGTTGGTTTACTGGATTTGATTCTACTACTACCCCTAGCCTTGCCGGTCATTATTTGCACGACCTTCTACACCACATTTGACTTATCTTTGTAACATTTCTCTCACTCGTAACACTGGAGGAGTGAAGTAGATGATCTTGATGAGATCACTGCCATTTTGAGTTTAACCTGGAGCCATGGAAGATGAATGAAACGTGTATTGAATGAACAAATTTAAAAGGATGTGCAACTGAAGATCTTCTTTATTCTATTTTCATATCTTTTGTTCATTGTTACTTTTAAATTGGATAAAAAACTTTTCTCTGTTAGTTTGAATACTTAAAGCTATTAAAAGGTTTAAGGTTAGAAATATGTGTGTGCGTGTGCAATACTTAAAAATAATTGGCAAGTGATTCACATAGATTGGATTAGTAGCAGTAGTGCCAATCTGGAATTTATAAGATATTGTTAACAGAGCTTACATTTTGAAGCACAAAGGAAATCTGCCTTATCGCAAATGCTATTCAGTCAAGCAGTCCTGATTCTTATTTGCTTGATTTCCAAACTAGTATTGGGTACACATGCTTTGGAAATCCCACAATAATCCGGCAATTGTTGCTCTTAAATCCTTTAAAAATGTTATGCTATTCCACAAAAATTGCCTTGTAGAAAGCAAAACATATCTCCCCCCCCCCCCCCAGGGAAAATGTTCCTGTTAATAGTGTGGATGTACCCTTCATTGTTAATTGCTAAGGGCAATAATAAAATAAAAAGTCAAGGGCCTCCTGGGTGGCTCAGTGGGTTAAGCCTCTGCCTTCGGCTCAGGTCATGATCTCAGAGTCGTGGGATCAAGCCCCGCATCAGCATCAGGCTCTCTGCTCAGCAGGGAGCCTGCTTTCCCCTCTCCCTCTGCCTGCCTCTCTGCCTCTTTGCCTCTCTGCCTACCTGTGATCTCTCTCTGTCAAATAAATAAATAAAAATCTTAAAAAAATAAAATAAAAAGCCAATTCTGGATATTCGCTCTAGTGGAGTGAACTGGATTCCACTTTAACACACTGGGCATTAGTAAACTAGACTAGATAAAGCCGTATTACAAAACAAAAACAAAGACAAACAACCTAAATGCACTAAAGAAGAAGTATAGGAAATTTTTTATTTCCCACATTTCTAAGATTTATTCATCTGTTCTCTCCATCCTGCCTTACCAGATCAAAGACCCTTAGTCTATCTAGTAATATTCAACTCACATGTGAGTTTCTAAAATAGCATTACTTCTTTCTAGGATATTTGAATTTTAAATCTAGTTTATATCTGTGAAATGCAAGATTTTATGGTACTGTTTTAGAAGCTTAATAGCAAATAGTCATTTTTAAGGTGCAAAAGACAGTGATAAGCAGAATGGAGAAATCTTATTGCTACTCTGATGTTACCCTAACCCTATTTCTTGGTTAGTCGAAAGGTGAATGTTTCTTTGTCATGTTTGAGTGTGTATTACTCAGAACTCTTTCATGATAGTGAAAGAAATGACAGAAACTAGTTCTTGCTAGCTTGAAATTGAAAGAGAATATATTGGTTAACAAAACTTGGAAATTTAAAATTATGAAATGGCTTTTAGACCCATTCCCCAAAATTACATTTTTAGGGTGTTGTCTTTCCAATTCTTAGCATTATTTTTCTCTGTGTGGTTCCATTGTTGGGCACGGTTTTTTGAGGTAAAAAAAAGAAGTTACATATGGTTATCAGCAGCTCCAGCCAGATGGACTGCGTTAGTTGGTTTCACCTGGGTCACTTGCCGCCCCTGGATTCAGGAATGGATTTAGCCCCTCTGAAATCACTGGTACTGTTCTAAATGCTGATAATAAACAGCCCAAATTTATGCCATTACAGAGCTTCTGTCCTAACCACAGATTGAGGAGGTAGAGCTCTCTGTTATTAATAATGGAAATTTCTTACAGCTGGATTACCATTGCTGTTTTTTTCCTTAGCTTTATGAATTTTCAGATACAATAACCATCTTATTTCTGATTTTAAGTTGCATACTTTTTCACGTGTATTTATTTCTTCATTTGGAATGAATCTTTGATGTGTTTATCCACTGTGATTGGTTTTCTCTCCAAAGCTATTATAATAGACGGTGGCTTACAGTCTGTGAGATCTGTAATTGAGAGAATGTAACTATTTTATAAAGACAAGACAGTTATTATTAGACAACCTCTAGCTTTCATGATTCATACTTCAATTCAAAGAAGATTACCCTGTTGTGTAGCTAAGAGATACGAATTAATAAAAAGTTAATGAAATTTCAGGTACACCTATCAATGTGCAAACTACCCCAGAGAGCCTAGTTAATCATTTTGGGGAACTAAATTTACATAACAGATCTTCATTATGAATGCTGAAAAAAATAATGTAATTTTAATAAGTGAGTTAAACTGCTAGAAGTGTATACTGTATTTCCAAAAGTTGTTCAACGACTTTGAGATACTTTTCTCATTACACATAAAAAAGCTTTCTTCAAATTGGGGGCCAACTGGACATGCTGACCTGTCCCCTCCATCCATTATTGAGACCTGCTTTGAAACTCTAGTTTTACCGTGAGAATCTAAGACCTGCTAGTAGTAAGATACCATGATTATCTTGTCTAGTCCTGATCATTTTTTCCGCTCTAGAAATCAAAAGATGAAACAGACCCAGATGAGAAGCCCTGGGAGAGAAAAAGTATGCTCTTTTTGCATCCTGATTGTCAGCAGGTCTGTGTATGTATGTTTTACCTGTTTGAGGTGCTTTATTTTCCTTTGTTTACCTACTAAACTCCTACTCCATTTTTCAGGGACCAGCTCAAATTCTACCATTTTTTCTTTTACTGCCAAGTAGATTTGATTTCTTTCCCTTGATGCTTCAACACCCATTCATTTACAGTGACTGGGTGCCTGCTATGTATCTACTCCATAAGGCACTGAGTTTATAAACATCCAGCACCTTTAAGAGACATGCAAAAGAGAGGAAGGGGAACAGTATTTACAGGTGTTCCCCAGAGATATTACGAGCTTAGTTCCAGACCACCACAATAAAGTGAATATTGCAGTAAAGTGAGTCAAATGAATTTTTTGGTTTCCCACTGCATATAACAGTTATGTTCACACTGTACTGCAATCTATAAGGTGAGCAATGGTGTTATAGCTAAAAAAACTACATACCATAATTTAAAAAATGCTTTAATTACTAAAAAATGCTAACCATCATCTGAGCTTTCAATGAGTTATAATCTTTTTTGCTGCTAGAGGGTCTTACCTTGATGTTGGTGGCTGCTGACTGGTCAGGGTAGTATCTGCTGAAGGCTGGGGTGACTGTGACAATTTCTTAAAATAAGACAACAATGAAGTTTGCCACATAGACTGAGTCTTCCTTTGATGCTAACAATTTCTCTGTGACATGTGATACTATTTGATAACATTTTGCCCACAGTCAAGTTTCACTCAAAACTGGAGTCAGTCCTCTCAATCCCTGTTGTTGCCTTAATTGATCAAGTTTATATAATATTCTAAATCCTTTGTTGTTAATTCTACAGTCTTTACCACATTTTTACCAGGAGAAGATTCCATTTAAAAAAAAAAATTTCTTTGCTCATCCACAAGAAGCAACTCCTCATCTGTTAAATTTTTATCATGAGAGTTCAGTAATTTAGTCACATCTTTAGGCTTCATCTGTAATTCTATATGTCTTGCTCTTTCTATCACATCTGCAGTCACTTTCGCCACTGAAGTCTTGAACTTGTCAAAGTCCTCCATGGAGGTTGGAATCACTCTTCCAAACTCCTGTTAATGTTGATATTTTGACATCTTCCCATGAATCACTATTGTTCTTAATGGCATTTAAAATGGTGAATCTTTTCAAGAAGATTATTTTATTTTTTTTTTTTAGAGAGAGATGGAGAAAGTGGGAGGTAGAGGAAGAGAGTCTTAAGCAGACTCCACACCCAGTGCAGAGCCCAACTCAGGGCTTAATCTCACAACCCTAAGATCATGACCTGAGCCGAAATTAAGAGTTGGACGCTTAACTGACTGAGCCACCCTAGTGCCCCAAGAAGATTTTCAATTTACTTTGCCCAGATCCATTAGAGGAATCATTGTCTATGATACCTATGGCTGTACAAAATGGATTTCTTAAATAATAAGACTTGAAATTTGAAATTACTCCTTGACCCATGGGTTACAGAAAGGATGTTTTGTGAGCAGACATAAAAACAACGTTAATCTTATTGTACATCCCCATCAGAGTTCTTGGGTGACCAAGTGCATTGTCAGTGAGCAGTCATATTTTGGAAGGAATCTCATTTTCTGAGCAGTAGGTCTCAACAGTGGGCATAAAATAGTAAGTAAACCATGTTGTAAACAAATGTGCTGTCATCCAGATTCTGTTGTTCCATTTATAGAGCACAGTATATTTAGCATAATTCTTAAGGGCCCTAGGACTTTCAGAATGGTAAATGAGCATTGTCTTCAACTTGAAGTCACCAGCTGCATTAGCCCCTAACACGAGAGTCAGCCCATCCTTTGGAGCTTTGAAGTCTGGCATTGACTTCTTTCTTGTTGTGAAAGTCCTAGATGGCATCTTCGTCCAATAGGAGGCTGTTCTATCTACATTGAAAATCTGTTGTTTAGTGTAGCCACCTTCATTAATTGTCTTAGCAGATCCTGGAGAACTTGCTGCAGCTTCTCCATTAGCACTTGCTGCTTCCCCTTGCATTTTGATGTTACGGAGATGGTTTCTTTCCTCATGAACCAACCTCTGCTAGCTTCAGACTTTTCTTCTGCATCTTCCTCCCCTCTCTCAGCCTTCACAGAATTGAAGACAGTCTTAGGCTTTGGCCTAAGGGAATGTTGTGTCTGGTTTGATCTCCTGTTTAGCCCACTCCAACTTTCTCCAAATCAGCAATAAGGCTGCTGCTTTGCTTTCTTATCATTCATGTATTCACTGGAGTAGCACTTCTAATTTCTTTCAAGAACTTTTCCTTTGCCTTCGCAACTTGGCTGACTGTTGGGCACAAGAGGCCTAGCTTTCAGCTTAGCTTGGCTTTTGACATGCCTTCTTCACCAAACTCCATCATTTCTAGCTTTGATTGAAAGTGAGAGATGTGTGACTCTTCCTTGCACTTGAATACTTGGAGGCTGTTGTAGGATTATTAACTGAATTAATTCAATAAATTGTTTTGTCTCAAGGAATGAGATTATTAATTGAATTAGTTCAATATATTGTTTTGTTTCCCCCAAGGAGAGGGAGAAAGATAGGGAATGATCCGATACGTGGAGCAGTCAGAACACACACAGAATTTAAGTTCACTGTCTTAACTGGGGGTGGTTTGTGGTGCCCCCAAACAATTACAATAATAACATCAAAAATCACTGACCGCAGATAACATAACAAATACAGTAACACCATAGCAAATACGGTAACAATGAAAAACTTCAAAATCTTGCGAGAATTACCCAAATGTGGCACAGAGATAAGAAATGAGCAAATGCTACTGAAAAAAACGGCGCTGAGAGACTTGCTCAATGCAGGGTTGCCACAAACCTTCAATTTATATATGTATTAAAAAAAACACATTATCTATGAAATGCAGTAAAGCAAAGTACAGTAAAATGAGGTATGCTTCTGTATAAATTCATGAAGTATTTTAGGTGCCATAAAGATATTTGCTAAGTACAGCAAGGGATCACATTAAACTTAGTGTTTTAAACTATAAAAACTCCCTTTTATATGAAATTTCTGCTTACTGAAAAATGGCAAGTTAGGTATATATGCTTTTGACAATTTAAAAACTGAAGTATTGAGAAATTGGGTAACATGCCCATTGCCATAGTCTGACAAAGGGCTTGTGAATGCAAGGACTCTGTATTGTGTTTGTCCAACCCTCTTGCTAAATTGCATCATCTCAAAATTGATTTTGTATTTCCAGCAATTAGCATTGTGCCTGACATGGAGCAAACACTCAGTAAATTTTGTTTTAATTAAAAGGTTTGTGTTTGCCTTTCATATATATTTTCAAGCTATCTATGAGTCTGTCTCTGTTCAGTTTGCCAGTATCGAAGACTGAGCCAAACTCTGTAGATCCAGTTTCATGATATGAATCCAGATGAACTATATAGAATCTTGAGCTTTCTAGACCGCTTCTGGGCATCAGTGGAGACAAATATCAGCTTGCACTACTTTTTAAAATAACTTGTTTTTATGGTAGTACATGTTTTAGAAAGCTGCATTTTGAAAGCCAATAGTTATTTAATAGTTCCTAACGACAACAACAACAAATCAGTCAATGATTATTCTTATTAGGGTGTGCATTTTTCCTTTTAGATATCCTTATGTATTCCAAACAGAACATACTTCAAGTCATTAAAAAGATTCATCTCTCTCCAAAACACTTGAAATCACTTCAGAAATGAAATGCTTTTGCGTGGACCCTCTCAGTTATTATGCAAAAATTATAAATCCAAATAGAGATTTAGCTTGTGAATCTAAAACTTTTGAGTTTTCCTGGACTTGATTCTGGGCAACTGTAACCCGTTTGGAGCTCTTGTCAAGTAATTAATATTTTGGATGCCCTGAACTTTACCCATCCAATGGATTAAAAGCAGGAGTGGAAAACTGAGTTCAATTTTGAATCTGTTCTTTGTGATGTTGAAACCCATGCATCTTCTCTACCAATTTTTACATCTGGAAAATGGATGTTAATGTGATTTATGCCCCCCCCCCATAGATGTCAGTAGAGATTACTTAAAAGTGATTAAAATATATTACATAATTGAATTTAATGAACAAATTAGTAGAGATATTTTTCTGTACTTTTTAGAGAACAAAGACCTGATAGGATATTTTGCATGCACATAGATAAAGACCTGAGTTCTTTGTTTCTGCTTTCTTGAATCTTCATAGAATTCCACTGACACATTAGAAAAAGAGCACTTCATGTTACTTATATTTCTAGAAACAATCTAAGTGTTTTCCTTGTTCTAGCTTTTGGCAGTGGATTAAATGAACTAATCTAATATGTTTGGCAAAATTTCTTTGAGTAGGGTTTCCCTTTTTTGGCAGCTACCTTTAAACATAGTTTTAAAAAATTATTTCTAAGAATTTTTATTCAATTTTTATTGGTTAGAACTTTTGTTCCGTGATATTTCTTGATTCTATCCCAAACCAATGACCTTATAAAACAACAAACTGAATTCAAACACTCTTGAAATACTGTGTCACTTTTCTCTTCTCAAAGAAATGAAGTAACTGAAAATTGTGTGTTTTGGAAATAATTGCTGATGGAACCAGCTCAGTACACAACAAAATTATTTGAGTGCTTTGCATTTTGTGAAACATCAAACCCACTTAGAATCTCTCAGTCATCTGCATTCCCTTTGTGATTTTGCATTAGAATTACTAGTGTGAGCCACAGAGATTCCTAGGGTCTTCACTTTTGTTAATGTGGTTTAACCCTATGCTAATGGATGGAAGTAGAAAGATTTGTTCTTTTTAAAGCTTTGGCCTCTGCCCTGCCTGTCGTTGTCTGTGCATGACGAGTCTCAAGGGAAAGTCTCAAGGGAAATTCCTAGTTTTTCTTTGTTATCCTGTTATGGTTTTCCCTCCCTGACTTAAGGGAAATTGGTCAAAATCTAAAAGAGTATTGTGCAAATTTTCTTTTCTCATCTCTTCTGAAATCTGGGAGAAGGGGCAAGAACTTTGAACTGGTCTTGAAAGTACAGCTTACAAACTGGAGGGAGTTACAGCTAGGATCTGTTCTTTTCATGGCCATGGCGTCGAGTGTGGTGTCAGGGACAACTGAGGGGCAGGTACTCCTGAAGGCCTGATGGTCTTGTTTCCTCCGCTGCCTGAAGGAGGTGAGCCAGAAGTCAGTGGGACAGAGGATCTCTGAAGGAGGAAGGTGTTTGCAGACTGGAAGCTTTTGTCTAGAATCCTCCTTGGTGTGAATCTAGTGATAATTTTTTATCACCATCAGCTGGGAGCCGAAAGGAGTTATCTGTCCCTCTGAGCTCTTGGCGCCTATGTGTGCTTTTTTCCGTCTTTGCCTCCCAGAGGTCGAGGGCCATGCTTTAAGTCTCTGGACCTTTCTTCTCACAGAGGGAGGAAATCACAGCATGCAAACTATATTTGCTTGTAGTAAATGAGGCGTAGTTACTTGGTTATATGTAGATGCAGGCATGTAATGTTTAACAGTATGTTTGGGGACCCTGCTCTATTTCCCTTTTTCTCAGTTATAGGCCCTCATCTTTAAAAATTTTATTTTATTTTGATTAACTATAATAAAATTAATTTGAGAGAGAGCACACGCGCATGCATGCACATGCGCAAGTGAGGGGAGAAGCAGTGGGGGAGAGGAAAAGTCTCTGAAGTAGACTCCACACTGACTGAGCATGGAGCCTGCTGGGGTTCCGACCATAATAAGTTCATGACCTGAGCCGAAACCGAGAGTCGCTTGCTTAACTGACCGAGCCACGCAGGCGCCCCTAGGCCCTTGTCTTAAACACTGCTCCTGGACTAGGCTCTTTTCCAGCTCTAGGCTTTGGGAAGAGGGGTCTTCTTCCCAGTTTAGGTATCCTCTTCTAGCTGGTGGGAAGCTGCTATCCCAATAGCTGCTAAGCAGCCACTAAATGAGCTCTCGGGAAATTCTCGTCTTCTGTACTAACCCTCTATGCCAGCCTATAGAGTTGAGGTTCTTTCTTCTTCAGTTTGATCTTCCTGTTTCCTATTCATTGCCTCCTGTATTTAGTTTTACCATTTCTCTGGTGGGCTATTTCTAGAGCCCTCTAGGTCCAGTGAACTCATTCTGTCTTCTCTCTCTTTTTTCCCCTCAAAACTCACAACTCTGTTAAAAAGCTTTTAATTCTTTTGAATTAAGCCTGTCTCCATCTTCCCTTCAAATGCCAGGTTATTTAAACTACCCGTAACTTGTTAAAAGCAAACACTGCTTTTAGCTGTCTTGGGTTTTTTTCTGTCATTGCATTTATCATGTCTAACTTTGGTCCACTTCTTAAGCCACAGTCTCCTTTTCAGAGAGAAAACGTATATTCTTATAAAAATAAGCAGCAGAGACTAAGGGAAACCCAATAGAGAGAGAGAAAAAAAATGCTGGACCAATGAAAGCTATTGCAGGTTAAGTAGCAGGAAGGTATCATTCTATGTTTATCATACACTATTTGCGCCTCATGAATTTGTTCCACTTGTAAGAACACTCATCATTTCCAGAAAACACCAGTTTAAATGCACACAGGCTCCCTCCAAAGTGAAATATATGGAAAAACCCCTTCTTACATTAAAACTTAGGAAACAGAAAGATGCCAATCACTAATGAGTTAGAGACCAACATATTTTGGAGTCCAAAAAGTGTCCCCAATGAAAGCCCACTTTTAATTAGAATTAAAACTCCAGTAAAGTAAATATTAACCTAGTGTCCCAGCTAGAATATATTTAGAGTAACCCAAAGGTGTCTACAACCTTAGTCTTCCTTGTTGGATTCTTACTAACTGATGGTTATAGTAAGTCTTTGACTGTGGATATTTCTTTTCTAATGGAGCTTATTTTAACTCACATGAAATGCCAAACAATTCAGATCTTTCTAAGCTAGGAACCATTGCCTTAGGGTTCTGTGGACTAGAGTTTGCATGGAAACAAAACAAACTCATACATACAAATTACTCATGTTGATAACAGGCAAGCAAGTTGATGGAAGTTACTTAACACAATTACACACAGTTATATTTCATAAATCTTGCTCTATGGCTAATAGCTGATTTTCTCAACAAAATGAGTAAGTCACTCAGTCCTGTGTGAATGCCTGTTTCTATGATGGTTCCAGAGTTCACAGCTGCTTGTGTCTGTGGCCCCAGCTGCCTTTAGTTCAGACATTGACCGCCCTACTGGAGTTGGGGTCCTAGCTCCAGCTCCACACTCTGCAGCTAGTGTGGCTTGGCTTCTTCCACCTAAGGCCATGCTAGGGCCAAGAAATGTCCTCTTCATTTGGTTTCATTTGATCTAAGTGGCATATGCATACCTACACATGTATATTTGCATATTCATTTAAGTGTAAAAAATAAGCCAGGAGTAACTGATCATCCTAAAGAGGGAGGTTGATATATGTATGCATTGGTTTCTGATTCTTTAAGTACTTGTTTTTCTATTCAATTATAAAAACTATATATCTTCACTGTCAAAAATGAGGTGTGTTCCAAAATTATCTAACTATCCTCTATATTTGCACCTATCTATTCCTTTAATGATAGAGGTTTGAAATTTGGCTTATAATGTGTATTCATCTCATATAGTGTTTTTAGAGGGAGAACAATTTGCCATCATAAAATATTAGTCCAAAACCTGATAATATGCCTGTTCTTAATTCCACATTTAAGTGAAAGTCAGTGAATCCAGAAGTAGAAGTGGTGTTTAGTGAAATATATAGAGCATATGAAGCTCATGAAATGTTGAGAAGAAGCGTTCCTGCTTACTTTGTTTTACTCTTTATCAAGTTCTAAAGTTTCATTTTCTGATCTTCCTAAATCTTTTTTGTATGACCTTTTGATGTCTTCACTTCTTCTGTTGCACCCTTTTTATCTCTTTCCAATCTAAGATTAATTATGGATACATGCAAGCCAGAAATGGAAATAAAATAAATGTGTATGATATCTTGTGGTGGCTAAAGGCATGGACTTTATAGTCAGACACTCTGGATCTGAATCCTGGCTCTAACATATACCAGTTCAGTGGATGCTGTAGGCTAGATAATTAATCATTTATATTTATTTTTATTATTTCTAAAATGGGGGGATAATATTTCCTAGCAAAATTAAATGCTCGATAGATGTTAGTTGCTATTATTATTATTATATTATAACATTTTTATATTGAGGAAATACTTTATCTTTTTTTGCATGGCAGAAAATATTCAATTTTCTGGGGATAAAAAGATATATTTTCTCTGTTTTCTTCTGGGAATATAGTTTGTTATATGTGTAATGCATGGCTCGTGATTGGTGTTTGGAGAAATTCCCAAGAAATTGATGTTACAGGCTCTGCTTCTCAGAATCTTGCTCAGAAATTGAATATATAAGGCATAGAGATGTCAACTCTCCATAACTTAAAAATCTGAGAATCGAAGCTATGAACTATTCAAAATAATACCACATGAATGGGCAGAGAAGATTCGATGCAACTCTACCCTATACTCAAATTTACCGTAGGAAATTAAGCAGTCGGTGCTGTATTTTGTTGTTTTAGCTTGCTAGATGCACACTTAACTGTGCTAATAGCCCTATGCACAATAACCGATTGATAGATCTAGTTCTTGATCTGTTGGACCTTGTCCAACTTTGTGTCCTACAGCCTGTCAGATCTTTTTAGGATTGAAGGCACAGCCCCGTGTGTGGGTTAGATTATATTCTTACCCTATTCCTCCCATATAGATTTGAATAAGAACACCTTAGAACATTAGTTTCTTTAGAGACTTCTGTAATAGGACCTAGTAAGATGCATCTGTCCATTAGATATTGAAGAAATTACTAAAATATATTAGTTTCAATATCACTTATCTACGGTTTTGTTTATAATAAAACTTCTATATATTTTTAAATTCAATATTTTTTTTTTTTTAATTTTGAGGTTAAAAGATTTCACTCTCAAATATATTATGTGCTGTCTGGAAGGAAATTTCCTCCCCTTTTATAAAGTATCCCTTATAATTTGGGAATCTTTACCATCTTAAATAGACTGCGGAAACTAAGTTTATATAAAGGTTATTAAAAGTTCTACTTGACACAAAGAATTAAATAGATATATTTATATTTATATCATACAGCTTTTTTAGATCACTAGGTATCTTTACTTAACAATATATTTACTTTTCATGATTTATTTAACCCACAAGAATTTAATTTAGCTTATTGCTAGGGTATTAAGTGCTGTATAAATGTAGATAAATGGCAGGTCACACTTCGTAGCGATTTGGCTCTCCCATTGAAATTGTAACCACAAGAACAATAATACTATCTGTCAATAGAACTATTTTGGTAATTGCAATATTAAATCCATAAGACAAAAGGGAGCATCATAGGAAGTATGATTTCACAATGAAATTTGAGGAAAATGTATTCTTTCTTTTTTTTAATTGAGGTATAATTGACATAAAACATTATTTTAGCTTCAGGTGTACAACATAATGATTCAATATTTGTATATATTGGGGAATGATCACCAGAATAAATCTAGTTAACATTCATTACCATTATGTTAACAAATTTTTACCTTGTAGTGGGAACTTTTAAATATACAACTTTCGAATATACAATACAGTATTACTAACTAAAGTCACCATGCTGAAAATATACCTTATCTTTATCATATCATTGAAAAATGACATCTTTAGTCAATGTTCATTAATATATAGTTGATCTGGAGTGGAACCAAATCTTAAGTAAAAATATACACATTTAAAGTTTTAAAATTAACTTTAAAACTTTAATTTCTATGTTTTGTATTATGTCTACTTCCTATTTTTGTTGCTTTTTGAATACAGATGCTCAATGTTTTAAAAAATGTTCAAAACAAATATGTCTATATGTGTAGTTGTTATTAAATTATTAAAATATGTATTTTAACATTCGTATTTTAATTAATATAGTATTAAAATATTTTTAAACTTTGTAGCTGGTAAAATATAATTTTTACCCCAGAAGAAATAGGGTTATTAAATTATTATGATATAGATGTTATCAGTGAAATGAAATTGACCATTACTGAGGACACTATTTTTAGATACATTAAACCATTGATAATTTTTGTAGTAAAGTCCTTTTTCCAATGTCTTTTGTTACTATACCAGAATGTCTCGTAACCATGAATAGACACATGTGGGCTGAGTATCAGAGCTTTTCTGACTCAGCCATTTTTTTTTTTACTTCTGGTTGTGTGTTTTCTCTGCACAGTGTGCCATTTTGCTGAGTGAAGAAAAAAATTATGGTAGCCTTCAATCGTTGTAGGATTCCATTTATTTATATCCTGAGAGCATGAAGTTTTTATAAAATTATTTTTTAGGTACATTTATAGGCACTACTTTATACCTGTGCTGTAGATTTTCAGAGCTGTGTAGAGCTGAGGCCATTATCAAGATTTAGAGGCAAAACAAAAATCATTGTACTTTAAAAGCGCAATATATTTACAAGTTATATTTACAATGTACAAACCTATAACTATAACTTTGAACTTCTTAGACTTTGTCAGACTCTTACAATGAAATTCAAACAATCTCGTTTTTCAAGTTTCCTTCCAAAGTATACAAATCTTGATGTCATCAGTAATTTTTTTCTAAATAAGAGTTTAAATATTGTAATTAAGTTTTGGACTTTGAGAAATCTAATTGCATTTCCCAAAAAGGAATAATGAGATTTTCTTTTCTTTACACATCTGAGCACTTGCATTTGTCTGGTCTAGAATACACTCACTGATTTAGAGGAATAGAAGAAATAATCATGAACTTTAGTTTTCCTGCACATTTTTCAGTCATGACATAGAAATTTATAAGCGCCTTATCTAAGCAACTGAAATCATTTCTCATTTATAAGTTCCCAGAGATAAAGAATGACAGATTTATAAATACTGGATGTCATTGGGAAAATGATATATCACTTTCCCAATGATAAAGAATTTTAATTTAGGTAGTAAATTGTGTTTGTAGAAACATGTACATTATATAAAATGTCTATTTAAAAGTATATTAAAAACAAAATTTTAACACTGTACTTATACCACAGAGAAAAAGAATGGGTGAGAAATGTTCTTGTTCTCAAGCAACTTGTGTAATAAGGGAGAAATTATTAATAATAAGTAATACATGTATAGGATTGTACAATGTATATAGTGCAAAAATAAGAATCACTAATTCTTGTGTTTCTATAATTTTTTCAAAGGATTAACCTGTTAATCAGTTAACATGTGATTAACACATCACATGATGCGATAAGCACTGGGTGTTATACGCAACTAATGAATCACTGAACACTACACCAAAAACTAATGATGTACTATATGTTGGCTAATTGAATTTAAATTAAAGAAAAAAGGAAAAAATAATTTTTTTTTACTCTTACCATCCTATAAATAACTAATTTATGTATTACATTTTATGAGCTGGAAATATAAAAGTGAAAAATGAGATTAATTTTTTCCCAAGGTCACGTAGTAACAAATCAAGTTCCCAAGTTACCCATTTCTTCTCATGGACTAAAATTGTGGATAGAACCTTTGACTTTTCAGCAGACCTAATATAAATCTAACCCATACCACTTATTATCTCTTTTCTTAACAAAACTTTGCTGTAATTTCCTTACCTGTATAAAAGGGTATACAACTAACACCTCACCAAGCTTTGATGAATATTAAATGAGATACGCATGAAGCAGACTCCATCTGTGAAACGGTTTAGACACCTATGTTGACAGCAGAAATCTTATAGAACAAGGCTTTTAGGAAACTGCCTGTTAGATTTATTATAAGAAAGCACTGTACTAATGACCAACACAACTGTGCTATGCAGCTTGCTGAAAATTAAACACACGTCTGTACGTGAATGTATGCATATGTGTGGATGTAAGGAATTATTGAACATCTCTAATTTTTTATGCTTTTTAAAAAAATTGTAGTAAAAACATGTAACATGCAATCTACCCTCTTAAATTTTAAAAATTTTAACTGTATATGGTATTAACTCTACACACATTATAGTACAACAGATCTCTAAAACTTTCTCATCTTGAAAAACTGAAACTCTATACCCCTTGAACAGCAACTCCCAATTACTCTCTTTCTCTAGCCCTTGTCAACCACCAGTCCACTTCCTGCTTATGTGAGTTTGACTACCTTAGACACCTCATGTAAGTGGAACTGTACAGTATATGTCATTCTGTAACTGGTTTATTTCATTCAGCATAATGTCCTCAAGGTCCATCCATATTGCAGCATATGTCAAGATTTCCTTCTTTTTTAAGGCTGAATATTCCATTGTATATAGAGATCATATTCTTTTTATCCATTCATCTACTGGTGGACATTTAGGTTGTTTCTATTTCATGGATGTTGTGAATAATGCTGCAATAAATATGGTAGTTCAAGTATCTCTTTGAGAGCCTGTTTTTGATGTTTTTTGGATAAATACCCAGAAATGAGATTGCTGGTCATATGGCAGTTCTATTTTTTAAATTTTTTAAAGGAAACTCCATACTGTTTTCTATAGCGGTTGTACTATTTTGCATTACCAGAGACAGTGCACAGGATTCCAATTTCTTCATATCTTCGTCAACATTTGCTATGTCCTTTTTTCTTTTTATATATATATATTTTTACAATGGCCATCCTAACAGGTATGGAGTGATAGCTCATTTTGATTTGCATTTCCCTGATTATTAGTGATGTTGAGCATATTTTATATAAAGATTGGTCATTTGAATATCTTCTTTGGAGAAATATCTATTCAAGTCATTTGCCCGTTTTAGTAGGGTTATTTGTTTATTTACTGTTGATTTGTAGGTACTCCGTATATATTTTGGATATTAAAGCCTGTGACAGATATATAGTTTGCAAATATTTTCTCCCATTCCATAGATTGCTTTATACTCTCTTGCTTGTTTTCTTTGCTGTGCAGTTTTTTAGTTTAATGTAATCCCATTTGTCTATTTTTGCTTTAATTGCTTATGCTTTTGATATCATCCAAGAAATCATGTCAATGTTATGATCAGAGCAGTCTCAAAAAGCTTTTTTGCCTATGTTTTCTCTTAGGATTTTTACGGTCTTAAGTTTAAGCCCTTAATCCATTTTGAGTTCATTTTCATCTGTGGAGTAAGAGTCCAGTTTTGTTAGCTTACATGTGAATATCTAGTTTCCCAACACAATTTTTTGAAGACACTGTCCTTTCCTCAATGTAGTCTTGGCACCCTTATCAAAGATCATTTGACCAAATAAGTGTGGGTGTATTTCTGGGTTCTCTACTCTGTTCCATTGGTCTATATGTTGGTCTTTATGCCAGTACCATACACTTTTGATTACTGAAGATTTGTAGTATCTTTTTGAAGTAAGAATGTGTGAGGCCTTTGGTTTTGTTCTTCTGTCTCAAAATTGTTTTGGCAATTCAGGGTGTTTTATGGTTCCATATTAATTTTAGATTTTTTTTTTATTCTATCTTGGCAAAAAATACCATTGAGATTTGATGGGGATTGCATTGACTCTGTAGATCACTTTGGGTATTGCGAACATTTTAACAGTAAGTCTTCCAGGGGTGCCTGGGTGGCTCAGTCAGTTAAGTGTCTGCCTTCAGCTCAGGTCGTGAACCCAGGGTCCTGGGATCAAGCACCGAGTCAGGCTCCCTGCTCAATATGGAGCCTGCTTCTCCCTCTGCCCCTCACCCCCGCCTCGTGTGTTCTCTTTCTCTCTCAAATAAATAAATAAAATCTTAAACAAGTCTCCCAATACATGAACACAGATTGTCTTTCCATTTATTTGTGTTTTCTTTAATTTTTTCATCAGTGTTTTCTAGTTTTCAGTATGTAATTCTTTTGCCTCCTTGATTAAGTTTATTCTTGGTATTTTATTCTTTTTGATGCTGTTGTAAATGGGATTATTTCCATAATTTGCAGATTGTTTGTTGTCAGGGTATAAATGTGCAGCTGATTTTTGTATGTTGATTATTTATCCTGCAACTTTATTGAATTTGCTTTTAGTTATAAGAGTTTGTGCATGTGGAATCTTTATGGTTTTTACATATAAGATAATGTCACTTGCAAACACAGATTATATGAATTCATTTCCAATTTGGATGCCGTTTATTTCCTTTTCTTGCCTAATTCCTTTGACCAGGACTTTAGTACTATATTAAATAGAAGTGAGAGAGTGGGCATCCATACCTTGTTCCTGATCTTAGAGATAAAGCTCTCAGTTTTTCACTATTTAGTATATTACTTGTGTACTTTTTGTATATGGCCTTTACTATGTTGAGTTAATTTCTTTCCTGTCCTAGTTTGTTGAGTGCCTTTGTCATGAAAGAGTATTGCATTTGTCAAATACTTTTTCTGCATCTATTGAGATGATCATTTAATTTTTGTCTTTTGTTCTGTTAATGTGATTGATTTCCATATGTTGAACCATCTTTGTCTCCCAGGGATAAATTCCACTTGCTCATGGCATATATATCTTTTAATATGTTGTCAAAATTGGTTTGTGAGTATTTTTGGAGGGGGTTTTTCATGTATATTCATCAGGAATATTTGCCTGTTTTTGGTTTTTGTTTTGTTTTGTTCTTGTGTCTTTGTTTAGCTTCAGTATCAGAGTAATTCTGTCTTCATGATATATTTTTGAAAGTGTTCCTTCCTCTTCATTTTTCTGGAAAAGATTGAGAAGAATTGGCATTAATTCATCTTAAAATGTTTGGTAGAGTTCACCAGTGAAGCTATCGGTCATGGTTTTTTCTTTTCTTTCTTTCCTTTTTTTTTTTTTAAAGATTTATTTATTTATTTATCATTTGTCAGAGAGAGAGCATGCACACAAGCAGGGCCAGCAACAGGCAGAGGGATAAACAGGCTCCCTGCTGAGCATGGAGCCCAACATGGGATCCATCTCATGACCCTGGGATCATGACCTCAGCCAAAGACAGATGCTTAACTGAGTGAGCCATGGAGGCGTCCCCAGGTTTTTTCTTTGACAAAAGTTTTTTGATTACTGATTCAATCTCCTTACTATTTATAATTTCCTTACTATTTACAATCTCCTTACTATTTAACTATATACAGTTATCTATCTGTCAGATTTTCCATTTCTTCATGATTCAGTTCTTTATACACTGTATTTTTTAAAAAAACTTACTTATTTCTTCTGTCCAATTTTTGGTTATCCAATTTTTTTGGCATATAACTGTTCAAAATAGTCTCTTATAACTTTTTATTTCCGTGGCATCAGTTATAATATCTCCTCATTCATTTATGATTTTATTTGCATCCTCTCCCTTTTTGTCTAGTTAATTTAGGTAAACATATGTCAATTTTGTCTATCTTTTCAAAAAACCTATTCCTAGTTTTTTTTTTTTAAAGATTTTATTTATTTATTTGACACACAGAGAGAGATCACAAGTAGGCAGAGAGGCAGGCAGAGAGAGGGGGGAAGCAGGCTCCCCGCTGATCAGAGAGCCCGATGCGGGGCTCGATGCGGGGCTCGATCCCAGGACCCTGAGATCATGACCTGAGCCAAAGGCAGAGGCTTTAACCCACTGAGCCACCCAGGCGTCCCCCTATTCCTAGTTTTATTGTCTTTTTTTTCTAGTCTCTATTTTGTTTATTTCTGCTCTAATATTATTATTCCCTTTCTTCTGCTAACTTTGGGCTTAGTGTGATTTTCTTTCTCTTGTTTCTTGAGATATAAAATTAGGTTGTTTATTTGAGATCTCTCTTCTTTTTTAATGTAAGTATTTACCACTCTAAACTATCCTCTTTATGATTTTGTTGTTTTATCCTATGAGTTTTGGTAATTTGTGCCTTCATTTTATTTTCATTTATCTCAAGATATTTTCTAATTTCCCTTTTAATTTCCTTTTTGAATCATTTGTTAAGAGTGTGCTTAGTTTTCACAAATCTGTAAATTTTCCAGTTGTCTTTCTAGAATTGATTTCTAGTTTCATTCCATTATCATAAGAAAAGATACTTGGTATAATTTTAAAATTCTTAAATCTGTTAAGGCTTGTTTTGTAACCTAACATGTGTCTATTCTAGAGAATGTTTCATGTACATTTTAGAAGACTGTGTATTCTGCTCTATTGTGTAGATGTTCTATATACGTTTATGAGGTACATTTCATTTGTGTTGCTCATATCCTATTTTTTTATTGATCTTCTGTTTGGATATTCTATTTATTATCGGAAGTGAAGTACTGCAGTCTATTACTATTATTGTGTTGCTGTCTTTTTCTCTCCTCACTTCTGTCAGTGTTTGCTTTATTTTTATGGTTGCTCTGGTATTGGTACAGTATGTACTTATAATTAATATTCCACCTTTTGAATTGACTCTTTCTCATTTTATAATGTCCTTCTTTATCTCAGGACATTATTTAAAGTTTATTTGTCTGATATAGCATAGCTACACTTGATTTCTTTTGGTTAGTGTTTGGATAGGTCTTTTTCCATCCTTTCACTTTTAGCTTATGTATGCCCTTAAATCTAAAGTGGGTCTCTTATAGAAGGCAAAAAATTGGATCTTTTTTTTTTGTGTAATGACTGTAGGATATATCCTACAGTTTATTTGCATATGTGGATTTTTTCCTCTATTTAACTCATACAATTAGTTCATTTTGACCACAGCTACTTTTCCCTCAGTGTTAGCATTGTAAAGACATTCAAATTTATTGCAAATTCTGAGTAATTAAAATTTCATTGTACTTCCTCTTTATATTTAGCTTAATTCTGTCACATGTATGAGTGCATCTGTATCCATTTCAGATGTTTTAAATCCTAGAATTCAGTAACTTAGGTAGACAGTTTACATTTAAATTAGGGCTCGTTATAAATAAGAAACATGGATATAAAAACTTGAAGTATTGATTCAAAAATAAAAAGAGTAGCTTTAGTTTTATTTATCGTTGCTAAATCTGTAATTCTTATTATTTGCCCTTTATAGTAAAATAATTAAACATCACATTTAAGATCTGAAATGCTGTTAGTCATATTAGCTGCTACATACCCATTTTTGGAAAGTGCTCTATAGGAATGTAGCAATTACATTGTACGTTTCCTCAAGGAATGCAAATCAGTTTATGACTATTATCTGATTCATGTGAAGTAAAATAGTTTTTCCTTTACTTAAGATCCCAAAGTCTATTAATTGAAGGAAAAGTCTCTTCATAGGCTTTTCCAATTCAGGACAGCCAATCCAAAACAGGCCCGAAAACTGCTGCATTGTTCTGATGTTCTTTGGGCAAGAAATGGAAGAATAGCACACCTGAAAGAATTGTGATTTTACACGGTGCCAACTATTACCATAAACCATGTGTTATGTGTGTTTAAAGGGAACTGAAACCCAGCCCAGTTTTCTGCTGGGCAAATGTTTGCACTGAAGAAAGCAGCGATGTAGCCACGAACAACCCTTTCAATATGATGCATATTTTTGTGTATCCTCTTGTTTTATTTTATGAGTGAGAGTTCTGTAGAAAATGAAAGACATCAAAATTATTTCAACCCTGTTTGGTAGTAGTACCCTGTATACTAGCCTGTGACTCATTTGATAGGAATTATTAAACACCCTTTGTTCAGAAAAAAGGGGATTCAAGACTTCCTGTAATTAATATACTTGTACCATTTTAAGAAAAGTACGTGCTATGTATTTATATGTTAAAGCACCAGGTAGTATAAAAATATCGTTGAAGTGATATGTGATAGCTTTCAGAATTTTGGCATTTATACCATTGCTTCTACAAAGCATTATGCTGGTAATGTTGTTTAGTGATAACTTTGATTACTAAAGACCTATGAGATTTTTCTTTCTTTTTTTTTTTTTTCCAAATGGGCAGTATTCATATTACACATAAATTGCAGTAATGGAAAAAAATGAAAACTATTTTGCTATAGTCTGGGAAAAATTTTGTTAAATAATGTTATTATATGGGTCGTTGATTTCTTTAGAGTCTTTTGAAGAGCATCCAGGCTATTTCCATGCTTTGTTTATATGGGGATATGGTTTAAATAAAAGAATGATCTGAACTATTTTTGAATTAAGCCAAATATTTATCTTATGGAATTATTGATAGAAATTTTGTCATGTTCCTTGAAAATCATGACATGTTTATGGGGATAGCAATTTTCTAGCCAAAACCTTACTCATGAAGTTCAGTTCTCTGACTTAAGAAATGATTGTCCTTTTTCTTCTGCTTTGCCGTGGATATTTGGCATAAGCCTCAAAGAGGCTGGGTCCAGATGAATGTATACAGTCTTTCTGCTATGATTGAATATAGGGACATGATGTATATTGTTTTCTATTCTTCAACAGATATCTGACTGTCTGTCTACCATGGGTCAAACACTGTGCGGGGTACTAGGATGCAGCAGCGACTATAGCACCATCTCTGCCCTCTTGGGAGATGGAGTGATAGACCAAACCCTCTTCCCTCAGTCCCCTTCCTTTACCTACCTAGCCCTGCCTCTTATTACAATGCCTATCAGTAAAGTAAACTGAGGAGTAGATCACTGTGTGCCTTAGCCTTTCACTTTTGCAGAATCATGCCACTTACTTGGCACCCTTAGTGGTATCAGCAAGTATTGAAAATGTTGGGATATATACAGGATAGTGTTGTGCTGAGGGATTGTGACGAGGATATGTCCTTAAGGAGGCTGGCAGGGTGCTTAGGCCACATGGAGTCACGGAGCAGATATTTACCAAGTCACGCTATGTGCCCAGCACTCTGTTGGCTGTTGGGAAATCAATAATAAACAAGATAGAGATTGTCTCTGTTCACGTTACATAAATAAATGCCACATTTCAAATTATGACAGATACAGGGAAGGGTTCGAATCTTCTGGCTCCTGCTTCTTATCCCTGCAGGATGTCCAAGTACAAAGCCAAATTATAATTCCTTGGTTGCTCTGTGATCATGGAAATAGAGGGTTAATGGGTAGATTCTGATCTCTAACCAGCTGATGCTCCTTCTGTGTCCTCATATACATTAAGGGCTTATCTTCTTGGCAGTCCTAACGTTTTATACATATATCTCTGTCACAAAAGTTCCCATGGTATTTTAATTGTTTCATTTCTGCCTTTTGCAACTCAGACGGCGAATGCTTTCAATATAGTGATGTGTCTTTTTCATGTTAGAGTCCCAGTGTTTGGCATTTTAAGTAATGATTTTAAGTAATGAGTCCATTCATTTGAATATGAAAGTGCATATTTGTCTTTCTTTGTCTTTTAAGTTTTTGTTATCTAAAAATACGCCAAATAAATTACTACATTTTGGTATCCATTAAAGAAGATAGTAGCACTTAGCTCATTATATTACTGAGTAATCAGATGAGATCATGTATATGACATACTTTAACATCACTCCAGGTATTCATATAAGATCTCAAGAAATATTAGATATTGCTGACACTAAATAATACTACGTTCTCAATCTAATGAGGAAAAGTTGGACACATTTGTTTAATTATTTCTTTTATATAATCCAGGCTAAGACCCTATATGTAGGGATGTGTATATTTGCCTATAGTCTTGTCATATTTGATCCTACCTTTTCCCTTTTTCTTTTTTAAAGATTTTATTTATTTATTTGACAGAGAGAGATCACAAGTAGGCAGAGAAGCAGGCAGAGAGAGAGGGGGAAGCAGGCTCCCTGCTGAACAGAGAACCAGATGCGGGGCGATCCCAGGACCCTGAGATCATGACCCGAGCCGAAGGCAGAGGCTTTAACCCACTGAGCCACCCAGGCACCGCCCCCCCGCCTTTTTTTTTCTTTAAAGAGCAGAGATTGAAAAAACCCACAGTGCCTTGCACATAAATTAGCTAAAAAATGTTCAATTTTGGAAGGAAACTTTAAAGTTATCTTTTGGAATATGTTCATATTACGAATGCATACCTGGAAGTACAGGAAAAGTTAAAAATGTATGTAGATTGCTTTGGGAGGAATGAAGATACCGAGTAATATTTAAGAATTAAATATTTGTAGAAAATTCTTCCTGTCAGTATTATAGGAATCAGCAATACACTATGTTTGCCACTAGAAGGTGCTAGAGGGAAATGAAACCAGCTCCTATGAATGCTTTGTGGTATGTTTTTCCTTTTACTCTTGTTCTCTCTCTCTCTAGGTAATTTCCTATGCTCAGTGACAGGGTTTCATATGGTTTCAATACGATATCTATGAAGTTTCAGGGATTTGGGCATATGCAGAAACAAAAACAGATTCTTAATCTGTTTATTCACAAGGAAATAAACGGAAAAGTCTTTAGGAAAATAATTGTATGAATTATTTGAGAATGTAACATTCATGTAATTGATAATATTTTATATATCTCTTTAAAAATTCTTCTCCCATGTCAATTTTATGAAGAAATTTTGATTTATGCTAATTTAAATTTCACATCTTTCAAAGGTCAATTTATCCTGCACTCAAAATATGATAGAACTGAGAATGGTATTGTTGAATGTGTGATTCTAGAGTGCATTTCCTAATCTTGTAAGTAAATTCATTATCCTTAAACACTCTGCTGTCTTCCAACTTTCCTCAATATAAAATATTACCATGTCTCCTGTGTATTTTATTCGATAGTACATTTCAAGACAGTTTAAGCATTTAGGAGATGCTGGTATTAAAAAAAAAAATTCATTGAGGATTTTCTTTTCTTTCCCATTCAGCAACTATGACATGCTTCCCAGATTCCAAAATCCAGTGGCTTTGGGGGAAAAATGCTTGCATTTGTGAGTGAGATAATTTCCCCAGATTTTTTTTTTTTTTTTAATTTCATGTGTTGGGTAGAAATAAGGTAGTCTGAAGTGCAGTACTACAACTATACTGGTAAGATAGGACTAAAGGCAGAGAAAGTAGAAGTTACAGAGAGCTTACCTGCAAAACCATACAAAATTTGAAAAGAAAAAAAAAAAAAGAAGTGAAGTCTCCTGTACACAAATATCCTATTGTATTAGCTTCCTATCACTGCAGTAACAAATGAGCTACTGCAAACTAATGGCTTAAAATAAAAAAATATTTTATCTTACGATTCTGGAAGTTAGAAGTCCAAAATGGATCTTGTTGGGATGATATTAAGAATGCATTTTTCTGGGTGTCTCTGGGAGAATTTATTTCCTTGACTTTTTCAACTTCTAGTGGCTGTCCACAGTCCTTGGCTTGTGCTTCCCTTCTGTCTTCAAAACCAGCAGTGGCTGATTGAGTCTTTCCCATCCTGCTTTACTCTGACTCTGACTCTTCTGCTTCACCTCCCATATTTAAAAGACCCCTGTGACTACATGGGGGACCAACCAAATAATCCAGGATAATCTCCCTACTTTAAAGTCAACTGATTAGCAACTTTAATTTCCCCTTTCTCATGTCATATAACATTGGTTCCAGGGATTAGAATATTGATATCTGCAGGGAGGGAGTCATTTTTCTGCCTACCACATATCTTCTGTGCAGTTTTACAGCATTAGAGATCCATGTATATAATTTGTGTTTTGCATTTTTCACCTCTGGTTTGCATTTGCACACATTGACACTTTTTCTGTGTTTTTTTTTCACAGCTATAGAATACTACATTGCAAGAGTTTACTATAAATTACTTACCTCCTTACCTAATGCCCATTTCACCTATTCATAAGATATTTTTTGTGTACCAATTATGTGAGAGATATTCTGCAAAGAAATGTCATAAATAAGACAAAACCTCTGCCTTTGAGGAATTTATGAGAAAGGAAAGTAAGGAATTAATTAAAAGATTATTAATTAAAATTACAATCTAGCATGAAAATGAAGAATAGGGTGCTGTAAAAATGGAAAGGACATTCCTAATGTGGGGAGTCAGGTATGATTTCATGTGACAGTTAAGCTGGGACTGAAAGGATGGATGGATATATATGCTTTAGGAAGTGGGGCAAAAAGAAGAGCATGAGTAAAGGCCACAAATCCGAAAGCTGCTTGGCACATTGGAAGAATCTGAAGAAGTCAGACAAGTCTCCTTGGCTTAAGAAGAATGGCTTAAGATAGAATGGCTTAAGATAAAGATGGACAGGTAGGCGGAGTCCAGATCATAAAGACTTAACATGCCAGAGTTATAATATTGAACTTTGTTTTAAAGACAAAGGAAAGCTATTGACTGCTTTTAAGCAAAGGAGAAACACAGTAAGGTTGCATTCAAAATGATCACAGTGGCTGCAACACTAATCATGAATTAAGGGAACAGAAGTAGAAAGGGTAATGGGGGACTGTGTTGAGAAACATCTATAAGTTTGTTAATGAAATGGATAGTCAGTGTGGCAGGAATGATTGGAGGGTTGATTCCATTTACTAGAATAGGTATAGACAGAGAAGAAGCAGTTGCAGTAGGAAGATTTAGTTCAGCCTTGAATACTGAGTTTAAGAGGCTTTTGAGTCATAAACATGGAGGTTCAATGGAGAGTGTAGTAATTTATTCAATGTCTGAGAGTTTATTCTGGGCTGGAGCTCCATCTGTAGGAGTCTTTAGTCAATGGAAAGCAAAAATAAGCATAGCACTGAAGTAAAGAGAGGGGAGAAAAAGGGTTGCTTCCTATTTCAGGTCTTAAGAAGAACAAATAACGTATTTTTTTCCAATAACATATTTTTGCATAAATATTTGACTATTTTTTTATCATTTAGAAGTAAAATTTGATTTACGTAATATTGGAGGTATAAATATTTTAATATTGAACTGAAGCTTACATGGCAAATAGGCAGACAACATTAGGGAAAGGCATTCCAGGAAGAGAGAATGGCATGAGCAAGAGCCAAGAGGCATGGAGAATGTATATTGTTCAGCAGAGTTTGGAAGTATCAATATGAGGAATGGATAAGAAATTATGCTGAAGTATTTAGCCAGGGGCCTGGTTGTAATGGGTTTTTTTACGTAAGAAGAATTCAATTTGCTTATACATGACTAATATTTACTTAATACTTACTATGGAGCTGAGTTTTTTCTAAGAATTTCACACTTAATAAATCAACAAGTCTGTGAGGTAATTACTATCATTGCTCTCATTTTATATCTTAGATCACTAAGGCCCTGAGAAAGTAAGTAACTTACCCTAGTTACATAGCTGAGGTGGGGCACCTGGGTGGCTCAGTCAGTTATGCATCCAACTCTTGATTTCAGCTCAGGTCATGATCTCAGTGTCCTGGGATCAGTCCCCTTGTAACGCTCAGCCAGGAGTCTGCTCAAGGCTTCTCTCTCCCCCTCTCCCTCCACCCCTCCCTTCCTCAAAATAAATAAATAGATCTTTATATACCTGGGGAGTTGTGCTGGGACTCAAGTCCAGGGAGTCCGTATTACATAGTGGACAACCACTTTTGCCCAACATTCTTATGATTACTCTTTTTGGGGGAAACTACTCCCTTGTTCATTCTAATGAGGGCTGGCAATCATCTCCTTTCCCACTGGTTATCAGAGTTGGCAATGAACTCTAGTTGGCCTCATCAGTATCTTTCTTTAGGATTTTAAAAATTGGAAATAAAGGAGTAGAAATCCTTGCTCCTCTGGTAGTAGAGCTGGTAGAATGTATACTCCAGATTGAGAGTGACTGTCATTCCAGTTTTGTGGACATAGTTTAGTTCAAAAACCTGATACACCAAGAAAAGCAGGGAAGAGACCTAGTGAGTCTTTTGTGGTTTTGTTTGTTTGTTTGGTTGGTTGGTTGGTTTAGTGAGTCTTTTGAAGTTCTTTCGAATCAACCTGTGATTCATTCCAGTGCAATGGGGGCAAGGGTCCTCTTTCAGCAATTCAGTCATATGAATAAAAAAAAAATGCCTTAAGTTGTTTGATTTGGTTACTATGGCTTGTGAGAAAAAATGTTGCATTACTTTTCAACAGGCAGTAACATGAAGATTTGTGTTTAGGAAAGCTCACTTTGCAATAATATGGAAAGTGTGAGACTAGAGATAGAAAGAATATATTTAGACTATTTTGGTAACCCAGGTAAGTTCATGAAAAAATGAACTAAAGCATTATTAGCATTGAAAATAGAAGGGAAACAATTATATAGAGCTTATTAATTCAATTATACCTATTGAATTTTTTTATTAGATTGAGAAGGATAAGAGAGGTGGAAGAAATACCTAGATCTTTAGCCTGAGTAGTGAGTTGGAGGCAGTAATGGCTTGAGGGTAGAGGGTGAGTCCAGTTTTGTATATGATGTCCAGAACCCACTTGTACATACTGATGTGCACAGAGGCCTAGGCTTGATATACATAGGTTTAGGTGTATTGGTCTCAGAATGCAGAATGTCATTATTGATCCTTACTAAAGCAGCTTTAGTGGCAAGAAAGGGACAGAAGCCTGATTTCATAATTGGAAAGGAAGAGGAAGTCTTCTACTTAAACATGGAAGATTGAGTTCACATGTTTATTTTTATTTCCTGCGAAATCCAACTAAAATATTAGCAAAGAATAAAAACCTTCAAGTAAAAGAGATAGAGGAGGATATGAGTGAGATCTGTGGAGAAAAAGGAGCCCTTGTGCTCTGATGGAAGGAATGCAAACTGGTACAGCCATTGTGGAAAACAGTATGGGTGTCCCTCAAAGAGTTAAAAATAGAATTACCATATAACTCAGTGATTTTACTGCTGTGTACTTACCTGAAGAAAATGAAAACGCTAATTCGAAAAGATATATGTACCTGGGGCGCCTGGGTGACTCAGTGGGTTAAAGCCTCTGTCTTTGGCTCAGGTCATGATCTCAGAGTCCTGGGATCGAGTCCCACATTGGACTCTCTGCTCAGCAGGGAGCCTGCTTCCCTCTCTCTCTGCCCGCCTCCCTGCCTAATTGTGATCTCTCTCTCTGTCAAATAAATAAATAAAATTAAAAAAAATATATATGTACCTCTATGTTTATTGCAGCATTATTTACAATGGCCAAATTATGGAATCAATCTAAGTGTCTATTGATAGGCAAATAGATAAGGAAGATGTGGTATAGATATACAATAGAATATTATATGCCATAAAGAATAATATCATGCCATTTGTGACAACATGGATGGATCTAGGGGATATTATGCTAAGTGAGATAACTGAGACTGAGAAATACAAATATATGATTTTACTCCTATGTGGAACCTAAAAAAAAAAAGAATAAATGAATAAACAAGAAGAAGAATCAGACCTATACAGTTAACAAACATGGTTGCCAGAGGGGAGGTAAGTGGAGGGATTGGCGAAATAGATGAAGGGGAATGGTAGATATAAGCTTCCAGTTGTGGAATGAATGTCACAGGAATAAAAGGCACAGCATACAGGATATAGTCAATGACATTTCAATAGCATTGTATGGTGACATTGTATGGCTACACTGGTGAGGGTAGCATAACATACAGAGTTGTCGAATCGCTATGTTGTACACCTGAAGCTAATGTAACATTGTCAACTATACTCGGATTAAAAAATTGAAAGATATTTCAAAAAAATGCATGGTATTGAAATTTTACCACACACATCACTTACAGTCCATCAGATCAAGGGAATAGATCAAGAATGAAGATAGCATGGCATTCATGAATGAAGAGATCTAGCCCTAAGAGTGGTGAAGGTAATTCCCAGAAAAATGAAGTTGAAGACAAAGGTGATGCCTGTATACGAGACTAGCGCGTCAACCAGTCTGAGTAGGGGGAGGGCTCGAGAGGAAGGTCTTTCAAAGGAAAGAAAAAGTTGAAATGATGGATGATCTATCCTATGTGCTGTACCTCAGAGATTTATAGAAGAATTAGGAATACGGAAAACTATGCAGATTTTTAAAAGAGGAAATTAATTCCAAGAGAAACAAAACATTGTATAACAGAGTAAATGAATTTATGATGTGATACATGACCCAGCAGTAAACACAATTACTTAGTTACTGTAATATAAACACTGAATATTGATTTCCATCCAAACTATGATTGGAGAAAGCTCACAAGGGAGTAAAATTTGGACTGAGAGAGAATCATCCTCTTCCATATAGGTATTCAAGAGATTGTTGAACCTTGAAATAGTAAATAGCGTGGATATTGTTTGTACATTTAAGATAAATTTTAGGAGAATGACTAAACGAATTAAAATAATTGCCTTTAAGGAACTGATCTCATTGATGACACAGAGGACCGCTGTTCTTATTAAAATATTTCTGGTGGTATTTAACTTTTTAGAAAGTTTGCGTCTAATATTTTGAATATAAAATTATATTTATATAATAGTAATTAAAAATTAGAGAATGGGGGCGCCTGGGTGGCTCAGTCAGTTAAGCATCTCACTCTTGATCCCAGCTCAGGTCTCAATCTCAGGGTAGTGAGTTCAAGCCCCATGTCGGGGTCCATGCTGGACATGGACCCTGCTTTAAAAAAATAAAATAAAATTTAACGAATGGATGCTTGAGGAAGTGGGGACTACAAATGTAGGACGACAGTAGATAGAATTAAACTGTGAGGGTCAGATGAAAGAGAAGTGAGGAACAATTGCTGCACTTAGCATTGACGGGAAGGCTGATTTTAGTATGGAGGGGTATGAATTGGTGTGGTGTATTGAATACAGAGACTGAGGCTGGGTGGCCCAGCCTTTAAGCGGCTGCTTTCGTCTTGGGTCAAGATCCTAGTGTCCTGGGATCGAGCCCCGCATTGGGCTCCTTGCTCAGTGGGAAGCCTGGTTCTCCTTCTCCCATTCCCCCTGCTTGTGTTCCCTCTCTTGCTGCGTGTCTCTCTGTCAAATAAATAAATAAAATCCTAAAAAAAAAAAAAAGAATACAAAGACTGAAATATTAGAAAAGAAGAGAGTTTGAAAACAAGGCAAAAAATGAAAGAACCCACAAATTAAATTTCCTGAGTAGTAAAGTTTGCATTGACATCACCAAAAATGATTGGGAGTCACTGCAAATATATATTCTTCTTCTTTACCAGAGCTTCTGGTGCTTTCTTCCCACTCCCCCACAAACTCAGTAGCCTACTCTGCAGCCATGTGCGGAAATGATGAAGTTCGGCTGTATCAGTTGATGAAAATTTCCAGAAAAAGGTTATGGCCTTGAAATGGAACGAAGATCAGATAGGGAGCGATTTAGGAAGGGAGCTGGACCTTCACGGAACTTGAGAAGAATTGGACTCAGAGAGTACGTTCCTATACAGAGGGAGATTTGAGGAGAGGCTCTTCTCACTGCTGCTGAAGGTGCCTCCATGAGGGGGTGACACCAAACTGCAGGACCTCAACATTGCATCTAAGTTGCTTGATTATCTTTGTGAAATACTCCCCAAACTTGCATAGAATGCAGCACTTCCTGTCGGTATAATTACATGGAACGTAGGCTGTATGGTGCACATATAAAAGATGTATGTGATAGACTGGTAGAGAAAATCTGTAGACATCAGAGAAACTAGTCCATGAAGAGCCTTGTTGTCACATCAAAAACCTTGAGGCTTTAACCTGATAGCTAGAAGGATCCATTGAAAGATTTTAAGTGAGAAAATAATGTGACTGGATTTGTTTCAGAAAGGTTCTCTGACATTGCAGAAGATTGTTGGAAAGATCTGAAGAGGGGATGCAGTGATGAGAACATTTAGGAGACTGACACTCAAGGAGGCACAGGAGGAGGGAATAAATATGAGTGACATAAGGAAGAGACATAATCAGATTTAATGGAAGATTGGAAGAGGGGAGGAAGGGTATGATTTCTTCATTTTTGGCTTGGGGAACTACGTGAGCACCATTCTCGTATGTAAGAATACCAGGATGAAGAGCATTTGGGAGACAAGGAGAATATTAGTTTAGTTTGAAATATATCAACTCCGTGTGACCTGGGAAACTGCTAGACAGAAATTTGCACAAGTGCTATGAGGATGAAAGTAAGGACCTGGTGCAGAAAATCTAGCCACATCTGTCAACTTGATAGATTCTCCTTTTTTAACATCCTGTCTTCCATGAACAAGTCATTTTTCTTTTCTCTGAATTCTTGTCTTTTTTGTTTGTTTGTTCTTTTTCATTTGAGTACTTAAATTGGTTCTGAGACCCAAATTGCAATCTATGTGTATAGAGGATTCTCATATACCTCCAACAAGCAGTTCTTTGATACCAAGAGGACACCAGCAGGGTATCCTAGAATTCAACTCTAGGTATCCTAGAATTCATCTGGGTAAATACTACTTACCCAGAGATAGCATCAGATTCCACAGGTTAAGAGTTCGATCCTAGAAGACTTTGCCCTGGCCCAGCCACCCCCATCACGCTGCCACCCCAACACACGTACACACTTCAGATGCAAGAGCCCAGGCTGTTACCTGTACTTCTGACCTACTGGCTATAGACTGGAGGTTCCCACAACCCCCTCCTTAGAGCTCAAACACCAGTTGCAATCCAGGTTGTTCCTTCTACATCTGACTGACTGGCTACAAATTAGAGATTCCCATGACCTCCTTTTGGGTTTGGTTAATTTGTTAGAGCAGCTCACAGAATTCAGAGAAACACTTCACTTACTAGATAACTGGTTTATGATGATAAGATATAACTCAGGGACAGCCAGATGGCAGAGATGCATAGGCAAGGTCTGAGGAAAGGGCCCTGGAACTTTGTATGACCTCTCCACGCATGCCATGCTCTCTCAGTTCCATGTGTTTGCCAACCCAAAACTGCTTCCTTTTAGGTTTTTATGGAGGCTTCATTGCATAGACATGATTGATTAAATGATTGGTCATTGATGATTGTTTCAACCTCCCTCTCTTTTCTGCGGAAGTCCAGGGGTAGGGCTGAAAGTTCAAACCCTCCTATCACGTGGTTGGCTTCATTGACAACCGCCCTCTTCCGTAGGTGTTTTCCAAAAGTCCTCTCATTAACTTGTCATTTTCCATACTTAGGAAATTTCAAGAATTTGGGGAGCTGTGAGCCAGGACCTGTGGATGAAGACCAAATACATATGAGAAATGTATACATTCATAGAACCAAATATATATTTCTCAAAAATCACAATATTGCAATATGTTTTTTTATCTTCATGATGAACTTGGAATCACAGGCCATGTCTGTTTGTCCCTCTAATCCCCTAAATTCCATGTACATGCTATCCACATGGTAGTTTTTAAGGATAATCTTAATATTAACATTAATATATATATAAATGCTGATAGCTCAATCTATACATGAGAAACGCTTGTCATGAAACTGAATTTTAAAGGTTTGTTTGATGACCCTTATAGAAGTCAGAGTTACAGCAATTAAGTTTGAGGTTTTCAGTTTGCGTATTTGGATATAATTTTGCAGCCTGAGCAGATGATCTACAACCTGGCCTCTAAGATCTGCATGCAGTAAATTGTAAGATGTACCTTATTTTTTATTTTATTTTTTTTAATCTCCAAATGTGGAAGGGATGAGTCAGCCTATCTTGAATTTTAAACTGCCAGTTTCAGGGATACTACACAACCCAAAGCCATGCCTCCAGGAAATTACTATTAAAAATATTCTCTGCTAGGCAGGGCCGCCTGATATGTCAAGCGTGGCCAGTTCCTTTAAGTAAAAACAAACATTAGGAAGAAAAAAAACCAACAGAATTACTACTAAAGACGGTGATAAGGTTACTTCCTTCATTCGCCTTTGAAAATCCTGTGTTTTTATTTTTTTTTCCTACTAGCCTTGATGTTTTATAAGAGTCATATAAAACTCATTTTACCAAGGACAAGAGGAAGTTGAATCAATTTTCTTTCTGGAAAAGCAAATAGTATGCAAATTGATGTATCAGTGTTAGTGAGTACACTGTGTCTATGTACTTGAATGGTATCATAAGCCTTCCTTTGCACAGATACCAAGAACATGATATTATTCAGATAACTGCATGTATTTAGACATAACAGGATAAAGAAGACATTTTAGACAAAATAAATGGAAAATTATGCAAAATTTGACAGGGTCTTTTAAAGTCTTGAATAAGACTATTGAAAACGATATTGAAAACAAGGACACTGGACATTTGTTTATAATATTTTAATAATAAGAGTGCTAGAAAATGATATTTACCTTTGAATATGAACACTTAGTTTAATTATTCTTAAATAGGATTTGGATTTCAATACACGTGAGTATGTGTAAAGAATATTATTAATAAATGAATTAACCTAAAGAAGAGTGCAGGCCATTATTTACAGTAGGAGCTCAACAATGGTTAGTGAATTGGAATGATATAAAGATAAGAAAGGACACATGTTAAACCCTCCTGTACACAGAAGATGCCCCCTAGTAGGAGTCCATTTTTGTCTTAGGTTGATTAATGACTTTCTTAATATTTAGGGTGATTAGTTTTCTTTTTATAATTTTAAATATTCAGTTTCCTAAATTACTAGAAATATTTTATCATTATTATCAGAAAAATTATATTTTGATTTGGAAAGACAGATCATAAAAACCTACTTCCTTACATGGGATTTTACTTTGAAGTTTGATTTTTCATACCTGTCATTTGAATTTGCTTTTCTAACTCCAAATACAACCATTCATAAAATGAAGTACTGTGTGTAGTAAATGAGTGAGTACCACTACTTCAGCTTGAAAGTGAAATCAAATCTTTAAAAAGAATTACCAAAATCACAATAGAACATTTCAGAACACCGCCATTCATAGGTTTGACTAGTTTGCCTGTAGCCTTCTAATGTCTACACTTCCCATCTGCTGCCCGAAGACAGATCCTGAAATGAATGTATCAAGTTTGTTAGCAGTTCAGCTAACTTATGTCTTCTTGATTTGTATCTTCATTACGTTTTCAAAGACACTTAGGAAAATCTGTCATCGTTGTCATTGACCACTGTTATACTTGGTATGATATATCTAAGTAAACACTTTTCAGGTCATATGGATTAGAAGCTATTTTTTATTTGTTCAGTCTTACCAAATAGTCAAGTATTACTAAATCAATTTTCTCCCTGTGTAGATCAACATATACCACACGTCTATATGAGCGACAGATATGAAAACCCTTCCTTGAACCAGGGGCTGTTTTAGTTTTTTATTGCTATATGATAAATACCTCAAAACTCAATATCCTCAAAAAACAATCATCTGCCCTTAATTCTTCAATCTGGGTTAGGTTCAGCTGAATGGTTCTTCCTCCGGTCTTGCTGGTAGGAACTAATGTGGATGCATCCAGTTAGACTGGGGGCTGGGATCCACTTGATCCCTGGGACAATATAGCTTTTCTTTCTTCTATGAAATCCCAAGACCCCTCCATGAGGTCCCCCTGGTGGAGGTAGATGTACCTTCTGTGTGCCAGTTCAGAGTTCTCATGAGTGCAACAGTTTAGGCTTAGATTGTAGTTAGAGTGAAACACAGATTTACAGGGAGAAGACTCTAATAAGAACATGAATGGAATCTGTGGTTCATTGGGGCCACCGATGCCATACTGTTTTAAAGAAATTAAATTCAATATGTAGTATGTATTCTTACAGCTCTTGGGAGGCATTGTAGGTTACCATAAGAATCTTGGCTCTTTCCCAAGAGAGTGGGGTACCCATTGCCATGATTTAGGTGAATGAGTGACATGATCAGGTAGGTCTCTTGGGCAGTGATGGGGAGGATGAATTTCAGAAGAACAAGACTACTGTCAAGGAGGCCAATTCAAAAGTAGTGTGATAATATTTAGGTAAGAAGTGGTTTGAGCCTAAAATTAGGCTGCTCTTTTTTTTTTTTTCCCTCCTAAAATTTCCTTCAGCCTTCTTTTAACTCTGGGAGAGGGTGAAGAAATAAAGATATGGGGGGAAAGAAAAATTTAGTATGGTTCTTTGTGTGTTAACGCTGTCCACCCGGAGGAGGGAGGCAGAGGAAACTTTTTGTTTTTAAAAAGATCTGTTGACTTTGGTGTTTCTTTGGATGTATAGGCAGAAATATGTACTAGTCACATGGCTATGTGGGTTTGGAACAAGAGAGATCTAGAATGGTGATCTCTCAGCAGTTGTTAACTTAGGAGTTGTTAGTATTGAAATAGTTTTTTGAAGCCTTAGGAGACATTGAACTCAACCGAGGAGCCTTTACAGCAGTGCTTTTTAAGGAGGAAGGAAATATATCAGGATTCACTAGGGGTCATTTGCAAACTCTACATTCTAAAACTCCGCCTTGCCTCGGAGTATCACAGGGGTGGAGAAAGAAGCATGTATACTTAGAAAAAACTCCCAGGTGCTTCTTTTATATGCCCTCTCTCCCAGGGGATGTGGGCATTTGTATTGTTTTAAAGACTCTCTGGGAGATTCTGGTATATGCTCAGGTTTAAGGACTAAAGGCAAGTGAAAAGGGAAGAAGGGTGAGCATTCCATCTGAGGAAACAAAAGTCAAGGGACCAAGGCCAGACCTGGTACTGTTATCTATAGATGGCAGGGAAGGCCAATGAATATTAGCAACTTTCTCAAAATAATGACAAGCTTTTTAAATATGTGATTTCAGGGAAGGACTCATAGCCATTAATTGGACTTTTCAGCTATTAGTAAACCCTCTGCCTGGAGGAATTCATCAGCCACTATTTTTCTGATACAGGTGTTTCCAGTATTTCCCATTGATTTGATGATTGAGTCTGACCATTTTCTAGAAAGGTTCAAACGTGTTTTCCTGTGTTTTTCTGTAGTTTCCTTTTTTTTTTTTTGGAGTTTCCTTTTGGGTGAAAGTCAGTTTCACTACCTCTCCTCAATTCTGCAGCTTTTGCCTTGCTAGCTCTTCTCTCTTCTCTTCTCTTGATATCCTGCCCCATCCTTCTTAATGTGGGCATCCTTTAAGAATATTTCCTGTCTTCCACTTATTCTTCCTCCTGAGTTACCTGAATGTATGCTTTAACTTCAGGTTCCTTCTGTTTGTTCTGTAGTGGATCTCTCATAATAGGCAGTCTAGTCCACTTCTGGATGGATTCTGGATTCTACCAAACATTTAAAGAAGAGTTAATACCTATTCTTCTCAAGTTGTTCCAAAAAATAGAAATGGAAGGAAAACTTCCAAACTCATTCTACCAGGCCAGCATTACCTTAATTCCAAAACCAGACAAAGACCCCACTAAAAAGGAGAATTACAGGCCAATATCCCTGATGAACATGTATGCAAAAATTCTCAACAAGATACTAGCAAATCGAATCCAACAGTACATTAAAAGAATCACTCACCACAATCAGGTGAGATTTATTCCTGGGTTGCAAAGGTGGTTCGATATTCACAAATCAATCAGCATGAGACACCATATTAATGAAAGAATGGATGGCAAATCAGATTTAAACTGGTGATTATGGAATTCTCTTTATTTGGCTTTATTTAAAAATGTCTTCTAATGTTCATAATCTTGTTGTCTCTTTTTACCTCTTTACCTTTTTAATTGGTCAGTTAGTAGAGTGAAAAATGCCAAGTGTTGCTCCTTCTACTTTAACTTATCTGTATTTCAGTTCCTGATCTGCAAATTGGAGAGTTGCAGCATTTTCCTCATAAGGTCGTTGGGAGAGTTACAGAAGGTATTAGATATAGGGTACCCTGTGCACTGATGGCCATTTAGTGGATGCTCTGTACATACTAGTTGTTATCACTGGTTCCTAATGACACCTCCCCTTTTCTCCAAGTTTATCAGCTTTTCTAAATAAATTCACCAAATTATAATTAACGGAAGCTAGACCTAAAAGTGTGTAAGTGGGTGCATACACAGGCACACACACAGATACATTTTGATTTGGGTGATGGTTACACAAGCATGTACACATGCCAAAGTTTATTGAGCTTTATACTTAAGATGTACGCATTTTCTAGATGTAATCATACCTCAATAAATTACTTGGGGGAAAAAGTGTAATTGGAAGTAGAATAGCAAAGTGGTTAAGATTGTGGATTCTGGAACTGGATTTAGGTTCAAATCTTGACTTGAGCACTAATTAGCTGTGTGATTTGAGGTGAAAAATTGGCCTCTGTATTTCAGTTTCCTCTTGTTAGAGGAAAATGCTTGTTGATAAAAATACTTGTCTAATAAGATTGTCATAAACATTACAGGGAGGTAAGTTAAAATAGTGCTTGGCACATCTTACATAGCACATAAATGTTAACTTCTAATTATTTTTTGATATATTTTCTTAAAATAAGGGCATTACACATTTGTAAATATGTATCATTTCCTGTGTAATCCCATATCTTTACTTAGTTAGCATCTTTTTTGATGCAGAGAAAAAAGGTTTTATACTTTTTTGAAGCCTCTGTGTATGTCTAGCATTTAGACATAAAAAAATAATGTAGCATTTTTTACATTTATTAAGAGGAAATTTACATTTACTAAGAGGAAAATCATCATTCATTGACTAAGTGGACATTGACTGGTAAGATCATACTAGATCAAAAAAAAAAAGAAAAAAAAGACAGTTTTTATTGGAAAAACTGATTAAATCGAGTATTACTAACTAGTAGTGAAAATTGTATCTTACTGACTTAAACCAAATCCACCCAAAGTATAACTATTCCTTTAACAGCAAATTTAAAAATGTTACAAAAATAAGTTTGTGAGAAGTAAACAGATTTTATTTTAACCTCAACTATTCTACTCAACCTTTCAGATCCCAGAAAATTACAGTAATAATAAATTGGAATAATGTCAGATGATGGAAAATTCAAATCCACATGGATAATTGTCTCTTATAAGTAGAGACTGGCTACGGTTCTGGAGCTTTAAACATTAAATCTAAAAGACAAATGTCCTACTGTTGTATAATGATTAACGCAGCGACTTTTTTCAGTATAATTTTAAATTATTTAAGTCAAATTTTAAAACAAAGTGTAAAATCTGATTTAACAGTCATCTGTATTAGAATAATGTCATCAATGCCTTGAAAGAAAATTTATATCAATTATAAGTTGATAGTACCCATATTGTCAATTAATAACGTTGTCTATTCTGTCAGTTATACAATTCAAAAAAAAGGATGACACTTTATTTCCAGTTTTTGGTTAGGAACTGATAATTACCATTTATTGCCTACCAATTATTTTTCAGTTCCTATTCTTGGTAGATTTTACATGTCTTCTCTTTTTAGAACTTTTGCAATGTAGTTATTACCTCTATGTAGACATGAGAAAACTACATTGTATCACTAAATTTAAAGCTTAAAATATGCAGAGCACCTGGGCGGTATAGTCAGTTAAGTGTCCTCTTGATTTTGGCTCAGGTCATGATCTCAGGGTCATTCAGAGTCTGCTTGTCTCCCCTCCCTCTGCTCTCCCCCCCACTTGCATGTGCTCTCTCTGAAATAAATTAATAAATTAAATCTTTTAAAGCTTAAATATGCTTCACTGAATCTGTGGATTTTTCCTCTTTAATGTGACATTTCTAATATGTAAAAAACTGGTGCCGAGTATCAGAATGTTTTAAACATTAAGAAAATAGCCATTTAGAAAGTGATTAGATGATATGTAGCAGAATAAGGGCGATTATAGAAGTCAAAACATATATTATTGTTTGGAGGAAACCTGATTTTGAAAAAAAAATCTATAAGAAAAAATATAAGCTGTATATTGGACTGAGGGTTATTCTTTTACAAATTAACTTTGAAATGATATGTTAAATAGTTCAGTTTGAAAAAAACCAAAATCACAATGGAATTAGAACACATCATACATTCCTAAAGGCATATTTTCAGTTAAAGGAAATATTTCACTCTTTGTACTATAATGCCAAATGCCATTCTCCAGTTAAGACCACATCTAGAGTACTGGATCCATCCATAAAGGACATTTTCTAAAAGATGAAATGGAAGGGTAAGAGATCTTGAATGGTTTCCAGTGAGGAGAAGCTGCTGTGATTGCCCTGGAAAAGAGAAAGCTTATCAGTAGGCTTCAAGAAGGCAGAAGTAAAACCAATGGGTGAATAATGCTGGAAAGTGAATTATGGCTCCTGGAAGAGAAGCATCAACTCTTACTAACGGTATCCAGCCATGATGCAAGCTGGTCTGCAAAGAAGTGAACTCCCAAATACTGTGAATATTTCAGCAGAGCGATGTCATATCAGGGATGCGAGGACCAAGGATTCCTTCTTGGGAGAAAAGGACTGGAAGAATCCTGAGCAACTTTCTGGCCCTTAGTTTTTCAGACAAAAAGAAATAGTCAGAAGTTTGGCAGGTGGAGTATATGTTATCAGGGTAAGAGAGTCCAAAAAGAAAGATAGCGAATGGGGAAAGTATTCCTTAAAATATCATTCCTCACTGGCTGTAAAGATTGGGACTATCATTGTTGATTTTCAAAATAACATTAACAAGATCCAGTTGGCAGAGATGGTAAAAGAAAAGAAAGTGAGAGGGACGCCTGGGTTGCTCAGTGGATTAAAGCCTCTGCCTTCGGCTCAGGTCATGATCTCAGGGTCCTGGAAAAGAGTCCCGCATTGGGCTCTCCGCTCAGCGGCGAGTCTGCTTCCCTCTCTCTCTCTGCCTGCCTCTCTGCCTACTTGTGATCTCTCTCTATCTCAAATAAATAAATAAAATCTTAAAAAAAAAAAAAGAAAGTGAGAAAGAAATGGAGAAATAGAACAAAACAGAACCTAAAATATGATACACTTAGCAGTTTCAATTTTTTTTCCTCACCTATGTCAATTTCTTCATTACTCTCCATTGTTATATGTATAATAATCTGAGGTTTGGGGTGTAGGATGTTGCTAAGCTATTAATTTCTATATGTATACATTCTATACATATGTACTTTTAGCTTTTTGTGCTGTTTTCAATTTTGTTTTTACCATTCTTACTACAATTAGACAACCTTTATTTCACTGGTTTTTATTCTCACTGCTAGCATTTCTTCTTTGTTCAAGATCTGTTACATTTGACTCATTTCTCAGTCACCTAAAGTACATGTTCTAGTAGTTTGATAAATGTCTTTCTCTTACCTTTGTATATGAATAAAAATGTGGCTAAGTAGAAAATTATTGGTTGGCTATTAAAATTATAGGCATTGCTCAGTTTTTTTTTTTAAGGAATTAGGTTTTACAGATGAGCATGATGAAAAATCAGTGCCTTTTTTCATTGCTAACTAATTTTTTATGACTTCATGCTTCTTGACATTATTTGATCTTTATACAGAAGAAAATCTAAAAAGTGGCTATAACCTCTTAATTACTTTGATTTTATTTGTTAAAAACACAGTGTTCTCTTTTGATCTTCAAATACAGCTTCATGAGTTTCCTTTCATAATTATCACTTATTCTTCAATAAATATTGAGAATCTTATTGCTTATTTTTCTGGTTTCTTCACTCATTACACGTAAAAATCTTTGATTAGTGATCTGTTGTGCATCCTCTATATAAATTCTCCTCCACCATAATGTTTAGCTCTTTGCTTTTTTTCTCTCTACTTTGAGGTTTTCAAGTTTAACCTCTATGCTATGGTTTTAACCATAGCATGAGTTGTGCTCTTAATTCAGCTGGTACAATTTTAGTATCCTTGCAGCCCTTCCTCATTGAACTAGATTATCTCGTTTTATTGCCTTCGCTAGAGCAACATAAAAAGTACAACACTGTTATAAAATTAAGTGTATACCTCCCATGTGAACATAGCAATTCACTCCTAAGTATTTACCCAAAGACAAATGAAAGTATATATCTACAGAAACACTTAGACTCAAATATTCATAGATACTTTAGTCAGAATTTCTAGACAGTGGAAACAGCCTACATGTGCATCAGCAAATGAATGGATGAACAGAATGGGGTATATCCATAAAATGGGTTAGTACTCAGCAATAAAAAGAAATAAATGGGGTTGCCTGGATGGCTCAGTCAGTTAAGCATCCAACTCTTGATTTCTGTTCAGGTCATGATCTCAAGGCTGTGAGATCAATCCCCACATAGGGCTCTGGACTCAGTAGGGAGTCTGCTTAAGATTCTCACTGTCCCTTCCCTCTGTCCCTCCCCCTCCTAGTGGGTGCTCTCTCTTTGTCTCTCTAAACTAAATAAACAAATTAAAAAAAAAACAAACAGCTAACACATACAACAAGATAAATGGGTTAGAAAACATATTGATTAAAAGAAACCAGATACGAAAGAGCACATGCTATATAATTCCATTTATATAAAAGTTATTAAGGAACTTTCAAATTATAAATAAAAAATAAATCGGGGGTGCAATAAAAATTGTAGAACACGAGAAAAGAAACATCATTCTGAAAATTGACATAATAACCATATCTTTATAAGTCATTTTCTATAGAAACTAGGAGCATATTTTTAAAACACTAATCATCAGTGTAATAGGAGATTAAGAGGTGGAAACTTTAAGGAGAAATCAACTGAGATAAAAGGATAGCATTATTTAATGATGCATATTGATGGTTTGGCAGACTTAATATTATTAAGGTGTTTGCTGCCTTTACTTAAACTGATCTGTTGATCTATTAACCAAAAAAAAAAAAAAAAAAAAAAATCCCAGTAAAGACTCTAGCTGCTTTTGGTTGTGTGTTTTTTTCGAAATAGACAATAATTATTTAGGAATGCAAACCACTTAGAATAGGCAAAGGATTTTTAAATGGGTAAATAAAGCTATTTACTTACACTATTTGATTTTAAAACCTGCTATAAAGCTACAGTAATTAAAACAGTGTGGTGTGATGAAAACATAAATGTATAGACCAGTGGAAGGGAATAGAGAATACAGAAATAGACCTACAGATGGTGAATTGATTTTTGACAAATATACTAAGGGCAATTGATGGGTTAAGGAAAGATTTTTCAACAAATGGACCTCTAACATTTGTAGTTTTTGTTTTGTGTTTTACAGAGAACCTACTGCTCCCAGGCTGCAAACCTTTTTCTTTCCTTCTTTCTCTTACCTTTTCCTGCTCGGGCTTTACGCCCAAATAGAATATGAAAGACTGCAGTAAACAACAGATAGTAAAAGAAGATGGTACAAGTTTTCACATAATACAGAAATATCTATCTAGACCTAGTTTTCAAGGTCTTTAGTTTCTGAACACGGGGCTATAAGAGTGAGAAGAAGTGAGAAGCCTCATGTATAGCAAAAGGTTTCTCTATTTAATAAGTGAAAGTGTATACAGGACACTGATTCTTTCTCCGCAATCTAATTTCAGGGAGCTTGTAGAGAATGGAGCTTCCTAAGATTCTATGTATGTCTTTGTCATGCTTAGTTGTTTTTTGTTTTTTTTTTAAGATTTTATTTATTTATTTGACAGACAGGAAGGAAGAGAGCACAAGCAGGGGGAGGGGTAGAGGGAGAGAGAGAAGGAAGCTCCCCGCTGAGCAGAGAGCCCTCTGTGGCATGATCCCAGGACCGGGGGATCATGACCCGAGTCAAAGGCAGATGCTCAACTGACTGAGCCACCCAGGTGCCCAGTCATGCTTAGTTTTTGACTGTGATGTGGAGTTGTTGTTTTTTTTTTTTTTCCCAGTGTTTTTAATGGTAAATTGAGTTTTAAAAAGTAGGAGGAAGGTGTGTCTGGAAACAAAGAATAATATTTGAAATGTTTAAATATTTTCCTTCATATCAGAAATAATAATGGATTTTTGGAGATACGAACTTAAAAGAGTGCAGTGATTCTAAAATAAGTCTTAAGAATAACCTTCAGTGCTAGATAATTCCATCTTTCTATGTAAGATTTGCATTTCAAGGGATGAACAATAACTATCTCTACATCTTGTTTTGGACAATGAGGTGTTAAATAAGTGTGATGAGGAACTCTCTAATATAACCCTATTTTATTTGAAAATTAGCAGTCTAGGACTCAGGTGTTGTCCTTTGGTTAAAATCTAGTGTTGTAGTAATTTTTCTGATTTTAAGCTTATTGGACTTTGTCAAACAAGCTAGTAATTAAAATGAACACTTTTTTAGTGGCAAGCACTATATCTTTCATTCTTCATGTAACTGAGGCTATCTCCTGCCCTCTTATTAACCCAGTAGGAGTTTGGACCATTTAGCCAGATAGAAATCATTGACTCTCATGAAAGCTGGAAATATCTGAGTCAGTTGGATGGGTGAGAGAAAGACATTATGATAAAGGAGCAAAGAGCAATTGTTGGACCCAAGTGCCTAGAAGACTGGGGATAAGCCCCGGAGCAAAGATAAAATATATTGACTTGGAAAGTGGAGCTGAATGAAAGGATGTGTGCAAATGAAGCCAGCCACATCTTCGAGTGGGGAAGAAGGAGATTGCAAGATATTATCTCCAGGGATCGTGGTCTTCTCTAAAGTAAGGAGTGTTGAGTGCTTAGTAAATACTCCTTGAATGAGTTGAGGGCACTGAGGGAGGGAAGGAAGACAGACGATTTGAGGCTACTAGGAAAGTTTGAGGTCAGCTGTGGAGGAGAATGCAATCAAGAGTCCCATAGGACTAAATCAAAGGCTTGCTGAGTAATAGTGAGGTCTCAGTGGAGTTACATGCATATTCTAAGTGAAACAGGATGGCACTGTAACATTTCTGGTAGTCTTTGACAGAGAACAAAGAAAAATAAACTTCTAAAATAAATGGGACAACGGGGCACCTGGGTGGCTCAGTCATTGGGCGTCTGCCTTCGGCTCAGGTCATGATCCCAGTGTCCTGGGATCAAGCCCCACATCAGGTTCCCTGCTTGCTGGGAAGCCTGCTTCTCCCTCTCCCACTCCCCCTGCTTGTGTTCCCTCTCTGGCTATCTCTCTCTCTCAGTCAAACAAACAAACAAACAAACAAATAAATAAATAAATAAATTTAAAAATAAATAAATAAATGGGACAATGATGAACTCTCAAGTGTGTAAGAGAAAAGGGATCTGTATGGGAAAATGGAATAGGGATCAGGACAGCGCTTCTATGAAAACTTAGACTAGAAATCTATGTAGACTCCACAAGATTAGGTAAAGACCTAAGGTCAAAATATAGGAAGTTAGCAGGATGCCTGGGTGGCTCAGTTGGTTAAGTGTCTACCTTTGGCTCAGGTCATGATCCCAGGATCCTGGGTTCGAGTTCTCCATAGGGCTCCCTGATCAGCAGGGAGCCTGCTTCTCCCTCTACCTGGTCTTTCCCTTTGCTTATACTCTCTCTTGCTATCTCTTTCTTTCTCAAATAAATAAATAAAATCTTTAAAAAATATATATAGGAAGTTAGCCTAGGATCCATTAGTCAATAGCAGTAGCCTGATTTCCAGTTGGCAATCTGATACTAACAACAGTGAAATCACAATTAAAAGAAAATCTATGGTTGTAGTGGAGCTTCTACCATTACCCTTAGTTAAGATCTAGTCTGTATATTTTACCTATATCACACCTTGACAAACATTTTCTTATAGAACTAGATAGCATATATTTTTGGCTTTGTGGGCCATATTTTCTATCACAGCTGCTCAGATCTATCATCATAGCATGAAGACAACCTTAGTCAATATGTAAATGCATTTACATGAAAACTGCAGGAGATTTCCCAGAAACACTAGGAGATCCCCATTAGAAGTCAAAACAAAGAAGTCTCAGTGTAAGCAGTGATGTAAGTCCTTGTAAAAATAAACTGCCTAGCCTACTGAATGTTAAATAACTTTTTACAGTCTATCTACAGGTACGTATACCTCTGTGCCTGTTTGTAGGTGTGTTTATGTGTATATTATATTACATACGTAATACTGTTTCAGGCCTTAGGAGAAATATATAGAAATAAAAGAAATAATTTGTCTTCCAAGAAATGTCTGTCTGTTTGGAGAAAGAGATGGAGAGAAGAAGATAGAAGATTGGGGAAATAGAAATGATTATAAAATATCATGTAGTTGGGCAATGAATTACTGCTTAAAAAAAAGTGACTAATGACTTCGAGTACAAAATGCCTGTATACCAAGCAGGAGGAAGATTTCTCTGTCTTTGGACTTGAAATTTGAGATAGTAGCCAACTGGGAACTCTTTTTCTCACATACAGCATTTCAGTTACTCTTGTGCTTTGGAAAGACGAAATAATGACTCATTTTTCCAGGATTATCATTTCAACTGCTTAGTTCTGCTAAATGTCATATAGTCTGAATTGTTATTAAAGTTTGGAAAAACCTAAAAATTAAATAGACACTTTTTAGACTCAACTGCACTTTGACAGGTATGGGAATGTTCTCCTAAAACATTTGATGTCTTGAAAATAGTGTCTTGGAATATTTGATATAGACTCTTTTCTCTTCTACTTTCTTTTTTTTTTTTTAAGATTTTATTTATTTATTTGGCAGAGAGATAGAGAGAGAGCACAAGTTGGCAAAGCAGCAGGCAGAGGGAGGGGAGAAGCAGGCTCTCCGCTGAGCAGGGAGCCCGATGTGGGGCTCGATCCCAGGACTCTGGGATCATGACCTGAGCTGAAGGCAGACGCCCAACTGACTGAGCCACCCAGGCACCCTGACTCTTTTCTCTTCCTAAGTAAAAATTTTGCTGAATTATAAAATGCATTTATGTGAAAGTAGGGTAAGTCTGCTGATTATATTTTGTGAAGTTTTATCTAAGAAAAATAAAGACTAGCGGATAAATTCTATGTAGCGTTTGCCAGATTAAAACCATCAGTTTAAATTGTTAAACCTAATATTTTGAGAGTAATGAGTAGGTAGCTTGTAAAAAAAAAATGACAGTATTATAAATTTGTTTCATTTTGATATCATAGAACAATACATTAGAAGGACCCAGCGCTAGCATGTGCACCCCAATGTTTATAGTAGCAATGTCCACAATAGCCAAAGTATGGAAAGAACCTAGATGTCCATCAATAGATGAATGAATAAAGAAGGTGTGGTATATATATATAATGTAATATTATGCAGCCATAAAAAAAAAACCCACGAAATCTTGCCATTTGCAATGATGTAGATGGAACTAGAGGGTATTATGCTAAGTGAAATAAGTTAGAGAAAGACAATTATCATATGATCTCACTGTTATGAGGAAATTGAGAAATGAGACAGAGGATCATAGGGGAAGGGAGGGAAAAATGAAACAAGAGAAAACCAGAGAGGGAGACAAACCATAAGAGACTCTTAATCTCAGGAAACAAACTGAGGATTGCTGGAGGGGAGGGGGGTGGGAGGGATGGAGTGGGCAGGTGATGGACATTGGGGAGGGTGTGTGCTATGGTGAGTGCTGTGAATTGTGTAAGAGTGATGAATCACACACCTGTACCCCTGAAACAAATAATACATTATATGTTAATTAAAAAAAAAAAAAAGGACCCAGTGCTATCACTTCTTACTAGTGATTCTTCAGTCAAACACAATCTGTGATTCTTGATGGAAAATCACAGCATCAACTATTCAGTGTCATGGTGGTGTCTTTATAAAGCCACCTGAACCAGTTGGTTGACACAATCAACATACACGTTCCATTTGTGTGTTCCTTTACTCACTGTCAAATCTGATTTCCATTGTTCTAACTGACAGAAGATTGTATATCAAACTTTCAAGATTGTGGATAAAATTCCAATTGGCCTTATAATTGTGATATTAGTCCAGTGCTAGAAACTGTCCTACATTGCTAGCAATGAACTCTCAAGGCTACAAAGTGAAGTGGGAAAGAGTCTCCCACTACAGTCTCACCCAGAACTATTGAAAAGAGATGTTATTCTTTAATGATGACAGGCATGATGAGGGAAAACCTGATACGAACTACATTTCTAAAGAGACTGATTCAGACCCAACTGTGCCTCTGGACATCAGATGAACAGAGGGGAGATACAATTGTAAACAGAAAAGGGACGTTCCGTTTCTAACAGTTTTGTTATTTTGAGGGATGTGTAAGGATCAGACCATGAAGGGCTTGCCCTGAGACTGGGTTTCACATTACTTCTTTTTTTTTAATTATTAAAACTTAGGTGAAGTCATAAAAGATAATGTAATCAGTTTTGCAGATGATAGAAATGTGGGAGGGAGCATTGATAGGATGGATGAGAAAATCAGTGCACAGAGTTAATGGGTTGAGTTGACTGATTGCATCAAATTATGGGATTCAATTTAAACATAAATATTTTAAAAATCAATTTGGACAATTTTAAGAGAGTGAAGACAAAGCTATCTGGCAAATGATGCTTCTTAAAAAGGTTAAGCTGGGGCTTTTTTTGTGACTGTAAGGTTAATAGGAGCCACTAGTGTGAAGCAACTGCTAAAAGTAGAAACCTTAGACACAATAGAAACACAGTAAAGGTCAAAAGAAGTCACATCATACTCTATGATACTTAGGCTGGATCCACAGGCTTGTACTGTCATCTATGGGCCATGTTTTTAGAGAATACTTGATAAACCAGATTTGGTCAAAAGAAGCTGACCATTTCTTTTCAAATATTCGAATTGCCAGTGGAACAGATGCTAGAATTATTTTCTTTCAAATAAAAGCTTCAAGGAGCCGACTTGATTCCCCTGGGAAGTCATGGGCCCCTGCCAATCAAGAAATATAGTAAAGCGGATTCTTTGGTTTGGTAAACATTAAATGGAATAACTTCTGTTTTCCTCTTAAAAGTCGAAGATGCCACGATTATTTTAATATAGAAGAAAATTTTGAGAAAGCAAAAAGAAAGATAGCCCTGGGTAAATACCGAGATGAATATTCTTAGTGAGCCTTCTGTGCCTCCTAAAGTATGTTGTGTGGACCTCAGGTCTCCAGTTAAAGACTGAAGTGGACTTCAAGAACTGTGGTATACAGCAGCAAGTGGTAGAATAGCATATCACAGGGGATACCGTTAGCATTCAAAAGAGGTCAGAAATAGTGGCACGTGGACTTTATCCCAAATCAGGCAAACAAACAAAAAAGGCAAATCACAAAACTCACAAGAGATGATCGTATATCCACTTTGAAGTTTTTCAAAAACTAACAGGATTACAGTTTTTTACGTTATAGTTCACTTAGAATTGAAAACGAAGGTGCTTCTGGCTGCATGATTGCCCTTTTGATTTGCTTAGTGATTCCTACAATCTCAAGACCAATTGCAAGAATTGTCTAGAATTCCCTTTTTTGTTTATTTTAGAGTTGATGGGCTAAAGAGTTCTGTTTTTTGGTAGTTTCACAAAGATACAGTAGGTCTTAGTTTGAACAAATTGATCCTATTATTTCTTCAGAATCTATTAAGCATATGAAAGTTTAGTTTGGTATGGGGTTGGGACAAAGTAAACTGGACACTTGATAACAAAAGAGACAAAAAAGATGAGGAGTATGTTTTACCCTTTAGAAGCCTCTCTGCTTCAAAGATACCAGTCTTGTACAGAGCTGTCTTTGAAAGGATTCTTTTTCTCCCCCTCTCAAATCCAAATCCACCCCTGCCCAGACACACTCACAGATACATACATACTTTTCTTTCATAATCCAGAAATGTTATGTGAATCTGAGAATACATATTGTATTATTAAATCACGCAGTACAAATCACGCAGAACACGTTGTTCAAGTTTTTTTTTCTCTCACAACTGAGTTTATAGTCAGTTGTTCTGTGACATTAACACATTGTAGTTATTCTTAGTTTGTTATTAAAGAAAATATTGGAAATATTAGATATCTTCAGGGAAATTAAAAAAACAAAACAAAACATATTACCAGATGGGTGAACATTTATCCTTTCCAAGAATATAAAATTTGTGACTCATTTTTATCTTTGGTTTTCCACTGTAAAGAATGGGTGTCAGCTTCCTATGTAATTTTGATTTGTTTATCCAGCAGTTTTGTTTGTCCATGCAGTTTTCTGTGTGCCAATTGCGGTCGATATTTGGTTTCCATAAAAGGTATGAGTTTTCTTTGAGGCTATCTTTTCTTGCCATTGCCAAACCCACAACTGATGCACCATTACTTTGACTTTTGTTCTTAATTTAAACTTGGCGCGGATCCTCTTTTTGGTGTAAAACATGAAACAAACTCCATTTCGACATGGAGTCTGGGGAGGAAACTATTTGCCTGACATTCTCTAAAGGAATATATAGACGGATGTGTGTGTTGCTCTTACAGGGACAGAACTGCTACCTGAATGTGCCTTCATCCACAAGTTTCAGGGTTGGCACTGCTTTTAAAAACAGAAATGTAGGCAACGTCCATTTTTCTCAGTTTTTAGGTAAAAGCAAATAAATGCTCATCAAAATGTCTCAGTTTAATGGGATGCAGAACAATCCAGGAGAAACACTACCCTTAAGCCCAATGGCTTTTCTTTCTTTTTTTTTTTTTAAAGATTTTATTTATTTCACAGAGAGAGAGAGATCACAAGTAGGCAGAGGGAGAGGGGGAAGGCCCCCTGCTGAGCAGAGCGCCCGATGTGGGACTCCGTCCTAGACCTTGAGATCATGACCTGAGCCGAAGGCAGCGGCTTAACCCACTGAGCCACTCAGGTGCCCCAAGTCCAATGGCTTTTCGCTGCTGCATTTCTACAGGACTGGGTCAGGACTGGATAGGATTTAGATACAGACTGCCTGAGTTTGAATCCTGATTCGATCACTTAGGTACCTAGACAAGTTATTTAACCTCCCGAGTCTTTGTTTTCTGAACTGTAAAATGAGGTATCAAAAGTTTTGGTGTCACGGAACTTTCATAAGGATTAAATAAATTAAGTGACTCAGTACAGTGATTGACTCAGCGTGTTATTCTTCTCTTCCTCGTCTCTCGAAATTGAAAGTATGAGTACCATTCCTTTTTGGCAAGACTTGGGATTAGCATCTTTAAGGAATTAGTTTGGGTTATTCTGGCTTCATTACCCTTCTGCTTCAACTTGCCAACTCATTGACCTAGTCTTACAATCCTTATACAGCAAACAGAATGGTAACCCTGTGACTTGAAGGTGTTAATACACCTCTAAGATGTGAAACTTTCAATTATATTTTATGAATAATTTAGATTTTGTAAGCTCAGTTCATCCATATTTTGGAAAATTTTCAAGCTGTTTTCTGTAAGAGCTATGGTGAGGCTTGAAATTGAAAACACATAGAGATAGTTAAAAAGACTTCTTATCAACCATTACCTGTCACATCAATCCATTTTTTCGTATTTATTGAGTGTCTAGAACCTGCGGAGTGGAAAAAACTACTTATCATTTTCATGAGCTCCCTGCCTTGTACATTGTAGGCACCTAATAAAAATTTTTTTCAACTGAAGTTTATGACCAAGTTTTTTCACAGAGAAGGTTCCTTTTAAAATATTCTTGAAATCTCTTCTTTTTAAAGTAGATAACCAGTCAGAAGTGGAGAAGTAGCATTTGCTGAGCTTAGCAGTAGCCAAAAGCAAATTTCATCCCTAAGTCTAATGACAGCTTCTTGGATGCAGCTCGTCTGCATTTCTTCTGTCTCTCTTTTTAAAGACAATCCCTAGGTCTGGATCTACTGCTGATTTTGCAGTTTTTACTGGTTAGGTCATATTGAGAATGATGATAGCATTAAAAATGAAGTGTTGCGTTCTTTTTTATCCTTTGCCACAGTTTAGTAAAAGCAACAGAGAAGGGGAGATCCATCAGCATTGTTCTATAACACCAAACTCATTGCTTTTTAAGAAATGGCTCCAAAGTTGTGTGCATTACATAAAAAATTCTTGTCTAAAGCAAAATTGGTTTATAGACATGATGCCTGTCTCAATCAGTAGAGCATGCAACTCTTGATCTCAGGTTTGTGAGTTGAAGCCCCACATCGGATATGAAGCCTACTTAGAAAAATTGTTTTATAGACGAAGATAATTAGTGCTTAATAAGCTAATCATGCACAGAATTATATTTAAAGAAGAATTGAATAAGATGTTTTGCCATTCTACTCATGGTTCACTAAAAATGATCTGAATTTCTTTGCATTGATCAGAGTGCCATGTTTAGCGTCATTAAATTTCATGTAATTAACTGTGATTTTGAGATTTGGTAAATGGAAAAAATAGGGAAAAAATAGGCTGAGTTTGTTTCAGAAACAATAATTTTAGGTTTATCACTGAAATTATTCAATAAACACTTCTGAATGAGCTCTCCAAAGGCATCTCATAGGCATCTCATCATTCGGTATCACCAGAACTTTCTGTCAGCTTTATCCATTTCAAGCTCCTTTTTTAGCCACTTACTGAAGGTTCTTCACCTCCTCAAGTTGATACTGACAGAGCATTAGGAATACCAAAGCCCCCAGTCACATAGAACCAGTGTCAAATAAATTAACTGAATTATCTATTGGCTTAATTCCCCATTTGTACTCACATGGGAGAGGGATAACAACATATATGAAAGTGCTTTTAAAGCTGTACTCCAATACAAGCTATGGCTATTTTCATTTCCCCACATTGGATTATTATGATGACCTTCATTGCTCCTAAATTAGGACTATCTTACCTAGTCTAGTCTTTTTCTTCCATGATCTCAATTCATAGCATGCAGTTGTACCTCTCGATTTTCTTTATAGCCTAGACACTGGGGTTAATTTATTATCTAATTCTTGCCCACTAAAACTTGGACAGCTGCAGAAAGCAGGTTTCTAAATCACAATTTCTTGTTTCTTGCTGCTACTAAAACAGGCAGGAAGGCAACCCTGTTGACTAGTATCAGTGAGACTTTGTGAAATCCTCAGAAAATGTTAATGTTCATTTTGGCTATGCTTCCAATGAATTAACTGCTAATGTGAAACTTTGCCTGAATTGCTCATGAGACCAATGATTCTATGAGGTTTTACCCCTTGCTTTGGAGAGAAGTGTTGCCGGAGTCATGATCCTTATGATTCTGTTATTTTGCTCCTAATTTTGTACTAAACCCAAAGACATATTGATTATTGAAAAAATAAACAAAACTCATAATTGTTGGCATGAATAGAGAATCTTTTATCAGGAGATCGATATATGATATCCTGAATGATTTTTATCAATGTCAGGGTAAGTTTCTTTTCTGAGTTAAAAAATAAAAATCTTATAATGTAATTTTCCCTCATTTCTCAGTTAGTTGTAAAGAGGATAGGTAGACCTTTTCAAATAGATGTAAGCCTCACCATCTTGATGTATTTAAGTCTCTTCCTTTTTTCCTGAAATCTATCCTATTCACTAAGTCCTTTTTTTTCCTTAATAGACTATTCCTGACATTGATACTGATCTCTTGTATCGCAATTCATGATCTCTAGTTTATATTTTCCTAACAAGCCTCCTCTAAGGTATAAATGAAATGTATGACTTCAATTTATTCTAGGCTACAGGTATTTTGACCCCTTTGCTCATTCATACCTACTATGTATCAACTATGTGCTGGGCATGTGAAGGGCACAAAATCCTCTGCTTCTATCTGTTGACAGTTACAGTCTCCTTTTTGAGAAACTGTTGGATAATAAGCTTTAATGGTTTGAAATAGTAAGTCACATATGCAGGTATTTTAAATATTTAAAAATAAAAACATTTTTAAAATCTTCATATGTTTATAGGAAAGCATAGGGAAAAGTCTAAAATACTTAGAATGGGCTTTGGAGCAGAAATATCAACTTTTGAACCTTAGTGTGATTACTTAACAGGTACAAATCATACTTTTTGCATTCTCATTTTGTTCTCTCTGAAATATAGAGATAGCGAAAGTATCATTCTCATGATGGTGTGTGAAGACTATGTGAAATAATATGCAGAAAGACTACCAGCAAGTACATTCTTAGTGCATTGTGTCTTTTATTATTATTAATGTTATTAAAAACAAGAGCTTATGGGAAATTAAATAAAGTTACAAAAATTTGAAAACCATAAGATAGAATATTCTTTCACAATGTTGGCTCAGATGGTTTTTGAAGTTTATTAGTACCACACTTATTTAACTGTCAAATTTATTTTAAAATTTCAATTCTCTCTCCTATCTCCAGGAAGCATGTATTTTTATTTTTTCACCCAGTATGTTGTCCTACTTGTTATTCTAGACACGAGAATAAAGGAGTGGTTGGAAATGTCTCGATTATCTTGGCCATTCTCTTGTTATACTCAGTGGTGTCAGTAAAACAAGCTTCTTCAGGAGCTGTGTAGTTTATGAGTCTGGAATGTCATTTAAAAAAGAAATATCCATAACTCTGTATTTTATGGCTGAAGATTATATAAAGATTCTTGGTTGACTTTCTTTTGGGATTGAGTATTTCAGTAATGGTTTAAAATTGATATTCTGTATTATTCTTATTATATTATATTATTCTTATTTTCTTGTTTGAAAGTAAAGCATTCCTAATAATGAAAATGTAAATGTACTTTGGACGTCTGTGAGATACATGATATCCACAGATTCTCCCCATCTATATTTAGTTGGTACATTTTAGCTATGCTATTTATTTAACTGTTCTCTGCCATTTGAAAAAATACATATATTTGGGAGAATTGCCTCATTCCTGAAAAGACATTTGTTAGTCATTCAACTTGCTACTACTTCCATGAAGAAGACCTTGCAGTTTTCAAATTATTCAGCATTCATCTTTTACCTCTATTAGGTGACTCTTGTAAGTTTATGCAGCAGGAATGAATTCATGAAGTCACAGCTTTATATCTCGTCCATGTTAAATATTGTCTGAGGCTCCCCTTCGTCTTGGGACTCATGCCGAGGAGTTACTATTATCTAGGCCATGCCAAAATCATAGAAGATATATAAAGGGAGATTGTGAGAATCTATGCTGGCTCTTACAGCTTCTGCTCCCAGGAGGCATGGGTCTCATTTCTCTTCCCCTCACACTTCATTAGCCCAAATCAGTCACATGGCCAAGCCTGAAGACAATGAGATGGAAAGTATAATCTTCCTCTAGCAATGGGCCTGGTGGGATGGTAGTTGGGGGGTGAGGGTGGGCAGCAGAGGCTAGAATGGTTAAGTCTACCGTCTAACACACTAATTAATTACAGTCTACCCCACTACCTTAATATTGCTGTCTTTACACATCTCGAAATGTGCCTTTTTCTCTCCAATTCAAAACCATCATGTATTCATTTCTTAAACACATACTGAATACCAGCTGCTCTCTGTTCCCTATAGTAATTGTATAAACTTTAATAAGAAGGATCAGAAACTGAAAGAAAAACCTGTTGACATTCTTAACTCTTATTCTCTGTTATGTCTATACATGTTGAATAATTTTCATGTTTTCCTTGAAACCTTCTTCTCATTCACCTTTTATGATGCCAAATTTCAAATGACTCGGAGTTTTTAAGTAACAGAGATAGGATTGGAATTCTACCTTTTGATTTATTAGCTATGTGATCTTGGTCAAGTTATTTATTCTCTCTGATCTTCAGTTTCCTCAACAGTAAAGTGTAGATATTAGAACATTTGGGATTAAATTACATAAAAAATATGAATCACTTGGTGCAATGTGTGATGCGTTACAAATCCCTATGCAAGTCATATCTAGTGTCACTGCCATCAGAACCCTGTAAGACTTCTGATTTCACTTAGAATTAAAACAGAAGTCTTTTGTGCTGCAGACTCCAATCTGGCTCCATGACTTTCTCCCTTATTACTTCGCTCTAGATATCTTAGACTTCTTAATAACTCAAAACACACAAAGCACACTCCAGGCTTGGTGCCTTTGACACTGCTAATCCCACTGGAATGTTCTTTTTTTCAATATCTATGAAGCTTATCTCATCATTTTATTCTGCTTAAATACCATCTCCTTAGAGAGGCCTCTGACCACTCAATGTAAGATATCAATCCTTCTATCACTCTATTCTCTGACTTTGACATATTTGACTGTTTTGATTTCTCATCACTTTGGCATTCATATGTGTTTGTTTACTGGCTTATGATTTTTCCTCCTTCTGAAATTTAAACTTCATAAAAACAGAGACTGTTTTTTCCTTACTATTCACTGTAGTACCTACAATGGTACCTGGCCCGTACTAGGTGCTTCATTAATGATGAGTAAATAAATGTATCTTATAATCATCACTTAAGAGAATATATAATAAGACTGACCAGAAGGAAAAAAAATAGGGGCTCCATATCTTCTGTTTATCACTCTATACACAAAAACTGGCCTAGAAAAGATGATTGAGACATAATAATTGGATGTATCTATGTTCCAAGTCATTAACCAATTAAATGCAGTCTAAATAGTTAGAAACTACTGGCAATTTCTTTATAAAGAACTATAAAATATAAATAATGATAATACTTCCTAAAAGGATTTATTTTACGTGTTCTTTCCTAGATAGAAACTGATTTATTTGAAATGTAAACTACACTTAAACAGATAAGCTAAGGAGAGAAGTAAAATTGCTCTTTTCCTTGGAAAACAGATGAGAGAAAAAAAATCAAACAGTATTTTGAATCCAGAGCAAAAAACTCAATAATAATGAAGTTAACTTTATGATATTTGAAAAGTTTAATAACCTAAGGTTTTCTATTTGATAAGCTAAGATTTTTCATTTAAGCCAAAGTATCATTTCAACATATAGTCAATATAAAAATCATTAATGAAGTCATTTTTAATTCTAATTCTTTGAAATCCCATGTGTATTTATACTTACACATCTCATTTTGGATTGACCTCATCCCATGTGATTGGTTGCCACTCGTGGCTGGTAGCTACCATATTGAATATCACAGTTCCAATCTAACCTGCCATACTAATAAATAGGATGATTTCTAGGATGGCGTCTTAATCCACTACTCTGTTGTTCGTTGTTTTTTTTTTTTTAAGTTTAGTAGGAAAAAAACAATGTTTCATCATTTTTAATTTCCATTTTTGATTAGTAGGAAGATTTATCATAAGTATAGTTATTGAGAGCCACCTATGTACTAGGATTATTGGAGTTGCTTTATAAATGTTCTCAAGCTCTTCACAAAAAAGTGAAATGCATTAAAAGGAAAATGGGACCCAGAAGGGTTACAAAACTTGCCTAAATTCATACGGCTTAAAATGATGGAGCTGGGATTCAATTTCTTTTGAATTCAATCTTACTTTTTTTATTTTTTAAAGACTGATTGATTTAGAAAGAGAAAGAGAGCATGGGTGCATGCACACAAGCGAGTGGGGGAGGGACAAAGTGAGAGAATCTTCAAGCCAACTCCCTGCTGTATTTATGTTACAGCAAAAATGTATTATATATTATTTATAAATAAATACATATTTATGTATTTATGCTAAGTGTGGGGCTAGGCCCGTGGGGCTTGATCTCAAGACCCATGAAATCATGACCTGAGCTGAAACCAAGAGTTGAAGGCTTAACCAACTGAGCCACCCAGATACCCCAAGAACTATCTTACTTATTGACTGACTTAGGTATGTGTATAGGTCTAGTGTTCTTGAGACTCTAGAGATCTATAAACTGAACTTAATAGATAACGAAACTATGTTAACTGAAATAAATGTGAGGCTCTAAATATGGTCCTCTGACTTTTACAGGACCTCTTTTTTCATAATAAAGTAGTAGGTTTACCCAGTACTGCTGGTTTTCTGGATTCTGAAGCTCTGTCACATAATTTCTGCTTAAAGTTATGCTTCAGTAGGCAGTGGGTTTCTGCACATAGCAGATACCCAAAGAGCAAATTGAAAGTGTTATATATATATATACATATATATAAATGTATATTTGTTTCCTTCCCAGGATCAGTTGCAAGTCCAAGGGAACTGGAACCTTTTTAATGGTGATTTGAACAGCCTAGACTTTTGAATATTATGAACATCAGGTCTCTGGTGTAGAGTATATTCAATGTTTTGAATCTTGATTAGAACCAATATCAAATCCACATATGGCAGGAAATATCCATGTGTTTGAGGAAAGCAGTGTCTTTTAAGTCCTGAGTAGCAATATAAAAACAAAAACAAAAAACAAAAAAACTTTTGAATCTTACTCCAAAATAATTTTCCTTTTGTCAGGATTTTAGTTACACATTCAGGTGGAGATAATTTTTATTCTGAGGAAATATCTTGGCCTTGGTCCCACTGTCCTGAATGGAGTAGGAGTGTGCAGATGGATTTCTGGGGAACCGCAGAGCAGCATGCAAGTTTGCTTTGGAGACAGGGTTTCTTGCCATAAATGTGAATTTCAAAGTAAAATGTTAACCTGCATTATCATCTCTAAGCCTTCACTGTTGCTTTTGGCTATTGTTTAGTGTCACTTGTATTAGCAGCAGTTGAAGAGTTTGAAAAGGCACCAGTAGTCTTGTGTTTAATATTGCTTGAGCTGTCAGTAAGTGGAACTTCAAAGCCATCATTATGAAGAAGTTGTATTGAAAATGAGCTCCATTTCAGATGAAATTCTTGGTAAAAGCAAAAGAAACATTACCAATCATATAAGTTCTATTTTGTGACTCTTTTTTAGTGTTGACTTACAGGTTGGACTTAGTATGGCATGAGTCTAGGACAACATGGAGCCTCCAAAGACAGGGAGAAAGGAAGATGATCATAGCCCTGGGCCAGTAGAATGCCAAAACTCGATCAAGCACAAGTGTGATTCAAGCAACTGGGAGTACTAGGAAGAAGGACCAGAATTAGTTCAGAGTGTTAGGGTTTTCCCAGAGAGTTGGACTTGTAGGAAATGAATTATGTAATGTTAAGCCCCGATCACTTTAAAGCAGAAGAAAACACACCCAGCTACTGCTAATTCTCTGACTGAGGTCTTAAACTTACCACAGGCAACTAAAATTGTTAGTCCCATCTCTGCAAGGGGTCCACTGGTTGAGCACACCAGCAGAAAGTACAGGTATGTAGCAGGTGGCAGGTACTTGCCTGTGTAGGGTGAAGATGGGTATATATTAGAAGCAAAGTGCTCTTCCATAAGCAGTACATTACATAAAGTAGAGGGGTTTCTGGGTGCCCGTCACTAGGTGAATTTCCAAGTATACTCCTTGTCCCAGAATGGTTTAAAATCTTAGGCATGGTAATGAATCAGGGAAAGATGATGGGAAATAGGGCAGTAGCCCATTTCTGTTTACAGACTGCAATAGGGAAGACTAGGAAACTTTTCTCCCAATGCATAGATTTTGGGTAATGAAGGAAGATATGGGCAATTTAGGACCCATATGATAGGAAGAGCACCATATCTGGGAAGTGGATCATGGGACCATAGGAAAGTATCGCTAAGGTGTTGAAAATCTGAGCCAAGAATTACCCAGGCACAGAACCTATAAATCAGAGGTAACAGTGAATCCTGCTGTGATTGGTTACTATGGACATTGATTCTACACTAGACCCAGTAGAGGGACAGAAGGTGTATCTATAGATCGCCCCCTAAGGTTGCTCCTTAAGACAATCTGAAGAAGAAAAATAACTTACCATTAAAAAAAAAAAGCTGATTGGAGATTGTATTTGTACAGTGCCTGACATGTGGTCACACTCAGCTTTCCTTTCTTTTACTATTCTGGTCTCTGCTAGGTTGTTCTATGTTAGGAGAATATATAGTGGCACTCTTAATCTTATTTGAATTCAGATTCACTTAGAAGTCAAGTGTAAGTTAAAAAAAGTGAAGTATTTGAGAATATCTTAGGTTTATTAGTAATAGTAGCAGTAGTGATAGTGGCAGGAGCAGTAGTAATATTGTAGTGGTAATAGTAATAGTGGTAGTTTTTTCCAGAATACTTATAACTATACCTGTGAAGTGGTGGAATTGCATGAAGATGGTGTGATTAACTGGATGGTTCAGAGGAGAGAAGAGTGAAGAAAATAGAAACGAAGTATCCTACAACCAACATGTATGGTTTCCCACATTAAGAGGAACACTCATAGTCATTGCACAAAGTAGTATAGTTTAGTCAGCGTAACAGAGTAATGAAAAAACAGTGATCTTGTTTGATTTTTAAAATTCTCTTTCAAGGGTATTTTTTTTTTCAAAATTGACAGATATTGACATTTTAAATTCATAAATTTCTATCCGCTTCATGCTGATTTTGCAAAACCCTAAGCATGACTTATAGAAACCTAGAGTAATATAGGAAACCAATTTGAAACCACTTTGGGCATTCCATTGTCTCTCATCGAAGGAGGAAATACCTAAGACCACTATAATTCAGCAACACCATAAAGATCATCTGTTTTAATCTGAAACTATGATCTCCCAACATTCCTGATATTTGCTCAGTGTTGCTTGACCTCTTTTAGCATGGAACATATTCAAAAGATGACTATCCCATGTATGAACAGAGATAATTGTTACAGGGTTCTATTTAGTCAACAGAACTCTTCCTCAAAATTCCACCCATATCTTCATGTTCTTTATTGCTAAATGCACAATTTCTGGCTAATTAATAATTTCTCACTATAAGAAAGGGTAGCAAGGCTGTTATTACCTTCAATGCTACAAATCTTCAGAACCGATCTGTATTGAAACAATGTACATCTTGCCCCTGGAGTTGTATAATGCCATTCAGTTAATGGTAGTTAGATCATTATTCATGACACTTTTTTTTTTTAAAGATTTTATTTTTTTATTTGAGAGAGCATGAGAGAGAGAAAGAGAGCACTAGCAGGGGACATGTGTAGAGAGAGGGGGAGACGCAGACTCCCCATTGAACAGGGAACCCAATGTGGGACTTGATCCCAGGACCCTGGGATCATGACCTGAGCCGAAGGCGGACACTTAATCAGCTGAGCCATCCAGGCATGGATGGCTTCTTCTCATGAATTATATTCTTCCCATGAATACAGGCTTCTTGTGTTTCTCTCAGAGCTTGTTTTTGTGTATAATAATAACAGAGAATGGATGTCTTATTCAGAGTGTAGAGGGAAAGGTGAACCATAATTTGTTTTCTAGTCCTGTTAAATTTACTATTCAGGTAAAAGTATAACTGGGGTTATATATAGTATAATCATAAATAGATCATAACATATATGTTATGTTATACAGAAATATATAAATAGCTACCTCAGTTATACTTTTATCAGATAAAATAGACTTAGAAACAAAGACTATAATAAGAGACAAAGAAGGGTGTTACATAATGATGAAAAGATCAGTCCAACAAGAGGGTACTACATTTGTAAATAAACACACCCAACTTAGGAGCACCTAAATATATAAAGCACTTATTAACAGACCTAAGGGGAAAAATAGACAATAATACAATAATAGTAGTGATTATAATACCTAATGAATAGATCATGCAGGCAGAAAATCAATAAGGAAATACTGGCCTTAGACAATATGTTAGACCACATGATTTAACAAATATATACAAAACATTTCATCCAAAAGCAACAATATAATTTCTTCTCAAGTGCATTTTCTACAATAGAGCACACGTTAGGTCACAAATCAAGTCTTAATAAAGTTAAGAGGGTTGAAATCATATCAAGCATCCTTTCTGTCAATACCAGTATAAAACTAGAAATCAATTATACAAAGAAAACTGGAAAATTCACAAATATGTGGAATTTAAGCAACATGTAACAACAACCAATGGCATAAAGAAGAAAAGAAAAGAGAGATCAAAAAATACCTGAGACAAATGAAAATGGAAATATAAAAAAATTTATGGGATGCAGCAAACAAAGTTCTAAGAGGGAAGGTCATAGTGATAAATGCCTACCTCAAGAAACGAGTAAACTCTCAAATAATCCAAGTTCACAACTAGAGGAACTAGGAAAAGAAAAATGAAGCCCAAAATTAGTAGGTGGAAGGCAATAACAAAAAGCAACTCTGTTATAACTGATACCACAGAAATAGAAAGGATCAGAAGAGAGTACAACGGACAATTATATGCCAACAAATTGGACAACCTAGAAAATAATAGGTAAGTTCCTGTAAACATACAGTCTACCAAGACTGAACATGAAGAAATAGAAAATCTGAATAGACAAATTAATAGCAAGGAGATTGACTCAGTAATCAAAAACCTCCCAACAAAAAAAGGCCCAGGGCCTGATGGCTTCACTGGTGAATTTTACCAAGTCTTTAAAGATGAATTAATACCAATGCTTCCCAAACTCATCCAACAAATGGAAGAGGAGGGAACTCTTCTGAACTCATTTTACAAAGCTAGCATTACATTGATACCAAAACCAGACAAGGTTACCACAAGAAAAGAAAATTACAGGCCAGTATCCCTGATGAACATAGATGCAGAAATCCTCAACAAAATATTAGCAAACTAAATTCAATGATACAGTAAAAGGATCATACACTGTGATCAAGTGAGATTTATGGGATGCGAGGATGGCTCAATGTCTACAAATCAGTGAATATCATACAACATATTCACAAAATGAAGGATAAAAATCATGATCATCTCAAAGATGCAGAAAAACAATTTGACATAAGTCAACATCTGTTTATGGTAAAAAAAAGTCAACAAAGCAAGTATTGAGGGAACATACCTCAATATAATAAAGGCCATATTATGACAACCCTGCAGCTAACATCATATTCTTTTCTTTTTTTAGAAGTGTGAGCAGTGGGGGAGAGTGGCAGGGGGAGACAGAGAGAGATTTTTTTTTTTTTTTTTTTAAAGATTTTATTCACTTATTTGTCAGAGAGAGAGAGAGAGAGAGCACAAGCAGGGGGAGCAGCAGGCAGAGGGGGAGGGAAAAGCAGGCTCCCCGCGAACCAAGAGCCTGATATGGGGCTCAGTCCCAGGACCCTGGGATCATGACCAGATGCTTAACTGACTGAGCCACCCAGGTGGCTGGAGAGAAATTGTTAAGCAGGCTCCATGCCCAGTAGGAAGCCAGACACAGAGTTTGATCTTTTAACCTTGAGATCATGACCTGAGCCAAATCAAGAGTCAGATGCTTAACCTACTGAGCCACTGAGGCACTCTGCTAACATCATATTCAACAGTGAAAAGCTGAAAGCTTTTCCTCTAAGATGAGGAACAAGACAAGGATGCCTGCTCTTACCTTATTCAATGTGGTATTGAAAGTTCTAGCTAGACCATCAGGCAAGAAGAAGAAAAAAAAGCAATCAAATTGGAAAGGAAAAGGCAAACTATCAAAATCTGCTGATGGATGATACTGTATATAGAAAACCCTAAATGCTCTGTCAAAAAAACTTTTGGGACTAATAAATGAAGTCAGCAAAGTTGCAGCATAGAAAACCAATGTGTGAAAATCTGTTGCGTTTCTATAGTCTATTAATGAACTATCGGATAAATTAAGGAAACAATCCCATTTACAATTCTTTGTATAATCCTATTAAAGAAACACTGCACTGAGTGGTGGGAGAGATCCTTTACCAGGCTGCTGTCCTATAACTAGGACAAAGCCATTAAGCCTTGAGATATGTGTGAGTCCCTAAGCTCCTCAGAGCATCCCACTGACCCCATTCTTGGAATAAAGAATTAGAGAAGACCTTAAACAGAAGAAGTAGGAATGGATCCCATGTGGGCTGGTCTGGGTTTGGAGTGTCACGCCTAGATAGCAGTGCAGACCTTGGCAGTTTCCAGGCACCTGAGAGGAACTTAGAAAATTTTAATGGAGTGATAGAAGTTTTAGTTTTGCAAGATGAGTAATTTCTAGAGGTCTGCTGTACAATATAGCACCTAGAATTAATAATACGTTGTGCATTTAAGAGTTTGTCAAGAGGATAGATCTCACGTTAAATCCTCTGACAACACAGACACACACATACACACGAAGGAAACTTTTGGAAGTGATGGATAAGTCTATTACTTGGTGGTGATGGTTTCATGGGTTTGTGGCTATGTCCAAACTCATCAAGTTGTATACATTAATTATGTGTATTTTTTTGTATATCGATTTTATCTCAATAAAGCTATTTTGAAAAGAAAAGCAAAGAAAGGAAAAGAAAAGAAAAAAGAAAATTTCCAGGAAGTAATTTCAAATCTGGAAGCCCGTGAGGACTGGGTCTGTCTTGCCTGGTTGTAAAAGATGGTTTTACCCAGTATAGCTGTTCAATTATGTGAAAATAATTTTTTCTCTGCCCTAAGTCATCTTTTCTTTTCTAAACTTGTCCTCCTGATTTCTTTAACTATTCCCACAAGTGGATGAATTCTTTCTGAAATGTAACAGCATTTTAGATGCTGCTCTTTTATATGGGTGACCATCTGTGCACATGCATTGTCTTTTTTAATTAAGTTGTACATAATATCATCTGCATTGTTTCTGTGTTTGCTTGGCATTCATATACTGGATAATAGAATCTGTTCAAAATCAATAAAATCACCCCAATTGTCAGTTAATCAAATGCAAATATTAATATTAACACATAGGCTGTTGTAGAGATTTGGTGTAAGTTTTAAGATCCACACATAGGACACTGGCCATTTTGTAGTTGGGACCAGTCATTGATGATTTTGAAAGGAAGATAAAAAGAAACTGTTTATATCTATTTAGGGATTTAAAGACAGATTTAATCCTGAAACATTTCAAGATCACTTTAATAAAGTTCCAAAATAGACTTTAACTGTATTTAAGTTGAGATTTCAATGATTTAAGCATGACATTAATTTTTTATTACCTAATGGAATTATAGAAAGAGAGACTATTAAATTGGTTTTACACTGGTTTTAAATGCAATAAAGTATTTCATTGTTAGTAGAATCATTGCATTTTCTTCTTTATTTTATTTTCTTACAGGAGGTCTGTGCCTCTGAATTACCTACAGGACCTCTCATTTATAGATGGCATCACTGGATGCATAAATTGCTATATATTCATGTCTGTGTATCGGTGATATTTGTAAAAGCAAGTCTGTGTCATTGTTTTGGAAGCTATCCCAGTTCATGTAACATATACCTCATCCAGGAAGTATCTGGGCGTGCACCAGCAAGCCAGTCCTCCCTGTGCCCTCTTGTAAAATCTCTTAATGGTGTGTTGTCAGTTATGCTAGGTTAAGAAACCTGTTTAAAACTTTTCATGAGTATAAAACATTATGAAGGCTATGAAATTTAAAAATGGTGTTTGGAAAGTGGAAATCCCTAGAAATCCTAATCTTTTAAACTTTCTTCTTTACTCAAATCCTGTTGGAAGAGCGTAGTATTTTCATACCTTGGGTTAAAAGAAGATTTCTGACAGCAGTCTTACTGCCAGACGTGAATTCCTCAGACCCCAAAGTCCTCTAACCTTTCTGAGACCCTCAGCCACAAATCCCTTTTTCAGCCACTTTGGCCTCAGCTCTATACTCTGTTGCCTTTCTAAATATCAGTGTTGGCTACTGGCCCCATAACTCCAAATTTTCTCACTGATCAAACTATCAAAAACTAATTGTGAGAGGGCCTCTGAATTCTAGGTACCATGACAGTCACTGAGGCGATGAACATAAATGATGTATTTTGAGATGCTTTTGAAGAGTGCATTCTCCTGGAGAAATCCAAATTCCAAAGAATGTGATAGTTGCTGCAGATTCATGATAGCACAGAAAGCAGCAGCAGAGACTGTGTTTCAGGCATTCAGTTAAGATAATTTTTAAGCTAAATTGCTAGGAAACCAAAGAAGAACAGGACCATCCACATAAAAGAAATGGCATGAAGAACAATATACAGTTCTAAAGGAACATGGGTATTGGAGGAGCAGTATGGCTCGAGCCTAGAGTTCACGTGGCAGGTGGTAAAAGCTGAGTCAGGAAAGGTGGAGATGGTACAGTTGGAGAAAAGGAGACTCAAGTTCGGCTCACAGACTCAAAGTAGAAAGAAGACAATGAAACCTTGAGGAAACTTACCAGGTAGGAAGAGGATATCAAGATCAAAGAAGAAGGAAAACCAAGAGAAAATTATAACATAGAAATGGGAAGAGGGGCACCTGGGTGGATCAGTCAGTTAAGCGACTGCCTTTGACTCAGGTCATGATCCTGGAGTCCTGGGATCGAGTCCCTCATCAGGATCCCCGCACAGGGAATCTGGTTCTCCCTCTGATCCTCTCCCCTCTCATTCTCTCTCACTCTCTCTCTCAAATAAATAAATAAAATCTTAGAAAAAAACAAACAAACAAAAAAAACAGGAAGAGAAAAATGCAACAAAGGAGGAAGGAATCCATGGTGAACTTTGAAGGAGGCACATGAAACCAAATGTGAAATGACTGTTGAATTTCAGAGCAAGATCTATCCCGGCTGACTGATTGGGAGAGAGCACTTGCTCTGGTTGACGAATTTAAGGGATGTGAGAAAGAAGAGATGTTGAGTGGTCTCATTTCTTGAAGGAGGAGAGAAAGGAATTGGCAACTGAGCTCTTACCCAGGCAGGCTTGTTTTGTCATTGTTGCTCCCAGATAGATCCCATTTACCATACATTATTTATCATACAAGAGAAACGAAGGAGCTAGAGTAATGGAAGACAGTGAAGACACAAGAAATGGAAATTACAATTGCTTTTAAAAGGGGTGTAGAAAATCTGTCAGTTCCTTTCCAACATCAACACTACCCTTTTCTCTCTCTTCATTTCCTTTCCCAGTGAAATTTAACTCCCCTTTTGGCACAACTGTAATTCACTGGCAAGCTCTTCTTTTTATGTCCATCTCAGAACCTGGCTCTCACTTTCCTTAGTGGTTGGCGCATTTCATTCCCTGCTTATCATGGCCTAATGCATATTCATCAAATCACTGTCTAATGTAGATAATGGCCAATGTAATGTTTTTTACATTCCAAGAGGATGATTTTAGCATAAAAATATATTGATAAGTAAAGAAAGAAAAAAAAAAAGAATAGCTACATGGCCTCAAGACAAGACACTTCAACACTCTGGGCTTTAGTCATCTCCTATTTTTTAAGACTTTATTATAATTTTTTAGAGCAGTTTCTTACAGGAAAATTAAGGAAGGTACAGAGATGGCCCATTTACCCCTTGTCCCCACAAATTCATAGCCTCTCTCATTATCAACATCATTCACCAGAATGTACATTTTTTTTTAAATCAAGGATAAACCTACAATGACACACCATAATCACCCATAATCAATCCATAGTTTACCTAAAAGTTTACTCTTGGTGTTGCACGTTCAATGGGTTTGGAAAAATGTATGTTTTATATCCATCATGAAAACATACAATACACTATCACTACCCTAAAGTGAAATGCCATCTGTGCCTTACCTATTCATTTCTCTACCCCCACCCACCTCCTGATAATCCCTTATCTTTTCATTGTCTCCATAAGTTTTGCTTTCCTGGAATGTTATATAATTGGAATTATATAATATGTAGACCTTTCGGATTGTCTTCTTTCACTTTGTAATATGTATTTATGTTTTCCTTTTTTTTTTCTAAAGATTTTATTTATCGATTCACCAGAGAGAGAGAGCATAAGCAGGAGGAGCAGCAGGCAGAGGGAGAAGCAGGCTCCCAGCTGAGCAAGGAGCCCAATTCAGGACTTGATCCCAGGACCCTGGGATCATGACCTGAGCTGAAAGCAGATGCTTAACTGACTGAGCCACCCAGGCATCCCTGTATTTAAATTTTCTTTATGCCTTTCATTTATGTCTTGATAGCTCATTTCTTTTTATCCCTGTATAATATTTCATTTTTTGGGTATACCACAATTTCCTTTATTCATTCACATACTGAAGGGTATTTTGGTTACTTCCAAGTTTTGGCACGTATGAATAAGGCTAATAAACATCCACATGCAGGTGTTTGTGTGGACATGAATTTCCAACTCCTTTGTGTAAATATCAAGAAGAGTGATTACTGATTGTATGGCAGTAGTATGTTAAGTTTTATAATAAGCTTCCAAACTGTCTTCCAAAGTGATGTATCATTGTGCAGCCCTAGCAAGTGTGAAAGTTCCTGTTGCTTCACATCCTCACCAGCATTTCTTGTTGTCAGTGTTCTGGATTTTGGTCATTCTTTTTTTTTTTTTAAGATTTTATTTATTTATTTGAGAAAGAGAGTGATCAAGAAAGCGAGCATGAGTGGGGTGGAGGGGTAGGGGGAGAGAAAGATTAGCAGACTCCCTGCTGAGCAGAGAACCTGATGTGAGGCTTTATCCCAGGATTCTGGAATCACGATCCGGGCCCAAGGCAGATGCTCAACTGACTGAGCCACCTAGGTGCCCCTATTTTGGCCATTCTAATACATATGTGGTGGTACGTCATTATTGTTTTAGTTTGCATTTCCTTGATAGCATATAATGTGGAGAATATTTTTATATGTTTATTTGCCATCTGTATATCTTTGTTGATGAGGTGTTTGTTAAGGTCTTTGGCCTGTTTTTTTATTCAGGCTTTTCGTTTTCTTATTGTTGAGTTTTAAGAGACCTTTGTATATTTTATATAACTGGCCTTTCTCAGTTTGTTTGTTTTTTTTTTTTTTTTTGAAGATTCTCTTTGAGTCTGTAGCTTGCCTTTTTTATTTTCTTGATGTTGTTTTGCAGAGCAGAGTTTTTCATTTTAATATTCAGCTTGACAATGATTTCTTTCATGGGACATATCTTTGGTGTTGTACGAAAAAAGGCATCACCATGCCAAGGTCATCTAGATCATCTTCTGAGAATTTTATAGTTTTGTGTTTTACATTTATGTCTGTGATCCATTTTGATTTCATTTTTGTGAGGGTTGTAAGTTCTCCGTCTCCTACTTATAAAAGTGACTGTTTTGATTAAATTCTACTTAAGATGTAATCCAGCTTAAAAATGTGAGGATTCTAAAATTAGGAAATTAAGAATTTTGCTAAAAGGGAAGAAGAGACTATTAGGAAGTGTGGTGGAAAGTCAGAGAGGCAGGTTCTGATCTTGGCTTCTAGTGTGGTGGTTTTATACTCTTACCTAAGTTCCTTAAACTCGCTAAGTCTCAGTTTGACATCTCCATAATGAGTAGTGCCTATTTTCCTACAGGACAGGACTATTGTGGGAACCACACGAGATGATCTCTGTAAAGTAGCCAGCACAAACATGGCACATTGTGGGTGTCTGATAATATTTGTGACTCTCTTCTTCCTTAAATTCATTTTGCTCATTGATACTGCTTTACTTAGGAAAATAGTATTAGCAGATACTGAATGAAAATTTACTGTGAATTAATATATGTTCTATATGAATTAATATACCTAATCATTAAAAAACAATTATTTTCATTGTCATCGTACAGTTAAGGAAGCAGGCATAGACAGCTTAAATGGTTTCCTCAAGGTGACTCCTATAAGAAAGAACCGAGCTCCAATTTAAATTCAGGCAGGTCAGTTCCAGAGCCTTTGTTTCTTAACTACCACATATAGTTGCTGTATCTTTATGAAATAATTCTTAGTCAAACCTGTGTTTGATACAAATTACATTTGATGCAAAGCTCAGCTATATATGGCTTTCAAGCTTTCAAATATAATTTCTAGGATAACTTTAGACATATGTAAAATGCACAGTTTGTTTGTAATAACTAACAGAAGAGCCCGGCTCCCAGAGTGGTCATGCCATTTGTCAGAAGCATTTTCTGATAGTGCAGTAGTTACTGTATTTGAAAAGAGGAATGTTGATCTGTTTTGTACAGTTAGCCAGATAACTACTTTGACATCTGAAACTTCTTCTGTACATTTCCTTGCCCTGAAAGAGTAAATTGTACATCCACGTCAAAGAAAAGTCACAGGAATGTTTGAGGAGAAATTCTGATCGTGGGTTAATAAATAAAGATATTGCATTCTTATAAATTAGTAAGGTAAAACTTGAATCATTATAATGATTTAGTAATGTCTCAACTAGAATGGCTTACTTAGTAATTAAATTAATGTCCCTGACATTTGGGTTTGAAATATACTGCCATTTTAGAAAGTCAGCCGACTCAACAAGGAAGTGATTTTCAAAACAATCACCATAATTATTATTAAACATTAATTGACCATACCCTATATTGATTTTGATTCCACTTAACTTGATAGTAAAGATTGTTAATTAAAAAAACAAACCTGTCAGTTCCTATTTTGAGGTAGTAAATTATCATCAGTACGTATGTCTAGTGAGATGAATGTTGGACCAAGAACTAGGATATTTGAGTTACTTTCTTTTAAAACAGAGCTAAGGAAATAAATAAGAAGTTGCCTTTTTAGAGAAAGTGGTGAACTTGAATTTGGATATGTTGTATTTGAGATACCAGTAGGCATATGAAAATGTAAGATGCATGACAGCTGTGAGTACTACAGTTCTCGATTTTGTTTTGTTTTTCTTTTTGGGGGGGGAGTAGGGAAGCATTGGAGGTATTAAGAGCCTGAAGATGGGGGTGGTATTCTTTGATTTATGAGAAAAATAGTGGCACTGAGAAGAACATTCATGGGAGTAAAGAAATCAGAAATGAGGAAGCTAAAATGCCTGTGGAAAGAGAGTAGATTGTCAGTTCACAGTCTTAGAGATGGAGCACTTCTAAATGAAGAGAAGTCTGAGTTAGACCTCCAGAGGCTTACCGCTGAAAGTAGCCTTGGAGATGGATGTTACTGAGGTTGAATGTCTTGGAATCGGGTCAATCAATAAGTTGTCCTCCCAGGTAACCAGGAGAGTGTTATTTAGTAGGAACTTTGTCTGAACTTCTCTAAAACTCTTGAAAAATTGACCCAGAAAGTTGACTTTGATTTAGATACACCTTGTCCTGATAGTTGCCAAGATCTTCAGATCTGAATAGTTAACGATGCAGCCAAGCAGTCACACCTACCGCACAACTTTGGGGAGACTGTCCACTCATTCCTTACTTTTATCTGAAGTCTTAAGACTTCACCAAGTAGTGGTACCTGGGTGGCTTCAGTGGGTTAAGCCTCTACTTTCGGCTCAGGTCGTGATCTCAGGGTCCTGGGATTAAGCCTTGCATCAGGCTCTCTGCTCAGCAGGGAGCCTGCTTCCCCCTCTCTCTCTGTCTGCCTACTTGTGATCTCTCCTCTCTGTCAAATAAATAAATAAAATCTTAAAAAAAAAAAAAAAGACTAAACTATTTAGATTTAGATTATCCCAGAATATGGCCATGTATGAAAATTTATACCATATATTCAACATTGGTGTCTATTAATAATAGCTAATATTTATCATCCTTTTAAGATGCATCAGATATTGTGTTAGGGGTTTTCCATGATGATCTCATTTAGAACTTACATCAGCCTTGAATTTGGTAACACTATTAGCTCCTCTTGCAGATGGCGCTTGGAGAGGGTGTGTAACTTGCTTCAGGTAACGGTGCTAATTCAGGACAAAGCCAGCATTCAAATTTAGGTTTGTCTGATCTCTAAGTTATACTGATTCTGTGAAGTGTTTTCAAGAACTTTGTCTGCCCTTTACTTTCTGAGCAACACATCATAAAACATAAAAATGATTTCAAAAGAAAAGTAAGGGGATATTGCTTTAATTTTGAAATCTTTTAGTTAATTAGGAAAAAGCAAGGACTTACCACCAAACTAAATATTTTTATTCATAAACCTTTGATTTTAACTCTACTTGCCACTCATTTTATGAATGTGTGTTTTTCTATGAGGAAATTTCAGAAGCAAATCCTTGCTAAGGCTAATGATGGTGTTAACACTGACAGTGACTTCACTGAACAAAATTAGTAAGGAGATGCTAGCAGGTAGGGAATTTTATATTACTTGAAAATTGAACTGAGTTTTTCGGTTTGGTTATCCTTTTATCTTAAATTTCTTCTTGGTTTGAGAGGTTCTATTTCAATGGATAAACCTCATAGTCACATGAGAAGCTGTTTTAAAAGGAAAATCCTTGATGGTTCAGGCAGTTGGAATCCGTGTTGAATTCTTACTGAGGTTTAGGATGACTGTTGATGGCCAAAATGTGCTTATGGGACACACATGTTACATGATAGCACCCAGACCTGACTTAATGCACTAAACAGATTGCTAGTCTTTCCTACCAGCTGTTCCTGTCTCCTTTAGTTGTTTGCATTATGACCGTTCACGAACAACAGATAAATCTAAATGTTTCAAAAGCATATATATTAGATGAAGACATGTAATAGTGAAAAAATAGTTTCTGACATTCTATCATCCCAATTTTTTAATCATCCTTAATGACAGAAACAGGTGAATGTTCCTATTGGCTACAAGGCATCCAATAAAATAGATCTGACATCATTATGTGATATATATCTGGTTGGCGTGCCCTTCAGTAACAAAACAATCAGAGATTTCTTTATTCCTAAAGTGTTGATTATTTAGTCTCATCTTATCAGAAGCCCCTTAGCCCCTTTGCCACAGCCATCAATTTTGTACTGTGTTCTCCAGGGATAATGCTCAAAGATAAGAATGTATTGAAATTACTGTAGACAAAAGCGAAAAGGCTTTGATTGTTACTACCTACCTAGATTTCAAAAGAAAAGCAACACAGAAAGCAAAACATCTTATATTGGAAAAATTTTATAATGTCTCTGTTATCTGGCACTGGTTTTTGCAAGATCTTCTATATATTTTAAAGAAAAGTTAATGCAAATTATTCTGTTCATTCCTTCACAGGTATTTATCAAGTACCTATTAAGTGCTAGGAACATTTCTATACACTGAAGTTACACTATCTCTGACTTGGTGAAGTGGAAAAATAATTCTTGCCCTAATGGAGTTTTAAATTTAGTAAGGGAGTCAGATAATAAGTAAGATAAATAAAGTAAAATATATAATATGTTAGACACTGCTAAGAGCTATAGGGAAACACAAGGCAGGAAAGGCAAGTAGAAAATAGTGTTGAGGAACATGAGGAGGTATAATTTTAATAGAACAATACTCAGGTTAGTTCTCAAATACGTATTTTGACAACTTCATATGCAACTTTGCCTCGTATATATAGTGTATAGCTTGATATTTCACCTACTTGATTTTGTAATTACACTGTATCTTATTTTTAAATATATGTCAACCAATCCCTGCTGTCACGTTAATGAATAAAAAACAGTAGAATTTGGTGTATTCACAAGCTACTCTTCTACATTAGGATCAGATTGCCATTAGATCTGATTCTTCTACTATTAACCATTATTAGTTTTTTATCATAATGCCAAAAAATCTATGAAGTCTTTGTTGTACTTACCTTACCTGTTACACTCATGATAAGAAATTGGTCATGGGTTAAAAACACTTGAATTCGTATAGCGTGGTTATATTAATGTTATGGAATCATTGTGAATGAATTGGTTTTCTGGAGGCTCAAATAACAATTTCTAGTTGTGATTTTATGCTCAGGTGAACAGCATGCACAGTTGCCAAGCTATAGAGACTAGAAAAAGTAAACATGTCATCTACTTAGATACTCAGATGGTAAAACTCTTAAAAACTGCACAAGGTCTATTAGGAAGTTATCTTCTAAGCCTTCTGTTATCTAATCATTGCTCTTCTTTCCTCTACTTCCATTAAGAGATAGAATGGACTTTATTAGCCTTCATAAGTTAATGCTGGTCATATCCTTGCTTACTTTTTTGTATAATCACTGCTCAGTCAGCAACATAGAGTAGTTACATTTGAGGCACTTCTCAGAGGATATTATTTTGGTATTACTGCTCCAAAATGCTTATCAAAATCTGTAATGAGAAAGAGTATTTTTGGAGGATTCCTTGAAGAAGGTGCGCATCAACCATTCCTGTAGACTGGGTATTACAAATTGAAAGGACTAGAAATACCAAGAAACTATCAAAATTGAATGAAGGCTACCATGGCACCTATGGGCTCCCGGAGGTCACATGCCCATTAAGGGACAGTTACTCTTCAGCATCACAGAATACACCTGCAGGTTGATTCCTGCAAGCAGATGATTGCTTTGAAACTCTGCATTTAAATAGACTTTAACCTCCCTCTGATTAAGATAGGCTGGCAAAAGACTATATACCCAAATCACATTATTCTAATCTCTATTAAAATCTAATTTCTGAATTGTAATGTATTGTGAATCCAACAGTCTCCATTGAGAAAGTTAAAAGATAAAGATTTATGAAACATATGGTTCTGTTTACTATATTTATATATTTCAGTGTCCTCCTCTGAGGACCCCTGGGAGAAATTTCTGTCTGGTCTTAGTACCAAGATTAGTTGTGCTTCTACTGTGAATAAAAATAAGTAGATTTGCAAACTACCATTCTGTATCAGAAGCTGGTGGCTCTGGACATGGATATTTTACTTAAAAGTTCTATTTGTCTCTTGCAAAAGTTAATCTAAATTCATGACCAGGCTCTAGCAGACGGATATCTTCTTACAATACATACTCGTCTTTAACTTCACTTTTGACTTATCTTTCTTATTCTCATGTTCTTTCAAATTAATTTCTTTATTCATTTATTTTGAAATATATATCTTGTCTTATTTCAAGTAACTGTATGGACCACCTTAGAAGTTTTGGGAACAGATGAAATTAAAAATAAATAAAGAAACAGCTTCCAAGATGTATGTTGGTTGAAATATATCTTTCTCACAATAGCATTGCAGTCCAGTGTATTGTGAGGTAGTTCACAAATGTCAATATTTTTGTGGCCAAACCTAATTAAATAATAATAGCAAAGTGTTTACATTTTGACATTAATTGTTGATAACTAGGTGGTCCTTATAATGCGATCTTAAATAAGAGCCTTGTTCACTTTCTCAAATGTGCTAAAAGAGATAAATTTACATCTAATCCTGGGAGTGGCATGTAAACAGAAGTTTGTCTTTTTACATGTCATGGCCACTAGTCCTTGTGGTGTCTTCTCATAAATTAAAAAGAAGATATTTTGTCTTCCCAGAGGATAGCTGAAGGTCAAGACTTGTGCTTTTGTCATCAGAGCATGACAAGGATTATAGTCCTCATCTCTCTTGGGCCAGGAATTACTGGGACAAGTACAACTTGCTGGACCATTCACAGAAGCCCTACTAGTGTATTACATGTGAATTTCACCTGCCATATGTGTCTTGACCACTGAAAAGAAGACTAAAGGCTGTTGAGGTAGGTTTTAGGTTGGCAGCATTTTATAACCCTATAAACAAAAATTAGCAGCTCTAAACTCACAGAAAAGGAAGATAAGCAATAGGATACATGTGTGTCATATTACAAATTAATTTTTTTGATATGTATTGAACTCTTCCTGTATTTAATAGCTAAATCCCTTTTTGTGGGTCACAGACCTTTTGAAAATCTGGTGAAAGAAAGCTATGATCCCTCTCTGGGAAGACACATGAAGGTATAAGCATATAGACTTTCTGTTGAATTTCTGCAAGTTATCAAATGTAGGGGACCAATTCCAGCTTTTGTTATGGAGAGCTTCATTCATTCAACTATTTGTTTAGTAGAAGAGTGATGATGGCCTTGTGAAGGTGGTGTACCTTTCTAACCTTATGCCTCAAAATCACCAATCCCTAAGCTCACTAGAGTCATGCTCTGTGATTGCACCACAGATAAATATGGCTTCTGAACCAGTCTAAACAAGAGCAGAGAGTTTTACACTCTTCAAACAGATATTAATAGAAATGAATGTGAGGATTGTCCCAGTAGTTCAGATTCTGTTTAGCATATTCTGATGTTTAAGCATATGTTTAATAGGAAAGCAAGGACTGGGGCTCCTGGGTGGTGTAGTTAAGCGGCCAACTCTTGGTTTTGGATCAGGTCCTGATCTCAGGATCGAGAGATCGAACCTTGCGAACCCTGCGTGGGGCTCCGTGCTGAGCTGGGTGTCCGTTTCAGATTCTCTGTCCCTCTCCCTCTGCCCCTCCCACTCATTCTGTGTGTGTGTGTGTGTGTGTGTGTGTGTGTGTGTGTAAAATAAATAAATCTTTTTAAAAAATAGGAAAGCAAAGATTAAGTAAACCATTATACATTTATTCCATGAAATATTGAATAGCCACTTAAAAGGATGTTTGGAAAGAATTAGTAATCACCTAGAAAAAAAATGCTTTGTCAATCTGTTAAGATAATAAGGCTGATGATGTGAGAGTTTAATCAGTATAATTGCAACTTATGTTTTTTTTTTCTTAAAAATACCAAAAATATTAGCCATTCTTTTTGGTAAAATTATAGATCATTTTGGGGCACCTGGGTGGCTCAGTGGGTTAAAGCCTCTGCCTTCGGCTCAGGTCATGAACTCAGGGTCCTGAGATCAACCCCCCCCCCAAGCATCCGCCTCTCTGCTCAGCAGGGAGCCTGCTTCCCCTCTCTCTGCCTGCCTCTCTGCCTACTTGTGATCTCTCTCTCTCTGTCAAATAAATAAATAAAAATCTTTAAAAAAATTATAGATCATTTTCATTGTTGTTTTTACACTTTTATTTTTCAGATTATTATAATGAATGTGTATTATTTTATATTAAAATTGAGTGGAAAAGTTCATTTCAAAATGACAGAAAGTAGTTCACCAGAACAAGGAAAGTATATGTATTAGTAAAGTAGAAAATTGTTGTCTTTAAGCAAAAGAGTTCTCAATCCTCACTAATAAATGCATATGTAATTATATAACATCAACTATTCTCTTTGGGACAAAGAGAGACAGAATCAGTTTGTCTAGTGATTTTTGAGATTGCATGTCTCAAATGACTAAATTAAACCATAATATATAGTGTGTGTCCCGGAATTTGTAATTTTCTCAAATTATTAATAAAACACATATTAATAGGCTTTGAAAATGTAAATTAAAAAAAAGTCTCTTAGGTACAAGCCTGTGTCACTCTGTAACAAAGTGAGAATGTGTTATTGGAGTTCATACTTAAATTTTGTTTTTGTAAGGACCATTTTATGGCAATTGGTCACGTTGTTTCTCCTGCAAGTGTCAGTTTTGCATAAATGTGAAATCACTGAGATTTGTGGTTTGGGGTTGAAACTTTGTCACTACCCTAAAAAATCACTCCCAGAGGGTATAAATTAAATTTTTGGCTTCTACCCTTGAGCTGGGTGAAACCAACACTAAAATAACATCTCAAGGGGTATAAAACTAACCATTCCAATAAAATGGACATATTCTTAAGTTGAATTCTATATAGCCTGTATATAAACTCAGACCATCCAGGACTGCTGAAGAAGAGAACTTTCAAATGTTTTAAACTGCTCATTGGTAAGAACTGTGTACAGTTCGATTACAATGTATCACAATTCCATGAAGTTCAATGCGAATAAATACAAATGGTACCTCTTGGAATTGGGCACCTATTGGATGGCATTAAACAGACAAGGAAGACTATTCATAACTATTTCAATAGGAGACATGGCTATGGCGATAAAGTGCAAGACTATATAATAGAGGAGAGAAACTTTTAATTCTGCTGAAACAATTTGGTTTGAGTTTGTGGGGAAGTCCTGGAGGACATTAGAGGAGAAGCTGGTCAATGTGTTTGCTTACTGGCCGTTTTTCTAAATCAGACTCCAATCCCACAGAGACTGGGAGATTGCGGCTCAATCCTTCCTTGTTACATTTCAAAGGGAAGGCATTCAGGATAGTACAATAGCCTAGAGGCGAAGAAAAGAGTTACATCTTAAAGGGACAAAAAAAGAATTGAAAGTAGCCAGTATTCTTAAGTAAATTCTCTAAGAGAAGACAGAAGAAGAAATCTGTCTAAAGTTTAATCAAGTCAAGGGGATCCTTAAGGCCCTCTTGGTTACATTCATTTTCCTTTCAGGCAATGTGGAGATAGAAAGTTCTAACCATGAAAAGTGGCTTTTAACCTTGACTCTTGCTTAGGTATATTTTTTGAGTATTGGTTCTTCTTGTTAGTTTATACTGTTTATACTGCATAAAAATTACCACACACTTAGCAGCTTAAAACAACATATATTTCTTTTTCTCACAGTTTCTGTTGTTCAGAGGTCTGCTTAGGATCTGTGGAAATCAATGTGTTGAACAGGACTGTGTTTTGTTCTAGAAGCCTGACTAGGGAAGCATCTGCTTCCTCTGCTTGCCTGGCTCTTGGCAAGATTCTTGGCACTTCTATGGGGCTGTAGGATTCATGCCATCTTGCTTCTTCAAAGTGAGAAAGGGGAGAGATTCTAGGGCAAATTGGCTAGCAAGAAGTTTTGCATGTTATAATGTAATCCTGGGAAAGGTGATGAGGCCTCATCACCTTTGCTACAGTCTGTTGGTTAGAAGCAACTCACATGTCCCACGCACACTCAGGGGAGGTTTTTACATAAAGACGTGAACCTCAAGAGGCCACCCTAACAGTCTATGTGCCACATCCCTGATTTGTAAAACTAAAGTAATTTCACTAAAAATAAACTTTTAGATCCCTAGGAGTCCTCCAAGTTGCATCTGGAACAGTTTGGGGATGGGTAGAGGTGTTAGCATCGTTATAGAGCTCTGGTTCCCTATGCCTACTTTAACCTAAGAAGCATATTGAGATTCCTTATGAAATTTGTCTTGTCTTGGCTTTTCTTTTCTTTTTTTTTTTAATTATTTCCCCCTTCTCTTCTCTTCTCTTCTCTTCTCTTCTCTTCTCTTCTCTTCTCTTCTCTTCTCTTTCTCTTCTCTTCTCTTCTCTTCTCTTATTTTCTTCTATTTTCTTTTTCTCTTCTCTTTTCTTTTTCTCTTCTCTTCCCTTCCTTTCTTTCATGAAGTTCTTCTGTTTCCATAAAATATAATTTAAAAATGCATTAGACCAGATAATAATTATGATCACCTTAGTTGGAAAAGCTATGATTCAAATGAAATTTAAAATGAAAACTTGCTTCATGAATTAAAGCTTAGCCTCATGAATTTGACCATAATTATGATGTGACTTGTCCTAGAAAGAACTTAAGACTCCCTGTCTTGTACAAACAGCCTATAAGCCGGTAGCTCACTCTGCATAGAGACACATAGAAACAATCCAATCAAACTTTTCTGCACAATTTTTAATCCTCTGTACATCTTTGAGTATTTTTTTTTAAGATTTTATTTATTTGTTTGAGAGAGCACGCAAGAACATGAGAGAGAGCAGGGTGAAGGGTGATGGGGAGGGGCGGAAGGAGAGGGAGAAGCAGACTCTGCACTAAGCAGGGAGCCCGATTCAGGGCCTTGATCCCAGGACCCTGAGATCAGGACCCAAGCTGAAGGCAGACTCTTAACTGACAGAGCCATCTAGGCTCACCTCCTTGAGGTTTTCATAGCTATATCTTCTCCAAAGGGATCATCTCACTTGCAACAGGAAAGCCTAAGAAAATCCTAGTGGAGCTTAAAATAGTATCCAGATGAAAACAGACCAAGTCACATGTTGCTATTATTCTAGAATATTTATTACTTAGTTGAGCTTTCTCCATCTGAGAACAAACTTGAATTTTTCCTCTTTTTATTTGCAGTTATCTTTTCCATCTTAGTGTGAAGATGGAATATATGCTGATGCAATGTCCCAGGCTGTGTTTACAGACTCTCTGGAGGTGAAGTGGAGGTGGGAGGGAGCAAGAGAGGAAGCAGTTCCTTAGCAATTGGTTTTCTCATTATGTTGTTAGGCAGCCCATCACAAATTATCCATGGAAAATATTTTTTATATTCATTTATATCATCAAGTCTTTCTATATGTTACTGTCTCTGTTTTTCATCTTGTAATATTAAGGATACCATTTTAAAAGGTGCTGTATTAACTTCAGTTTTGGCTATAGATTCCAGCTGCTGTTTAATGTTTTACTTATTAGGACTATTGGAGCCAATCTTCTCCTTTGTACTTGTAAAGTATAAACACATGACCTTTTTAGGTCTGGTAGGAGAACCTTCCCAGATGGAGCACACAAAGCTTGCAGTTGTGAAGGAAGAAGAGCAAGTGTAGATCTGGTGGCTTCTGATTGCCAGCATCTGACAGCCACATTCCCTTCCCTCAGGATGTTCTGGGAATATGATCAGGCAGAAGTGCACTTAACTGTATCCAGCAGTTGAACCTACCACAGAAGAGTTTGGTACACAGAGGGCATATGGAGAAGAGAAGACCACAATGCAGTCCTCCAAGGAACTCAACATCTAGTTGGGTTGGAGAGGTGTACATTATGCAGCTAGTAAAATAAAGAGGTATAGGACTTAAAATAATAGGCAAATTATTTAAAAGTCAGGAAATGGGGCAGACTTCATGGAAAAGAAGGCATTTGATCTGGGTCATATGGAATAAATAGGACTGAAAATGAAGTTTATAAGGATGAGACTATTTTATATCAGAGGAAATCACATTAATAAAATGATCACCATCTAAGGGTATAGTTTATTTGTAAATACATGCATTTTAATTTGCCTGGAGTTCAGATTCCATGTGGCTGGGAAGGGTAGGGACAGAGGGAGAGATGAATCTGGAAAGGCAAATAGAGGCAAACCATAGAGGGCTCAATTACCAGGTTAGGATTTGTTGACTTTTTCATGGCTGTGTGTATGTAGGGGCAGGTTGAAGTCAAAGTGTAGTGGTTAAAATAACAGATTTGGGGATCAGAATAACTTGGCTTTCTGTTCTGATTCTGCCATCCACTAAGTATGTGAACCTATATATAATGCCTATGACTTTTAGTTAGGAGTTTTTTTTTCATCAACAGATGAAGACAGTAATGCCAATTTAAGAGGGAAATTCTGAGGCTTGAATAAGATTATATACCTTAAATTCTTAGACTAATACCTGCCACTCAGTAACAACACTCTGTGAGCTCTGATTGTGCGAAATAGAAAGGTGGCGATGCCACAAACTCAACACAACTACTCTCTTCAACTGTGGATGTGAATGTAACATTCCCTTTCTCCCAGATGCATAGGAACTGACCCTGCTCACACTAGCTTATTGCTAAATGGATTAGAACACTGGACTGCGCAGGGAGTCCAATGATCTCATGGAGAAGAACTCAAACTAAGGTCATGTAGGATGTGCAACAGAATTATCAGTGAAGAAAGGGAGAATCTAGAAGGAACAAAAAGCATAGGGAAACTAAAGAAGATAGAAGGGCTATGGAATTCAGCCTAGAATGAATTCCTTGAGGTGGCAAGGCTGAGAGAGGTTTTTTAGGATCCTGCCATTCTGAATTGATCAGGAAGGAATGTATTATGGCACCTCACTGGTCTGGACAGAGGGAATGATGGTACTTCATTCCTTCATTCTGAATAACAGCAGGAACAGAAGATAGAGGAACTGATCAACATATAAAGATACACACCTTGAATGGAGGCTCAAACTATATACTGATTAAAACCAGGATCTGAAAGTGTTGGTAGCTGGGTAGACAGAGCTATCAGAAGTTAGGCTATGCATGAAACACAAAACCAGGACAACATAACTAAAGGAAGAACAGTATAACTAATATCATCTAAAACAGAAAGTTAGCTGCTAAGGGCATGGGAAGATTAGGGGTACAGGCGAGAGTCAGCACTAGAACTCAGCTCATGCCAAAAATCAGTCAGTTTGGTCATGAAACAGTTCTTTGAATTAGTATCTTATGTTACCTAAGGTATTTTATGGCTGGAAAAGCAGCAGGTTGGATCAATTTGGGTGGAGTTGATATTGGGAGATAGATCAGTCAAGGAATCTTAGTATCAAGTCATATAGACTAACTCACAAAAGCAAAATGGAAATTAATGAGGATAATGCAAGTCCAGTAAACAGTGGGGAGCTAGAGGTCCAGACTTGGAAATGGACAGGAACCATAGGCATAGCAGAGGGCTGATCAGCAGGAGCCACAGTGAAGGCCATGTGGTTTTCATGTCTCCATTTTGACCTCTAGCTCCCGCAACATTAATTATGGTATCACTTGCTCATGTGAAAACCTTGGAGAGCCTCAGGTTGGCCCCTGGCCTGAACAAGGTAATGAAGATATTACTGTTTTGGCTTCCTTAGTGTGAAGTAAGCACCATTTCCCAAGATAATATACAATGAGGGGAGATCCCCTAAACAGAGGTTGGGATGCTGATTGGAAAAGGGTTGGCTTTTTAGATGTCTTCCTAGAGGTATTGAGGTAAAGAAGTAGGAAGAGGGGAGAGGGAACAAAAGAAGATAAGGGACAAAGAAAGAAGATAAACTTCTTGGAGATAAATTTCAGTACTGATAATTTCAGTGCTGTATTACAGATGAGCTCCAGGAGAAGGCAGAAACTGAGCTGATCCTTGAAGGGTCAATGGAGAAATAAGAACGAGGACATTCAGATAGCAGGGCAAGTATGAATAGAAGCTCAGTCTCATGACAGTTCCTACCTTGTTTGTAAGCACATTAATCTGCATGGAGTACTGGATATGTATGAGCTGTTTACTCTGTGGCCTTTCTGAAGAAAGGAATAATGGTGGTACTAATGGGGTAGTACTATCAAGATGCTTTTTATCAGGGGCAATTTGCAAAGGATAGACTTTGGAAACCCAAGAAACCGGTGGTCATCCCTCCTCCCCTTTTACTTTTGGTACAAATCCCTTACTAGCAAAGCCTGTGTATACTGAGATGAAGAGATGTTTGTCATATTAAACCTTAAGTTAAGGCTTAACAGGAGCCGAGTGATCTTATTTGATGAGTGTAGATTTATAAGAATTTTGGCTTGGAGTTTGGGATCAAATTCTCTCACCTAAGCTGTGGGAGCCTGTGAAATCTTTCCAGTAAAAATCACTGCAGTTGAGATTTTTGCCAAATAGTCCCTCTTTTAAAAAAAAAAAAATCTCAAATGATTCCTCAAAAATAACTGAAAATGTCTATTTTGTTATGCTTCTAACTGCTGTGTGGTACTACTTATTTCTATTTGAGAAGTATATGTTAGAGAATAAGATAATTCTGATTACACTGAAATAAGAGAACACTGATATTTTATTTGTTTTTTTTTTTTTCCCCTGAGTTAAAGCTTTATATTTTTGGATTGTTCATCATATACTACTTTGCCTGCTATCATTTCCAAATGTTGACTATTATACATGTATTTTAATATTTTTCGTATGTCATTTTAATGTTGTTCATATGTTAAAACTGCAGTGACTTTTTTGTCCTTGTAACACTAGGATAATTTAAAGAGAATGTTTCTTGAAACATCATTTTATTTCATTATAAAATGGGCCAAATAAAACATTTTTGTTCATTTGGGCAGTATGTCAGCAGCCATGTATTTCAAACAAAAAAGCGTGATTTCTTTTAACATTTCGAAGCAGTTCAGATGGAGGAAGCATACGAGGTGGATCCTTGAAAAAATTCCTGTTAAAGCTGATGTTACAAGTTAGGGGCACAGATGGAAAGATTATACAAAAGAAATCTCTGAATCTTTAACTCTCTCCTCTTTCCCAGCCCCACATTGCCAGCTTCTACCATTTCTAATGGCTCGGGGTCTGTCTTTTCCAATCCTACCCATGGTAGAATTAAGGTCTTAAGAGTATCACGTGTTCTTCTAAGGGATGTCTTGGTCTTCAGGCTCTCAGCATACATTATCCCCAGTTCTGTTACCACCGATTGTTTCTCATTACTTAAAAATATCCAGGGGGTGCCTAGGTGGCTCATGATCTCAGGGTCCTGGGATCGAGCCCTCAGCGGGGAGCCTGCTTCCCCCTCCCTCTCTGCCTGCCTCTCTGCCTACTTGTGATCTCTCTCTCTCTCTGTCCAAAAAAAAAAAAAAAAAATCCAGGAGGAAGAGCTTTGAAGTTTTAGAACTATTTGTTACTTTAGGTTGGTTAAAAAGTACTCCCTCTATCCTCCCATCTGCTTGGACAGTGACATTCTGAGGTTGAAGAGCTGATGGACACCAGTGGCAACTAAGGAGAAGCACAGAAGTTCTTATTTGTGTGGCTCATCTGTCACATGTGTCCTTTAGGACCAAGAGCAGCTGTGTAGATGTTTGGAGGGTACCTTATGTATAGACAACTGATGTGATCAACATATTTTACTGGCATTGCTGCTTTTATGCCATGTTCATTGTCTAATGGATCTGAAATCATAAGCCTCCACCTGGTAGTGATTCCTGGAGCTAAGTTAAATAGTTTTTGTAAAGAATCTCTTTTTTTATTATTATTATTTATCGATCTTTGGGAGACTATTTATATGTGATTTACCAAGTGGTATTAATAAGTGTACAGTTTGATAGTATACACACACACACACACACACTTTAAAATTATTCAAGGGCTTATCTTGATAATGCTTAGGTCTAGATTTAAATGGCACCATGTTGAAAATAATTTCAGTATTATTATAATGTTTATTAGCCCTGTTATTTTGAGGCAAAAAAAAAGATAGTTGAGAGACATTGTATTAGGGTTCAAGAATATAGACTCTGCTCACAGTGTCCAAATCCTGATTCTATAAGTTATTAGCTCTGTGACCCTGGGGAGGACATTTAACATCTGTGTGCCTTGGTGGCCCATCTATAAAGTATGGATAATCCTCCTGGGATTGTAGACCCAATAATGTCCTGACTGTGGATTTCTTGGAAGTATATTGTATGTATTTATAAATCTCTCTTTTTTTGTTTGTATAGAGTATTCAGAATTATGTTGACATGTTTCTAGTAAAATTAGAAATTCTGAACATTCGTAAGAAAATCAGTAGGTAAAAATGTGCCACTTTCTGTTGTCAGTCTGTGATAGTCTTCGCCTTAAGTAAATAATGAGTGTGGTCAGCCGATAGCATGCTAGGAAGACTAGTCCTGTGCTGATCTCCCTTGTGTGGTCTTGGCCAAGTTTCTTATTCCCTCTCTACCCCTATTGCCTCATCTATAAAAATGCTCACTTGGATTGCATGATCTCTAAGGTGTCTTTCAATTCTAAAAGTCTATGAATCTTTCAATATACTTTGACATAATGAGTTTTACACATGGACTATCTTGAAAGCATTTAGCTTTTTTTTTTTTAAAGACTTTTTCAGGTGTTTCCTCTTCCTCTTCCTTCTCACCTCCCTTTTCCTTCTCCTTCCTTCTATTATGTTGAATCTGTAGAGATTCCAAACATGACTGTTGCTTTTAGGATGGTGAAATCATAGGACTTCCATTTCCAAGACACAGTAATTGAGATTCCATGAGATGAAATCCTTATAGTAGATCAAAACAAACAACAAATTAAATTAAACACAATTTAATATTCCTCATCAATGGTTCATTATCTTCATCATTCCCTTGCTCCCCAAACTCAGTCCTTCCTCTTCTTTCCCTTACCTCATAGATGGTGTCCTCTTCTGCATCTTTCCCAGCTAGAGCTCTGGCAGCCATGAGAGAAGTGTCCCTCTTACCTCGTGCCCCACCCACAGTAATGCAGTAACAAAAGTCATGACCATATTACCTAACTTATCTGATAGTTTATCCCCTCCTTTCCCTTTCTGTCGTCACAGGTAGTTCAGGCTCTAATCATTTCTTGGCGTGCTTTATTCCAGTGAACCTATTTCCCTTATTCTGATCTCAACCCCCCACCTCCCTGCCAATAAATTCTCCATTTCTCTGCCAGAGTAGGATTTCCTGAAACATATGTCTGATTATCATATCCATCCCCTAAGAAATTTTTGTAGTTTCTTACCAGCTCTTCATCGAATGACTCTTGCTTAAGTTGTCACTTGATTTATTAGTCATTAGCCTCTCCTTTCCCTCCAGCTATGACTGAGCTACTTTCGTTTCTTTAGTCCCTTTTTTTCTGGCACCTACTGCCTAGCTTTATCCTCCTGTTCCCACTGTTTGGAGTATGCTTCTTCATCTGTCAGGTGATTACTCATTAGCTTTGCAAGATTCAGCAAGTCTCTGTTTTGCATATTATAACTCTGTGAAACTTCTTTTACTACTACACCAGCTCACACTACCAGGAACAAGCTTGTCTTTGATGCTCCTACTGTCATTTGTAATAGAAATAACCATAAAAGAAATGATAGCAAATTTACTCACAAAACTGAGATGCACAGTGGACACAATCTTTTTTTTTTTTTTTTTAAGCGAAGTTGCTTTCCTTTACAAAGGCCCACATTGGAAAAAAATAGATAAGCTGTATAACAATGGCTATTTAGGCAATTCTCAGCATCTCTAGGAGAATATATGCAATCTTGGATCGCTCAGTCATCTGCTCCCATTCTAGGGACAGTTTTTCCTAGATTAGTCTAAGTATAAGGTGATGAAGAGTGAGTGACTTGGATAATCTTATGGGTAAAAAGTTGGGGTTCTTGGGTACTGAAGTTTCTGGTTTCTCTGATCCTGAAGGAATACCTTTGTCCACCTGGTTGTTAGTCTTTGCAAGTGAAGACAGCTACTAGTGTAGCGTGTAGACTGGCTTTGTGGTTTGGGTAGAACCTACTTTGTACCCTGGTTGACTAGACTTTGCTTGTCTTAGAGGCTTGCTGGCCTTTGAGACTTTGCAGCGTCCTCTATCTGGGTCTGAGATCCTGGACATTTCCCACAACCTACAGGATTTACCACCAAGAGGGCCCTTAATAGGCCCAGTAACTTAATTCAGAGTCCAGGCAATGCAAGACACCTTCAGGAGTGCAAAGTAGAGCCTCTCTGACCATACCACTCTGGGCAACCTGTACTGACTGAGGCCCATATTATCTTTATGCTTTCCTCCATTTACTTCATTTTTTTAAAGAGTTTATTTATTTGACAGAGAGAGAGAGTGCCCACAAATAGGGGGAGCAGCAGGCAGAGGGAGATGAGAAGCAGGCTCCCCACTGAGCAGGGAGCCTGATGCTGAGCTCGATCCCAGGACCCTGGAGTCATGACTGAGCCAAAAGGCAGACGCTTAACAGACTGAGCCACCCAGGCGCCCCTTACTTCATGTTTTTAAAGGCATTTTTTTCCACCATCCCCTTCTCCATATATACCCTTTTAGTGTCTTTCCTCAAAGGGAGAGAAAAAAGGCAGCAATCTTGATCTCAACTTAGTGCTTTCTTGGTTCCTCTAGGACAACCAAAAGGTTTTCCCTTCATGTTGTCATTCCTTTCTTCTTGACTTATCCTTATGGAAAGGGCCAAATGATAGAACAGAATTCTTTTCTTGCATATGGAACAGATTCTCTGATAAGACTGAACATGGTTAGCTCTTAGAAGCTTACTAAGTGCTGTAGACATCTTGTTTCATTTACTTTACCTGACTCCCCTATGACATAGTTGCTAGTATTATTATTCCTATTTTACAGAGGCTCACAAATGACAGTAAGTATCCCATGATTCACTACAGGCACATGGCAGAACCCAACACCTGTGTGGATGACTCTAAAAGCCTTCTAAAAAAATAAATAAATAAAAGCATTCTAAGTCCAAGGTATCTCCCAGTATTTTTGTCAACGCTATCTGACACTGTTTTCACTCTCACTCTGCATGTTATAGCAGGAATGACTTCTTCGAATTCCTCTAAATTGTCTTTTATTATTATTATTATTTCTGAACTATCTGCTTTTACTTCTGTTTGGAATTCTTTTTCCTCCTACATGCAGCAAGCATAAAACTTAGCTTACAAACTCAGGTGGCAAGCGATAAGACAATCTTTATTTTATAATTCAATTTAGTTTATATTTTAACCAATCTCCTGTCAAGCTGGCAAAAAATTACTCATCAGCCCTTTTTAAGGCCCCCCATACACTCACCTACCATGGTATCCAAATACCACATAGGTCTAAGGCATTAGATGTGGATCAGAGTGGCCAGGAGAATATACCTCTCAGACTACAAACTACAGGGAGCATTACTGACCCAAAGCCCCTGCTGCTATGATCTGAAAGCCACTGACACATTTACACAAGCTTCCCAGGGGCTGCTCCCAGCCAGTGACTGTGTGTAGCAGGGATAGTCAGGGATAGTCAGGCAGGCTTATTTCTGGAAGACATGGGATTTCTTTGATTTCTCCCCAGCTGTCTTGTTGATCCATCCTTGCATTGCACAGCAGCCTGAGTCACTTCCAGCCTTCTTTCCTTCTTTCCTCCGTTGGGATCACACTTGTATTACTGTCTGATCACACTTGTATTACTTATCACAACCTTTAAGGCTCCCTCCCTATTTTCTCTTGTCTTCTCCTCAGTAAAACATTGGTATATTTAATCCAGTTTAGGTGTTTCGAAGAAAACCCATACTAATATATATGGGATTTGGTTATCAAGACATCTCTTCCTTCCCAAGAGTACTAAGAGCCATGTCTCTCAGTGGACATGCTACCATGGCCCTTCAAATGTGCTGGCTTTTGGTTGCTTCAGTCCATGATTCCAGTGTATGAATCTTCTGAGAGAGGGGCACCTGGGGGGCTCAGTTGGTTAAGCGTCTGCCTTCAGCTAAAGTCATGATCCCAGGGTTCTGGGATCGAGTCCCACATCAGGATTCCTGCTCAGTGGAGAGCCTGCTTCTTCCTCTGCCCCTGCTTCTGCCTGCCACTCTGCCTACTTGTGCTCTCTCTCTGTCTCTCTGTTAAATAATAAATAAAATCTTAAAAAAAAAAAAATCTGAGCGGCTACCTGTGGTCTCTGTGCCTAGTTACCTTAGGAAGCTAAAACCTTTCTTATGCCTTTCTAATGCCAAACTGCCCTTAACAATACATCAAATGAGGCCAACTACTATGAACTTATATTTTACTGGAAGGGATAAAAAGACAGACAATAATGAAATGAAATTAATGAATGAGTGAATAACTAAAATAGTTATAGCTAGTAATCAATCTTACGAAAGAAAAACAATAGAGGTATACTAAAAATCATTGGGTAGTATTACATTGAAATCAAGAAGTTTTTATTGAGAAGGTGGTATTTTGTTTAAGATTTGAAGGAGAATTGATAATTATTTCTTAATATCTTCTGTTTAACGTATAAAGGTATAGTTTCAACTTAATATAATATTTCTTATATATTATATTAAGCATTGGGCTTGAGGTCAGGAACCTCTTTATAGCCAAGTCCTCTTTTCTAAGGATCAATAAAATCTTGGGCAAATGAATAAAACTGTTAGGGACTCCATTTTCTTATTGTTACTTAAACTAAGTGGTTTTTAAGATCTCTTCACCTCTAACTGTCCCTAAGTCAGGATCAATCCGCTACCCAGCTATTGATCTAGAAGATTGATCTTGCCAGCTATCTATCTAAAACCATGGTATTTAACACCAGCCTTTATATTTTTCAGAGCATAATGCAGCAATATCAGAGATATTTGGATTTGAGTAGTGGTTTGCTTTCATTTTTAATGTGTGAACTTGGTATAAATTTTTAACTTCCTTTTCCTATAAAAGGAAAATAATAGCCCTTTTTCATACTGTCTGTGAGAGTGGAGATTATGTATGTACAACACCTAGCACAAATGAACTAGATGCAAAATAAAGTGTTTACCATTTTAACTCTTTTCAAGTTTACTTTTCAGAGGCATTTAGTCCATTGGCACTGTTGTACAATTATCACCACATCCATTTCTGCAGTCAATTTTTAAAAATAATTTCTGCAGGGGGTGCCTGGGTGGTGCAGTCAGTTAAGCACCCGACTCTTGGTTTTGGCTCAAGTCATGATCTCAGGGTCATGAGACCAAGCCCCACATTGGGCTCCGTGCTCAGCACAGAATCTACTTAAGACTTTCTCTCCCTCTGCTCTTTCCCCCACCCTGCTCTCTCTCTCTCTCAAATAAATAAATAAATTAAAAAAAAAATGATTTCTGCAATTTTTTTTTTCAAAGAGCATGCAGGTGGGGGGGGAGGGGCAGACAGAGAGGGAGAGAGAGAGGATATTAAGCAGGCTCCACACTCAATGCCAAGCCCATTCCAGGCTCTATCTCACCACCTTGAGATCAAGACCTGAGTCAAAATCAAGAGTTGGACACTTAACTGACTGAGCCAGCCAGGTGCCCCATGATTTCTGCAATTCTGACGATCTTCCATCTTCTATTATGTATTCAGTCTGCAGTTCTGACATCTTCTATCCTCTATTATGTATTTAGGAAAATTATGTTTTTCTCACTTTTTTAAAAGTGTTCACCAGGATACATTTGCTTTATTTAGTTTGAGGGGGTAAAATTGGTATATAACTTATACAAGTTTCAGGTATACAGCACTACAATTTGATACTTGCATATACTGCAAAGTGATGATCACCATATTTCTGTACCATCCATCACTGTAAAGTTGAGCCAATTTACCCATATCACTAACCTCCAATCCCCTTCCCATCTGGTAATCACCAATCTGTTTTTTGTTTTCGTTTTTTTTCCCAAATACTTTTATTTTATTTTTTCAGTGTTACAAGATTCATTGTTCATGTACCACACCCAGTGCTCCATGCAATACGTGCCAATCTGTTTTTTTTAATCTATGTGTTTTTGTTTTTGTTTTAGATTTCATATGTAAGTGAAATAATTCAGTATTGACTTTATTGACCTTTCTCTTATTTCATTTAGCATAATACCTTCAAGTTCCAGCCGTGTTGTTGCAAATGGCAAGATTTCCTTCTTTTTTATGGTTGAGTAGTGTTTCATTGTGTTTGTCTGTCTGTCTGTCTTTCTCACATCTTTATCCATTTATCCATCATTGGACACATTTTTTTTCTATATCTTGGCTGTCATAATGCAATGAATATTAGGTGCACATATCTTTTCAACTTTCTATTTTGTATTCTTCATATAAACACCCGGAAGTAGAATAGCTGGATCATATGTTAGTTCTATTTTAACTTTTTAAGAAGCCTCCATACTATTTTCCATAGCGGTTGCACCAATTTATGTTCCTACTAACAGTGTGTGAGGGTTTTCTTCTTCTTCTTTCTTTTTTTTTAAGAGAGATTTATTTATTTATTTGAGAGAGAGGGGGAGAGCGCTAGCGAGCATGGCATGGGGCAGACGGAAAGAATCTCAAGCAGACTCCTCGCTGAGTGTGGAACGTGAGGCAGGGCTCAATCTCACCATCCCGAGATCTTAACCTGAGCCAAAAATCGAAAGTTGGATGCTTAACTGACCGAGCCACCCAGGCACCCTCAGGGTTTCCTTTTTCCCACATCCTTGTCAACACTTGTTCTTTCTTGTCTTTTTGCTAATAGCAATTATAACAGGTGTAATATGTTATCTCATTGTGGCTTTGATTTTTATTTCTCTGATAATTAGTAATATTGAACATCTTTTCATGTACCTGTTGGCTAGCTGTATGTCTTCTTTGGAAAAAAAATTTTTTTTGAGGATTTTTGTATCTATGTCCATTAGGGATATTGGCTTATAATTTCCTTTTTTGTGGTATCCATGTCTGGTTTTGGTATCAGGGTAAATCTGGCCTTATAAAATGAATTTGGAAGCATTCTCTTCTTTCAATATTTTGGAAAAGTTTCAGAAGTTTAGGTATTAAATTTTTTAATGTTTGGTAGGTTTCACCAGTGAAGCCATGTGTCCCTGGACTTCTGTTTGTTGAGAGGTTTTGATTACTGATTTAATCTCTTTGCTAGTAAATGGTTTGTTAAGATTTTCCGTTTCTTCATGATTTAGTCTTAGTAGGTCACATGTTTCTAGGAATTTATCCATTTCTTATAGGTTGCCTTGTTATTGGGATGTAATTGTCATAGTATTCTCTTATGCTCCTTTGTATTTCTGTGCTATCAGTTGTAACTTCTCCTCTTTCATTTCTCATGTTATTTATTTGAGCCCTCTCTTTTTTTCTCTTGGTTATCTGAGCTAAAGTTTTGTCAATTGTGTTTATCTTTTCAATGAGCCAACTCTTAGTTTCATCAATCTTGTCCATTGTCTTTTTATTTCGTTTATTTTCACTCTGATTTTTACTATTTCCATCCTTCCATTTAACCATGGGCTTCTAATATTCTTCTTTTTCTGTGTCTTTTAAGTATAGAGTTAGGCTGTGTATTTGATACTGTGTCTTGAGGTAGGCCTGTAATGCTATAAACTTCTCTTTTAAAATGGCTTTTACTGCATCCCATAGATTTTGAACTGTTGTATTTCTGTTTTCATTTGTATCCAGGTATACATATATTTTTTTTCTTTTAATTTCTTTTTTGGTCCATTGGTTGTTCAGTAGCATGTTCTTTAACCTCCACATAGTTGGGATTTTTCTAGTTTTCCTCCTGTAATTGATTTATTGTTTTATACTATTTTTGTCATAGAAGATACTTGATATGATTTCAGTCCTTTTAGACTTGTTTTTTGACCTAACATGTGGTCTATCTGGGAGAATGATTAAAGTGCACAAGAGAAGAATGTGTATTCTGCTCTCTACCCTTGTGGTTTGATGATTTTCTTTAGTGTTATTTTTAGATTTGTTTCTCATTCTCTTTTGTGTATCTACTATAGATTTTTGGTTTGTGGTTACCATGAGGTTCCCATTTAATATCCTGTATATGTAACCGTCTGTTGTCAGTTCATGGCCTTTTAGTTTGAGTGCATTCTAAAGTACATTTTTCCCCCTGCAAGTGTTATCTTTTTGATGTCATTATTTTGCATCTTTTTATTTTGTGTATTCCTTAAGTAATTGTTGTAATTATATTTATTTTTACTGTTCTTGTCTTTTAACCTTCATGTTAGCTTTGTAAGTGGTTAATCCACTACCTTTACTATATATATGCATTTAACAGTGAGATTTTTATTTTTGTGTTTTTTTGTTATTTGTTAGGTCCTTTCTTTTCAGTTTAATCAAGTCCCTTTTACATTTCTTATAAGACCAGTTTAGTAGTGATGAATATCTTCAGTTTTTGCTTGTCTGGAAAACTATCTTTTCTTCCACTATGAATAATAATTTTGCTGAATAGACTATTCTTAGTTAGAAGGTTTTTCCTTTCAGTACTTTGAATATATTGTGCTATTCTCTTCTGGCCTGCAAAGTTTCTGCTGGGAAATCAGCTGATAGTCTTATGGGGATTCCCTTGTATATAACAAGTTGTTCTTTCTCTTGCTACTTTTAATATCCTCTTTTTAACTTTTGACATTTTAATTACAAACTGTCTTGGTGTGGCTGTCTTTCGGTTTATCTTATTTAAAATTCTCTTTGTTTCCTGGAGCTAGGTATCTGTTTCTTTTACAAGTTAAGGTAGTTTTCAGTCATCATTTCTTCAAATAAGTTTTCTAGACCTTTCTCTCACTCTTCTCCTTCTGGGACTTTTGTAATGTGGATGTTTTTCTGCTTGATGTTGTCCCACAGCTCCCTTAAGACACTTCTACTTTTTTAAAATTCTTTTTTCTTTTTGCTGCTCTGTTTGGGTGATTTTCACTACCCTATCTTCCAGGTTGCTGATCCATTCTTCTACTTTATCTATTGTGCTGTTGACTTTATCTAATGTGCTGTCGAACCCCTCGTGTATGTATGTATGTATGTATGTATGTATGTGTGTGTGTGTATATATATATATATATATATTTTAAATTTTTTATTTTTTTTAGGTCAGCTGTGGTACCCTTCAGCTCTCTGACTTCTGTTTGGTACTTTCTTATGTATTACATTTCTTCGTTTATGTTCTCCCTTTGTTCATTCATTCTTCTGAGTGTGATGAGCATCTTTATGATTATTACTTTGAACTCTTTATCAGGTTGTTGCTTTTCTCTGTTCCATTAAGGACTTTTCCTGAGACTTGTTCTTTTTGTTTGGAACATTTTTCTCTGTGTCCTTTTGCTTGACTCTCTATATTTGTTTCTATGTATTAGGTGAAACAGCTCTCTCCCAGTCATAAAGGAGTAGACTTGTATAGATGAACCTTTTCATGCAAATTTGCCCTAGCTTTTGGTTGATTCAAAGACCTTTGTGATTATCTAAATCTTGATGGGTCCCAGTTGCTGAGGTTATTCCAAGACCTGTCAGTATTCCAAAGGAAGGGGTCTCAGATAGTGCCCAGTTTCAGACTAATTGTAGGCCAGATTCTCGGGCAGCAGCTTTTAAGATATGTAAATATAAACTGTCTAGTGGACTATAATTATAAACCATGCTGACTTCCAGACCAGGAGATCTGGAGGTGTGCCCTGAGTGAAAGTTGCAAAAATTGTGGCTTTAGATGTGCGTATAAGCTCCCTTTTTGGAGGTATCAGTGAGCTTTTGTTATGCCATAACAGGACACTAATATGGTGTTTTCCTGCCCATGTTTTCTGGGGGCACCTCTGTAGCCTCAGGATGTGTGGCAAACCTGAACGCTGCCCCTCAGTTTCCATGACAAGAAAATAAGCTCTTTTCATAGGAAGACGGAGTAGTGTTTCAATCTGCTGTTTATGCAGTGCACTGGAAGTGGTATCCTGCCAAGGGCTGTTTCTCTGATTATTTCAGAACTGTGGGTCCCATAAATGCACTCCCCCCTGGCCACCAGAGTCAGGCAGTCAAGAGGCATACCCTGTGTGGGCTGCTTTTGCCTACTGGCTATGGCATACTGAGGCTGGGTTCTTCCTAGCCTGACTAGGGTGGGGCCTGCTGCTGCTGTGTTACATGGGGGCTGGACACTTGGCTACCCAACTGCAGAATACAGACTTTTGGTTACTGTGCTATACAGTATCACAACTGTGTATATATTGTACATATGCATATAATTTTTAAATTTATTTATACTTTTTAATTACAATGCTATTCCATTATTTGTTTGTTCCAGCATCTCAACAAATTAATCTCAGTGAATACTGGGAGTCAATGTCAGAAAAAATTAATGTGCTAACAGGTTTTGTTCTCATCATTGTATCCACTTGCTGTCTGAGAGGTATAACTTAGTTGAAACATGTCAAGCTATGGGTGAATAGTGGTTTTAAAATAATGGACTTGTAGTCTTGTGGAACATCAGCAGTAGTGTCATGAAATGGCTTTTGAGGACTTGAACTTGGCAGCCATTCTGAAAATTCAATTTGGCTTGCTAAGTATAGGAATAGGCCAAAAGGGAAAAGGGTAATGCAGGAAGGGACTGGCTATATTTATGGGTGGGCTTTAGAAATGAAACTGTTCCCAAAGCAGAAATGGAACATGGAACTCAACTCCCAAAGCTAATAAACTGAGGCATTCACATCTACAAATCACACCAACTTCAGTTTGGCTATTGTTGTAGGAAAGTGTTTTCTACTATGGTGTAAAATAAGTGTACAGTGGTCTGATATTCTTGGGACTCATGTTTTTATTGAAGGAATCTGAAAAATATGATGGTTGCTAAATACTTACAAAATAATAAGAGCTTTTGCACCCCTTCCCCCTGAGTCATTGGCTTGTTAGTAGCCTTAGTTTTATAATATTTACTAAGAAATAAAATAGACATTTTTTTCACTTGGTTTTTAAGTACAGTAGGAGCAACTGTGGTCTATAAAAAATTTATAATTTTAGTTAGAAATAATTATGTAGCTGTACTTTTAAAATGTGAAGTAACACACTCTGACGGGGCACGTGGGTGTCTCCATGGATTAAAGCCTCTGCCTTCGGCTCAGGTCATGATCTCAGGGTCCTGGGATCAAGGCCCGCATCGGGCTCACTGCTTAGCAGGGAGCCTGCTTCTCGCTCTTTCTCTGCCTGCCTCTCTCCCTACTTGTGATCTCTCTGTCAAATAAATAAATAAAATCTTTTAAAAAAAAAAAAGAACACACTCTGACAGCTGTTAAATTGGCCTATATATCTGAGTTCGTGCCAGAATAAGTTGTGAAGAGTTAATTGAGAGAATATTTTTCAGATCTGCTTTTTAGTAAATACAGATTTGTGAGATGAAACACATGAATAGAAAACCCCTCATTTATTTCTATGCTTTTTATGAAAGGTAGGTGCCAGCAGTTATTAGATTTTTTTTCTTTAAAGTCCCTTTATTCATCAAGGATGGTCCTCATCACTTTGTAGAACATTATGATTAATCAGTTTATAATAATATAATTTATATATATATAATATAATTTTATTAAAGAGGTAATTAGCAAAAAACATGACAGCCATCTTTTCTCACTAACCTGATACCTGTTTTTTTCCTTTGAGTATTGGGAGTATCAGAGTACCTGAGCATTAGAGTCTGAAAAAAAATTTATTCTTTAGTCCAGATTCTAATCCAGACTAACCTTGAGTACAGCACTTAATCCCACAGGATCTTAGTTCCAACAACAACAAATTGATATACCCCCTTCTGAGTTTGGTGGTGAGGGTTCAGTGAACTAAGTACATAGGAAAGCCACCTGACAGTGTGGCTGTCACATAGACATTAGTCAGTGTCAGTTCCTTTCTCCCAATTATATGATCATGTAACATACTGTATATGTCATTTCTATCATCAGGTAGAATACATGAAACAAACTGTGAACAAAACTAAACCTTGACTAAAAGTGGTTTTGGATATGTATTGATCTTAAATTATTACGTGAATTTTAATTTCCTCTCCTGTTTTCAAAATCCATGGTCTCACCATTTCTTTGTATCTGTCTCATACATACGTACATCCAGAAGGTGAAAGGGATAGTTGTTTTTTCCATGATTTAAGAATCTCTGGAAATTTCTGTCTTGATAGTGTGTGCTTATAGTACTGATTTTCAGAGACTTAGAAAGCATTAGTATGTTTTCTTTTTCATTCTTTCTTTAGTAAATAAAAATTAAACTTGGAATATGTCTTATACTAAAAGTAGTGTGCTCCATACAAAATTGGAAAACTGAGTATATAAAAGTTAAATTTTACTTTCTTGGGTTTTGTTCTTACTAATACAACTCGGTGTGCTTATTGTAACTTGCTCCCTAAGACTTCAGGTTATTACCTGGAAGAACTGAGTCCTGTCCCTGATGTCCTAGAGTTACCCCATTCTCCAGCCTTTTGTGTGTAACACCCTTAACATATTAGAGACTTTCATCTTCCCTCTTCAATGATTTCTAAATGAAAAGATCCTTGTTTAAGCTTCCTTCTCAGTAAGTTACTGAATGAGAGATGCCATGTCTTCTGTCTCCCACTCTTTAGAGCACTTTTGCTTATAGTTGCTGCTAACTGAATATTTAATAAATGAGTAAATGGATGGATGTTCATTTAGTCTCTCAGGGTCCACATTTTGAGCATCCTCGAATTGTACATATAGAGACAAAAGTGGCCGAAACCACTATTTAAAATAATCCATCTTTTAAAAGAAGCCTCCGTCCTTAAAGTATTGCATAAATATAAGAATATGGGAAAGGATTTTTGCCCAGAGGGCTTGGGATAGATTTTGATGCTACCTATGTCACCTTTTCTTCTCTTCTCTCTTGGTCCAAACATTTTCTAGATGTTCAGCAGTTACTGGACAGGAATCAGCTAAAAAGACCTGTATAACTTTTTATAGTAAATGTAATCAATCTTCCCACAATAATTGACTCTAGAAAATGAAACAAAGGGATTTGAGAAGTTAAGTTTATCAAGAATTTCAAAGATTTTTTTATTCATTTATATAAGAGACAGAATGAGAGAGGGAGAGAGAGAGCACAAGCAGGGAGAGCAGCAGGCAGAGGGAGAAGCAGACTCCCCACTGAGCAGGGAGCCCGATGCAGGACTCAGTCCTAGCACTCAAGGATCATGACCTGAGCTGAAGGCAGTTTCCCAACCAACTGGGCTACCCAGCTGCTCCAAGTGTATCATGAATTTTATATTACATTAACAGCGTGGTTTACATTTATAGCTCAATCGGTGTTATCTGTGATTTTTTAGGAAGGAAATAAGGGAAAAAAAGAAATGTGTTTGTTGTTGTTCTCAGGTATTCAAAAGAAAAACAGAACCCTTCTCTGAGAAATTCAAATAATTAGTTTCTAGAAATGGATCCTAGGGTAATGTAAACGTGATGGAAGTAAACTATGTTAATGAAGCCTAAAAGAACTTTAAAAACTACATTTTTCTTATGCACTTAATACTTGAAAATGCCTTAAGATCATTTAAAAGGGTACATTTAGTATATCACATCCTATGTTCAATGACATTTTAAAGCAAATATCACACTGCCTAGCTTTCTTGCTTGCTTTATTTTGTTTTAGCCAGTGAACCTGAGGAATTAATTACTATCTTTCTTGATTTTTTTATGAAAAAAATTCAGAATAAAAAAATGCTTTGTTGATGTGAGTTGTTTATTCTTTATATTTGAACTCTGTTATTTAAATTGGGTTAAATAGCTAATTTCCATTTCACAGCAAAACCACTGTTGTGTGGCTTTTTCCACGGTGAATTACAAATCATTTTGGCTTTAATGTTTGGCAGATATGTACTTGGTTTTTGTATCAGATCTGCCTTTGGTTGGGTTCCTGGTTGCTCCAATGCAGCAAAAATTGAATTGCCAAATATTTTTATTGGCTTGTCACCTTTGCTGTTGTAAAAATATTAAATCAAGGATCTATTAAAACCAGATTCTCAAATGCCTGACTATTCAAACTGTTCTGCTCAAGATTGATCCAGGTTTTGCCTTCTTTTTCAGTTTAATTTCTATTTCTGTTGGTCTGTTTTCTGAGTTTCTTAGTTATTTTACACATTTCTATATATAAGGAATATGTTTTTATGCCAATTAATAATCTGATCTGTTCTCAGTGAATAATTGATTGGTTTAAAATGATATTATATGATTTCATTAATAGACTGATAACTTTTATTTTTTATTTTTTTTTAAGATTTTTTATTTATTTATTTGACAGAGAGAGAGAGAGCAGAAGCAGGCAGAGAGGCAGGCAGAGAGAGAGGGGGAAGCAGCCTCCCTGCTGAGCAGAGAGCCCAATGCGGGGCTCGATCCCAGGACCCTGAGATCATGACCTGAGCCGAAGGCAGAGACTTTAACCCACCGAGCCACCCAGGCGCCCCTAGACTGATAACTTTTAGAATGAGAAAATATTTTAAAACTTACGACAGTCTTACAGACCAACAAGGGTTTGAACAGATTTTCTTTTCCAGATTTAAATAGTTTTTAGAAATAATTAAAGTAGAACTAAGAAATTTTAGGCACAATGTCAGCAAATGCATTTCTTAAAAATGTTTTATTCTTGGGGCACTTGGGTGGCTCAGTTGGTGGAGCATCCAACTCTTGATTGTGGCTCAGGTCATGATCTTAGGGTCATAGGATTGAGCCCTGCGTTGGGCTTCATGCTTACCAGGGAGTCTGCTCTAGATCCTCTCTCCCCTTCTCCCTCTGCCCCTCCCCACTGTGCACTCTCTCTCTGTCTCTCTCTCTAAAATAAATAAATAAATCTTTTAAAAAATGTTTTAATTCTTTTTACTTAACAAACATTTCTGCCTAGACACTATGAATAAAAGTAGGCCAATATTCAAATTAAGGTTTTTTTAATTGTCACAAATTTTCTTTATGTTAAATCAGTTTTCTTAAGTTTTCTTATTTTAATTCAAAATACTTGCTCATTTTAAAACATGCAAAAAAATGATAAAAATAAACAAATATCGTTATAATCAGATCCCCCTGATATGACTACTGATAATAAATATTCAAAGCAATTAGAATTCTTAAATGGAAAAATTTAACCTTTTCAATTTAAAAGATTTCTCTCAAAATGACATGTAAACATGAATAGTAGATGAATTTTTAAAACTGTAAGAATAAAATGTTAACTAGTATTGTAGTTATTAGGTACTACTACAAATTTCTCTAAGTACAGTTCTTCACCTTCTGTTTTTATTTTCCATGAATGTCTACTCATCATTTACCATTCTTCCATTTTTTTCAGTATCACTTTTTTTGAAAAAGATTTTATTTGTTTCTTTGAGAGAGAGAGAGAGAGTAAGAAGAAGGGATACAGGCAGAGAGAGCAACAGACTCTACGCTGAGCAAGGAGCCCTTTGCCGGGCTTGATCCCAGGACCCTGGGATCATGACCTGAGCCAAAGGCAGACTCTTAACCGACTGAGCCACTCAGGAGCTCCTCAGTATAACTTATGAGCAATAATTCACATAGTTCCTGGCCACATTTTCTAGTATGTAAAAGCCCCTGACCTCTAGGATATTATAATTTAATTGCAAAAACTAATTATAGTTAAAAACTAATTATAGTTATTAATAATTAAGAGAGCATAAGATAAAACATGTATTAAGAGAAGTCTTTCCTGACCACCACCCTCCACCAAGTCTCAGCCGGGTTATTTAGTTTTATGTCCTTAAGGAATGTTTCTTTTTATTAAAGCACTTTTGTTGGTTTGATGCTAAGCTTTCTTTAGTTCGATTAAATAATTCTTTCCAGTTGTCAGAACAAGTTCACCAAAGTCTTTACAGTGTCCAAAAAATAGTAGGTTCTTAATAAATATCTGCTGATGGAATAATTGAATGTGAAATGCAACATAAACACTTGGAAAAGCGAAGGTTAATGGGTTTGGAATTGTCAAGGAAGGTCATAATAAGTAAATGGCATTTGAATTGGCTCTAGAAGACAAGGACATGGATAAGTGGAAAGAAGGAAGAGAGACATTTAGTGGGGTGATGTAAAATAAGATAACAGGAGGTTAACCATTTTGAAGTGAACAATTCAGTGGCGTTTAGCACATTGACAATGTTGGGCGACCACCAACTCAATCTAACGTTTTCAATCACCTCAAAAGGAAACCTGTACTCATTAAGCAGGTAGTCCACATTTCCTCTTTCTCCCTAGCCCCTGGCAACCACCAGTCTGCATTCTGTCTCTATGTGTTTACCTATTCTGGATATTTCATAGAAGTTGGAATCCTATGCTGTGTAACCTTTGTGTCTCGCTTCTTTCACTCACCATAATGTTTTCAAGGTTCATTCACATTGTAGAATATATCAGTGCTTCATTCCTTTTTATGGCTGCATATTTTATTGTATGTATATACCACAATTTGTTTTTCCATTCATCCGTTGATGGACCTTGTCTTTTTCCACCTTTTGGCTCTTATGAATAGTGCTGTTACGAACATGCATGTGCATGTGATTTTTTAGTATCTGTTTTTAATTCTTTAGGGTGTCTGTCCAGGAGTGAAATTGCTGGGTCATATTTTTATGACATGATAGTGATTTGGGGACAAATTATGACCTACTATTTATTTGATATACTAAGAAAAAATCATTTTGTGAATATTAAAACTGTATTCAGTTTAAATTTTTTGCATTAATGGAGAACTTGTTTTCAAGTTTATCATTGTTTCTTTCATAAACCTATTCATTATAATTATTTTCTACTGTATGTGAGTTTAAAATAGAAATTTACTTCTTGTTTTATTTGAGCCGTTATCTTTTTATCTTCATAATACTCCAAATCAGTCATCAGTTAAGGTGATTCTTAGATGCTGATTAATTCACTTATGAGTCCTGATTCCATTGTCACCATATTTTTATTTACCCTCAACCTTGACATTTCCTCATAATATTCAGCAAATTGGTAAACATAAGCATAGAAAAAAAAATTTCCATTCTCCTTGGATTCCTTCATTCTGTGAGATGTGTGTTTTCCATTGTTTTCTTTTACTGCCCCTAGCCTGAAATAACAACCCATATCCTGTTGCTGAACTCCATGCAATTCAAATTCTTTAATTGGAACAAACGTCAACTTCCAGTTCTATTCCTTCGACTTGCTTTATACCCTCTTTGGACTGGAAATATCTGGAAATCCTATTCTGATGGAAACCCAACCAGTTAGTCAAACATGAGGATAAATAACTTAAATAATGAAATGCTGTTTAATGAATGTCTTCCTCCTACCCTGATTTCCATGATCACTTCAGAGATCAGAGATTTAATCCCAATAAAGTACTGAGGAACTTTATTTCTAATATAATAAAAACCACATTTGATCATTGAGTAAAAGTCAAGAATTGATACAGTCTTCGTAAATAAAAAGTCACTGAACTCTTATGGGTAATGGGATTCTCTCAACCATTGGCACATAGGCAGTTTATATATAAGCATGGAACCTGTATGCATTGGACATCTTTTGTTTTCACCTGCCCAACATTTATTGCTAATTCTTTAGCTGATAGCATACTCATTTTACTTTTGGAAACTAGCCATTGCAATTAGATACTGTCTTGGTGGGATGATATATCAAGGTACTCTACTTTTCCTGGCTGAAGGATAGGAATGTGACCCAAGTTTCATGAATCAAATTTCTTTCATAGGAACATGATCTTTAAGCAGAGTAAAAGACAAATCTGGAATTGATCTTAGGAGGCCCTGGAAGTGCCCATTAGTTCCTGCCACTCATATCGCCAGGCTTGATTGATTTAGCTTTTCTGTCAGTTTTGTTAGCAACTAACTTTGCATCCTCCTTCCAGTAGTTTTATTCACACATGAAGGAGCTATCCCTAATTCTAAAGCCATCCCACAGAAAATAGCCTGGGAGAAAGAAGAACCCATCAAACAAAAGGGTTTAGGGAAGACTGAACAGATATGTATCTTAAGAGATGGTTCAAAAAGAAGTATAAGGATATGACTGGTCAGCAACCACATGGCCAGTACTAGATTGGTTCATGTGACTAATAGCAAATAATGGAAAGATTAGAGTCTGGTGCTAATCAAAAATATTTCAGTAAAGAGTGGCAAATTTTAAAACTTCAATGTCCTCATATCTTTCAGTATTTTTTTTTCTGGCATCTAATGTAAATACATTAAAGTTATTTTTAGAAGTAAATCCTGTTTCTCGCTCTTCTGTTTATGGCACACTACAAAACAGTGATTCACAGGGTAAGGTCCCAAGATCAACAGCATTTAAAAACTTGCTAGAGAAGCAAATCTTCAGGACCCAGATCAATCATTTCAGAGGCCCTGGGGGTGGGGCCTAGCCATCTGTGCCTTAGCAAACCCTCCAGGTGATTCTGAAGCCAGACAATGTTAAAGAACCACTGACCTAATGTCAAGCAAGAGGTTTATGGACAATCACAGGTCTGATCTTTCAGAGGTGGTGATGTGTCAATGCCCAAGGAGACACATGGCCTTTCATAAGTTGAAGGAAAGCTCTGATTTTGGGAGACCATCCCAACAGCTCTTAACATTTCCTTCCTATGACAGATTTCTCAATCCATTGGGAAGCTGTGGTCTCCAAGTCAGATGTCCTGCTTTCTCTGCCATGGTCTGGCATTGAACTCTACTTCCACCAACTCTACACCATGCAAATTAAAAGAGAAATAAATAAAGCAACACCAAAGCAATGGAGATCTTTATTTGAAATGTTATACCAAGAAAACAACAACTGGGAGAGGAGGCTGAATTCAAAAGGATGGGCTGAGTTAGAGCCAATAAAAACAACTGATGTGTGGTAAGCAGAGGCGGTTACAGAAGGAGGGGGGAAGAAAACTGGGTTCTGTGAAATGGACTAAGAAACTGTGGGGAAGCAGTTTGTAACCTGAGAATGTGTCTTCACTAGCGCAGGCCTACTTTCCTCCTTAATTAGACAGGAATTGCCCATTAGTGGCACTCACCTGTGATTAAAAACCAAGCGCCAAACAGTAAAACGCTGGAGGTACAAGCTTTAAACCAAGACCATCTCTAATCTGGCTTGTGATTGGAATGCTGCTGCTGGTTCTGATAATCAGTGAGGTTGGAATCTTCAAGAGCGCCTTGAGTGCAATCCCCACTTTGGGGAGAGGAAGAGAAATTTCTATTTTCCAGAAGAGTGGAGATACACGCAGCAAGATGTACTGATTTTGCTATCATTTAAGCTGGCACTGATAACGGAAGGGTCCTTGAAAGCTGTCAGGGAAGGGAACTGTTAGGCACGTCCGAGTTGAGCAGTGTCAGAGACAAGGTGCTGAGCACTGCTGTTGGAAGGATTACACGTTGCTTGAATTTTAGTTCTGGCTCTAGTCACTGCAAGTCAGATGTTCTTCATTATTTCAAAGCAAAATTCTAGGCTGAATAAATAAATAATGCAAAAAGCAAATAAATTGCAGACAGTAATTTTAGCCATAGCTTACTATAGCTCAGTGCAATATTGTTATTTAAGGCATCACAGTTTCTTCTATTGTTTATATAGAAGCCAATGAAGATCTGCCTTGAGCAGGAGGATACTTGAGTGGGCAATGATGCAATATCCAAGTGGTGAAACTTGAATATCTTCTTCTGGGAAGATACTGCTATGTGGTGATACTCCTATTTTCTCAATGCTAGGATGACAGCACATGCATTTTCAGGAGCATACAATAAATATTCGCTTTTCCTTTTAAATGTTTAGAGAAGCGAATGGTCTCTACTATGATTAGCTAGGTTAAATATAATACATCAAAAAATCCTGATATATGCCCTGATGAATGACTTTCTAAATTATTGTGTGTATCATCTCCAGTAAGTTGCAGCTTTTAAAAATATGTTGTAGTCTCATATAATTATCACTTGATTTTAGAACAGTTTAGTTTTAATATAAAGTGTGGTCATGGCTTCCTGAGTTGTCATAATTCATCAGATCTTTTTTCTCATACATCTCATCTCCACATCCTTTCCGAACAGTACACTGTAATTTTTAGATTGCCAAGTATGATCTATCAAAACTAGAACTTGGGTGTGGTACTTAGCAATTTTTAGATATTCCAATAAAATAATAATCTGATATCTAAGGAAAATTGGATAACTTTCTATTGGTAATTTATGGTATTTTGGAAACTCTTAATATTTAAGTGTACACCAGGGGAGGTGAGAAACTGAAGTGCATTAAATTATATATTGAGCTAGACTCATATATGAAGTGATTTTAGAGGGTAGGGAATAAAAGCAGGAGTATCGAGGAAATAGAGGATAGAATTTCAAAGGCAGGAAGAAATTCAAGGGAATTCGAGGGAAGAATAATTAAGAATGGATAGGTGGAGATTCGTGGATAATTACAAGATGTTTTAGGGGGAAATGAATGTGATATTCGTTGGAAAGGGATTAAGAGTAAAGGCTGTTAAGTATACTAGAAGCAGAAAGTCTGGAAGCAAAGACTATTTATATCACCTAATGTATTCACCTATGTTTTCAGACTTGTTGACCACCCTCCAATGTGGTCAATATGTAAATAAATGTGTTAGCTCCATCAGAGAAGAAGGTGCACTTTTGCGAAGAGAAGGACTTTGTCAGCCTTTCTAAAAGTGAATATACTGGAAAATCACTATTCTCATTTTCAGAAAAGAGTTGGTACTGGGACAGTATTTTCAGATAGGCTCTGATGATGGAATTTATTTCCTTTTGCTTACTTTCCTATGAGTGTATCATTCAGGACACTCCAGAAGTCCTGCATCTTTATTCGGTGCAAGTACAAATGACTGGAAAAAGGAAGGTGAAACCACCAAGTAGCCTCCGACAAGCATGGTTCTCTGCATCACCCTTGTAGCCCAGCTGTGGGCCCCACACTGGCTTAGTTGTCTTCTTCCTGCACCCCTACTGCACGTGGCAGGCTTTGACTATCCCTGACAGGCACGTTATCTTGTTCCACTTTGCTTTATGTTTACTTTGTTTTATTATTTGCCACCCCTCCACACCCTTCCCTTAAGCCAGGATTGGAGAAAAAAATAGATTTTTATATTAAAAGGCAAATATGTAAAAAGTTATTTGAAATAAGTAACGAAGGTTTAGGGAGTTATGTTTCCATTCAATTCTAAACATCTTTATGATCCCTAAACGATGGAAAGAGTGCTTGTTGTTTTTCAGTGAACTTTTAAAGCTTAAAGTTGAAAGAGAGTGGTGAAGTTCCAAATATGTTCAACTCTGTGAATTCTTGCTGATTAACAAGCTGGATTGGGTGAAAATATGCCTGCAGAGCTGGTATTTTACCTCCTACTATCAGACTGTGCTCATTCCTTTTATTTTTGATTTTTTTTTTCCACTTCCTTTCTAATCTGTTGTCATGCTCTTTGCATCTTCTTCTTCTTTTTTTTTTTTTCTTTGCATCTTCTGATTGGCTCTTTATTGACCCTCGTTTACCATAGACATTTTGGTGGTACGTTTATGGAATTTATGTAGGGGCTCAAACACATAGGAAGAAATGGCACCAGTAAAATGTAAATGGCACAGAAAGAGAAGGGGCAGACTTGAAAGCTTATCTAAATGGAGCTCACTGTTGAGCATTGCCTGAAATTGCTCTACCCTCTCTAAGATTTACTGGTAATTTCACACTTACATTGAATAGTCTGTGAAGGAATAATAAGCCTTATTCTTTGCCAGAGATGCTTTGTTTAAATCAAATCCTCTGGAGAAAAACTCAAGAGGAAAAGCTGCTGAGTTTACGTAATATAAAAAAAGTCTCTTTCTTTTTTTTTTTTCCTGTAAAGTTTCCTTGACAGCATTACTTGTTGATTAAAATGCTCTGCAAAGTTCTAGTGATCCTGTCAAGACCACACTCTACTTTTTTACTGCAGAGGCAAATGTTAACCTCTCCTGAGGTTTCTCCAGCAAAGCATTTTCTCCTTTTCACTGCTTAGCATTGCCAGATGTGCAATTAAATGGTCATTTCACCTTTATTATAGTTTTCATGGTGTGTTATTTTCATTATTTTTCTTGTTTATGTACACTGTGGCAGTTATGGTCTCCACATGCTTGCTATATGTAAGATAGCTCTTAAAACCCAGCTGAGGGATGCAAGCTGGTGGGGGAAAAATCGGCACTAGTCTCCCATTTATCTTCGTTTAACCCTCAAAGGTAAATTCAGCTGGGTAAATGTGTTTTTAAGAATCTTTCAGAGATCAGGCAGTATTTTTGTGTATTTCCTCAGCAGTATGAAGAGGCTTACATCCATAGAATCTGATTTTATCATTTAGTAGCTTTGGGCTCTTCAGAAAGTACTTTTTAAGTGAGATGCATTAAGCAGGTGAATTAGTAGCTGAGGTGTGGTAAAATAAATATGTGTAGAAACGAGGCTCTGTGTGTGTGTGAGAGAGAGAGAGAGCAAGAGAGCGAGAGAGCACATGGGCAGGAGAAAGTTAAGGATTCCTTCTTGACGAATATAAGCAAAACGCAATTTCAAAGAAAATGGGAGTTTAATAATTTAAATAACTCTTAGTAAGACATACAATTGAATTTATTTTTCCTGATGTTATTCTCAGAGAAATCCCAAATATCTTGTTTCATGAGAATCTGGAATATGTACAGTAGAAAATGCAAATATGCCATTATTGCAGAAAGAATTACAGAAATAAAACTTCTAGAATGTACATACTTTCAGGCATGGTTTTTAAAACTGTCCTATGAAAATAATATATTTCTATTGAACCATTTTAATGTTTAATAGGAAACAGGGAAATTGGCTTTATGGGAGACGAATCTATCCCATCCAATTAGAATTATGAAACTTTCCACTTATGTTTCTTCAGAGAGTTTTGTTTTGCTTTGTTTGCCTGTCTTTTTGTCACAAAGTGTGGAAAGTTGGCTGTGTTGTACCCGGAAATAAGAGTATGTGAATGCTAACACCAATTTGTTTTCAATGGCCTCGTGTAAAAATTAACACTTCTGTTAGGAAAGGCAGGAGTAAATCATTACATTTGCAAGAATCCAAGTTAGTGTCTGATGATGTCCATCAGTAAGTGTTTATAGGAGAGAAGACAAATAATAGACTATTTTTCATCTTTGACATTTTGCCTCTTCTCCTACCTACATTTGATAGAAGAAGCTTTTGTTCTCTTCATTTCAGAAATATATGTGAGGGATTTTAGTTTATTTATGATTAAGAATATGAAAATAAATGTATCCATTAGTAGCCAAGTTTAATTAATGAAAAGTCAGATTATTTTAAAAGTTAGCAAATTGCTTATTTTCCTAATTCTATATTCCAAGTTCACATGTAATATGTTTGTACCCATTGTTGATAGATTCCAGCCCATCCCATTTTCAGCAAATGTAATGGTACTTTATTTCATTTTATTTTGGCTGTGCAAATTTCCTCTATATTCTTAAAATCCATTGCAGGCCTTTCCAGTGACTGAGGCGGTATCTGTCAGTGATAGTAGAATTGATTGATTTCAAAAGTTTCTTGTTGCTATTATAGAACTTGGCAAAGAGAAGGCTCATGGCAACAATAGATGTATCTGGGAACTTTTTATGAGACCAGTGGGAATCTTCTAAATATTTTTAGTGGTTCCCCCTCACCTCATTCCCTTTTGCCTTTATGCCTGAACTGAATACTAACATAACTATGGTATACATATGCTACTCATCTTGAATCTACAAGAGTTGACTAATAATGAGAATTTTTTTTTTAAGATTTTATTTATTTATTTGACAGAGAGGAGAGAGATCACAAGTAGGCAGAGAGGCAGGTAGAGAGAGAGAGAGAGGGTGAAGCAGGCTCCCTGCTGAGCACAGATCCCGATGCGGGGCTTGATCCCAGGACCCTGAGATCATGACCTGAGCCGAAGGCAGAGGCTTTAACCCACTGAGCGACCCAGGCGCCCTGATAATGAGAATTTTAAGCTGAGGTTACTAAGAGTTGAATTTCCTCTTCTATTAGATAAATATCTTGTTTATCACCAGCTACTTAATAGCAGGTTATCAGCAAAATTTTCTTCATTCTCATTTCTTTTTAAGTTTGTAGACTCTCTCTAATTCATTAAAAAAAAAGTAGCTATTGAATAAGAAATGTAGACTAAAGCTTTGGATATTAAGCTTAGCTTTTCTTTTCTTTTTCCTATTTTCATCCTTGCCCACCCTTTAAAGCTTATAAATATTTTGTGGAAGCATTGTAGAGGAATAAGAAACAGATTGTTGTAAAAATATTTAGCAAGCATGTATGAGTGCAGGGTAAAAGATTAAGAACACAAAACAAACAGAAATCACAGTCTTAGTCTGAAATTTCAACTTTGTTAAAAATAGAAGCTCATTCTATGTATCTTGATAATGATAAAAAAAATTCTTGAATTAAAAATCACCTTCACAGAAATCTATCATACTTTTTCAACATTATGCTTTTCTATTCAGTCATTTTCACTGTCTAAGCATTTAAAACAGGAAAGAGGAAGATATTTTAGGTTAACATATATGTTGTTCATAAAATCAATAACCAAAGAATATGTTTGGATAAGAAAGAGTTAGACAACAGTCTCTGTTGCTATCAGAAATCATCCTTTCATTGTGAAATTTCAAGAAAAGGAACACTTGAGACTCAGCTAATATGGAAATGAATGAGATGTTTATCTGGACATCAACATTTTATTGAGAAAACTAATTGGCACAGAAAGCTATGGTGAGGTCAGAATGAAAATAATGTCAGTAAAAGAAAATATATAAAGAAGATTATTCTGGTGAAGGCAGATAAGAAGGAAGAGGAAATCTTCGAATTCATCCACTCTCATTTTCTCTTCTAGGGGTGTATTTGAAGCTTGCATCTCTTTATCTCTTTTCTATTTTCTATATATTTCTGAATCTAATGGATGAGATGTTCCTGACAGAGAGACATGGTTCTCAGTTACTGGTCTCATTTTGTTTCTGAGCAACTGAAAATAGGGCCGTTGTATGCAGCTGAAAACATTGTGCCCTGTACCACTCCAGATGTAAAAGGCACTACAACCTCAAGTGGTGGCCCAGGATCACTAATTTTGCTCAGTGAATTAAACAGATGCTTAGAATACATACAGAATTTTGTGTTGCTGACCAAACAGCTGAATAATATACTCAGGATAGTAGGAGGTTAATCAGTAGACCCCATGTTTTCCTTTTCACACTTCCTAATCCCCCATTCTCTTTTCCATGTCTTCAGGTAGGTTGCATAATAAGTAGATCTTGCTGAATCTCTCAATATCTTCCTCCTCCACTCCTCAGGCCCCACGCACACAGCTATTTTGAAATATCCCCAGAGTTCGCAGTACAATGTTGCATGATTTGATAAAGACCACCTTTGTGAAACTGTTGATCTGAGTGGGTTTTCTGGGTCGTCTTGTAGATGGATATGAATGTTAGCATATCTCAAATTCCCTTTGCTGGAACTAAGGGAAATATTTTCTGATCACAGGCAGCAATTCATTTAATTCAGTTTTTGAGTTGAAATCACAGGTGATTATATTGCTACCCTGTGTTAAAACATAAAATAAGTAGTTTTAAAAGAGAACTTAAGAAAATATTTCTTTTCAGTTCCTAAAAGAAACCTGATGCACCCTCAGTTTTTTGAAATAAAGCAGAGGATAGTTAACATTTTTACTCTGAAAGAGTAAGGGCAATGGTTATATTACATGCCTTGGGGTGTTTGGGAGGTAAGACTATGCAGTATTCCAAGTGATATTCCTACAGATTCTTTACAACTACAGTGTACAACCTTTGCAAGCAACGTTTTTATTTTTACCTTTTAAGCAGTTATATTTTGATGTGTCATCCCTTTTTATTTTAAGCAAATCTTATTTATATATAATATTCAAAGCTAGCTGAAAGTAATAAAAGTGGCAAGGGAACAGTAGTGAAAAAGATACTTTTCTAAAATAGTGTTTTATATATTGTTATGCCTAAAATTATTTGGCTGCACTTCCCAGGAGCAAACTCTCGTGATTTGGGTTAAGATGCCCTTATTTACCTCTATAACACAATGTATTTTTGTACATGCCAACAAGAATAGTTCTTTCAAATAGAACTATTTTAGAAGTCATCAATGTCCTTTTTGAATGTTTCTTTAGATTTGTAGGGTCTACTGCCTTGTTGGAGCACTGAAATTTTTCTGGCAAGACTATTGAAGAGATTTTGTTTTAATAAAATAGCTGTCCTTTCTCCAGATGTATGTATTTTTGATTCTGGGGGATGATATTCTAAAAGGGAGAGTGTAACATGCAATGCCATTTCAAAGCTCACTACATTTGCTTTTCATTATACTTCATGGTTAAGCAGCCTTCTGAATTTGATGAATTTTATTTGCTCAATTAACTATATCAGTAGCATATTGTAAGGAAGCCTGTAAAATGGTAAATGTATGCCATAGAGCAGATATAAGCAGCTTCCACCTTTCCTGAGTTGTTCCTCATTTTAATGGGCATCAGGCACGTTTCCAAATGTCCATTAACTGTTTTATTATTGGCTTCTTTGTACTCATCACCTGCCTCTATGTTTTAAACAGCTGGTTTACCTTCTTTTCCCCTTCTCAGTACCACAATAAAGGCATATCTTGGCTTATTGCCCCCTTAAATATACTGTATGTCTAATACTTCTCTATGTATCAAATTTTTCCCAGATCCCTGAAAAAAAATGATGCCAATGGGGATTCTGGCAAGAGATATTCTAAAATAGACCTCAGTGTTTTAAGTGCTTCAAGACAAGTCTGGAGAATAGTTTTAACTCCATGATCACTATATCTTATATTTTTTATCATTTATATTTCCTCATTAGATTTGGAAGACAATCTAATTCAGTCAAACACTTTGCAAGCCATCAGTACAAAATATTTCTTCTTTAAGGTTTAATAGCAGTTCTTAGCTAGATGAAGGAAACTAAAAAACCAGTGGAAGTTTTTGAGATCTAATGTGAAAAACTAATAACACCCAGTATGTTTTCAGGATGGATTGAAGAAAAAAAAGAATTGAGAATATAACACTTTACTTATGCTTCTAGCCATTGTAGACTAAGAGGGATCTGATATACTCTCATACCTTAAACAACTAGAGTCTGAACAAAAGTGTACGAAACAATATTATTCAACCACTGGACAAAGGTAGCACAGGCCTATAATCTCTGAGAGAAGGATAATAAAAGGAGAATCCTATTACTGTGTCAGCTGAATTTCTGGAGATAATCTCCAGATCACAGAGTAGAGATGGAAAACTTAAATAAAGTCCAGGAGTCATGCTGAGTTATAGAGACTGAAATCAAAGTTCAGGGTAGTATAGAGGTCTAAAATTTTTCAGACAGTGTACTAGAAAAGAAAAACTGTGGAGAGAGAGATCGAGAAGAAATGAATGAGAGAGAGAAAGAATGAGAGAATGAGAATGGACACTGAAAACTTAGATGTTTCCCTCAGTGTTTCACAGAGGATAAAACTGTACATGTCTGAGAGGAAACAAGCAAAGGCCAAGGAAAGAAGCACCAGAAGCCATATTACAAACAATTCCTAGAGTGCACACAAGTCTAGAAATACTTGGGATTTCCCCCAGTGAAAGTAGAGAAACCACATAAAGCATAAGACATTTGTTAGAGTTCAAAAAAGTGTATTTCTTTAGGAGTTGTATTAAATTAGCTCTACACAATAAGCTTCTCTATGCCTTCTTTAACATAGCTTATAAGAAAGTTTCAAAAGTGGCTTAATTGTGTACCATTACAAAGTCAAACACACCTTAAAATCTAGCACACAACAATGTATAATTCAAAATGTCTGACATGCAGTAAAAAATTACCAGGCATGTAAAAAGCAGTGTAACAATGACTCATATCCAGAAGCAAAAGAGATCCATTAATAGAAACACCCCAAGATGACAGAGATGATGAACTCAGTGGACAAAAATGTTAAACAGCTACTATAAATATGCCCTTAAATTCATGAAGGTAGAAGAAAACATAAATATGATGAGAAGAGAAAGGGTGATCATCAAAGATACCCAGTGGAACTTCTAGAGAGGAAAATTATATTATCTGAAATAAAATTCACTAGATGAGCTTAACAACAGATTAAATATTGTAGAGGGAAAGCCTGGTGAACTTGAAAACATAGAAGCAGAAGTTAATTGACTAGAAAATGAATAACAGTGTTAAAAAGATTTAAAGAATTAATAGGGAGCACCTGAGTGGCTCAGTTGGTTAAGCGACTGCCTTCAGCTCAGGTCATGATCCCAGAGTCCCAGGATCGAGCCCTACATCTGGCTCCCTATTCAGTGGGGAGTCTGCTTCTCCCTCTGACCCTCTCCCCTTTTATGCTCTCTCACTCTCTCAAATAAGTAAAATCTTTAAAAATAATGATAAAAAGAATAAACAGAGCATTAGTAACCTATGGAAGAAAACCAAATGGTCCAACACATGTGTAATGAAAGTCCCAGAAAGAAAGAGGGAAGTAAGCAAATATTTTTTAAAATAATTGTCAAAAATTTCTCCAATTTGACAAAGCTATAAAGAAGTTCAATGAACACAAACTAGAAGAAACATAATAAAAATGAGTAAAAGGAAAAAACTTAACAGAAGCTGGATAAAATAGTCACAATACATAGAGAGGAACAAAGATCAGAATTAAAACAGACTTCTTAGAAACCATGCAAGTTGATTACAGAGGCATCTTTAAAATACTGAAGAAGGAAAATTTCTAACTTAGTTTAAAAAATTGAATTGATCCAAAAAAGGCAGGAAAGGGGAAAAACAATAAAAACAAATAGAAAAATAATGGCATATCGTAGACTTAAACCAATCATCTTTGTAGTTACGTGAATTTGAAATGGCTTAAACACTCCAGTTAAGAGGCACAGATTGTCAGGATAAAAGAACAAGGTGAAATATGCATCATCTGCTGGAAATCCACTTTACATATAAAAATACATATTCAAAGTAAAAGGATGGAAAAATTCTATCAAACAGTAATCAAAAGAACCGTCATATATTGCCAAAATAGACTTCAGAAAAGGAAATATTAACAAATAAAAAGAAAGACTTTTCATTAAGTATGTTAAAGGAGTCAGTTCATCAAGGGGAAATAATAATCTTTAATGTGTATAAAGCCAATGATAAAGCCTTAAAACACCTAAGGCAAAAACTGACAATATTGTTAAAAGACAATATTAAGATAACAGAAAGGTGTCAAGAGCTATGAAGGGTCTGGGATTTAACTCTATTTGGAAGCTAATAAGGTAACATGATGCATCTTCATTAAAAGTGGCCATGGCCCCTGAAACACACTACCTGGCAGAAGACATTGAGCTCCTCCCTTAGAGACCAGGGGTAATTTATTACTTACAGCAATAGCAGTAGCAGAATATCACATCTTCTTGTACAGGCTCCTCAAGCCCCATTTCCTACAGGACAATGTGATAAGGACCAGAGGATATCTGCACATGCATTGAATTGGGTTATAGAAGAGGAACTTTGAACCTAAGGAACACAAATCTTTTATAATTAGTTGTGAGCAAAGCTGCCTGATATTTTTAGCTGGAGGGAGGCATTATCTTTTTTATAATGGGAGTAAATAAGCCTACTCTTTGCTTCAGAGGGAAATACCACCAGTTTTATCTTTCAGGCCTATTTTCTTCTATCTTCCATGCCTGTTTGCTTGAAAACAAGCAAAATTCTTGAAAACATATTTCAGCATAAAAGTGAAGTCAGTTATGGCTTCTGGTAACAAGACTGCAAAAATGTGAGAAATATAGGGAGAATTTTCTCTTAAGGACCTTGTACAAACTGGCGGAAAATGTTTTCAAAATGTCCATCAAAGAAAGGATAAGTTTCCCAAATACATAAAGAGCTATTGAAACTCAATAGTAAGATTAAAAAAAAAAAGAGAGAAAACATTTTGAACAGACATTTCATCAAAGATGATATACAAATTGCATAACAAATAAACATAAAAATACACTTAACAGAAATAAATTATTAGAAAATTTTAAATTAAAACTGCACTGATATACCATTGCACCTCACTAGAATGGCTAAAATTAAAGATTTGCAATATGAAGTATTGATGAGCATGTGGAGCAACTAAAACTTTTATATATTGCTAGAGGAAAGTAAAAATGGTTTGTTCGAAAAATGGCTCAGCAGTTTCTTTCGTTTTAATTTTACTTTATTTTATTATTTTTTAAAGATTTTATTTATTTATTTGACAGAGAGAGATCACAAGTAGGCAGAGAAGCAGGCAGAGAGAGAGGGGGAAGCAGGCTCCCCGCTGAGCAGAGAGCCCAATGCCGGGCTCCATCCGAGGACCCTGAGATCATGACCTGAGCCCAAGGCAGAGGCTTCAACCCACTGAGCCACCCAGGCGCCCCGACTCAGCAGTTTCTTAATACAATTTAATACTTACTTATCAAATAAGCCATCAATCTCCTCCTAGTTATTTATCCATGGGAACATATGATAAATATCAGCACGAAACATATTCAAATATTAATAGACCTTTATTCATAATATCCCCCAACTAATGAACGTATAAATAAGTTGTGCCGTATCCACACAGTAGAATACATCTTAGCCATACAAAAAGAACCCTTGATCCATGTAACATGGATAAATCTCAAAAGCATTATGCAAAGTGAAAAAGACCAGACACTAAAATACGACATAACTTCAATTATGTAGTGTCAGAAAGTACTTCTTTGGTTGCCTGGGTTGGCAGGGAGAGAATTTTTAGGATGAAGGAAATTTTCCAACTTGCTGTAGTTCTGGTTACATTGAATTATTTCTTTAGAATTGTTGAATTTTACATGTAATTTTTATTTCATGGAAATGTGACTCTCGTTATTTTAGCAAACCTCCCAATTGACTAGCCAATCAAATTTTACATTTTGTCCTTTTGTAAGCATGTTCTTAGTGTTGTTTGATAGTTGGTTATTTTCTTTTTCTCTCTTTCTTATAAATAAATAATAGCAAATTGTCATTTCATGAGGTTTTATTATTTATTTTTGAAATCACTGATGTTAAAATTCAGCTAGGTTGCAATTCCCTTATGGCCTGAAACTCAGCTTGGTTTTGGAAGGTAGTGTATTTCAGGCAAATGACAAATCATTTATCTCATTTTAATTTTCAGGCTTTCCCCCCTGAGTTCAGTTCTGTTAACCTTATGATCCTGGCCAAATTTTTCACTTAATGCTTCTTGAGCTTACCTTGATAATTCTCAAGGTCATTATATGTCTTATAACCTTTATAGCCAACATTTATTGAGCACTTACTATGTGGCAGATCCTGTTCTAATGACTTCATACATTTATTTCTTTTAATTCTCACAGCAACATTGTAAAAGGAATGAAATTATTTTTTCCCATTTTATAGAATAAAACTGATACATAGCAACTTCTAAATTCATACAGCTAAGAAGTGAGGAAGCAGAGATTTTACTCTAGGCAGTACAATTTTAGTCTGTTCCCTGAACCGTCCATCTACAAATCCTCTAAAATATAGATCTTAAATTTTGGTGTGTAGGAGAATCGGTTTACTTAAATTCTATTCTCAGATTTTTCCCTTGCCCTCATTGATTCTTACTTGGTGGGTGTAGGATGAATCCAGTAATCCGTATGTTTAGCAAGCACTGCAGGGGGTGGTTTGTTGAACCTGGTTTGAGAAACCCCATTTTCTAAGGGATCTGGGCGACTCAGTCGGTTAAGCATCAGACAGTTGGTTTCGCCTTAGGTCATGATCTCAGGGTTGTGAGATCAAGCCCCACCGTGCTTAGTGTGGAGTCTGCTTGATCTTCCTCCCTCCTTTTTCCCCTCTCGTGCACCTCCCCTTGTTCATGCACCCAGTGCTCTCTTTCTCTCTCTCAAATACATAAATTAATTAATAAAAAAATTTTCCATGACTTTAAACTAACTGCTTAACTTTTCCAGGCCTTTGTCATCGCCTACTCAAAGGTGATTTTTTTTTAGGATGGAATGGGATGACCGTTCCTGGCACATGGTAAATTCTCTAGAATAAATCAGTTTTTGTTGTTCTTGGTGGTAGATATTATTTCATAGAATTGGTCAACAGTGGCAACTGTTTTCAACCCTATATTTCAGTGAAATGATATTATCTAATAGGCAAAAGTTGTTTCAAAGTGAAAAGACATCTTATTGACTATAAGCACTGTTTTTTTCAATTTGATTATATCAGGAATCACAGTGTGTTCTGCTCCGGCATATGTTTCTAAAATACCATTTAGCTCACCTGCAATTGGTAAATAGAATTATGTTAGTATAATGTAGAAGTTGCAAAGCTTTCTATGTGATTTATGCCCCTAAGGGGGCAGAATAGTCAGAGTTGAATTATAACCTTGGGCCGGAAAAGAAGGCCCTCAGCTTTGATACTAAATAGTCAATGGGTGCCCATTTGGTTTTAAGAAAATTAAAAAAAAAAAAACAAGTGCCTGTATCTGGGGCTCCATGGACGAAGGAACATAACCCTTGTCTTGTGTGCCTATTAAATATTTGTAGCTTGCACTGCACCCCCTCCCCCCCCACCTTGTGCCCATTTCAGTGGCAAGCCTATTGGCTCAGAGTTTGCCTTCCAGTTGGATTTTTCCTACCAATTCTAATTAACATATTGCCAGCACTTCCCATCAATTGTGGAGCGTTGTCGTTGTTTGCTTTGTTTTTTGTTTGTTTGCTTATTTGTTTTTAAACTCTGGGCTGATCTTCTTGCTTGGGTGGTCCAGATTATCTTCCAAGGTACAAATATTATTTTTGCTAGTGATCTGTTCCCAAAGTTGCATGTTTTCAGTGGTCTTCCCAGAACCTATTTTCCCCACAAGTCCTATTATCTTGGGTATGCCATTTTGTTTGCAATGTGGGGATTGCAGAATGCACGTGTCTTCTCATATACTTTAAACCCCATTTTAGGAACATGAGTATATCCTGCTTTGTAATATCTTACAGTTTCTGGAAGGGATGGTGTGTTAATGGATTGTTAATTATAAAGTAACTTACTTCCTCAGAGTGATCATTTCTTTCTTAGCACTAGTGTTGTTATTTGTTCCTTATTATACTATTGAGTAAATCCCTCTTGAGTTACTTTCTTTTTTAAAGTTGGCAAGATTTCTAATTTGTATTTGAATTTCTTCTATGTTTATATCAAAAGAACATATAAATTCAACTTTAATTATTAGCTTCTATCTGTAAATTACTGCTTCTTACCTAAAACTACAAAGTAATTTATAGAGCTGGAAATAGTAGAAAAAGAAAATTTCTTTACCATAGAGAGATTATTTTCTACAATAATAGTTATGATTCTTATAATTGCTATTATTTATTGAATGTCCATTAAATGTCCACTCATTTTTCTAGGAACTTCATTTGTAATATTACTAACTCTTAAAATATTTAGTGACTATAACATAGATTTTCTAAAAAAAGAAAAAAAAAGGAGTACATCTGTGTCTTAGAATCTTCAACAAAAACATGAGGGTTATGAAATAAATTTCTATTATTAGGTAATACTATTGAAATTTCAACACCATCACATAAATATGATATTTACTAAATGATGGAGGAATTTATCGATATATCCATGATCTAAGTGCAACTACTTTAAAGACATTAATGCATGCATCTCAGATGTTTCTTAAAAGCTTACCGCTTGCTTTTGTTATGGATCCAGACATGCTTTTACCAGAAACAGAACATAATTGAAGTATAGGAAAATAATTTTATGGATAGAAGCAGCATTGTTCATAGTCACTGAATATATATTTGGATATTTAGTAGATTAGGATTTTAGTTTGGACCTAAAGAGCTTGAATAACAGTGTCATTTTAAATTGTTGCTAGGGTGGTTTTTTAAGTTACTCTAAATAGTGCAGGCCCTTGCACTGTTTAACTGTATGACTTTGGTCAAATTACTTAAAAGAATCTCAGTCTTATCCTTTCTCTGTAGTGGAGAGAATAAGTGTGCCTATTCTTGAGTGGTCCCACTGGTTAAATTTGAAATAACTGCTATGTAATACATTCCACATACATGTTAACTGTGAATATTATTATCATTATTGTTATTAAATTTGGAACAATAATTACTATATATCTAGTGTCTTGCCATCCATATTTACTATATTTTCATAACGTAGGCAGGTATAGTCTGCTGAATGATTTAACAGCTTTAGCTAGTTGCACTATGGCATGAATTGAACCTGATTTCATGGGATAAAATAGAATGAGTACAGTGGTTCTGGCTGTCAGTAGTGAAAAATAGCTGGAAATCAGACAAACAGCTTCATTGCTGAGATTGTTTCCGGGCTAAAAGTTCTTCCAACAGCTGTTTGTTTTGGCCATTAATCGTGTCCATTCTTTTTTTTTTTTTTTTAACTGGGGGAAATACAATTTTCTTTAAAAAGAGAATGTAGGCTGGTTATTTCTGAAGTCAGGAAGAACTCCTGTCCTTCCACTATTGTGGTCTTTTGGCTGCCTTGACAGTTGGACTGAGGACTTTTCCTTTTGTTTCTCTCCACTTTTTTATTCTCAGTGCTCAGACTCAGACTGCTGTAGTGGGAGGAAAAAATATAACTAGGAGCTCTTTAATCCTAGAGAAGGAGCTTTGTAACAGTTACCTTCAAGAAAAGTTTACTCCCCAAAGGAGTATTTAATATTACATAGACACTGACTCACTGAACAGAGAGAGAGCAAGGCTAAGAGGGAGAGAGAGAGAGAATGATGAGAATATGAGAATTCGAGCTAGCAAGAAAGAAAGATACTTAACTAAAGATGAAGGGAAGTTTTGCCTCTTCCTGGAAGTTATATTATTAGTTTCTGTGTTTTTCGTTTTTTCTTTTTTTTTTATCATGATGACCGCTAGTTTTGTTTAAAGTATTTGTTCTGGAAATACTAAAGTTTGAGTCTACCAGACTGAGGTTAGAGGCATTTTCTTTGGCAGCAAGAAGATACTTTTATAGAAGCCATGCCTGTACTTGGGGTTGCCTCAAATCTGAGACAGCCAGCTGTTGGGTCAAAGCCTGTTCATTCTGCTCTTCCGATACCAAATCTTGGCACTACTGGGTCACAGCCCTATTCTTCAGGACCTTTGGAACTTACTGAAACAGAGAGCTCAATGCCTTCTTGTCAGCTCACATTAAAATCAACCTGTGAATTTGGAGAGAAGAAACCCCTCCAAGAAAAAGCTAAAGAGACGGAAGACAGTAAGGTTAGTGGCTGAAGGTTACTTGCAGACGTACAGAACTAAAATGCAGATTTCCTTGTAGGTGGAATATAAAGCGTGTTGTGAAATGGGGAGTGGTAGAGGAACACTGGTATCAGAAAGTAAGTAGTTTGTGTAGCTGAAAAGCTAAATATGTAGCTTTATGTAAAAGCGTATTGAGAATTTATGGTTGTAGCAAAAGTCATTGACAAATTTCTCTGAAAATGCATGTTTGTTATCAACCTAGTACTACTTATTGATGAAGTGCCTAGTTAGTCTTAGACAGCACTTTATTCCTAATATCCATAACAGTCACAAATATGAGAAAAAGGGACCTATTTTTCATGCATATTATGCTATAAAAGAAAGAGATTTATCTGTAAAAATCCATATAGGTGCCGTCACTTTTTTCTAAGTGTCATTTGCATTTTAAACATTTTGCGTTTGAATATATGTCTCTTAGACTGCTTAATTCGTTGCACTATGAACAAAAATGAAATATTATTTTCCTTGATATTGCACATTTGTCTGGATTTTCACTTGTAAATTGAAACCCTACTGTTTTACTTATTACTGACATCTTTTTCAGTCATTTAATTTATGATATTTTGTGAGCAATGGCTCCCAGCTCTTGGTTTCTAAGCCATATTGCAGTCGTTTTCTCCAGATGCAGAGGGCTTACATGGCCTTTCAGTTGCCGAACTTCAGGGGGATCCATTTGTATCCTGATAAACATCACTTTTTAATGCAGCACTAACTATGATGTCAAGCTTTTCAAAGTCATTGTTCTCAACTCTGGCTTAGAGACTGCTTTGATTTTACTTTCCCACCCAAATGTAATTTTAAAATAATTTAAGGAAAAACTTCATATTGAAATCCAGTCTACAAGTTAAAAAGAAAGCCACCCCTTTTGTCTGAAATCTCCATTCGTGTATCTCCACCTGTTCAAATCCTCTAAGGAGCAGCCAAATGCAATTTTTTCCCTAAAGTCTTTGCTAGGTACCCCTTACTCTCCTTTCCTCTCTTGTGATTCTCTGGCTGTAGTAATAGTTAAAGCATATTTATTTACATTGTATTTTAATTATCTGGATGATTGATTTCTATTCCCACTGAATTGAAAATATGCAGATGGGAGGGCCTTATTTATACTATGATACAGCTCCCTCTGCCCAGTGCCTTATGCCTCAGAATTAAATAGTAGTTGAATGGATTAATACATGAATGAATGAATGAATCAATGAACGAATAATTATTCTGACAAAGGTTTAGTTAAGTTCATTAGTCTCTTTGGATCATTTAATCTTAAAACAGAAGGTTTGGAGTGAATGCTTTTTAAAGTACTTGTAGCTCTAAAGTTATATTATTCCTTTTGTATTTTAAGAAAACATTAGAAAATCATACAAGGAAAATCAGTTAAAAAATAATTAATTGTAGGCTTATAGTTCTCAGTCCAATGTAAGCAATTCAGGGTAAAAGAAGGGGAATTATAAAGATCAACAAAACAATAAAAGTATTTAACTTTATGCAAATAATTAAAAGCAAATCCCACATAGTTCTGTACCCACTTGACTTGTTGGGATTAGATGGAAAGAATAGGTAGACTCTTTTTCTCTGCTGACCATGCCTCTGATCTGGAGTTTTAGTCAAACTTCCATTTTGCTAAATGGCCTTGGCCTAAGACCTGTGCACCATAAATACTGTTTGCAATAGTCTTTTGGTTCATCTCTTTGGTTAACAAACATATCAGTCACACATCTGATATTCCAATAAGACTCTGTGGTAAGCAATGTTGTAGTTAGGGGATGTTTTTAACATGCCACTTAGCAGATTAAAAACTTTTTCAAACAAATTTAAAGAATGCCTTGTCAGCATTTCAGAATATTTTTAAATGTCAAAAAAGTATATTTAAAGATTTTTATAAACTTTGAAAAAATAGAACTGAAGAAAATATCAGACATGACTAAGAAAGTTGTATTAGAGATAATCAGATTTTACTGCAAATAGCAGGAAACTCAACTTAACAATAGGATAAACGGCATAGGCGTTTTTTTCTTTTTTAAAAATTTAAATTCAATTAATTAACATTGTTAGTTTCAGAGGTAAAGTTTAGTGCTTCCATTCGTTGCATGTAACACCCAGTGCTCATTACATCAAGTGCCCTCCTTAATGCCCATCACCCAGTTACCCATCCACCACTCACCTCCTCTCCAGCAACCCTCAGTTTGTTTCCTAGAGTTGAGTCTCTTATGATTTGTCTCCCTCTCTAATTTTGTCTTATTTTCTTTTTTCCCTCCCTTCCCCTATGATCCTCTGTCTTGTTTTTTAAATTCTACATATGAGAAAAATCATATGATAATTGTCTTTCTCTGATTGACTTATTTCGCTTAGCCTAATACCCTCATGTAAAGGATATCTGGAAGTAAGCAGTCCATAGCTGGTAGGATGGCTTCTTGAAATTGTCAGGGAACCCGTCTCTCTCTTTTGCCCATCAGCTTTGTGGCATCTGTCTTTCAGTCTTGAGTGGATAATTGAGTTATGTTCAATTAGAAAGACATACCCTGCTTCATTAAAGATTCTTCCACATCCAGTTGGCCTGTTTACAATTCCAAGGCCTATGTAGCCATTCCAGTCTCTAATTGTTGACACCTCTTCTTCTATTGTAGTTCCATCTAGCTACTGTTTTCCAGACGTCTCCTCCCCGGGTATCCCAAGTTGTTTAGAGTACTTAGTCTCACTGTCGTTTAACAAATAAATAACATTAGTTCTAGATTCTATGCCATATACTTTGGACTCTCCATCACCATACCTCAAGGACTTATGTTTTTCTCTAGCTGTCTCTTGTTCTGATTTCTTACTTTCTTTGACTTTTCTAATGTCTCTCTTCATATGATTGATTTTTCCATTCTTCCTGGGTATTCATCCAAATGAGGAAGAGAGTCGCTTTGCTTTGGAAACTTAAGAGTCAAGAGATTAAAGTTAAGGAAGGGGGTTCTATTTTGTCACAGCTCAGCAAATCACATGCAATTAAGCATTCAACATCCTTGTTCATGAAAGTTCCCTGGCCATACCCATCACCTTAGCCTTCTTTTTTGATTCCCCAGCCTCATTCCAGCTTGGTCTGCCACCTCACTTTTCTCTCTCCTTTTTACTGTCATTTCAATTTCTCTGAAATTCTGGGCCCACTCATCTTTTCCCTCTTCGATTACCCATGCAAACTGAAGATTATTATAGAAAATAATTTTGAGTACCTACCTTGTTCTTTATAGGAAATTTCTTATTTTTTTTTTCTCATGACATTTCAAAGAAGGCTTTTCTATCCACGTTTACAGAGAAATAAACTCAGATAGAGTGGGAGACATTCATAAGATCAGATGGTTAACTAGTACCAAAATCCAGAATTTGAAATTAGGTTTGTTCCTTCAAAAGTTTTGTTTGTTTGCTTGTTTTTGTTTATTACATTATACTTTTCTTCATGATGTAAATGCAGTATTTTTTTCTAGCTATACCTTATCCCCCAGATCTCACCAACTCTTAAGAGTCAGTTCAAATGTCAAAGAAAATAATAAACAAATTGTTGTGGAGGTTTAAAAGGAAGGAAAGTTTGCATCCAGTTAGGGAGATCTGAAGGAAATTCTTGAAAGAGTAGAGGCCTCCTTGTCCATGTTAGTATGGACATTTGTTTCATTTTCTTACTCTACCAGTTGCAAGGACAATTAAGGTAGAGATATGTTCCTAATATTACATTCACAGTGTGTTAGCACTAATGCTTTAAAAACAGAAGATACTTAAAGCTTTAAATCGAATATTTGAAAAAAATATATGAATAGCAATATAGACAAGCAAATATATTGTATGAATAGTATTGCTATAGAGGGCAATATTTTTGTCGATTTTAGGGATGAGAGAAATCCTTTTTGAATGGAGCATTCAGGAAAGACTTCACCAAGTAGTTGGTATTCAATGGGCAGATAGGACTCAAATATAGAAAGGAAAAAAGCATTTGTTGGAGGAGAGATTTGCATAGAATGCCCAGTGAGTAAACCATTATAATTTGAGGATAATGTTTATGGAAAGGAGCAGGTTTAGGTCAGGTTATACATGGAAGCAGACTTCATTAGATAGACATTGGGGAAGGCTCTTGTGTAAGAATGAGACAAAATTACACGGCAATGTTATTTAGGAGAAATCAGAGCAGAAAAGGACTAATACTAATGTTTATATAGGCTTGTTATATGTCTGATAGTGGGCCAAACACTTTATGGAGTGTCCCATCAGTTCTCACAATAGCCCTATGATATAGGCACTGTTATTATCCTCATTTCATAGATAAAGAAACTGAGGCAGAGAGAGGTTATATTACTTACCAATATTTCAGTGCTAGAGTGTAGTAGAATAGAGATTCACTCCAAGCCTGCGTGCCTCCAGAAGACATTACTCTTATCTAATAATACTGTAACAGTGAAGACTTTGCTGTGTCAGTGGGAGAGAACTATTGATTGACTTGATTTCTATATAGACTAGTAAGGTTTGTTTTAAATATTTGGTTAACACTGCTAGTGAATTGAAAAGAAATCATTGGTGTGCCCAAGTGCCTAGAATTTTCAGAAGACAATTAAGTTGACACATGGTTTCTACTGAATTTTTCAAGTAACAGAGATAAATAAAAGAAACCTCATGATAGAAAAATAGCAGCAGATGTCAATAGAATAGATGACTGGCTCTGGCCTCCAGCTGTTTCCTTCTTGGAGAAGATGCCTGATTGCTGAGGACTGTTGACGCTCCTGTTGGCTTGCTCACATGGTAGCACTTCCAAAGCTCGCCAGACCTACAGCTGCACCGGTCAGCCCTTGGTCTCTCTAGATAGTTCCGCCTTCCTTCCCTGTTTCTGCTGTGTTTGCACATTTACTTATTTGTGCTTAAAGAAACATGATTATCTCTTTTTCTGGTTGTGGCTCATGTTCTAAGCTTCACTGTTAAACAGTTAATGGTTGTTTTAATTGTTTTTGCCTTTGTGGTAGCAATGGTATAAAGAATGTTGTCATGATCCTTGAGTTTTAACATTTTCTCTACTGGCAGAATGCTTAGCTTTTCAATATCGTACATTTATTTCTCTTGAGTAAACAATTTAATACTATTGTTTGTTATTTTAGTTTGTGCTTTACAAAGTCCTTAAAGAATTATATCTCATGCTTTCAACTATGAAATTACTAAATATTCTTGGGTAAATTAAAGTGATTAAATGTTATTGAAAATCTCATACAACTTTTTTATTGTTGTTCTTCAACTGTCAATATTGTATGTGTATTTGATGCCAATTTGCCGAACATGAGATTCTTAAACTTTTCTACTATTATAGATATGTTTCTTTTCTTTGACATAAAGGAAGGAATAAATATTTGCAGAAACATAAAATCAATAGATACGTCGCTAATTTTTAAGCACAATTGCTTCATGGTTGTATGCTATGACATCTCCAACAATTATCTTCAATCTTGAACTTAATGTATTAGGTGGCATAGTTAAAAGAACATCAAATTAGGAGCTCAAAGATTTGACTTAAACTTCTGCTAGATCCTGAAAAGATAAGTCACTTAAATTCTCCAAACTTCAATCTCTTTATACTAGGAAATGAAATTAATAGCTCTTGATAAGGCTTTTCTGAAGGTAACATTTTTATTATCCACTCCCTTTCTCCTTCTTCCTGGTTTTGTCCTCAATTATCTCTTTTCTCTTATTTTTTCAATCTCCTCCTCTCCTCCGGTGGATCCTTTGGACCAGGATTTTTCAAACTTGGCACATTTTGGACCTGATAATTCTTTGTTGTCGGGGTCAGTCTTACTATTATAGAGTATTTAGTGGCATCCGTGCTATTAGTGATTACCTGCCAGTAGCATTCTTCAGATGTGCCAAACAAAAATGTCTCCAGACGTTGTAAAACGTATCCAGAGAGAGGGCAAAATCAAACCTAGTTGAGAAGCAGTGCTTTAAATTCAGCTTCCAAAATTGCTCAAGTTGTTGCTTTTTTTTTTTTTTTGCCAATTTTTTATTGAAGTATAATTGACACATGTTACCTTAGTTTCAAGTGCGCAACATAGTGGTTCAACAACTCTCTTCTTTATGCTGCGCTCACAAGTGTAGCTATCATCCACACCCCACAATGCTATTACAAAATCATTAAATATATCGCCTATGCTGTATATTTCATCCACATGATTTGTTCATTCCATAACTGGAAGCCTGTACCTCTTATTCCCTTTCCTCCATTTTGTCCATCTCTCCACCCCTCTTTTCTCTAGCAACCATCAGTTTGTTCTGTGTATTTATGAATCTGTTTCTGCTTTTTGTTTGCTCATTTGTTTTATTTCCTAGATTCTACATATAAGTGAAATCATATGATATTTGTCTTTCTCTGGCTGACTTATTTCACTTAGCATAATACCCCCTAGGTCCACCCATGTTGTTGCAAATGGCAAGAGTTCATTATTTCTTATGGCTGAGTAATAGTCCATTGTGTGTGTGTGTGTGTGTGTGTGTGTGTATACCACATCTTCTTTATCCATTTATCTGTTAATGAGCACTTCGGTTGTTTCCATTTCTTCACTATTGGAAATACTGCTGCAATAAACATAGGGGTGCGCCTAACTTTTCAAATTGGTGTTTTCATATTCTTTGGGTAATACCCAGTACTACAATTACTGGATCATATGGTTTTTCTTTTTTTTTTTCTTTTTTTTTTTGGTTTTTCTATTTTAATTTTTTTTGAGGAACCTCTGTACTGTTTTCCACACTAGTTGTACCAATTTACATTCCTATCAATAGTGTATGAGGGTTCCCTTTTCTCCACATCCTCATCAACACTCGTTATTTCTTGTCTTTTTGATAATAGCCATTCTGACTAGTTTGAGGTGATATCTCATTGTTTTTGAATTGCATTTTCCTTATAATTAGCTATATTGAGCATCTGTTCATGTGTCTTTTGGTCATCTGCATGTCTTCTTTGGAAAAATGTCTATTCAGGTTTTCTGCCCATTTTTTAATCACTTTGTTTTTTTTGGTGTTGAGTTGTAGAAGTTCTTTGTATATTTTGGATATTAAGCCCTTATCAGATATATCATTTGCATAAATCTTTTGCCATTTTGTAAGTTGCCTTTTTGTTTCAAAAGTGTCCTTTCCTGTAGGTTTCCTTTACTGTGAGAAAGTTTTTAATTTTCGTGTAGTCCCAGTGGTTTTATTTTGCTTTTGTTCTGCTTGCCTGTGGAGACATACTTAGATAAATGTTGCTAAGGTTGATGTTAAAGAGGTTACTTCCTGTGTTTTCTTCTAATTTTCAGATCTCTAATATTTTTTAGTATTATTATTATTTTCTTTAATCTGTTTCAGATGATCACTCTGTCAATACTTTGCAGATATATTTCTTGAAAGGTTGGTTTGTGTTCAGTGCCACTATTCCAAGGCTTTGTGTTTGCTTTACTTTTCCTGATTTCTGACTCCTATTCTGTTTTCCTAGAGGTTACCAACAGCTTTTGAAAAGACATCTCTTCTTGGCTAATATATTAATTAATTAATTTTTGTTCACATTTTAGCTCATTTTTATCCTGTTTGCACCATTTGGCCTCTGCTGACCACAATTCTCTTTTTGGAATGCTCCAATATTTACTAGCCCAATGACCTTGGTGAGTCAATTAGTACTTAAGCCTTAGTTTCTTCTTTTACCAAATCAGGACAATTTAAACTACCTCATAAAATTATTGTGAAGAATAAATGAGATCCTGCATATAAACTATATTCCAACAGAGCACCCAGTATACTTGGTAGTCAACATTCTTTACCTATTATATAATATTATAAAAATATCTAGTAGTTTACCACAAAAGCTAGTGTTAGTAAGAGTTGGTAGTATGACAAAGGAGGCAGTGATTCGATGCACAGGGAAAATAACAATCCTGCCATGTTTTGACTGGTGACTTTGTTTAGCCAGATATATTTGGAAAAAAGAACATTTTAAGTAGACAGGTATTTATCAAGATGTGTAATACTGTGCTATGTTTGGAACAGTATACATTAATTACTCAACAATCCTAGAAGGCAGGATGCAAGTAAAAGAGATGAAGTTGAGTCGAAGCATTGGGAAGATGGCCATTAGATGTCCAGTAAGTTGTTTGAATTTATTTTGTGTGTGTGTGTGTGGGGGGGAAGATGCCAACATGACACAAGTAAGTCTTTGTTTTAGAAAGGTGGTGATGAAATGAAACATGGATGGAATCAGTGAAGGGAGAGAAGTTCAAAAATAAAGAAGTGACGAAGAGTGTGATAGAGCAAAATTTTGACTAAAAGACCAAGCTATAGAGCAATGCAAGAGGGACAAGTCTAGTAAAAGAAGCAATGGATGTTTGGGTACATTTATTAATTACTAGTAATCCACAGAATTTTAAGTCTTGATGGATATATTTTTCTTCACGTGAAACTTATAGTTTAGTTGGAAATGATAATTTGTGAACTTGGCAGCAAATAGCAATTAAAACTAATGATAATTACTAATACTTTTTGAGTACTTATCACACTATATCCAGTTTATTATTATAATTAAACATATATAGGTGTTGAACTCAGAATGGTGCTAAAGTAGAGCAGGAATTTCAAACTCGGTATGTTTGACTCCTATGTCAGTCTCCCTCTCCGTCTCTCTCTCACAACAATTTAAAATCCATAGTCAAAATCAATGTTATTCTTTTCTTTGTGTGGGCACTTAGTCACATAACGGGGGGAAAAAAGAAAGAAAACTATGGATTCTTGCAGGAATCATGAATTAATCTTTGACAAGATTCACTTTTAATTCTTCCTCTCCCCCAACCCCCACTGCTGCTCCATTTTGGCTTTAAAAAGTGCTTTTCTTTGGATTTCTAGTCACTGGGGCCAATAGGGAAATTCAATATCTGTGAGAGAGTTCATTAATTGGATACATGGCAGGATTTCCCCACTGTTCCCAGTAAATGGAGTGATTTGTTAAAAAGTGTCACAATTCTGCCTGCAGATAAAGTCACCAGATGAGAGAGCATTGGTAAAAATTTACCATTTTCCCAATAAAATAATATGACGCAGTGTCCATGAAAGAAAAGAAAAGAGAAAAGAAAACAAAACAAAGCAACAGACCATTACTTTTTGCTGTATTTCAGTGTCGTAAAGGACTCTTTTGTAAAACTGAAAACCTGAGGTGGACAGGTTACGGTTTTCCATCATGAAATGTGTAAAATTTTATGAACCATCAACGTGGCATTGTGTTAAAGTAATGGTAACTTCTGTAACAGATGAAGTCAAGGTCTCAGTGGCTTAACACTGTAGAAATTTACTTTTCATTTATATTTACCTGTTCCATATACTGAGGCTTGATGAACTGTGATCTATAGGTCAAATCTGGGCTGGCACCTGGTTTTATTAAGTGAAATTTTATTGGAATACTGTCGTGCCATTGGTGTGTGTGTGGCCTATGGTTGCTTTTGTGCTGTAATAGCAGAGTTGAGTAATTACTATAGAGGCTCACCTGCAAAGACTAAAATATTTACTATCTGGCCCTTTATAGAAAAAGTTTGCTGACACATGCATATGCTAACTCAGGAAACCAGATTCCTTCCAGTTTGTGGTTCCATCATTCCACCTCCAACCAGTCACCAGTGAAAGAGAAAAAATGGAAGATTGCATAAGAGACTGAGAAATTTCACATGTCACTTCCATGAAGTTCTGTTGGTCGGAACTCACTCATGCGAATAAACCAATTGCAAGACAGGCTAAGGATTACAGTCTACCTATGCGCCTAGAAATTAAGGGAAATGGTTTATTAGCCAGAGACTGCCTAATTTGTCAGATTTTCAAGATTAAGCCAGAATTTTCCATGTTAAAAATATTCTCAGGTAATCCAAAGTGTCTTTTAGATTGTCAAGTTGTCCTGAAATATAGGGATGTCTCTTTAAACACAATACATTGCATAAATGAAGGACCATAATCACACTCAAGTTACTAAGTGTACAGAGAGAAAATCTTGCAGTTAACTCAGCTTTTTAAAAAAATAGACCAGGTACATCCATACAGAAGTATCATCAAAAAATTCACTGTGGTCTCATGACTCCTGGCTTCTCCCTACCTTGAGATTTTGATTACCACCTTCAGGTTCTCCTGTTCCAATCTGCTGATCCAAACTCCCATCCTGAAAACAACTCTATCTTGGTTCTATACCCTTGTTTCTATTTGCTTCACTACTCAGTTTTTAGCATTCTTCTTTTGCTGGATCTGGAAGCTCTCCATCAGAGCTGGGAACCAAAAATCCAAGGCAGTATAAGATATGAATTCTAGAAGGGTCATTTAGAGAATCAGGATGGAGTCAGACATCACCCCGGGAGGGAGGCATTTGCTGGCTTCTAGATGTGGTACGATGGGTGAGGGAGTATCTGCTCTCTTGGCCTGGAGACATGATGTAGCTTCTGTCAACACATTACAAATTGGTTCCGAGGGGGACCTAGTGGGAATGTATGAATGGGTCATTGACAAAACCATCACCATCACTGAAAGAAGCAACTCAAGATAATCCTTTCAGACCATGGTATGCAACTATAAGAAACAATACATAAAACAACCTCTTTTCAAATTCAAGATAAATTTCTAAATGACTTAATTGGTCTTTAAATTTAGTTGTGCATATAGGACTATTTCTATTCAGGTTTCTACTTCTTTTTGCCAGGGTTTACTGTTTAGCTTTGGATCAATTTAAATTGCTTACTTTTTAGACTCAAAAAAATACATACATTATGTATTTCTCTTCATTGTCCCTGAATGCTCTTATTTTTAATATAATTTTGTTGTGCTTTTTTTTTTTAAAGTTTATTGAATTTCTACAGAGTGATACTTTTGCCAGAACCTTTTGTTATTATTTTGACCCATATATTTTGGGGGGTTGTGTTTCACATTTCCTTTCTCTTTAAACCATCTGCTTTTTATAGCTGTTTCTTCCTTCCTGTGGCTGACTTTTTGATATCCACACTGTGTGTTGCCTTCTAACACTGAACACAGGGTTAATCATCCCCAACAATATGTTCTCTCTGTTTTTTTCCTCTGATTCAGGCTAGACCTATTATATTCTAAAACTAGGCTGCTATTTCACAAATGTAAATCCCTCCAATGGCTACTTCTAGGTATACATCATGGATCCTAGGTGACTTTTCTTGTCTTTGTTAGTCATTTATCCAATCATTTAGTCCATCATCAACTATTTATCGCATACTTGCCATGCACAAGGCAAAGTGTGTGTGTGTGCATGTATATATACGTGTATGTGTGTATGTAAGATGATAGGCTTTATGGGAAATATGCTTGCAACAACTGGGACTCTTTTAGATATTTATATTCATTCCTTTTATGGCAACATTACATTTTTAATTAATATTACCTAGAAAAATGATTACAATTCCAATTTTCAATAACCATTAGTTTTATTATACATTTGGGGTATGATTGTTTAATTTAGAATAGATTTACTCCCTCTAGTTGTGACAATCAAAAATGTCCCCATGCATGGTCTATCCCCTGGGGAAAAAAATTGCCCCCAGTTTAGAATACTGATTTAGATCCTGCCTTGTTTGAAAAAAGGATTTAGTAGAATTAAAAAGCAGAGAAACATAGACGATTTCAAAACATGCAAATAAAATGGGATTACAAGAAGAAAAAATAGAAAAGGATAACGGTAGAGGAAGGGCTGCAATATACAAATATATCAAATTTGTGCTGTGATGTTTTGTATTGTAGCTGGAGGTCACCTACACATTTGAATCTGAGCTTTCGAGTTGCTCATACATAAAGGTTAAGCAAGTGCTGTTTTAATCAGTGCCTAAAGCATGAGCTAATATTTGCTCAGGAGAGTCACATCTTTGTTTCTATGCGTACAAAGAAATATTTCCTATGGACATTTATAGAGACATTCCTATATAATTTGTATAACAACTTTCTCAACATTTTCTTTACAGATTTTAATTATTGTTTTCTCTCCTTATCCCTACCTTCTATACAAAACCATTAAAATAAAAATGTTAATCAAATTTACTTAGGATGACCTAAGGACTGTCCTGATTTTAGTAGTGCAGATCTCTTAATTTGGGAATCTCGCCATCCAGAACAAACTGGGATGTTTAGTCACCCTAATTCTGAATCAGATGTTCTTGTTTTTCGTCTTTAGTTTTATTTTGGCTTTTTATAATTCTCTAATTATTAATTTTAATTCTGTAGTTGAAAATATATTTTCTATTTTTTTATTTTTTAGAGAATTTCTTTGTTTATTTGACAGAGAGTGATCACAAGTAGGCAGAGAGGCAGGCAGAGAGAGAGGAGGAAGCAGGCTCCCTGCTGAGCAGAGAGCCTGATGCGGGGCTGGATCCCAGGACCCTGAGATCATGACCTGAGCCTAAGGCAGAGGCTTTAACCCACTGAGCCACCCAGGCGCCCGAAAATATATTTTCTATTAATCATTTAAAAATATCGCCTTATTTAATTAACAATTCGTTGTCAGACGTTGTCAGTTCTCTATTCAGATATATCAACATATATTTTCTTTAATGGCAAGTAATTTGTATGGAGGTGGTGTTTTTCAAACACGAGTGATTTTTTAATGAGGTTCAGATATTTACATCTGCTCCTTCCTCATCCATACAATTTTAACCAGTGTTGACAATAATGAATGTCCTCTTTCCTTTTGTGTGGAAGATTTAGAGTTGTCAATAAAACAAAGGTAGCCTATTACTCTGAGTTCATCAGGTGATTTCCAGCATGAGTCCTATGGGCCCTGAGTTGAATGGAGTGATCCATTGAGGTATGTGCAGTTAGTTCTTTCTAGACCACAAGGAACAGAACTTTAAGCTTCCTTCAGTGGCATGCTTCTCCTCTGTAAGACAGACAGGATGTGGTCTGGGAGAAAGTCCGCATTTTAACAATAGACCATTGACAGAATGTTTGGGAAGTACAAAAAGGAAAACAGCATCTGTCTACACCCAGAATTATCAGAGGCATTTGTGTGTGTGAGAATCTTAGGTTTCAGAAATATGTTTTTTTAAGGTCACCCATTTTCCTTCTCTGTTTTTATTGGATGAGGAGAGTTGCCTTCAAGAAACAAAACATTTTAAAATCAAGGGAGGAATTGCATCACATTTTGTCTCATTATCCCAGGCAGAAAATTAGTTCCCTCAGGCAAAAAACACATTTCGTTTAGCCCATATGTATGGCCTCTGTGAATCCAGCTGAGAGAATTAGAAGGGAGAAGATAAAATCCAACTGGAAGAGAATGCTGCAGAGAATTCAGCAGGAAAGAAGTCCTTCCAGGCAAAGAGTGATTCAGGTGCTGACTTTATTTGCAATTCATTCTGTTTGCAATAGGAGAAAAGATGTTACGTGGAGCATGGGTATCGCAGCACTGATATATCCCTTTTTCTCCTCGAGCTTTCAAAAATAGCAATCCAATTTTCATCAAATTTATCATTTTAAGAAGTTGCAAGAAAGTCTTTGCCCTTTTATCCCTGTGCTCATCCTGTTCCTTTTGTAGCTTATTTGCTTCCAGAGGAAAGTTCCCATAGACACCACCCTGTCACAACATTGAGTTACATGAACACATATCCATTTGGTGCAGCTGCCATTAAGTTGAACAGAGAGTTAGAGTGAGTGCCAATGTCTGCCTTGTCTTCTGCTTTCTTCTTTTCAAAGGCAGTTGTGTAAAGCTTTTGTTCAAATGTCTTACCACCTGGATCCTCTTGTGGATGCGTTGCTCTTCTCCAAAGGACTTGGCAGTGGGTACTTCCTGTTGTGCAGCAGCCTTTCATTTGCAGGACATCTATAAAACCACAACACGAATAGTCAGAATAGCAAAATCGGCCTTCTAATGAACGTAGTAAAAACTTCAGAGCAAATTCTTCAGCCAGGAGAAAGTGCTCCAAAGAGCAGATCTGATTTAGGATGAGTAAGACGTAAGTCAAGGTGCAGATCTTTTACTCTCCACCAGAAAGCAATGCTTTGATTTCCTGCCAATGCAATTATGTAATGACTGTGTGTGCGTGTGTGTGTGTGTGTGTGTGTGTGTGTGTTTTGTAAACTGTGTCTCAGAGAGGGAGGAAGAAGGAACCCACTTGATTGTGTAACTCTATAAATAGAAACAGCTATATTGAAATAACAAGACTGCTCTGAGTTAAGCTGATGAATTTTGCTCCTTGCTGAAAACTTAGGTTACTGAACGAATGTAAAGATCCATCCTGTGGAGTAATTTCTCAGGTTTGCCCAAGAATGTTTAATGGGAAAAATCAGCAAGAAGTTCTTACCCTCCTTCCATTATACTCCCAAGTATTTTAGTCCAAATAAATCAAAACCATTTCTCTGTTGGAAGTAGTCAAGTTGGAGACACACAGGAACTTTGTCCTCTACTACAGATAATGAATAATGAGCTCATACTATTTCTAATACAGCACATAATTTACCAAACACTGGGAACAGTTTACCCTGGCAGTGGCATAAAGGATAAAGAGGTGCCTACCTTATCATGTGTTAAACAAAATGTGTCCTACATTTGCCAAATGTTCTTGAATAGTAGGTGATTTCAGTTCTAATAATTTTGGCTTCAGTATACTGCTCTTTATTTTAGAGGGCAGAACCCAGATAAATAGAGAAAAATCTCCTTAAGAAAGACCAAGAACCTTAATCTTCCCAGCATGATTCCATTCAATTTGATATATACTCCAAAAGACCGACTGTGCCATGTTTGCCAGGTTGCTGAAGTTTATAGATCATAGGTTTTGAACTTCTCAGAGTGATTGTATAACAGTAGTGTTTTCTTTGATTTTTGTGTCTATAAAAGTGATACTAGTCCTTCCTAGACACTGTTAAAAAATTAATCTTCCCTAGCACAGGTATAACCTTGGTAATTTTAAGGTTCTCTCTAATCTGATTGAACTGAATTTTTTCACTTAAACCCTTACTTTAAGAGGAGGCCTATTTGACTCATGGTTATATCCGCTGAGATCTCTAAAATAGTGTCTTTAATTTTTTTTTAATTAAAGTATAGTCGACACACAATGTTACATGAGTTTCAGATGTACAACGTAGTGATTCAACAAGTCTATACAATGCTACGCTCACATATGTAGTCACCACCTACCACTATGACAGTACCGTTGACTATATTCCCTATGCAATATCTTTCATCCCCATGACTTCTTCATCCCATAACTGAAAGTCTGTACCTCCCACTCCCCTTCACCCATTTTGCCTATCTCCCCATGCCCTCCCCTCTGGCAACTAGCCAGTTTGTTCTCTGTATTTATGAATCTGTCTGCTTTTCTTGTTTGTTTCTTTTTTTTGTTTGTTTCCTGTAAGTGAAATCATATGGTATTTGTCTTCTCTATATGACTCATTTTACTTTTTATAATATTGCTAGGTCTATACATGTTGTCACAAATAGCAGGATTTCATTCCTTCTTATGGCTGAGTAATACACCTATACCACAACTTCTTTATTCGTTCATTTATTGGTAGACACTTGGATTGCTCCAGTGTCTTAACTATTGCACATAATGCTGAAATAAACATGTGGGGAGGGGAGATTTCTTTTTGAATTAGTGTTTTTGTTTTCTTTAGGTAAATACCCACTAGCAGAATTACTAGATCATATTGTCTATTTTTAATTTTTTGAGTGACCTCTGTACTGTTTCCCACACTGGCTGCACCAATTTACATTTGCTACATCCTCACCAACACTTGTTATTTCTTGTCTTTGGATACTAGCCATTCTGACCAGTTTGAGGGGATATCTCATTGCTTTTGATTTGCATTTTCCTGATAATTAGCGATGTTGAGCATCTGTTTATGTGTCTGTTGGTCATCTGCATGTCTTCTTTGGAAAAATGTCTGTTCAGGTCTTCTGCCCATTTTTAATCAAATTGTTTGGTTTTCTGGTGTTGAGTTGTGTAAGTTCTTTATATATTTTGGATATTAAGCCCTTATCAGGTATATCATTTGAATGTATCTTCTGTCACTCGTAGGTTGCCTTTTATTTTGGTGTAGTCCCAATAGGTTTATTTTTGCTTTTTATTCCACATTCCTGAGGAGACATACCTAGAGAAATGTTGCTCAGGTTGATGTTAAAGGGACTACTGCATATGTTTTCTTCTAGGAGTTTTATGGTTTCAGATCTCACATTCAGGTCTTTAAAAACTGTTTTGAGTTTATTTTTGTGTATGATACAAGAACCTGGTTCAGTTTCATTCTTTTGCATGTAGCTATCTAGTGCTCCCAGACCATTTGTTGAATATAACACAGTGCCTTGCACATAGTAGGGATTTAAACATAACTGTTGAACTAAAAAAAAAAAAATTGACACTGGTTTTTGTAATTTTATTCTTTTGTCTCATGATTTACTTCATGTCTGTATTTCACAGAGCTATCCTAGGATCTTACACATGACTGTTAGGATATAAATTTTGGCTCTTCTGTTTTAGTATATTTCTGTTATTTCAGTGATTCGAGGTCAAATCTTCATAATTTTGTTTTTTGTCTTATTTTTAGATTTTTTTGAATTTACTTATTTGAGAGAGAGAGTGACAGAGAGAGAAAGAATGAGAGGGGGGAGGGTCAGAGGGAGAAGCAGACTCCCTGCCGAGTGGGGAGCCCAATGTGGGGCTCGATCCCAGGACCCTGGGATCATGACCTGAGCCGAAGGCAGATGCTTAACTGACTGAGCCACCCAGGCGTCCCTAAAATCTTCATAATTTTGGCTTCAGTATAGTATACTCATCCTTTTGAGTAAATCTACCCTAATTCAATGATGGTCTCATATGTCTCTAAACCTATCTCATGAAATATTAAATATTACTTGTGGAAGAGATAGTGGAGGATCTTCTAATACAAGTATCTCTTTTTTGTATATTGGTAAGATTAGGACCAGCAAATTGAACTGAACTATCTTAAAGCAATTTCATCTTAAAAAGTGAATATAAAAGCCATGACCTGAGTGTTCTATTTGTTCATAACTATTACTTAGTTATCTTACAAAGCTGCTTAGGAAAATGAATGTAACTTTAACATTAAATCCAAGACTCATAGTCTGTCTTATAGCAAGCCAGCCATAGCTGTGTGCTGTGTGTGAATCAGTAAGGAGATGGAATATGTTCAAGTCATTGTCCAACACCTAAAAGCATCTTGGCATTCTTCGCTTTTCTTGTCAGTTAGAACGTAACTGGTGAGATCACTTTATTCAATAACAATGTCCATGTGCTATTGCCAGGGTAGGTTTATGGGTGTTGATAGAGTTTTCCTTGTCTAGGGTGATGTATGGTCTGAATCTTCCTCTAACTAATCTCAAATCCATTGTAGTGTAGTAAATTCAGCCAAGTGCATTGTAATTTAAATGTTTTACTTAAAGGGCTTTAAGATACACTACTTCTTACTACTTACTTCTTAGATGTACAAGAAAATATAACTCAGTATTTTTTACAGCATATCTCTTCTTGCTCTGAAATGCCATTTCTAATGATGGATGTGGAAAAGGAGATTGGTGAGGATGGGAGAAACCTAAATTGGACTTGTGTGTGGTTTTGTTGTTGTTGTTTTGTTTGGTTTCGTTTGGTTTGATTTGGTTTAAGAAAGCCTCATTAAAGAAATGTGTAGTAATTTGAAGGTCAAACTTCTTGTAAGTGCTGTTTCCTTTCTTCGTGAAGTTTCTCATCTCTTTCTAATTTATAAAATGGCGTCTGTGGATGGATAGAAGCAATGTGTTTAGGCAAGTTTGTGTGTCCTCAGAGTAATGAAGTATGGAGTGAGAGAGCCACTTGGGTTTGCATGATACCTTGTGGGTCCTTGCTATTCAGTGCTGAGATAGCACCATATGCCTGGTTACTGGGCATGCTGTGCTACTGTCTGCTGAGACTTGGGTTTGGGGTATTGTGTGGACGCCCACTGCTGGTTACCATTGCCCAAATTCTGCATGTACCTTGTCCTAATGCCAGCTCTCTTTGGGTACATTAGTCCTCTCCACATTTTTGCATAACCTCATTGAGATACATGGAAACTTCTGGATTCATATATATCAGAAGTGCTTTCTCAAGGCCCACCTGTCTAACCATGTCCTGTTGCCATTTTCCCTTTACTGTGGCTATTCAAAATGGACAAGGGACACCGTGCATTATAGGTGGAAAGTGGGATACAAATCCTCTTAGCTTTCACCTTGATCTTTAATCTACCTGGAAATTTTTCTTGTTCAACAGTCCTGTGACTGTTCCCAGGGATATGGGGACATCAGATGCTTTCTCAGATTCTAATGGCATTTTATCCTAGACACACCCCTCTGAGTCTCCTGTCTTCCTTCTATTTGAACTTTTATTTATCTCACCATCACAGTCAGCCTCTCTGAAAATACCTCCTGTATTCTCTGTGCTGTGTTTCATCATATAACTGTGTGGTCTAGATTTTCATTTGATAGGTAAAGGAAAGCTTTTGCAACATGGAAAACACTTCCTCTTGTTGAAAATCCCGACTTTCTAGACTATTTTGTCACTGTGAACTTAAAAAAAAAATTTGATATAAAGTCGAGCCATGATTTTTTGTTGTTATTATGGCCCGAATTCTGTCTTCTTGAAATAATAAATGTCATTATTTCAATGGATGGAAGAACCAAAGATCAACTAAGAAACAGAGATAAACAATAACAAGAATATGCTATTTTGGGACGCCTGGGTGGCTCAATTGGTTAAGCAACTGCCTTCGGCTCAGGTCATGATCCCAGGGTCCTGGGATCGAGTCCCACATCGGGCTCCTTGCTCGGCGGGGAGCCTGCTTCTCCCTCTGCCTCTGCCTGCCTCTCTGCCTGCTTGTGCTCTCTCTCTGACAAATAGATAAATAAAGGCTTAAAAAAAAAAAAAAGTGTGCTCTTCCATAGCACCTCTTTAAAAAAAAAAAAAAGAATATGCTATTTTAATGTCTTAAAAATATGCTCCCTCCTATATAAATATAGGAATATATACATCATGATTTGATGAAATTCATAGCTTATTGTGTGTTTTCCCAACTTTCCTTGTAATCTGTTGAAAAGATATTTTAATACTGGTCTCAATGTCTATAATGTAACTCATGAAAGACTATTACTAATAATGGCTATCACTTATTAAGTAATACTTGCCAGACACTGTTGGAGATACTTTAAATGCATTTCCATTTAGTATTTGTGTATACTATAAGCCGTGCTTTACAGACAAGGAAACCAAAGCATAAAGGAGTCAAGTGACATAAGTAAAATAACCCGGCTACTTCTGCCTTTTATGTCATTCCTCTGGATTATATGGAGGAATGAGAACTATTACTATAGAAGCAGGAATTGAGTCAAAAGGGCAAGAATATAAAAGAAATGATGACTTTTAGGAAATACGAGGTGATTCTTGAAAGTATGGATAGATGTGGCCTGCTCATCACATCATTTAAGTTAGCAGTGGACTAACTGATCTTCAAAACAGAATAACTGCCCTAAAAATTTCTATTATATTTAAGAAACATAATAGCATAATATCATTCACTGTAAGTTTGTGAAAAGCACTTAGTAAAATATTTAGCTTGTTAGAAAACATTTTTAACTTTTATTTTTAAATTTGTATTGAAGCATAATAAACACAAACCAATAAAATATGCATATTATAAATATATAGCTCATGAGTTTTCAGAAAAGGAACATACCTGTACAAGTTACTCAGAACAGGAATCAGGCATTGCCAACATCCCAGAAACCCCTCCCCCTTGAGTTCTAGTGATAGAAACCACTATCTTAATTTCCAAGTATATATTAATGTTTGCTGTTTTGTCCTTTATATACAAATGAAATTATGAAATATGTATCCTGTTCTACTTATTTTGTCCATCATTATGGTTGCATATGTTTGCATATTGCTGTATGTGGATTTGACTGGTTTATTCTAAAGGATTCGTGTTATTCCAGAGCATGAGTTTCTGCAAAATTTATTTTTTTAATCTTACCATTAATGTAGCCATTTGATGGTTTAAGGTTTGGGGCTTTATGAATAATGCTGTGAAAATTCTTGTGCATGTGTTTTTGTGAACATATGAAACAGTGTCTGTTGGGTAAATACCTGGGAATGAAACTGCAAGGTCACAGACAATGCATATGCTCAACTTTAGTGGATACTGTTGTGGTTTTCCTAAGAGCACATACCAAATTGCTTACCACCTTGCATATATCTCTGGCTTTTCCACATCTCTGCTCGCAGTAGGTATCCTTATTGGTATGAGGCCACAAATTTTTAGTATCTTCTGTGTAGTGGGATTTTATTGTAGTTTTTATATACATTTCCCTGATGACTAATGACATTAATCATCTTTTCATATATTTAATTGATCGTTTGGATATCCCATTTTGTGAAGTGTCTGTTTAGCTTTTTTTTTTTTTTGCTCGCTTTTCTACTGAGTCATGAGTTTCTTTCCTCAACGGTCTAGAGGATGGTCTGGATATAGATCCTTTGTTGGATACACATCTTGTCAATATCTTTTCCCACTCTGTGGATTGCCTTTTCACTGTCCAGAAATGGTTTCTTTTGAAGAACATAAATTCTTAATTTAATATAATCCCATATATCAATATTTCGTCTTATTTAAGACTGCTTATTCAAAGGACACTAAGCTATGCTATGTTTAAAAAACATTATTTGAGATATAAAATTGAATGTATTATATATTTGATAGCTGGTTTTATATATTTAAGATACTAAATATACTAATAGATGCAGAATTGTTCATGGTATAGAATTGAGATAATCTGGTCCATATTTTTAAAAATTAAACTCCATTTTATTTTGTGTTATATTATCTCTGAATCCATGAAGTAATCTGGTGAAACTTCTCATCTTAATGTAGGAACCCTTCAGTTAGTTTGACAGAATCCTTCTGATGACCAGGGCTTAGTGACTCACAAAGTATATTTTTTCTTATATTCAGGTAAAAACTGCCTCTCTGTAATATCCACTTACTGGTTCTACTTCACTAATGTATTTTTTTCATTTACTTATTTATTCAACAGACATTATATGAGTCCTATCGCATCCCAAACTTTATAGGTTTCAGGAATACAAAGTAAAGATCTGGAGGAGATCAGACATGGGAAGCAGGCATGTGAGAGGACACTTTTAGCTTTGCAAGGTGGTGGGAATGTGAAAATGTCGCACCTTTTTATCCTCCTTTTAGAGCAAAAGTCTATTCTGTACAGGATAGGGATTCTAGGTTCTTTACCATCTCGGTTATTCTGCTTTTGCTCTAGCCTAATTAGTTACTGACATCTTTAAATTTAAAATTAAAAGTTAATAGCGGCAGCCCCATGATGTTTTACCAAGAAAGGGACCATTATTCTATTGGTTCTTAACACCGTAGCCAGCCTGTTTCTGTTGATTCAACCTAAAGCAGTTTTATCTTCTTTTTAGCAGTGCTTTGTACTATTTGTACATGCTAAATTTGAATTTGAATAAATCCTCTAGATCTTACAATTATTTTCAACCTGAGTGTTCTCCTCCATTTTCAGTTAATTTATGGATACACAAAAATTACTTGTCATTAGAAACCTTGCTTTCCAAGAATATTTAACGATGGTAGAACTTTATTTTTGATATGAAGGAAATGAAAAAGATAGGATATAAAACTGTATGATCACTATAAGCCAATTGTGTGTGTGTGTGTGTGTGTGTGTGTGTATGTATGTGTTGCCTATGTTGAAATAATTAAAAATAAATGCACCAGGGGCGCCTGGGTGACTCAGTTGGTTAAGCGTCCGACTCTTGATTTTAGCTCATGTCATGATCTCAGGGTCCTAGGATTGAGCCCTGCGTCAGGCTCCCTGCCCTGGGGAGTCTGCTTGTAATTTAAAAAAAAAAGGTAAATATGCCAAAATGTTCATAGCATTTTTTTTCAGATAATAGCATGTGATTTTAAATCCAACAACGCTAATTTCTAATTTGCTTATCAATCATGCTAGCTATTTCTAGTATCTTTTCTAATCTCTAAACTGAATGGGATACCATCTAAATCTTTTAAGTGTAAGCGTCTATTGCTTAGAAATGCTAATTAGTACATCCTTTTGGATGTTCCCTAAAAATATTCAAAGTAGACAATGGTCTGTTAATCATCATTCTTTAGTTATAATTCTCTAAATATTTTCGAAATTATCCAACTATTCTCTATTGTATAGACTGAATTTTAGTATGTTTTTGTAAAAAATAAGTGAAATCATCACCAGAAATTTTTGTGAAATCAAAATATCTCTGTCTTTGTTACTCCCTTGCCTGCCAACTTAGTAACACTGTCATAAAATGAAAAAGTTTAATTTGTTAGAATCTGTTTTAGTCAATCTATGATATTCCTAAAGGATATCACATTATTCTTCTAATTTCTCACAAAGTGTTGGTTTAGTGACATTGTGATATAAAAATTCTATACTACTTTGCAGGTCCTTCCATCAAGGCAGAATACAAGAGTCTGTTTACCTCCATTTTGAATCTGGGCTGCCTTGTAATTTGCTTTGAGCAATAGAATGTAGTTGAAGAGACTGGGAATTCTGAGCCTAGGTTTCAAGAGGTCTGTAGCTTTTCCACTTTCTGTTCTTGGGAACTGTTATGTGAGTAATCCTGGGCTGGCCTACTGGTAATGAATGGCACGTGACACAAGGCCCCAACCAACAGCTAGCTAATGCCAGACATATGACAAAGTCATCAACTATCAGCACACCAGCATACTGCAGATACCTGTGTTAGATGGGCCAAAATCTAGCGGATGACAGCTCAACTGATTATAGCCCAAACTGTCAACTCTTAGTATCATGAGCCAAAAAAAAAAAAAGGTTGTTTTAAGTCACTAAATTTTTAGTAGTGAATTTTATAGCAAATGCTAACTCATACAGATGTGTACTGGATTTTCATAGTAATGTTGTGAACTTTATTTTCATGTAAGTTTTATTATTAAAATTTACTTTTCCATAAGTTTTGGAATATTAATTTCACATCAGTGTAATTTTTCAGAAATCCACTTTATTCTGGCACATATGCTATGGAGTGAAAAGGAGCGCTATATAATTATTTTTACTTCTGGATATATGTTAAGAATTTTGCAGACCGTGCTCTTTGTTCTCGGTTATAAAACAGTAGGGCTTGCAGGTCTTTGTCTTCTATTTACTAGAATATTCTTCCTATTATTTGTTCTTGCTATTTAAATGTGAGCATAAATACCACTTTATGAGGTGATAATGGCAGGGTGAAAATTTGGAGGAAATACTAATAAATTGCTCATAAATTGTTAATGCTGGCTGTTGGCATCCTGTGAGGCTTGAGGGCTATTTTCTCACACTAGAGTTGTTGCCTTTGTTTTAAAGTGTAAAAATAGACACTGGAAATTTAGATTTATTTGAATTAAGACTATATATGGCTTATTTGGGGCTTAGTAGAATCTTTCAATTAAAGTTTTTAACTCCAGAAATAATTTTAAAATATTCCTTTAGAATATTTTCTAGTGGAAAAAGGTCACAGAGTTTTGAACTGATGTAACAAAAAGTAAATTAATAAAAATAATATTCTCACTATTAAATTATTTTACAGTGTTTGGGATTATATAACATTAAAATGTGAGGTTGAAAACAGGGAAAATATAGTTAATTATCCCCATCTTTTTTCTAAATACTATTAAATATTTGAATATTAGGGAATGGCTTTTTAAAAAATTTCCCCCAGATAGTGTGAAATTCTGTGTTCTACACTTTTTTTTTTTAAAGATTTTATTTATTTATTTGACAGAGAGAGAGATCACAAGTAGGCAGAGAGGCAGGCAGAGAGAGAGGGGGAAGCAGGCTCCCTGCTGAGGAGAGAGCCCGATGTGGGGCCCCATCCCAGGACCCTGAGATCATGACCTGAGCTGAAGGCAGAGGTTTTAACCCACTGAGCCACCCAGGTGCCCCTGTGTTCTACACTTTGAATGGTTTAATTCGGCAATAAGAAGTGATATTTTCTGAAAATAAGCTTTATGGATCTTGAGTGGTTCTACATTTTTACTTACTTGGGACAATGAGAGGATAGAAGGATTAAATTCTAATTGTTTAGACTTCATTTAGCATTGTTGAATATTTAAAACTATTTTTCTGGCTTTGCATTGAATAAATCTTTAACTCTTTTAAAATAAACACATTTATTTTGATAATCTGAAAAATGAGATACCGATCGGGAAATTTAAACCTACATGTTTCTGATACACTTGGGGAGGAATTCAAGCATGAATGTTGGAACCAGATAGTATTACATACAAATTCCAGCCCTGCCACTTATTGAGGGAGTAGCCTTGAATATTTAACCTCTCTGAATGCCTGTCCTTCATCTCTAAAATGGAGGTTATAATGTGGCCTTTATAGAGTTTTTATAAGGATTAGATGTCTCTTTTAGTGCCTGAATAAAGTGGGCCTTTAATAACTGATAACTATTGTCAGGTATGCCAAGATTTTGATTTCAGTTTTCTTTGAAATCATATGATAATCGTGAAAAGTTTTTGTTTCTTTTCTTTTCTTTTCTTTTTTTAGTGGTGGTAGTTGCATGAAATATGAAGGTCGAAACTAAAAAAGTTTCAAAACTTAAAAGTCTCATTAATTCAGTCACTCAAATGAAAGTGCAATCAATTCTATTTCTTTCAAATATTCAGCAATACTTGTCATGATGAATGTTAAAGTGTCATCATTTTGGTTCCTAACAGTTCCCTTTGTCTGAATTTTAAACTATTATCTTTAGTTATACGTGACATTTCTTGGATTTTTTTCAAGGACAAGAAGAAACAAGGTTTTGGGAAAAAAAACCTCTATCTTGGGTAATATTTTCCTCAAAGGAATTAATCATATTTGAATGTTCTTGCAAAAAATTAATTAAATATTCAGATATAAAACCGTACCTTGAAACTGGGGATAATAAAAATCTATATTACATAGATGAAATCTATAGATGACAATCACCACCCCCCATACACATATTTGTACTTGTATGTACAATGCCACGGAGTTGGTTATATTTTTATGACACAAAGTTGATGAGTTTCATTATTGTTGTTTTGTTTGCTTATGTGTTTTTAATATCTTTGTAAGGATAAAAATTACATGAGTGAAAAGAAAATTCACATTAGATACCAAGCGTTGCCCCTGCAATTTGCCAAGAATAAAAACACAGTTTGCATTTGAGACAAAATACAATCCATATTTATTTCGTGGACTTAGGAATTTCAAGGGGTCACTTCTATAGGAGAGTTCCAAGGGAGTTAGGAATCTGGCCTGTGATTTTTACTTTTGGCAGTGGGTTCTAAAATAAAACACAATAGCTTATAATATTTCAGAAAGTTATCCATCATCCACATTGTGAAGTACATTGCAGTATTTTAAGCTCTAGAGTATGGCTTGAAAAATTCACTATTCATGGGAGGTGGAAAACATGAAAAGAAAATGAAAATGGGAGACAGGACGTTTAGGGGAGATTGGATTCCATGTGGATGAAAAATTTGACTCAAAGTACATATGTTCCAGGAAATGTTTTGTGAGGACTGTGTTGTTAATTAAGATTTCCAAAGGTTCAGTAATACCTCAGGTTCTCAGGAAGTATAATGTGTGTAGCTGCCATGTTAAAGTTAATATCTAAGACTCTATCTATTTACATACACAAATTTAATAGAGATTTGCCAGAAGAGTCAGTGAGAGAGCACTCTGTTGAAGAGAGATCGGGAACTCACAGCCGTATTTTATTACCACTATCTCATTGTGGTTTTTCCCACTGTGGGAATTCAACTTCCAGAACTAGGGGAGCCTCTCTTGTTTCACTGTAGTATGACCACTTTTCTTCAGGGAAAGCAAAAGCTCACAAATCAAGTTTGCTCATGTTAAACCAAAGAAAATATTTAAAAGGAAAATCCTGCAGCATAAGCACGCCTATCTGTATAACAATAGTTGCTCCATCAAAGCCCAAACCAGTCCAAACACTATCTTATAAATTCTCATTAATTGCACAATTGCATGTGGAGTGCTTAGCAGAGGAGACATTGCCTTGGATAATTCTGTTATGGTTTTCTACTGAGAGAGATACAAGTTTCTTTACCCCATATGATGATAAGAGTTTAAGATTACAAAACTTTTATGTTTATTGACTGGCATGTGTTCACAAGGATTTCTTCTAGTTTATTTTCATTACAATTATAGAAAATGTGTATGTGTCATTCACAATAATGTAGTTTCAGTCCCCCTAACAATGAATGAGAAATCCAAGTCAGTTTCATGACTGGTTGAAATCTCTCTTCAGTCTTTTAGAGAGAGGAGAAAAAAATTTTCAGCTTAGGGGTCATTTTCTTTAATTCATGAAACTCTTTGCATATTTTTATCATACTTATAAACTTTTCTTAGGAATCTCTTATGCTCCCTGGTTACCACCTTAGCAATTATATTGTAAGTCCCTGGAAATTTTTACTGCAAGTGTGTCTCAGAAGTAACCCAACATATAACTCCAGTCTTAAAACTGTTCAATTTTGTCTAAGAAAAATACATAGTCCCATGAAATATGTGTTTTGGCCCCCAGGGCAAAGGTTGTATAAGAGAGTGAAAATTTTTCAGGCTTAAGGAAAATCAGATGTGACTCTATTGGAAAAACAGATTTTTTGGGTGATAGCAAAGACTATATTGATAACCTTTTTGCTGTGTATTTCTGCTTTTTAAGAAAGTACCTGAAATAGTTTTGCCTTGAATTTGAACTTTGACATGCCTCATAATTCTTGCATTTCATTTTCTTCTTTTGCTCACACTGTCACCATTTTTATTTATCTTATGCTTAATTCTATTTCAGCATAATTTAGATCAACTTCTATTAATAAATAAAGCACATTTAAAATATTTCTTTATTCATTAAAAAGAATGTGACTGACCTACGTGTACTAATAATGAACGAGACTCAAGAGAAGTGGAAAAAGTAGAGTACAGAACATGATGGGTAGTATACTTCCATTTTTACAATCAAATATACACAAAATATATTTATATGTATGTGTACATATGCATTTATTTATGTGCAACCCAGCTTTGGAAAGATACATATTAAAGTAGTAAGAGTGATTGCCTTCAGGGAGGAAAGGGAAACCGAGAAACTTAGGGATCAAGGGTAGAGGGATGCTTACTTTACTTGTATATGTCTATAGATAGATGAATATCAAGTATACACATAAACGTACACACATATATGTACACATACAACACACATATTTATGAAGTATATAAATATATATTACATATATAAAACTACACATATAAGCAGACATATATATGTACTGTGTGTTGTTAAACTTTTTATTATGTATACTATTTAAAAATTAGAGAATTAAAATATAGCTGAAGTTTAAATAATAACTTTTATATCCTTTTCTATGCTTGAATTAGAAATAAGCATTTCCAGGGGTGCCTGGATGGCATAGTTGGTAAAGCGTCCAACTCTTGATTTTGGCTCAGGTCATAATCTTGGGATCCTGAGATCGAGCCCTGAGTTGCGTTCTGTGTGGAGTCTGCTTGGGATTCTCCCACCGCCTCTGTTCTCCCCTCCCTAACCCCGGTCTCTCTATCAAATAAATAAATAAATCTTAAAAAAAAAAAAAGAAAGAAAGAACCATTTCCAAAAGAGTGCTACACCGAAATTGACAATCAGAAGTATTCAAACAAAAAAAACTTATATTTATTTTTCTAGTTGCTAAACAATATTTCCCTTTTTAAAAATGTTTTCTTGATGTAGGGCAAAAATTGTAATTATTTAATAAAACATTGTTACCTTGGGATTGGAATAAATTGGCATTATTTTATTTGAATAAAATACAATACTCCCAAGTCTGTATTTGACATTTAAATACAATAAAGTTAGTTTTTACTGTCAAAATATTAGGTGCAGATGTGAATGCCTAAAGTCAGGTTTAAATTTCTAAGTAGAGCTCCATATGGGTTTACAACCAAGTGGGAAGGGTTGCTGGCAGTGTCTCATACAATTTTGAATGGCAGTGAATTTAGCATTTCAGTAATCCTTAGTCAATCTGTTTTAATTGGCCCATTAAAGGGAAATAAAGAGTTTGAAGATCACAATTATCCTTCACAGAGTGGGTAAACTTAATCATTTTTGTGTGAATTATTTGGCTATACTGTACAATATTCATTTGATGTATGTTTGTGAAGAAATGAAGAGTCATTTAAAAGCAGAGTATTGGAAAATCTCTTTAATCCTTTTATTTGTTTTTTAAGATTTTATTTATTAGAGAGAGAGAGAGAGCGCGCGAGCGAGGATGAGTGGGGGAGGGGAAGCAGCCTCCCCACTGAGCCGGAAGCCCCACGTGGGGCTCCATCCCAGGACCTGGGGATCATAACCTGAGCCAAAGGCAGACGCTTACCGACTAAGCCACCCAGGCACCCCAGTCCCTTTCTTTATCATGGAGATGTTTGTCCTGAGCGTTCATGTGCTTCAGTTGAAACTTCAGCTTGATGCCATAAGCAGGGTTGTCTCCTACGTGGTAGAGATAAAATTGACAAGTGATTGCAAAACTATACAGCTCTGTGGTATTTAGTGGGGTCATAACTGATTAAAACATTTTTAAATTAAAACATTTTCTTTTTAAAAGAAAAAGAAAAACTACCTTTTTCTTCTTCTTTTTTCTTCTGTTTTGTGTACGTAACTATGTAAATTTGTCTGCAGGAAACTCTCTTACTTGGGGCACCTGGGTAGCTCAGTAGCTTAAGCATCTGCCTTCAGCTCAGGTCATGATCCCAGTGTCCTGGGATTGAGCCACATGTTGGACTCTGCTCAGTGGGGAGCCTGCTTCTCCCTCTCCCTCTGCCTGCCACTCCCCCTGCTTGTGTTCTCTTTCTCTGTCAAATAAACAAATAAAATCTTTAAAAAAAATAAGAAAAGGAAAAGAAACTCTTACTTAATCAAGCCTATCTAGAGAGTTTGTGACTTTTTTGTCTAGTCTTCTTGTTATATGGTGTTGGTCATGATTAGAGAGGATGATCTTTAATGGTTAAATTTTTTTTTAAAGATTTTATTTATTTATTTGACAGAGATCACAAGTAGGCAGAGAGGCACTCAGAGAGAGAGGGGGAAGCAGGCTCCCCGCTGAGCAGGGAGCCCAATTCGGGGCTCGATCCTAGGACCCTGAGATCATGACCTGAGCCGAAGGCAGAGGCTTAACCCACTGAGCCACCCAGGCGCCCCTTAATGGGTTAAATTCATGCCATTTGTGCTCTGGTCAAATACTAAGGTATCTGGAATGATGTTCCAATGAAACTGTCCTGTATATCTGTCTTAAGAACACATTTAGAAATGCTTCAGCAAGTAGAGTTTCATGTTGTATCGTGAAAAAATAAAGCAGATAGTTAAATAACAAATGAAATATGAGGGGCGCCTGGGTGGCTCAGTGGGTTAAAGCCTCTGCCTTCGGCTCAGGTCATGATCTCAGGGTCCTGGAATCGAGCCCTGCATCGGGCTCTCTGCTCAGCTGGGAACCTGCTTCCCCCCTCCCTTCTCTGCCTGCCTCTCTGCCTACTTGTGATATCTCTCTCTCTCACTGTCAAATAAATAAATAAAATCTTTAAAAAAAAAATAAATAAATGTTAACATTTTTTAAAAAATCTTAAAAAAAAAAACAAAAAACAAATGAAATATGGCCGGCCCACTGACTCTCCTGGACACTTGCAGCCTGCTATGTAAATAATAGGATGAATAGCTTAGGGTTACTATTACCTTCTAGCCAGATATCATAGAAGCCAATTGAGTTTTAAATTGTTAGGATTGGGGAGGGAGTAGATTATGAAAACAAAACACAAATAAACAAAACAACCCAGAATCTTAGAGGAGGCTTTCTGAGATTTTAAATAAGTTTTCTAAGCTTGTTTACTATTACATATTCTATCATACACTATATTTAAACTCTGTAAATGTAAAATGAAGTTTATTCTTTTAGGCCATTAAAAAATAGTCCTTCCCTTTATCAGGCTGCTACCAGTGTGCATAAATGTTAGGTAGGATTTCAATCATTTTTGTCAACTGACATATAAATTGTTATTTGTCTGAAGTGCCTTTAAAATATACAATAGAAGGTCAAGAAGGAATTCCCCACACAAGAAAGATAACGTTTTGCTCTCTCATTTCTGACATGTTTTCTGATTTTTGCAATGGATAATATTGTGATGATTGTTATTTTAAATAATGGGCAAATATAGCTCTTCTGAGGGTTCTCCAGATGTGGGACACACATTAAAATGAATTATGTTTCTGTTCATGGGTCTTTGGAGGAGTACCAAAAAGTAACAGTCAATTAATTTTCTTTTGTGTATCATTAAAATAATGTTTTTTACGCGCTTTTAAGTTAAGTGTATAGAACAGAGAAGTTTATCAGTTGTCCCTGATAAGCCTTTTGTCCAAAGGAAAATTTGGTATGACATCTTAATTTTCTAAAGTTTCATGACAGAGATAATGAGGTATCTTGCCTTTCTTGAATCAGTTCTGCTTGTCAACAAGATGAATTTGTTTAGCATTTTGTAATGCCAAAAGAGTTTGTGGGGAGGTGAAGAGAAAGTTGGAGGATCTTCTAATATTGATGCTGAATCCATTGTGGCCAGCCTATGGAATATGTAGAAGAATTTGAGAGTGTTTACTTTGGAATGATGTTCTGTTTTTGAGATGGAAGCAAAAGAGAAAACATTTATTAAATTAATAATCCATCCTGTAATCCTTCCTAGCAAGGCCCAAGGAGTGTACCAAACAAATGATAAAACATTTTAAAAAGACATTATTATTCTCTTTCTGTTTGAATTCATTAAATAAATGAAAGCCCAAAGGGAAAGCATTGCTTCATTGGTGGTGATATGAGACCTCTTTTTTTTTCAAAACATTATTTTGATTGAACAATAGCTTATCTAATGTTTCCATATAAATCAGGCAGAAGTTTCTTGGATGAAGCAACTATTTATTTTAAAACTCGAATGGGGACAGGATGAAGGAGGATACTGTCACACTCAATTTTAGAAGGTCACGAAACCTTTGCCTTCTTTTTTCTCTCATCTTGATGAAAAAACAGGGCTAACGTATTCCATTTCTTTATTTCTATCCATATAAAACACTGCATGTTACCATTCTGAATTCCCTTTTTTCTTTGTTAATGAAAACTTTTTTGCCAGTGACTTGATGAACTGCACGCATATACTTAAGGAATTGACATCTTGAAATCTTTGTTAAATTATTTGCAGCTGCTCATACCAAATACAACAGGTTTATATTTAAAATGGAAGGACTGGGAGTGCCAACTGTCCAAACACTAAAGAAACAAAACGTAAAGTGTAAACAAATAATACTTCTGCTAAAGATAGATATATCAGAATACATACTTGTTTGACAAGGTTAACTTTTAACTTATTTTTCTAAGGATTGTTACATGAATCACCTATATTTAATGTCATAAAAGCTCAGTGCTCTTCAACAGATGTCAGGAAATCTATGGGAAAGACCCCTGACTCCTGGTTAAACTTTTGTATTTTTGATCCCTTCATAGTTCCTTATTGATAGTCACTATTCAGTGGACAGCTTTTTGAAGTCTTCATAATTACGTATTGCAATTGTTTTATTTTTAACATAAATAATAGCATAAGTTATTCTACTGAACATTTTAGATATTTTTAAAATCTATTGGTTTGGGTCATGACATCTACTCAGAAGTAGGGCTCAAGGGTTTCTAAATGCATCACAGTATAATAGTGAAGTTTGTTTAAACACACTTTGTTATGCTATGGCTTTGAGTCCTTTTCATGTCAATTCTTATTTTAAGTACCTATTTAAAAGTATCACATGTAGACTAGCTAATTTCCACTGTAAGAATTTCCCTGGTGCACCAGAGAGGAGGACCTTGCTATAAAAATGTCACTCCATATGATAAGTATTTATAAAGCTTTGATGTAGTAAGTTATAATTTCTGAGATGTCTGAGAGAGCAAAGATTATATAAATTCTTGTGGCTAATCTGAATAGAAGTAGACTTCTCTCAGAGATATATTCCAGCAGCATCGCCACTCACCTTTTAAGCAACCCATTCCCATCTGAAGTCCCCGCTGCCAATCCACTATATTATCATATAACCCTTTTTTAAATTTCCTTCATAGTATGTGTTTCAATCTGTAATTCTCGTATTCTTTTCTTTTTTTAAAGAATGTCTATACCATGAGGAGAAAGGCCTTACCTGTCTTATTCTTGTTCAACCCTGACCCCTTTATGTCTTGAGTATTAGTGTCTTGCACAAAGTTGGTGCTCAGAAAATATTAAATCAAATAAGAAATGAGGGAATGTATGAGTGAGCTAACTTAGGATTAACCCAACGAAGATTCAGCGCATTTACTATTCTCCATGACTGGCATCACTGGCATCAGGCATATTTCATTGTTTATTTTAATTTGTTATGGACATTAAATGTATCATTATAAGATCTAGAGGAAAGGCATTTGACTGGCACCAAATGATGAATTTAGTTGGAATGTGGATAGTTGGTGAGGAAATTTAGCATACGCTTATTTATGTTAGCCTCTTCTGTAAAAATACATGATTGAATTATAATTTATTCACTCTGCACTTCAAAATTTTTTTGTAGTTAATGTAGATGAGTCTGTATTTTTTTTTCTTTTTTTCATAAAGATTTATTTATTTTAGAGAGAGAATGAGCAGGAGAATGGGCAGGGGGTGAGGGAGAGAAACTCTCAAGCAGACTCCCCACAAAGTGGGGGTCTGATGCAGGGCTTGAACTCATGACCCTGAGATCATGACCTGAGTCGAAATCAAGAGCTGGCACTTCACTGACAGAATCACCCAGGTGCCCCAAATGTGTATGTTTTTATCCTATTTTTATTTTATTTTGCTTTTAAGTGAGAGGAAAAACTGATACGTGAAATATTTCTAATGAATAAGAAAGAATAGATGTTTCCCTTTACCCTCATAATGTCTGTATGACCACCGAATATTTGAAGTCCTTTTCCAACAAACATAGTGGAATTTGTTTTTCTTTTCTAATCTTCTGTTATTACAAATATATTTTCCAAGGGAGAATTTGCAGTTCTTTGGAACTCTGACTCTTTGAAGTATATATGAGATGTGCTAATTAGTTAATGTTTGATCCTGAAATGTTCTGTTGGTAGTAGTAATAAAAATTTTGTTCTGCTTAAATTTTTTATGTATTGTAACTTAAAAAATAATATTAAAAATAATATTTAGGGATGCTTATAAGTTGTAAGATAAATTATTTAACAAGAAACTAATGAATGAACAAAACTTCTGCTATATATAACTCTACAATGTAAAACAATAGATTGCTTCTCTTCTTCAATACACATTTTTTTGTCACTCTAATCTGTTTGTTTGGGCGCCTCCGTGGCTCAGTCATTGGGCATCTGCCTTCGGCTCAGGTCCTGATCCCAGGGTCCTGGGATCGAGCCCCACATCAGGCTCCGTACTCTGGCGGAAAACCTGTTTCTCCCTCTCCCGCTGCCCCTGTTTGTGTTCCCTCTCTCGTTGTGTCTCTCTCTGTCAAATAAATAAATAAAATCTTTTTTAAAAAAGAAATCTGTTTAGTGGCCACTATCCATTTCTCCCATTTCCCTAAGTTTTGAAATCTCTTACTTTGTGTATAGTCGGTAATCAATATATATCTTTTTAAATGCATGGAAAGACAACTGGCTACTTTGGAATTATTGCTCATTGATCTTCCATTATGGGATTTTGTCAGTCTGCCACTAAAACAATATTTGATAACATTTTTTCTATTATTTTTTTATCAAATATATTTTATATAATGTTACTAACAAAGTTCTGAGCATATGGTTTGAAGACAGAAAATATTTTAACTCTACAAAAAAGCAAAAATCCAAATCCATAAGAAAAATAGTAATTTTTAAACACAGTGAATTGAAATTGAACACATAAGGCTTAAGTTTCAATTAGTATCGTTTTGAAGATTCATACAATGATACCAGATGCAAGAAAGGAGTTTTTAAAAAGTCCTTGGTACAGTAGGAATGAGTTAGCTTAAGTGGCTACTGGCTCATGCAAATTCCACAGGCCTCCTGGTCTCTGCAGCCACAGAGGCACTTTGATTTGAATCAGAGAAGCCAGATGATCCAACAGACACAGGATGCTGAACAAAACATTTTTTTTTCTATCCCACATCAAGACCAATAATTAAGATTTTACACACTTTAATTACTACCACAGAAAAATGTTGAGAAGTGCTCGAGATAATTTTGCTGTGTTGGTTAGTTACAAGAAGTTTGCCTTTTGATTAGGATTTAAAATGTCGTTAAGTTTGAGGCATAAATGATGTATTAGTACTGTATATTCTTGAATAACTCAGTGAATAACTCTTGAATAGCTCATTTAATAGTAAATGGAAAGAAACTCTCTTTATATCCCATCAAAGCTTTAGTGTATAGCTAAATTACTCCGTCAAGTAACAGAAAACATCTATCCTCAATGAAGATAACATCTTGAAAACCTCTCACCTATACTTAGCTTCCTTTTCAATGTAACCAAATAGAACTATGAAAAGATAAATTTGTTCTTTAGGACATGCAGATAACTTGGTGTGAATTAAACTTAGTAACGTGACAGTCAAAACAAGCAATAAATATAACAGTTTAAAAGATAGCCAGCGTTTAGAATGATAAATGCAAATATTGAAGGTGGAGGTGGATGAAGCCTAAGATCCCATCATTGCTCTTTGTTCTACTTGACCACTGTATTTATTACATGTTGGTTCCCATTAATCGTTTCTCTGTAAGTGTGTCTGCATATCAAAGCTGAAATACATATGCAGGGCTTAAGTACCTTTTAAAAATATGTAGAAGTTGCTATTAAAATATAGGTTAGTATATAAAGTCCTAAGGTTATTATTTAAACGAAGTGAAATTAGCATATAGCTGAACCTGATGGTTACAAGCAGGTGAGTGTTGAATGGCCCTTGAAAGTAATGAACAGATGGATGTGAGGAAAGGAGTGGAAGATGTACTTTTTTAAACAGGATCAGACATGTAGAGTGTTCTAGAACATAAAATAAAATGTGACCATTTCCAAGCGTGGTATGCAGTCTATTCCTAGAGCTATAACACTAAATCCTTGAGTAGACCCAATGGTATAATAAAAATGAAAACACTGGGGCGCCTTGGTGGCTCAGTGGGTTAAGGCCTCTGCCTTTGGCTCGGGTCATGATCTCGGGGTCCTGGGATCGAGCCCCGCGTCGGGCTCTCTGCTCGGCGGGGAGCCTGCTTCCCCCTCTCTCTCTGCCTGCCTCTCTGCCTACTTGTGATCTCTCTCTCTGTGTCAAATAAATAAATAAAATCTTTAAAAAAAAAAAAAATGAAAACACTAAGGTAATTAGTTTGAGTAACTGTAGTAGGGCAAAAATTACTTCTTGAATGACCATAGAGTACATGAAGGTACTGTTGTGAGTCCGCCTCTTAGGCCAAAAACAGTGTAAAAGGTAGCCTGCAGTTCTGGACTGCACTGACTTGGTAGATTGCAGGGTGCCAAGGTCACTCAAGTAAAGACATGTGTAGGCAAGGCACTAGGGAAGACTAGGGGGTGGAGTCTGCTCACACCAGATACCATCCTTCACCTCAGTCACAGACTCTGCACTGTGGATTCTTTGGTTCTGTGATAAACCAAAGTCATTTTCTTTAAGTCATTTTCTTTTAATCTTCAAACTTTATAGAGAACTATTAAAATTAGGTAGAATTTGAGAAGAACAAACAACATACTGATCACTGGATTGTAATGAGGAAAGAAACAGAGCCAGGGGATATATTCCTATGGACTAAATATAGGTCCTCCTAAGAAACTCAACTCTTGGATGAAGCCTGGTTAACTTAAATGATTGTATGAATGCCTTAAACATCACTCTGTGAAAACTACGCTTGTAGATTAGTACAAACCATTTAAAATAATCATTTAAGAAGAGTGACAATGTTCTGCTTACTAGCTGAGAATGTGAAGTCCTAATTAATATGGTGGAAATAAGGTCCAGTGGAAAGAAGCTGCGCTTTGGACAGGGATGATTGAGTTCTTAGGTTTGCCCCTAATCAGCCCTGTAACCTTGGGCAAATTTCCTAATCTCTGTAAGTATCAATTCCCCAGCTGTTATAAGATTCCATGAAATAATGATATAAAATTCTTGACATATTGTAAGTAAATACCCCACTTGGGGCCATAAATGTCAAGTAAAAACAATATTGTATTGAAAAATATGTTATTGTAGTGATGGTTTTTATGAAACTAATCATCTAGTGCAATGACAGCTTATGTCCGTGATCATTAAGTACATGAAAATTTGTCTTAATAGATATGATCCTGATCATGTCAGTCATTTTGAACATAGCATACCCCCCTTCTTTCCTCCGGATTTTTGGAAGTACCATTTCTATTTGCAGCTTTCTTCCCTTATCCTTGACCTGGTTAACTCTTACTCATTTTCTGATTTTAGTTCAAACTTTACTTCATCAGGATCAACTCCCATGACCACCTGTCTCCACTCTTGAAGTCTAAATCAGTTTCCTTCGCTTTGTGCTCTCTTTTGATATCATGTTATTTTCATTCAGAGATCTTATCTCATTTTTTTAAAGTTTTTATTTAAATTCCAGTTAGTTAACATACAATGTAAAATTAGTTTCAGGTATACAGTTTAGTGACTCAGCACTTACATATGACACCTGGTGCTCATCACAAATGCACTCCTTAATCTCCACACTTATTTAGCCCATCCCCCCACCCATCTCCCCTCTGGTAACCCTCAGTTTGTTCTATGTAGTTAAGAGTCTTTTTCTTGGTTTGTCTCTCTCTTTTTTCCTATGATCATTTGTTTTGTTTTTTAAATTCCACATATGAGTGAAATCATATGGTATTTGTCTTTGTCCGACAGACTTATTTTGCTTAGCATAATAATCTCTAGCTCCATCCACATCGTTCCAACAATTTTTATGAATATGTTGATTATAATTATTTGTTGAATGTCTTTTTTTCCCCATTAGACCATTAGCTTTATGGGTGCAAAACCTGTGATATTTTTGCCTAACAATATATTTCTAACATTTAATATATACTAGGCATACTATGTGATAAGTGAATTAATTAATGTATGATGCATGTCTTCAATTTTATTTTACCTACCATTTTTGCAAGGGAGAGAATATAAGTAAAAACACATACAGTCTTTTCTTGTTAGCCAGCTCAAATTTTATGTCTATGACAATTTACCAAAAAAATATATAAATATGTTACTGTAAAATAATATACAGAAATAGTATGTATAAAACTTCTAATAATCATCATATCTCTATACTTTTCAGGCAAGAATATATAGAGAGCAAATTGATATATTTTAGGTGATCAAATAAGTCAGAATAAAGCCTAGAAAATCTTTTTCTAGGAAATTTCTAGCAAAAATTCTCTAGAAAAAAATTAGCTCTTTATTAGTGAGACATTTAGGAATCAGAATTGGGGAGAAATATTGGGACCAAAAGTGAGATTTTTAACATATTTAACAAGTCAATAAGTCAGTCATGGTGCTTATGTTATGATGCTGAAGAATGTGTGGATGGCGAGTCTACCACACTGGGGAAAGGAGAGAGGGCAGAGTGGAAAAAAAATAACCAGTGTTAAGGAAAATTGGGAAGAGGAAGACAGATAGTGGGAGGCCTGGCAAGAAGAAGCTAATCCACGAGGATCTAATAAACCAAGAGAGGAAGAGGGTTTAAATTAAATTCTGAAAAACACCAGTCATTTTTCATGAAATTCAAGGATATTCATCATCCTTAACTTAAAAGCAAAGTAAGAACCTATGTAACTATTGCTTCCTTTTCACTATTTTCGTGTTGCTTCAACAAGGGTTCTGGTCTATCCATAGGGTTTCCTGGAGACAAAAGGGATAAAAATGTACACCTGTGTGTGTGTATGCTCACACGTGCACACACACACAGATGTGAGAAAGATAGAATAACCTAGCCATGAAAGTAACTGGCCCATGGTAGAAGGTCCATTGATGTTAGTTTTAGCTCTTGAATCTAAGCACTTACAAGGGTATTGAGAATGCATATGCCCAACTTTACTAAGGCTTTTTTTTAAAAAAACTTAAAAATGCTTTATTGCTAAAAATGCTAACCACCATCCGAGCTTATAGCCAATCACAATCTTTGCTGGTGAAGGATCTTGCCTCAGTGTGATGGCTGCTGACTGATCAAGGTGGTGGTTGCTGAAGGTTGGAGTAGCTGTGGCAATTTCTTAAAATAAGACAACAATAAAGTTGGCTGTATCGATTCACTCTTTCCTGAATGATTTCTCTGTCTCATGTGATGCTGTTCGATAGCATTTTACTCACAGAATTTCTTTCAGAATCAGAGTCAATCCTCTCAAACCCCACTGCTGCTTTATCAACTAAGTTTATGTAGTATTCTAAATATGTCATTTCAGCAACCTTTATGGCATCTCCATGAGGGTAGATTCCATCTCAAGAAATCACTTTCTTTAAAGTGATCCTCATCCGTTAAAATTATATCGTAAAATTGTAGCCATTCAGTTATATCTTCAAGTTCCACTCCACTTCTAATTCTAATTCTCTTGCTATTTCCACCACATCTGCAGCTACTTTATCCGATGAAGTCTTTTTTTTAAGATTTTCTTCATTTATTTGACAGAGAGAGAAAGATCGCAAGTAGGCAGAGAGGCAGACAGAGAGAGAGGGGGAAGCAGGCTCCCTGCTGAGCAGAGAGCCCGATGCGGGGCTCGATCCCAGGACCCTGGGATCATGACCTGAGCCAAAGGCAGAGGCTTTAACCCACTGAGCCACCCAGGCGCCCCATCCAATGAAGTCTTGAACCTCTCAGAGTCATCCGTGAGTATTGGAATCAACTTGTTCCAAACTCCTGTTAATGTTGATATTTTGACCTCCTCCCATGAATCATGAATGTTTTTAATGGCATCTAGAATGGAATCCTTTCCAGAAGGTTTTCAATGTTCTCTGCCCAGATCTATTCAAGGAGTTACTGTCTGTGGCAACTATAGCCTTATAAAACATCTGCCTGCCTGCCTTCCTTCTCTCCTTCTGTCCTTCCCTCCCTTCCTCTTTTTTCATTTTTCATTTTTAATAATTTTAATTCCAGTGTAGTCAGCACACAGTGTTATCTTAGTTTCAGGTATACAATATAGCGATTCAACAGTTCTATATATTACTCAGTGCTCATCAGGATAAATGTACTCTTAATCCCCTTCACCTATTTCACTCATAACCCCCCCCCTTGAAATGTATTTCTCAAATAATAAGATTTGAAAGTTGAAAATACTCCTTGATCCGTGGGCTGCAGAATGAACCAACTTTACTAAACCTTAATAGCTTGCAGTCTTTTTAAATATGTGAAATACATTTCAATACAGAGCTAAGTGCATAGAATTTTATATAAGAAATAATTTCTATAAATCAGTATGTAAGCAGAGAAGAAACTCTAGTAAAAATTACCTTTGAGATTTTCCTAAATCAGAGAATACCACACATGATGGTTTTGTGTACTGTATCTGCTTGCAATTTATTGGTCAAGTTTTTCATCTAGCATGGGATCAGATTGCTATTTCTTTAACTGAATATTAATAAGGTAAGCCTATGTTTGAGACCAGCTAATATGGGGGGAAAATGCTCTGCATGTTGCTGCCTAAGTACAGTGGAATTTGTGTTAACTTTAGGTATATTGTAACTTTAATGCTTTAGTTATTAGTAAATGCTTCTATGTGTGTAAGATAGAAACTTTGGATCTTTCAGAATGAGTTTATACTATAATTACCACTTGGGAGCTACTCTACAGCAAGTTGCATTAGCCTAGGATGCTTTAGATTTCTGATCTCTAAAATGAGGCTAATAATACCTATCATGCTATGTTATTATAATGAGTAAATTAATTATGCATTCAGAGGCACCTGACTAATTATGCATTCAGAGGCACCCTCTATAAATTTTGTTGCTTTGTTTGAAGTTAACAGCTATCATGAAAAATGACAAAAATATACATAGAGGAAATTAACCAAAGTGGCACAACAAATTTATATTTCATTATAGGAAAAATGCACTTACTTTAATTTTATAAATAGTAGCCATTTGGTAGGAATAGGTATTATTTGTGGCAAGATTTTACCTGTCACCAAAAAAGGTAAAAGGAAGGTCTTTGTGGTCATCTTGGTTTGTTTTTATATAGAACTAATCATTTTTAAAGTATGTTTTCCCCAAAAACATTTTTTGGAAATCCCCTTAAATTTAAAATTTAAACTGGCAACAGATTGTAAACATTTAAATTGCTACTCATGAATACTCTGTACATGGCTGCCTCAGGACCTTTGTACGTATTGCCCCACTACCTAAAATGTCTTACCCTTAACTGTTTATAAGCCTCATTCCTTTATTTCATACAGTTTTTTGCTCAAATGCCACCTTTTCAAAAAGATCTTCTCAGATTGCCTGAGTGGCTGAGATGGTTAAGTGTTTGCCTTCAGCTCAGGTCATGATCCCAGAGTCCTGGGATCGAGCCCTGCATTGTGTTCCCTGCTCAGTGGGGAGTGTGCTTATCCCTCTCCTTCTCCTTATTTATTTATTTGAGAGAGTGAGAGAGTACAACAGGGGGAGTGGCAAGCAGAGGGAGAAGCAGGCTCCCAGCTGAGCAAGAAGTCCAATGCGGGACTTGATCCCAGGACCCTGGGGTCATGACCTGAGCTGAAGGCAGACACTTAACCAACTGGGTGACCCAGGTGTCCCTAAATAAATAAAATCTTGAAAAAAAAAATCTTCTCTGACTATACTTCTGAAAAGAACATCTTGCTACTCATCTCATTATCCTACTCTATTGTTCTTCATAACATTTATCAGTGCATTGTAATTATCAATTAATTTTCTAATTCAAATGTTAGTTCTATGAGAACAAGGAGATTGTTTCATTCAGTGTCATGTTCTTCATTCCGAAGACATCAACTAGCATATAGAATTGCACAATAAATATTTATTAAATGAATGCATTTGTGAATAAATGAATAAGTTGAAGCTAGTAAAAATGGATAAAATAGTTATTATTTGATTATCTAAATTGACAGTATTTTTATTATATTCCTGCTCATATGAGTTATATATTTTATTAACTGAAAATATTTAAGCTCTATACAAATTACATGCTACATAATAATTTCAAACACATTATTAGTGAGTAGTCCACAGTGTGTTTTTATGTCTCCATTCACATTCTTGCCCAAATTCATTATTAATGAGATTTCTATAATGTTCTTTGTCTCAATTTCTGTGTTCCTCTATCAGTAAGCAATACCTATAGAGATCCATTGAGATTTCCTCTTCACCTTTCTAGTCATTTTAGAAAAATATGGCATATTGGAGAAGCAACTTAATATTTCAAGTTCTAGTCTTTTTTCAGAACATAGGGTAGAGAATGGCATTGTGATCTGTTATTGTCTTTTTTCCCATCAAAATTCTAAAAGAAATAATGTAGATATGAAAATAAATGTAGAAATGTAATTGATTTATGTTTCTACTAGTATTTTATAGTCATTGCGTTGTATATCATTTTATTATATCATAAATGGTTTCATAGTCATTTGTTTTGAACATGAAATTTATATCACCAAAATTGAAGTTGAACGTTCCTACCATATTTTATGACTACACAAATTGGTCATTGCCCTTCCGTTTCTTCAACGCTGATAGGATGAATGAAAGATGATGTAAAATAAATAATCTACATAGCTCTAATTTTAAGAACACTCAGAGCATTCACGGCATTCAGGGCAGGAAGATGGGGAAGTGGGATTAACGTGATAACGGTTTGAGATTATTCTTGAAAAAGATGAAGTAAATAGCCTGTTTCTTGAGGAATCGGTTTTTATTTTTTATTAGTGTTCCTTTAACTGAGTTGAAGAGTTTTTCATGGTTTTTAATAATTCATACACACATGCATTTAATTTAGTTGGAAAGTGTCACTAAGTATGATGAATGTATTTGTAACATCATTTAAACATAAAGAGGAAAGTGATTTTCCATTAAAATAAACTATAAAAGACAAAAGAAAAAAATCATAGTTAAAAACAAAATTTTTAAGTGTATTTCCCATGATAAAGTATAAGATATATTGATGATTTATAATCCATTTTCAAACTCTTATTTTAGTATAAAAGTTAATCTGGTGAATCAGTTTGTCAAGTCTTTAGGATTTGGTGGCCTAGTTTTTTTTTTTTTGGGTTTTTTTTTTTTTTCTGCTTTATGCGTTTCTTTCTTTTTTTTTTTTTTTTAAGATTTTATTTATTTATTTGACAGAGACACAGCAAGAGAGGGAACACATACGGGGGAGTGGGAGAAGCAGGCTTCCCAGTGAACAGGGAGCCCAATGTGGGGCTCAATCCCAGGACCCTGGGATCATGACCTAAGCTGAAGGCAGACTCTTAATGACAGAGCCACCCAGGTGCCCTGCTTTATGTGTTTCTGATGAAAAGTCATTTTTCTTCCCTCAGTTCTACATGAAAATGATCATAAATCTTCAATACGCATTTTGGAAGATAACGGAATGGACACTTTTGTGTTCTTAATAATGGTACTTAAGAATTGTCTTAATTTAGCAGTTTGGGGAGGATGGTGGAGTAGGAGGATCCTGAGTTTACCCTGTCCCACAGATATAACTAGGTAATACTCCCATCAGTATAAATAACCCATAAAATGACCAGAAGACTGGCAGAACAGACTCTTTACAGCTAAATGTAGAGAAGAGGCCACATCAAAGAGGGTAGGAAGAGCAGAGACATGGCTGGAAGCTAAATGGACCCATGGGGCTGTCCATGGGTTGGAGGGATGCTGTGGGTGCTGAGAGGGGGCAAAAACAGACCCTCACACCAGGCATGGGAAATTCACATAAGAAAAACAAATCCCAAAAACATTTGACTTTGAAAACCAGAGGAACCAAATTTTGTGATTTCTTAAAATCTGCAAGACTTAACACCAACAGCAGACCTTTAAAAATTGGCAGACTGTGCTCAGGAGAGTGGGGAGGGCAGGAGGAAACTGAGTCTCCACCCTTAAAGTGACAGCATTACAAACAGCCCCGCAAAGATCCAGTGTAGAAGTAGCAGCTTGAAAATGCCTGGGGTATATGGAAGGGAAATTTGTTTACTAATTTCAGAGTGTGTGCTGGAGGGGCAGAGATCTTAGGAGGCTTCTCCAAGAACAAGGAAGCTGGCTGGTGCACTTCTCTCCCCCGCCTCCCACCCTAGCCACACAGACACCTACAGGAACCATACTGTGCCACCATGCCATGTTCCCTACATAAGTTGCTAACAGCACACCCAAACCCTGTGTTCTCCTGAAAACACATCCCCTCCAGCCTTGCCTCAGCTCCAGTCTCCTCCCACAGCAGACCTGAGCAAATGTTGCTAACACTGCACACCCCACTCCTGCATGCTTTTGTGGATCTGCCCCATATGACTCAGGCTGCCTTGGTCTCCAGAGGAATCAGGTCTCCTCCTGCAGTGGACCCTCATGGACCTTGCTGACACCATGACGTGCCGCCACCATGTTCTCCTGCAGACCTGTCCCCTCCAATATGCCCTTGACCAGAGGCCATCCAAAGCTGTTCCACAAACCAGCTAGTATGCAGGCAGCCCCAACAGGGGCCAGCACTATTTCAGAATGACTCCTGCCATAGGGATAAGGGAAAATAACCACACACACACCAGTCCAACAGCGTCCCAGCAGTGGGCTAGGGGCAGATATCTGGTCTGATTGCAGGCTTCACCCACCAGCTTAAGTTTCTCAGGGAACAACACAGGGAAAGTGCCTTGCAGTTTGGTGCTACTATATCTCTGGCAAAGACCTGATCTAATGCATCTTAAACCCAGGGTGGCCTCAGACTGGCATACTAACAACACAGGGACCAAACCCTGCCCGCAACAGACAAAGACAGCCATTGCAGACAAATGGACTGAAGGCAAAAGCAGTTCATCTGCAACAGGAGCGTGCATGTAACACACACAGGAAACATGCCTGAAGAGCCAAGTTCTGGTGAACAAGGGACACTGTACTGCAGGACATCATAGGACCTCTTCTTCATCAGACCACTACTTTCAAGAGCAGGAGACATAGCTGACTTTTCTACCATATAGACAGAGAGTTAGACAAAATCAGGAGCCAGAGGAATATGTCCCAAATGAAAGAACAGGACAAAATCACAGCAAGAGATGTAAATGAAATAGAAATAAGTAATAAGCCCGATAGAGAATTTGAAGGAATGTTCATAGAGATACTCACTGAACTCAAAAACAGTGGAGGACCTCAGTAAGACCCTTAACAAAGAGATATAAAACATAGAAAAGAAACAATGAGAGATGAAGAATTCATTACTGAAATTAAAAATTCACCAGATGGAATAAATAGTAGACCAGAGGAAGCAGAAGAATGAATCAGTGACCTGGAGGATGGAGTAATGCAAAGGAACCAAGCTGAACAGGAGAGAGAGAGAAAAAAATGACTAATTAATAAATGACTAATAATAATAAGTGACTAAAAAATAACAATAAGTAAACTTAGGAAACTCAGTGATACCATCAAGTGTAATGACATTTGCATTATAGGGATCCCAGAAAGAGAAGAGAGAGAAAAGGGGGCAGAAAATTTATCTGAAGAAATAATAACTGAAAACTTTTGAATCTAGAAAGGGAAAAAGAAATCCATATTCAGGAGGTACTGAGAGGCACCAACAAAATGAACCCAAAGAGGTCCACAGCAAGACAAATAGTAATTAGAGTGGCAAAAAGTAGTGATAAAACAAGAATTTTAAAAGCCAAAAGAGAAAACAGTTATATACAAGAATTTTAAAAGCCAAAAGAGAAAACAGTTATATCCAAAGCCCCATAAGGATAACAGCTGAATTTTCAGCAGAAACTTTGCAGGCCAGAAGAGAATGGCATGATATATTCAAAATGCCAAAAGAAAAAAAAAGAAAAAAGAAAACAACAACAACAAAAAACAAAACCTGAAGCCAAGAATTCTCTATCCATCAAGGCTATCATTCAGAATAGAAGGAGAGATAAAGAGCTTCTCAGACAAAAAAAATTTAAAGGAATTATTTACCACTGAACCAGCCCTACAAGAATTGTTAAAGTGGACTCATTGAGTGGAAAGGAAAGATCATAGGAGTAAGAAAAGTAGGAAGCACAAATGCAGTAAAATTAAGAATATCTATAAAAATCAGTCAAGGGATTCACAAAATAAAAAGAATGTAAAGACACAATATACCTCAAATGTCAGGTGAAGAGGAGTAAAGGATGTGTTCAAACTTAAGTGATCATCAACTTAATACAGATTGCTATATGCATGAGATGTTATATACATACCTAACGGTAACCACAAATCAAAATCAATAATAGATATGTAAAAAAATAAAAAGAAAGGAATTCAAGTATATCACCAAAGCAAGCCAACAAACTGTAAGACAAAAGAGCAAGAGAAGAACTACAAAAACAATCATAAAACAAGTAACAAAATGGCAATAAGTACATACCTATCGATAATTACTTTGAATGTAAATGGACTGGAACACTCCAATCAAAAGACACAAAGTTACAGAATGGATAAAAAAAACAAGACCCATCTATATGTTGCCTATGAGAGACTCATTTCAGCCCTAAAGGCACATGCAGATTGAAAGTGAAGAGATGGAGAATCATTTATCATGCAAATGGAGTGAAAAGAAAGCCAGGATAGCAATACTTACATCGAATAAAATAGACTTTAAAAGAGACTGTAGCAAGAGACAAAGAAGGACACTATATAATCATAAAGGGAAAGATCCAACAAGAAGAGATAATAATTTGAAATATTTATGCACCCAAGAAGGGAGCACCCAAATACATAAAGCGGCTAATAACAAATATAAAGGAACTAATTAATGATAATACAATATTTAGTAGGGGATTTTAACACCACACTTATATCAATGGATAGATCATCTAAACAGAAAATCACCACACTTATATCAATGGATAGATAATCTAAACAGAAAATCGGTAAGGAAACAGGGGCTTTAAAGAACACATTGGATCAGGGGCGCCTGGGTGGCTCAGTGGGTTAAAGCCTCTGCCTTCGGCTCCGGTCATGCTCTCAGGGTCCTGGGATCGAGCCCCGCATCGGGCTCTCTGCTCAGCAGGGAGCCTGCTTCCTCCTCTCTCTCTGCCTACTTGTGATCTCTCTCTCTCTGTCAAATAAATAAATAAAATCTTAAAAAAAAAAAAAAAGAACACATTGGATCAGATGGATCTAACAGATATATTCAGAATATTCCATCCTAAATCAGCAGAATACATCTTCCTTTCAAGTGCACATGGAACATTTTCCTGAATAGATCACATATTAGAACACAAAACAAGCTTCAACAAATTCAAGAAGATTGAAGTCATGCAATGTGTCTTTTCTGACCACAACACCATGAAACTAGAGATCAACCATGAAACTAGAGATCAACCATGAGAAAAAATCTGGAAAGAACACAAATACATGGAGGTTAAAAAAAATACACAAAACATTCTATTAAACAATGGTTGGGTCAACCAAGAAATCAAAGAGGAAATCAAAAAATATATGGAGAAAAATGAAAATGAAAACACAATAATCCAAAAGATTTGGGATGCAGGTAAAGCTGTTCTGAGAGAGGTTTATAGCAATATAGGCCTAGCTCAAGAAGGAAGAAAAATCTCAAATAACTTAATTTTACACCTAAAAAAGCTAGAAAAAGAACAACAAAACCTAAAACCAATATAAGGAAGGAAATAATAGAGATCAGAGCAGAAATAAATGCTATAGAAACTAAAAACAAAAACAAAACAAAGTAAAACAAAACAATAGAACAGATCAGTAAAACCAGGAGTTGGTTCTTTGAAAAGATCAAAATCAATAAACCTTTAGCCAGATTTAAAAAGAGAGAGAGAGGGGCACCTAGGTGGCTCAGTGGGTTAAGCCTCTGCCTTCAGCTTAGGTCATGATCTCAGGGTCCTGGGATCGAGCCCCGCATTGGGCTCTCTGCTCAGCAGGGAGCCTGCTTCTCCCTCTCTGCCTGCCTCTCTACCTACTTGTGATCTCTCTCTGTCAAATAAATAAATAAAAAATTAAAAAATAATAATAATAAAATAGAGAGAGAGAACGAGAGGGTACTCAACTAAAATCACAAATGAAAGAGGAGAAATAACAACCAACACCACAGAAATACAAAGGATTATAAGAGATTATTATGAAAAGTTATATGTCAACACATTGGACAATCTAGAAGAAATGGATAATTTCCTAGAATTATATAACCTCCCAAAACCAAATCAGGAAGAAATAGAAAATTTGAACAGATCAATTACAGCAATGAAATTGAATCAGTAATCCATCCAGAAACTACCAAAAACAAAAGTCCAGGATGAGAGGGCTTCATAGACGAATTCTACCAAACATTTAAAGAATTAATACCTATTCTTCTCAAAGTATTCCAAAAAATAGGAGAGGAAGGAAGGTTTCCAAATTCATCCTAGGGGGCCAGCATTACCTGGCTACCAAAACCAAGTAAAGACACTACAAAAAAAGAAAACTACAGGCCAACATCTGTGATGAACGTTAATGCAAATATCCTTAATAAAATATTAGCAAGTTGGATCCAAAAATACACTAAAAAAATCATTCATCACAATCAATTGGGATTTATTCCTGGAATTCAAGGATGATTCATTATTTGGCAATCAATCAACACAATACATCACATCAATAAGAGAAAGGACAAAAACCATATGATCATTTCAATAGATGCAGAAAAAGCATTCGACAAAGTACATCTATTCATGATAAAAACCTTCAACAAAGTAGGTTTAGAGGGAACATACGTCAACATAATAAAGGCCATATATGAAAAACCTACAGCTGGGGCACCTGGGTGGCTCAGTGGGTTAAAGCCTCTGCCTTCGGCTCAGGTCATGATCTCAGAGTCCTGGGATCAAGCCCCGCCTCGGGCTCTCTGCTCAGCAGGGAGCCTGCTTTCCCCTCTATTCTGCCTCTCTGCCTACTTGTGATCTCTCTCTGTGTCAAATAAATAAGTAAAATCTTTAAAAAAAAAAACAAAACCCTACAGCTAATCTTACCCAATGCGAAAAACTGGCAGCTTTTCCCCTACAATCAGGAAAAAGACAAGGATGTCCACTGTTTACCGCTTTTATTTAACGTAGTACTGGAAGTTTTAGACACAGCAATCAGACAAGAAAAAGAAATAAAAGGCATTCAAATTGATAAGGAAGATGTAAAATTTTCCTATTTGCAGATGACATGATACTATATACAGAAAATCCAGAGATTCCACCAAAAAACTGCTAGAACTGATCAATGAGTTCAGTAAAGTTGCAGGATACAGAATCAATATACAAAATCCATTGTGTTTCTATACACTAATAATGAAGTAACACACAGAGAAATTAAGAAAACAATCCCATGTACAATGGCCCCCAAATAATAAAATACCTAGGAATAAACTTAACCAAGAATATGAAAGACCTGTACTCTGGAAACTATAAAACACTAATGAAAGAAATTGAAGACAGCACCAAGAAATGGAAAGATATTCCATGCTCATGGATTAGAAGAACAAATATTGTTAAAATGCCCAAACTACCCAAAGCAATCTGCACATTTATTGCAGTCCCTATCAAAATACCAACAGCATTTTTCACAAAACTAAAACAAATGTTCCTAAATTTTGTATGGTACCACAAAAGACTCTGAATGAAAAGCCGTCTTGAAAAAGAAGAACAGAACTGGAGGTATCATAATCTCAGTTTCAATGTATACTACAAAGCTGTAGTAATCAAAATAGTATGGTACCGGCACAAATATACTCACATAGATCAATCAAACAGAATAGAGAGCCCAGAAATGAGCCCACCATTTTGTGGTCAATTAATCTTCAGTAAAGGAGTCAGGAATATGCAATTGGAAGAAGACAATTTTATCAACAAATAGTGTTTGGAAAACTGGACAGCTACCTGCAAAAACAAACTGGACCACTTTCTTAGACCATACACAAAAAATTAGCTCAAAATGGATTAAAGACCTAAGATGAAACCTGAAACCATAAAAATCCTAGAAGAGAGCACAGGCAGTAATTTCTCTGACATCTACCATAGCAACGCTTTTCTAGACTTGATCTCCTGAGCAAAAATAAACTATTGAGACTATATAAAATAAAAAGCTTCTGCACAACAAACGAAATAATCAACAAAACTAGAAGGCGACCTACAGAATGGGAGAAGATAATTACAAATGATATGTTTGATAAAGAGACAGTATTCATTATTTTTTTTACATATTTATAAAGTTGTACAACATAACACCTAAAAAAACCCATATACCAATTAAAAAATGGGCAGAAGACATGAGCAGACATTTCTCCAAAGAAGACATACAGATGGCCAACAGACACATGAGAAGAGTCTCAACATCACTCATAATTAGGGAAATACAACTCGAAAGCACAATGAGATATCACCTCACACCTGTCAGAATTGCTAAAATCAAAAACTCAAAAAACAAGTGTTGGCAAGGATGTGGAGAAAAAGGAAACCTCATGCAGTGTTGTGGGAATGCAAAGTGGTGCAGTCATTGTGGAAAACTATTGATGTTCCTCAAAAAATTAAAAATAGAATTACCATATGAGCCAATAATTCTACTTCTGGGTGTGTACTCAAAGAATATGAAGACACTAATTTGAAAAAGTAAGTGCACCCCTATGTTTATTACAGCATGGTTTACAATAGCCAAAATATGGGAACCTGCCAAGTGTTCACTGAAAGATGAATGGATTAACAAGTGGTATATATACACAATGGAATATTGCTCAGCCGTTAAAAAAAAAAGAATGGAATCTTGCCATTTGTAGCAACATGGATTTATTTAGAGTGAAATAAGTCAAAGAAAGACAAATACCATGTGATTTCATTCATATATGAAATTTAGGAAACAAAGCAAGTGAAATAAGAAAAAAAAACAAACCAAAAAACAATCTCTTAGCTATAGAGAACAAACTGATGATTACCAGAGGGGAGATGAGTGAGGGATGGATGAAATAGCTGAAGGGGATTAAGAGTACCCTTATCATGATAAGTACTGAGTAATTTATAGAATTGTTGAATCACAATATTGTTCACCTGAAACTAATATAACACTATATGTTAACTGGAATTAAAATTTAAAAATAAATAAATCAAATAAATAAGAGAATTGCTTAAAAAATTGTCTTAATTTGAAATCTCATATTTGAAGTACTTCACAAGATGTTTAGTATGCTCCATGAACTTCTACATCCCTTCCTCAATTAAAATTGGAGACATTCACTTGGATTCATGTTTAGCTTAATATAAATACAGATAGTTAAATATAGAAATATTTATAGATACATGCAGAAAATTCACTGAGAATTTTTAGGTACTATTTTACATTTATTTATTATAAAATCTTGGTTTGTTATATCTTAAGTTTCATAAGAAATGCCAGAATACATTAAGCTGTGAAAAGTTTACAGTATATACATATATATGTGAATGAACACGTCCCTTTTATTTTGTCCCTCCCCTGCTGATTCCATCTCTATGTCACTATCATTAGGATTTTAATTCCACTTGTTAATTATTTTTAAATTAGTAAATGTATTGAACTTAGTAATTCCAGTGGTTTTTGCTCACTTGTATTTCTTTTAACTTTTAATATATTCATTTTGAAAATATGAGAATAAATTTTCTACTAATTCATTTTAATGGTTAGTATATTCACGAGGCTTTGCATGTTTGGAAACAATTTTATGTTGCCTTTATATACATTGAATAGCTTGGCTGGATATAAAAGTATAGATTTATAGACTTTTTTCTCAGAACTTCGATGACATTGCTTGAATGTCTTCTTATAGCCAATTTGCTGATCAGAAAGCTGTTAACAACCAATTTCATGCTTCTATTTAGATAATCCATTTTTCTCTACATAAGTGTATGTTCTATATAAAATTGATGTTTCTTTTCATTGTTTCCATGATGTGTTTAAAAATGCTATTTTATTTTAGTTTGGGTTATAGTAGAGGTATGCTTACAGACCTATGTGGTGTTTACCCTAGTACATTTTGTAAACACAAGCTATGTCCCATCATGTTGCCTTTGCTATGGCTGCTTTAAATAAACCCCTTCCAGTACTGCTACATATGCTGTTGCTACCCACTGAACATAAGTGAGGTCTATCTAATATTCCATTTATTAAGAAAAAGGTCCCAAAGCTCTTTCTGTGACACCTGACATTGTTGTGATGATTCTAAATCCTATAAAGCCAGCCTAAAAAACCTGCCAAAACTTGTCTGTTGTGAGACTTGTAACATGTTAAGGGAATGATTTTCCTGGCTACAAAAGTACCCTACTAGTAAATGGAACCTAGGAAAGAAAAGAAATAACAGGGCAGATTCCATTCACATTGTGGCTTCACCTGACACATCCATTTGGTAACTTTCTTATTCTGGGGACTTTCAGAGATACCTTGAATATATTTTTAAAGGGGCCATGATCATGTGAGGTGGTAGTAGTGCTGAGAGTGCCACTAAAATTTGGGAATTAAAAGTTAATAGGATCCTGGAGTGCCTGGGTGGTTCACCCAGTTAAGCGTCTGCCTTCGGCTCAGGTCATGATCCCAGAATCCCAGGATCAAGCCCTGCATTGGGTTCCCCACTCAGCAGGGAGTCTGCTTCTCTCTCTGCCCCTCCCTCTGCTTGTGCGGTCTCTCTCACGCTCAAGTAAATAAATAATATCTTTTTTTTAAAAAAAAGCTACTGTAATCTTAGAAAAAAGTTAACGTGATCTTTTTGGGTGGGAATTTATAGATAAACAAGCAGAGGAGGCTAGAATAATCCATATGGCAAAGAATTAAAATTGGAGACACTCATTTGGATTCATGTATAGCTTAATATAAATACAGATAGTTAAATTTAGAAATATTTATAGATAAATGTAGAAACATGGGGTAGTATACACATATACACATTTCTTTACTCTGTCAGTTCAGAGGATCTGAATGCAAGGACATATCAGTAGCAAAGAGCATACTCATCACCCAGGTCTTGGTTTCTCATGCCATTCTCTAACGAAAGCCTTGGAAAAATGGCTGGTTCTAGAATAAGAAATGTATATGATGATACTGGAGCATCATGTAGTGCCATAAAATAAGGAAATTACCAGAAAGCAAAATGAGTGTATTGGTGGGAGTATATCCAAGTGACATACAGAAGTCAACTAAGTGAACCTCCAATAGCCAAAACTGAAATAATTTGAAGCCAAAACTGAAATATTATAGCCCACAGAACAAAATAAATATCCATGAGCCTATACTGATACAAAGAATTGAACAAATAAATAAATGGGGAGAACAGACAACCTCCTGTATATAAGACTTCCAAATGAATTATGTAGATACACCACCTTAAATTGGAAAGCATAACTCCCACCTTCTTAATCATAGGCTTAATGTAGTCACTACTTTCTAGAGAGTATAGTATTGAAAGTAGGTGGGGAGGAGAGTTAGGAAAATTTAACAGTGTAGAAACGTGTCAGACACTACAACAGCCAGGTGACTAAGGTCAACATTAAATGTGCTAAATCATGTTGGTAGTATTTACCTTTGATATGATGTGAGTAAGATTAATGCTTTTACTTCTGTGGTCTTCCTCTCCCAAACTTGTAATACCAGTATAATCATGAGAAAAACATCAGACAAATTTCAGTAGATGAACGTCCTATAAAATACCTTACTAGTGCTCCTCAGAACTGTCAAGGTCATCAAATTCAAGGGGAATCTGAGAAACTGGCACAGGCAAGAGAAGCCTAAGCCAACACGCCAACTAAATGTATCATGGTATACTGAATGAGATCTTGGAACAGAAAAAGGGCATTTGTTTAAAGCTAAAGAAATCTGAATGAAATGTGGATTTTAGTTAATAATAATGTAGCAAGAATGCCTGGGTGGCTCAGTCGGTTGAGCATCCGACTCTTGATTTCAGCTCAGGGGTTATGAAATCAAGCCCCTCGTATGGCTCTGCATTCAGCAGGAGTCTGCTAGAGATTCTTTCTCTCTGCCTCTCTCCCCACTGGCACTCCTCTCTCTCTCCCTCTTTCTAAAATGATAAAGAAAAATCTTAAAAAATAATAATAGTGTAGCAACACCAATTCATTAAATGTAACAAATATCCATAGTAATATAAGATGTTAATAGTAGAGGAAATTGGATATATGAGTATATGGGAACTCTCTGTACTATCTTCTCAATTTTTTGTAAAACTGTTGTAAAAAATAAGGTCTATTAAAAAAAAGGTTAATTTGGTCTGACCTTGATGTCTCTCTGTTGGATGGAGCTTAGACATGCTGACTATATTTGATTTGTTTTAATTGTATAATGGTTTTTAGAGTTCCCATTGCTTCTCTTCTCTTTGCTCCAGAAACAGTCTTTGGTCATGAAATTCTGACCTGATTGCTTTCTGAGAATGGCTGAGAAAATTTAACATTTTTAGTAGCCTCATACAATTCAATAAGGTGTTTATAGAGAGAGAGACCTCCAGTGATAGATTTGTTTCTATTTGAGCATATTTATGTCTATGCCTACACAGACTTTGTCCCGGACAAAATTTTTTTCATTTTACTGACTCATGCAAGAGGAAACAGCTCTCAAAATCAATATAACAGTGCCTTGGAGGTCAGTTGCTCTATGCCATCACATATAGTTGATGCAAGAGGAACTATTTCTAAGGTAGTAAGGGAGAGTTACGAGAGTCCAGATTAACCAAGTAACCTTGAAAAGTCCCAGGCTCAAAATTTCTCCTCCACACTTTCGGGGAGCCATAGTAGATATCTAAATCAGCTCTCCGCATAATGCAAGACTCATGTTCATGGAATTCATATTCAATGGGAATTAAAATAATATTTGACCCACAGGGCTATATAAGCTGAATGAGATCATGATGTGAAAAATATTTCATAACTATAAAGTGCTCTGCATATGGGTATACATAATTATTATGTGTAACTATCAGAGTTCACTGCTTCACAAGCCAGTTTGGTCCACTGTTGGTGAGCTATAACTTTTTAAAAAGCATTTTCTCCTGTTAAGCCAAAGTCTCCTTTCCCATAACTTGTAATACAAAGCAGATGATAACGGAGTCCCTTGGGTGTGGGTTCAAAAGCTGGCCCTCCTGCCTACTAGCTAGGACCTTGGATAAATGACTTGAGTTCTGTACTCTCGGTTTCCTTACCGATTCATAATGGCGAAAATCTCTCCCTTACAGGAATACCATAAATGTGATCACATTTGTAAAAATGTGCCTAGCTTAAGTGCCTAGTAACTCATAGCAGTTATTATTAATACGAGTTTTCCTTTTATGATTCTGCAATAGGTAAGAGTGAATAGGAGTCCCAAGCCTTCCCAACTTCCCAATGGCACTTCATAAAAACCTGTCTGAACCTCCATTTCAGAGTAATAAAGATGTAACAAGTGGCATAATTCTGTTCCTCTCATTGTATTTCTCATTCTGGGAAGACATCAGCAAGGAGCCTGAGGGAGGAAACCTTTCTTTAGCAAATAGCAGATGTTTCCTAGTGGAGTCACATCAAGTAAAATGTGATTCCTCCTAATTGTGAGGAAAACAGGCAATTCTGTTAGCATGCAGTTACTTTATAGAGACTCCACGTTAAGTAGAAGGAGGATAACCCTGAAGAAAAGTAGGAATCCTTTAATGTTCTCTATCTAGAGCCTCTATGAAGCACTGCTCAACTAATCCCTGGACAGCTTTAGTAGATACTATCTACGTAGCACGTGAATGGCACCCTCAGAATTTGAACAGTTCTTTGATGCTGTCTTCACCCACCCTGCCAGTTAATGATATTGTATAATTATCTTTAAGGCAGAATACCTAGATATCCATGCTTTCATCTTTCGTTCAGGTTTAACTTAGTGAATCTCAGGTCTAAGTGTGGATAAATAGGAGTATATATTGGACATGATGTTTTTCAAAGCAGTTTTTATTACAGTGATTTTGACCTTAGGAGATGGCTTTAAGATTGGTCTTTCTCCCTACCCCACTCCAGTGTTGACAGCACTGTATTCCCAGGTGAACTCACAAGTCACTACCATGTTTACAAATGCTTAGCAGCTTAGCTGGAGTCTTCCATGAAGTATATCTGAGGATCGGATTTAATCATCCATTAGCATTCATTGAATATAGCAGTCGGTCACTAACAGCTTTCGCACTGGTCAGCAAAATAATTTGGAATTATATTTGCTTAAAAAGCTATTTTCTTCTAAGATGTTTACCAAGAGAGTGTATTTCATGTTAAAAAGAGTTAATTTTCTTTTTCTCAATGATGGTCTCTGCTGCATTAGGTTTTTACTAGGATCTTTAATTAGTTACTTGTTTTTTCTGTTTCTCCTGACTTCCAATTTACCACTGGGAAATTGGAAATCACAGTTCCAGCTGAATATCTTTCCTAGAAAAGATTGATTATACTTTCCTTCCTTTATTTTATAAAAGGTATAAAACAAATTATATTTGGCCACCTAAAATATTTTTCCTGTGATTTTATAGTAATTTAAAATAGAGCCCAAAGTAACCTTACGGTCTCCCATAAGGAGATCCAATACTGACTGTAGCTTTGATCTTTGTTTATAGCTCATTCAAGTAACAAAGGCAGAGCTGCTTTCTAAGACCAGTTGGTTTAATTAATAACTGTGTGCCCTTTAGCACAGTGCCTAGAAGCAACTCCAAGTCTTTTTTTTATTTTATTTTATTTTTTTTTTTTTTTTAAGATTTCATCCATTTACTTGGCAGAGAGAGAACACAAGTAGGCAGAGAGGCAGGCAGGGAGAGAGGGGGGAAGCAGGCTCCCCACTGAGCAGAGAGCCCGATGTAGGGCTCGATCCCAGGACCCTGAGATCATGACCTGAGCTGAAGGCAGAGGCTTCAACCCACTGAGCCACCCAGGCGCCCCGCAACTCCAAGTCTTAATAAATGGCAGCTCTGATTATTTCTTTATTTCTTCAATTCTCAGATTCATCATCAGTTTAATGAAAATTTAGAGGGAGGAAAAGAAATGTTGACAGTGCCAAATTATTATGAGATGTGCTCCATTTTCAGAAATGATAAATTATGAAAAAGTATGTCTTATCCCAAGTATGGTGATAAGAATGATAATGATGATAGATGGAGCATTTCTGGAATTTTATCTTTACTTTTGGAAAAATTTGCATTCATGGAACATAACATCTACTATGGCTTGTATATCATGTCAAATTTTGTGTCATTTGCTATAAGGTAAAGGAGTCCAGCCATTTAAGTATTTCATCATTGTTTCTGAAAATATGACATTACTCCTATATAGATTAAGAAAAAAAGCAATTAGGGATGCCTAGGTGGCTCACTCAGTTAAGCATCTGCCTTCAGTTCAGGTCATAATCTCAGGGGCCTGGGATTTAGCCCTGCATGGGGATCCCTGCTCTGTGGGGAGTCTGCTTGTCTCTCTCCTTCTGCCCTTCCTTCCTGCTCATGTTCTCTCTCTCTTTCTCAAATAAATAGATAGATAGATCTTTTTTTAAAAAAGGAAAAAGAAAAATAAAACATCAAATGTTCTAGGAATTGATAAGTGTTTTATTATAGTAAAGTATGACTGGATTTTCCCATTTATGTCACAGAGTTGCAATGGCTCTCTTAGAATTCAGTTGTCGAATTATACAAATGATCAATTGGAAGTCTAAGAAAATCAAGCAATTTGCCAGAGGTTGCACTGATACTTGGTTTTTTTGTAGCTATATATGTATATATGCTTTTTATTTTCAGGAAAAAAATGACAGCAGCTCACAGCAGTACCTTGTGCAGAATAAGTGCTCAATAAATGTGTGATAGTTTGTTGTACAATAAGCATCTACATAGAAATAAAAGTGATGTTGGTCATAGATGGAGGTTGCTTGCTTTTTATAGTTTGTATCTGCCCCAGAGGAGTCCTTTCATGAGTCAAAAATGTCAGAATATGTTCTGATCTTCAATTCAGAGTAACTGCTAGTGTTCATTCTAAATTTATCGACCTATGGTCATTTCCTTTATGTTAACATGAACTTAAATATATTGGAGGGACCAGATTCCTAAAAGAACATTGCTAAAGCAAAATAAGTCATCCCCTAACTGTCCTCTTGCTTAAGACCAAATTTAATCCAAACTGAGTAATAGCTCTGGTTCCATGATCTTTCTCACCTTTCTTGACAATGGGAGCAACTAAATCTTTTCATTTAAGAATACTTTTATTTAAACAAACAATACAATTTTGCCAATTCCTCCTCCCAGTTAAAAACAATTCATTTATCTATATAAGCCAAATATTTCTATTTCTCATTCCTGGTATCAAATTAATCATCAAGTCTTGCTTATTTTATGTCTTAAGTATTTCTTCAGTCCCTTCTCCCCCCAACTATCTCTATGATCACTGCCCTAGTTCCAGTCATTATCATTTCCCATTTGTACTCTCTAAAGGCACGTTTTTGATAGTCTTAATCCAATCTTACTACCTCCCAACCAGTCTTTCAGCTGCTGTCTGAGAAATGTAAATTTGACCACACCCCATCCATGTAAATGTTCCCTATTGCTGGAAGGTGAAGTCCCATCTGCCCAGCGTGGCATCCAGGAATGTCATCATCTGGTCCCTGTGTTCATATACAGCCTCGATTCTCTGCTCTAGTAACACTGAATGGCTTCTCCTCACACAACCTGCTGTTTAATGGTTACATTTTCCCAACTCTTTTAAACTTCCATACATTCCCCTACTATCATCACAGTGGATGTGTCTCTATCTCAGACTTAAGGTATATTGAGTAAACATTATCTATCTCTTATTTTAAAACATTAGATTGTAAGTCCCTCAAGGATAGTGACTGTGCCTTATTCATATTTTTTCAATAAGTGTAATTTATTTCAATTAAAAAATATCTCAAAGTAGAATTTGTATTTCCATAGTGGAAGAAAATTCTAATCTTCACATTGTTGTAGGGAAATATGTCTAATCGTTATACCATTCATATGCATCTGGTATCTTCTCCAGGATATACAAAAAAACAGCTATTGTAAATTTAGATTGTGTACAGATACATGTTGTAGATATCACTCTTGTCCTATAGCTGTCTGAAGCCTGGTTTGAGTAGCTATTCAAAACTTAAAACAAACCAGTAGGAAGAGAAAATAAGAGAAAAACCTAAGAATGATAAATGAATCTTTCTAATCTTTGTCATATTTAATTCATCTATATTAGCCCCATATGGCTTCATGTTATGAATTCTTATTCTAAACAAATTTTAATTCAAATTGAATCAAATCTTACCTCTTGGTTAAGTATTTTTAATGAATGAACTGCATGAGAACTTAGCTATTTACAGCCTGTTTTTATTTCTTTAATTTTAAAGAAATTATGAAACAAAGAAAATAAATATAATTGTTATGCCTTGGTTCATATCTATTTCATATCTGGTTAGCCATGGTTGGAATTTTTGAAAAAAAATTCTATTTCTTACCTTTCCTTTTTAATTTAGACAATATCTATTTTGCTTTGATATTTATAGATACTTCTTATGGTAAATAGCCTGCTCTAGTTTGACTTAGAAAATATCCCTAAATCTCACTATATAAACCAGAAGATTAGTATTTAAACTATGTGAATGACTTTTTGCACAAAGTGTTCATTGGATAAATCCAAAGTGTCTTAAAGAGCTATTTGTAAACTGTAGAAAAGCTGCAAGTTCTTCTAAAAGTAGCTTTAGGTCACACCAACATCTGAAATGCCTGTAACATTTCAGAAACTAGTTCAAAGGGAAGGAATTGTGCCCAACATTCCAATATAATAAATTATTTAACAATTTAGACACAAAATAGTTCTCCAAAGCAGCTGTGGTTAGTCACATATTTTCTACCCTTTCTTCTCTTAAGCAAGATTATCCCATTTTATAAGTAGGACTCCCTATTAAGCTAGTGTTTGTAATGAAATATTAGAACTTTTTCTTAGTATTATTGCCTTAAAAATAGATAAGTGAAACCAAGCAAAATAACAAAATAAATCAAATATATTTTCCTGGTAATTTATATATGGTCTTCTGTATCTATGTTGTGATTAAGTATGAATTTACTATCAAAGGTTATTTTGATATTTACTCAGTAACTATTTCTGTAGTGAGCATTGTTTTCATATTATGTTGCACTCGAACTATGCCATAAAGTGCCTTGTCTCATCTCCTTGTTTATACTCTTGGCAGATAAATGTAGGTCTATTTGGGGTAGTGACCATTTCACTTCTCTTACTCTCAAATGTAGGTTTTTTGTTTTTGTTTTGAGGAGTCCAACAAATTTCCAGTGCTGTTATTTTGTGGCTTAACATTTTTTTGAAACTGTAACAACCTAAGTTAAATGATTTAATATGATGTACTACATCATGTAAGTCACAATTAAATATAGCAATTTATTTATTTATTTATTTATTTATTTAAAAGAGTTTATTTATTTGACAGAGAGAGAGGTCACAAGTAGGCAGAGAGGCAGGCAGAGAGAGAGGGGGAAGCAGGCACCCCACTGAGCAGAGAGTCTGATGTGGGGCTCCATCCCAGGACCCTGAGATCATGACCTGAGCTGAAGGCAGAGGCCTCAACCCACTGAGCCACCCAGGCGCCCCTAAATATAGCAATTTAATAAACACTCCTTCCATGAAAGAAGTCAACTGCTATAGGGATGGCACGGAAGTCTAATGCAGTCTTTCCAATCTAATGCACTTCTGTTAACATTATGCTGCCTTCTAAGGATGAACAATTTATCTTAAGTCCATTTGTTTTTCTCCACCTTAAAGTGTCATTGATCCCATCATTCTCTCCCCTTTGCTGTTCTGTGACCAATAGCCTTGCAGGTGTGATTTCCCCTCTACTATTCTAGAAGAAGCCTTTGAGAAGGCAAATCAACCACTCTGTTGGTTTCATGGGGTTAGAGGAATTGACCTACACACAAGTTTTTTCAAACTTATCTGACCATAGAACACTCATGATGATAATTTTTGGTCAGAGTACTATATTAACAATATTCCCACAGGTGATAGGGAGAAATGATATAAGCTAACATTAAAATAGAAAGCAAAAATGGTTTTATTAATTAATTGCTTGATAAATTATCAAAGTATGACTTATGTTTAATGTACAGTAAAGACGTGGCAATAGTAAGCCCATGACATAGCCTATAGCCACCAAATAGAAGCATTCTTGTAAAGGTGAGTTGATAAGTGCTGTCTAAATCTTCTTGCTGATGAAAATTATTTCTTTGTGCATCAGATGATTATGAAAGCTCTATAGTAAAAAAAAAAAGCTCTACAGTAAGACTCTGAATTTAGTTTCAGTTTTACAATTCATTATCTGTATGATTTTGAGAAAACTATTTAAATCTGTTAGGCCTCACTTTCTTTACCTCAAAATGGGAATAATATTGAGAAAATAGATGTGAAGTGCTTAGTACAGTACCCAGTAATAAGTGAAAATATATGTTATCTATTATAAAACAAAAAGTGAGAAAGGTGATGATTAATGGTTAGATAACTTTGATATTAGTTAAGTAAAGTACCAGTGCCCGTAAGTGATGAGTTTCATGACAATCATTCACTGCCATTCAGTGACAACTATTAATATCTCACTGGATGTTAGTTTACTGAAGAACAGTGCTTAGAAATACTGACATAGTTATAAGATCTTACACTACATTTAAGTATAGTATTTTTTTTTCCTTACATGGTGTGAAAATATAAAATAAGATTCAAAGGAACATAAAAGTACTAAGAAATGAAAGTTGGTATCTAAACACCAGCTAAATGAGCTAAATAACCAACTATGACTAACATCATGCCATAAATTTTCTTTTCTTTTTTTTTTTTCATAAATTTTCTAATCTCAAATTTTATGGAGGTCCCACTCTGTCAAATGAAATATTATCTTAGGAGTTTACTCTTAAGTCACACTTTCTTTGCTATTCAATAGGAAGCTTTTCCTGAAGCATAAAACTCATGAGGTTGACTAAGATTGTTAAAGAAGAAAAAAGAGAGACCCTGTTTAAGTCCATAATACTAATGTATTTCTTTTGAAATTGATTGCATAGAGTACTTATGACACTGTCTTATGCAGATATTAATAAAGAAAGCATCTTTTTTTTTTTTTAAAGATTTTATTTATTTATTTGACAGAGAGATCACAAGTAGGCAGAGAGGCAGGCAGAGAGAGAGGGGGAAGCAGGCTCCCTGCTGAGCAGAGAGCCTGATGCGGGGCTCGATCCCAGGACCTGAGATCATGACCTGAGCCGAAGGCAGAGGCTTTAACCCACTGAGCCACCCAGGCACCCCAAGAAAGCATCTTACCAAAATGAATTGATAAAAATAAAATCTATTAATATGAAAAAAAAATCAGAGAAACATTCTAAGTAAAAGGGTGGAATTGAAATTGTGTAGGCAAGCTTAATCTGACTTGCAAAGGATGAGGTTTGCTCAAAGATAAAATCCAGGATTCACGATCATAGAGTTTAGAGAGCACAAAAATGAAACCTTGATCCAATAAGGTTTTAGAATAGTGACTTAAGCAACTTCAATCCAGGTTTTTCCAGTGATGTTAAAAGCAGTGAGTTTGTCAGAGCTGGAGAAGCATCTTTAAGGTGTTCTAAGAACTTCCTCTTAATTGTTGTATAAAAATGAAAACTCCAACTATAATTATAAAGCTCTTTTCTAGTTACACTAATGCATTCTTAAAAAAACAAACAAACCATTATTGAGAACTGCTTATTTCCTGCAGAAAATGTCAAGGAGGACATAGGACAACTTATTTTTGCTCATCAAGGCTGTTGTCTTCCTCTAAGTTCTTGACACTTTACCTGGTTTCCTCTTTCAAACACGTGATTTGATCTGAATTCCAGAACTTCAGCTTCCTCTTTACCTCCTGACTTCCAGAAACTACAGCAGCTTTACTTTAGTCTGTTGATTTTGGCACTTTGCCCAGGTATTTTTCCAATTAACTAACAAGAGAGTGTTGTCACTGTGCTCCAGCATGTCAGTTATGAACACAACCTGGAAAGATTCCTATCCCTAAAATAAGATTCAAAATAAAGTTCATAAGCCAAGATAAAAGTTAGAGAAAATAAAATCTGTTATATATTTTTTTTAATCTGTTATATTTTAAATCTTGCTGTAAGTGATAGTTCATGTGAATATAAAAATTACAATAATTTGGGTTCGGTAAACAATCATCTACTGCTAGTAAAACAGGCTTGAGTATTAGGGAAAAAGAAAAACAAATTCTCAGGACTTCATTATTTTCATGAACCCTACCAATTGCAGCAGTAGAACTGGAAAGAATGAGGCAATATGTAGCACAGGAATTATAAACTCAAATCTCTACAATGACTAGACAAGAAGAGCAAATGTGTACAAAAGGCTGAGTATAAGAAGCCATAAGGGATGGTGAGGAGAATTGGCTGACTTGTGCTGGCTCCCAGCTCATTACTGACATTCAAGAATGTGGGCCCAGTGTTGCTAGAACTTCCTAGAAAGTTCTCAAAAGAAGCTAGAAGTCTGGAATTTTATGTGAAATATTCTGAGTTTTAAAGACTAGCTAAAATATTTTTAAAATATTGTGCTTGCCAAACAAAGCATCTTGGGAGGGCTTAATCCAGTTTTCTACCTCTGCTCTGGCAGATACTCCTCACATATTCTACTTTCTTGTCATCAAATGTCCCACCTATAGAGGAGTAACTCATTAAAATATTAGGAAATTAGGGCATGCTTGAAAGAGAAATAAGATCATGAGTTCTGATAGAAAACAGATAGGGACAGCAATATTCTTTTTTTTTTTTTTAAGATTTTATTTATTTGAGAGAAACAGAGGGAGAGGGAGAAGCAGAGTCCCCGCTGAGCAGGAGCTGGACTCAATCCCAGGACCCCAGGATCATGACTTGAGCTGAAGGCAGACGCTTAACCATCTGAGCCACACAGGTGCCCCAGGACAGCAATATTTCTTGAAAAGTATATATTTTCACAGATTCATCCAGTTGGGGTCCTGCATAGCTAGGACCCTAGTGATAAAGTACAATGAAGAGAATGGAGATATCAAATACTAACAATACCAGTAGTAGGAATAAAATAGGTGAAAAGTCAGCAGAGACTTGCTGGTTTGTCTGGGGCTGACCTAATTTTAAAATAGATTCGAAAAAGAAAGGAATTGTGGTATGTGTGTATTTTATGGGAAGGAAGGTGAAAGGGAAAAGAAGATTGGTATAATTTTCAAAATTTACCAGTCAATCATTTTATGGTAAACACTAAAGGGAACATTTTTTTCATTCTTGGACATGCTGTAGCATAGAAAACATAGAATATATTCTCCAAATGCAAGATAAGTATTTTGATTAGAATCTCCCTTTATATTATTTTGGGTTTGATTGTATGTTGTTAATGTTCTCAGTTCTATTCTCAATGCAAAAGTTTACTTCTGAGTTTTATATAAAATATATTAACAGTGTATATTTCTTAAATATTTAAAAGTATTTCCTTTAAATAGGCATCAGGATTTTGTTTCAAGTCTGCCTTCCTTCCATGCTACTTCATCCTATACTATACATTTATAGTGTGTGTGTGTATGTGTGTGTGTATATATATATATTTTAAAAATTCTGTCTGGAAACACTCAAATGTTTCTTCTTAAACAAAACACACAAATCTGATAAAAGGAGTCATGTGTCTCTCTCTTTTGCAAAGAACTCATATAAAAGTATAAATTATGATTTATAACCACTGAAAGTGGAATTTAATTTTATTCTGACCTTTTGAGGCAATTTAATTTGCCTTTTGATCTCAATTTCCAGTAAAAAAGGAACACCCTTTTATGACATTTTTTGGGACAATGGAAACATGTCAAAAACTGAGAAAGTGCAAATGTTAGGAAATTAATGAATTAAGCAATATATGGTAAGATTGGACTTTTAATTTTATCATCATTGCTGATACCCATAATCACTATTTTTTTCAAGAGGCAGATCACTGTAGCCCCATGCTTTAATTTTTCAATTCACAAAATTCATCTAAAAGATGAACTGTGAACGTACGGGTCCACTGTAGGTAGATGTATAATACATGGATCTGCCTGCACGTGGAAACCAGGTTCACAGTGGAAATATTGGTGTAACAAGACAGAGCGCCGCTAAAGAATTCCAAAAGAATTCTCTTGATTCTGAGTCTCTGTTTTCTATTAGATGTTCAGTTCACATTGCTGTTTGCCAGGCTCTGTCTTAGGTACTGGAAATAGGTACTTGAATAAGACTACATGTTACAAAGTCAAAAATATAAAGGGGATTGACAGATAATATTAATGATTGATATGGAAAAAGTCTATGAGATGATTCCACTTGGTTTAAGTTTGTTTTCTCAGTTTTGACAGAGACATGAGTATGGAAAATTATTTCTTGACTAAGCAAAATCAACCTAACAATTGCATGATGAATAGCAAATGGTCTCTGCATCTATGGGGGATGTACTTGGTAATGAAGGGGGGTGAGGGGGTTGGAGGGAACATGCCTTCTCTAAAGGGGTGACTTTCACTCAGTGTAAAACTTCAGACCCAGTGATGCCAGCCATGCTAGTATTTTAAGGGAACCAGGAAACCCAGTGTTTGGGGAAATCTGCTTTTTAAATGTGGACTTTAAATTGTGTGGGTCAAATAGACTAAAGCTAATAGACTAAAGCTGCAGGAGGCCAATGAATAGCCACAGAAAACCCATTTAGGCTCTCAAGTTGCTTACGCACCAGAAATTCACTGATTAAATTATGATCAGTGGACTAGTGACCAGAGCATCACCTGTGAACTTGTTAAAAATACAGAATCTCAGGGGCACCTGGATGGCTAAGTTGGAAGAACATGTGACTCTTGATCTTGGAAGCATGTGGTTGAGCCCCATATTGGGTGTAGAGATTATTTAAAACAATTAATAAATAAAATTTAAAAAATACAGAATCTCAGGCTCTGTCCCAGACCTTCTGAGACAGAATCTACATTTCAGCAAGCCCAGGGGATTTATAGGCTCATGAATATTTGACAAGCTCTGTTCTAGAAAGGCATTAAAAAGAATAAATTGATTTTTCTTTAAAGGCTGTGACTTTGAATTGTAGGTCCATCCCTTTTTCTTCTTGTGCTTTTCTCATGCCCATTATTGATTATCATTGATTCTCGGTCTGTCCTAGACAACAGCTCGTCGAAACCCTCATGGAAGTAAATTTGAAACCATTACAGGGTGTTTCATTAAATGACTAATGCATACTGTCACATCATGTCCTTCATTTAATTTGATAGAAGATTAGAGTTTTTGGTTTTTTTAAGATTTTATTTATTTATTTGAGAGCGTGAGTGAGAGAGAGAACACAAGCAGGAAGAGGGGCAGAGGGAGAGGAAGAAGCAGACACCTCACTGAGCAGGGAGCCCAAAGCAGGACTCAGTCCTGGGACTCCAGGATCATGACCTGAGCCAAAGGCAAATGCTTAACCAACTGAGCCACCCAGGCACCCCAAAGGTTTAAGTATTTACTGGCATTCTCCATGCAGTCTTAGAGTTCTGACCTCATTTTCTATTGCCCTGTCTTGTCATTTCCCTCATCTCTACTTTCTCCTATCTCTTATACTCAGGAAGAACGTGGCCTTTTGCTAGATGGGCCTTGGTAACCTCTTTGTTGACTTTGTCACAGCAATTCAAATATTAAGCCTATATTCCTGCTAAGTATTAATCTGGTTGTTGTGGCTCTTTATTTCGTTTTCTTTCTCCATGAACGGTACTTGTAGTTTTTATCAGCTAATCCTGGGTTCCTATTTCCTCTTTTTTTCTTTTATATTGGCATATTATGGATGCGTTTGGTGGGGGGGGGGCGTTGGCAGGTATGTGGGGGTATACGTGTATAAATGTCTGTGTTCATCGGTATTCATGTTATTCAAAGCACTGTGGAGATTGTACAATTCTAATGAAGTCTCCAGAGAGGAAATCTGTCTATTTGTTATGCATTCTACTCTTGTTGAGTGCAGCTTGCTATTTTACACCCCTTTGCTTCTTCATAATTCTGTCTCCAAGTAGTCCGCATCTGACCTAATACTGGAGTGCTTCAGATCACCAATCATTTTTATTATAAGTACCTATTTTCATGTGATATTTCATTTATTTTGAGATTTATATTCCATTTATTTCTTAAAACAGCCATTACAGATTGGATAACTATTACCATTTCACAGAAGAGAATATGATGATTATGGGAGTTAGCTAAGTAGACTAAGACCACACACTCTTGGTCTGACACTGGATTTCTGGCCCTTGGTGGTTGTTTTGTTTTGTTTTGTTTTTTAATCGTGTCATATCACTCACAACATGATAAAGAAAGCTTCTCATAATACATTTGCTATTCAACTCTCATCAGGCTAGTCAAACTAAATGAATATCGGTTTTTTATTCAGTTAAAAACGTGAAATATAAATTAAAGCATAAGGTTATCAGAATTTTCTGACAGATCATACATAGAATATGAGTAAGAGGGTGGTCAAGGATGACACCAAGGTTTTAGGTTGACTAGTTGGAAGGGTGCAATTGCTGTGAAATGAGATGGGAAAGAATGCAAGCGGGGAGAGCCAGTGCGGGGAAGTAGGGATCAGCAGCTCAGTTGTGGAAATGTTAAGTTTGAGATGTGTATTAGGGTTCTTGAGAGAAACAGTACCAAAAGGATATGTATATAATGAGATTTATTATATGGCATTGGCTCATGATTTTAGGAGGCTGGGAAGTCCCACACTCTGCCATCCACAAGATGGTGACCCAAGAAAGCCGATGGCATAGTTTGAAGGTCTGAGAGCCAGATGGCCAATGATACATTCCAGTCTGAGTCCGAAGGCCTGAACCAGGAGTGCAAAGGCAGGAGATCCGTGTCCCAGCTTAATCAGTCAGGCATAGAGTGAATTCAACCTTCCTCTCCTTTTTGTTCTATTCAGGCCCTCAAAGGATTGATTAAGTGATGCCCACCCACATTGGGGAGGGCCGTCAACTCAAAATATCACTCTTCTGTTCAAAACAAACTCGCATATTGTCTTTGGAAAAACTCTCACAGACACACCCAGAAATAATATTTTAACAGATATCTGGGCATCTTGTGACTCCATCCATCTGACACGTAAAATTAACTGTCGCAAGATGCTTTTTGGATACCCAAGTAGTGATACTGGGTTAGCAGTTGCAAATAGGCATCTAGACTTCAGGGGGAGGGTGATAACTATAGTTAATCATTTTGGAGTAATAATGTAAGGGTAGTATTTAAAGCCATGAAATCTGATGAAATCTCTAAGGAAGAGTGTGTAAATTGAGAAGGGAATAGGTTTAAGTACTGAAACTAGAGGAATATCAACATGTAGGGGTCAGAGAGAAGAGGAAAAAACATTAGTGGAGACCATGAAACAGCAGCCAGGGATACAGAAGGAAAACCTAAGAATGTGTTATCCTGGAAGCCAAGTGAAGAAGGGGCTCAGGGATCAGAACATGATCAGCTACATCAAAAGCTGCTGACAAGTCAAGTGGATGAGAACTGAAAATTGGAAGTCATTACTAACCCGGACAAAGGCAGTGTATTGGGAGGGCTGGAAGATGGGGTCATAAAATGCATTGGCCAGGGCTTTGTGAAGATTAAATTCTGGGGATGCAGGATGATTTGTCCAAGGCTTCTTGAAGAGAAAACAGATTTGAACTGATTCTTCCTGATGGTTTAATGTGAGTTTTGAAACAGGGAAGGGTATAAATTCTAAAATTTTAATAACATTTGAATCACCAAGTGAGTCATATTTTATGTGTTCAAAGTTTTAAAATTTGTATACTTTTTTCAAAACAAACTGTTCATTCACCAGCTACCAGAGACCCCTAATTTAGTCAACTTAATTTCTTTTTCTTTTTAATTTTTTATTATTATTTTAATTTTT
>CM052897.1:35352304-35488169 GCA_028534135.1 Potos flavus | reverse complement strand
ACCATATGGATATACATATGGTGCTGGGAGAAGAAGGGTTGGGGCTGTATAGTAAGTGATTTCATCATAACTGTCCTTACCTTTATTCCTATCTCTGAAACGAGTGATTTCTATTCGTAACTGTTATTTCTGGCATTATATTTTAGTTGTTTTAAGTTGCTTTAAAAATTTACCTCTGAAATTTTGACTTGATATTTTATTGATGGCAAAATTTCTTTGAATTATCTTTCTTACTTAATCTGCTTTAATTAGGATGGTGCTACACTTGAAATTGGCTTCTGGACGATGGTGCTTACTCTGTGAATTGATTCCATTAATTTAGTTCCACAACACCAGTAATTTGACTAGCTGGTCAGCCATTAGATTGAATGAACCATTTTGTTGTTTTTACGTTGTGTAGGCCATAAAATGGGGGCTATGAAAAATGCAGTAAAGATATCCCAAAAGGTAGGTGGTCATGAAAACCAAGCCAACAGGGAATAGAAAGGCACAGGAGTACTTATTAAATTTACTTTAGAACTACTGCCATATTTTCTTAATTTTTTTCCTCACTTATTTTGGGCTTAGAGCCAAAAGTTGTTGTCATGACTATTTCATTATACTTTTCTCTACTCTAATTTTCCTTCTATACTTCAACTGCACAAGAATCAGTGTATGTTTTCCTTCTGTGCTGGTCTTGCCATATGGCTGCATTAGTTTGAGCAAGGACCTTATTTTTTAAAATACTAAGAAAAAGATCTTTAAAAAAGTTAAATTCAATGCACAAATCAAGGAATGAAAAGTTGTTTTCATATTTACTGCTCAGTGATAGTAAAGTCAACATGCTCTTCCCCTGATCGCTAAATATCTTTGGATGTATCTGAAATAATTTCATTAAAAACTCACCTTTTGGCATAACAAAATGTTATCTATGTCATCAGGCACTTAGTACTCTTTAAATGCCAACTGGAATCTGAAAATTCAGATTTAAGATTAATAAATAGAGTACGAGCTGTAGAAATTACTTTTGGGGGAAAACTCCCAAAATATATAATTTCTACTTATTAATTTATTTTACTGGTAGTGTACAGGTGGGAAGAATGGTTTTCTTTTCTATACATGTCTTTATATAGTCAATAAATCATTTTGTTTAAAGGAAATTCTCTTTAGATTTAAGATCATTTCCTCAAATGCTATACTTGTAGGAGGGGGAAAAGTGCCATATAATTTTAAAAGTAGGGAGGCTTTCAAAATGTATAAGTCAAATTATAGGATGGCAAAAACCTAGAAAACTTGAGTGATTTGTCCAAGTTTGGTGCCATAACTGTTTGCACTTTTTTTTCCTTTTTCGCATCGACTTTCTTTCTTTTTTTTTTTTTTTTAGATTTTATTTATTTATTTGACAGAGAGAGAGAGAGATCACAAGTAGGCAGAGAGACAGGCAGAGAGAGAGGGGGAAGCAGGCTCCCCGCTGAGCAGAGAGCCCGATGTGGGGCTCGATCCCAGGACCCTGAGATCATGACCTGAGCCAAAGGCAGAGGCTTAACACACTGAGCCACCCAGCACCCCTCACATCGACTTTCAAATACATTCATATTTTATATACTCAGTTTACATATTCAGTTATATATTTATATCCACTGGATTCTGTTTCCTCATTTAATGCATTTGCTCACTCTTGGAGGTTTTTTGAATTAATCATAATGCAACTCAAAATCTAGAAATAATACATTTATCATTTACAGCAATAGTAATTATTTCATTGTTTAATAAAAACTGTATTAATTCTGGCTGGCCAGACCCATAAAAATGTAAAGACAAATATTACCATAGTAATTTATTTTTTTAAAAATTATTTTTTTTTTACGTTTTTATTTATTTATTCATGTAAGTAATCTCTACACCCAATGTAGGGTTTGAACTCATGACCCCAAGATGAAGAGTTGCATGCCCTTCTTATGAGCCAGCCAGGCGCACTTATAGAAATTTACTTTTGTGTGTTGATCACAAAGGAAACTTTCTGAGCTAACTGGAACATTTGGATTGCTATTAATACTAGAGTACAACTGTCATGAATGCCTGCTGGCCTCCTTCACTTCTGTGAGTGTTTTTCCCACAGTCCACCGAGTAGGTAGCATGGCATGAACCCTTGCCCACTCTGGTCCCTTCTGATTAGATAAAGGGTGGATTTTTGATCCAAACTGTGCCAATTCTATTTCTTCTGCCTAGAAATTGTGGACCATGAGTGTAAGTAGTTAACTATAGGTATTGGATATTAGCTCAGAAATATCAGACCTGGATTTGCTATGGACACGCAGAACAGAGGGAGCCAATTTAGCCCCATTGGCAAAGAATGAAGTGGGGAAAACAGGAATGAAAGACATTAGAGACAGAGACCGAGAGATAGGAGAAGAGAGGAGAGGAGAAGAGGGGAGGGGAGGGGAGGGAGAGAGGGGAAGAGAGGAAAGGAAAGAGTAAGCTTTTTTCCCCAAGGGCTTTCCAATTAATTTCAATTACCTGCTTATGGGTTTTCCAGACCCAGCACACTGCCCTAGGACAGACAAACCTCTGAATCTTCTAAATAAACTCCCTTTTCAGCTAAATCTTTGCGTGAGTTCACATTTATTGCAATCCACATAAATTAGGATGACCAGCAGTACTGCCAGGAAGGAACGCTTACTGGAGTATTGGGCTAGGTTTAAAGGATTCATAAATAATCTGAGGCAGTGTAGCGGAGTATTAAAACTCTGAGCCAGACGACCTGGGTTCAGATCCGATCTCTACCACACACTAGCTGTCCAATTTGGACAATTTTGGGGTTTTTTTTTTTATCTCTTTTTCTGTGTAAGATAGAGTAAAAATAGTGCCTACTTCTCAGGGTTGTTGTGAGGACTCAATGATTTAATTCATGTAAAGGCTCACATGAATATTTGGTTCACAGGAAATCTGTCTAGGTGTTAGCTAGTAAACTATTATTATTTTGTATGACTTTATTAGCTGGAAGTAAAATAGCTACCACTATATAACTTTAAGAAGAGTAACTCAGTGATGAATAGCTAAATAAAGTTCGTGGCCTGTGTATTGAACACAGTGATTTCCACATAATTTTTTTCCATAATATTCTGGAAAGCCAGAAATAAACCACCCCTGTGTAGAAACTATAGAATTGTGGTTAACATTGGGTTTGGCATATTTTCTTACATTTCATTCTTATTTTGAAACAAAATGAGGTTTTGTATGGAAGTAGCAATCACAAATTATATGTTTATTTGTCAGCAGGATGTTTCAAAATAACTTATTTTCAGAATTGCTTGTTTCCACATAGACTACTAATTATATATTGGAAAATATACATAAATAATAAAATTGCCATATTGTAAATATAATATAAAACCAACAGCATGGCATATGCGTCTAGAAAGTATTGAAGCTGACATATTGTTTATGACTTCTTATGGGCTAAATATATTGTGCTTCACTGAAAGCTGGCAAGTCTGTATTTACGTATTTATTTATTTATTTATTTTAGAAATATAAAATGCTTTCCAAATGGGCATCACTTGCCAATATATGCATAAATGTGTTTGTTAGAGGAAAAAGAAACAATGAAACAAATATTTTTAAGAGAGAGAGACCTCAACTTACAAATAATATATTCTTGTTACTCTATGGCTTCTGGTGTCTAAATAGTTTTTGGTGATTGGATCAATTTCATTTTATAATAATATTTGGATTTTATACTTTTTCTGAAAATAATATTTATCATAAAAATGTATGCTTTCCTTTGATAACTGGTTTAGGTATAGCTAAAAGACCTTGATTAATGGATGGATTTTTCCACTGTTGTACTGCTCACAATATTTCAGAGAAACACTCAGCTTACTATTCTACGAAGTTTTTCTCCTTTGCATAATTTATAGATTGGATTGCTCCTTCTGTTTAATAACAACATTTTACTCTTGCCTATGAAAATAGATTGAACAGTTTGTATTTAAAGAATTTGAAAGTAAAAACAAACCATAAATTCCATAGTTGAGTGGAAAGAACATAGATGTGAAAATAGGCAGACTGGATTCAAATAATGACCGTTTGTTATTTGACACTGCTCAAGCTACTTAGTTCTCTTAGTTGCTGTTTCCTTATCTGTAAAACTTGGATAATAATATTTGCCTTGTAGTTTCACTGTGAGAATTACATTAGATACTATATATAAAGCCCCTAATATAAGTCCTAGCATGTAGCAAGTGCTCAAAATGTGGCTACTGTTGTTACAAGATTTACATTTTTAGTTATAGGATTTTACAACAGTTTGATAATTAAAGATGACATAAATTTTAAATAAGAAATAAAAATCAGTAAATGTGTATCAGACCATAGGTGGCTGAAAATTTTTCAAGGACATTATTCTTTCTTGATTTTGGTAGAACATCGGTTCAATTTAGAGAGGACTGTTTCCATCCATATAATGACTCTCTTTCACCCTGGTCAAGGTTGATTAGCATGAATAGTGATGGGAGGAAGAAGCCCAAGAGATGCCAACTCAGTGTGTAAAAAGAGAAATCATGTGATAAGGAGATTGTGGTACTACCTGCTGGAGTTTATAGTTGTGGAAGGAAAAGCAGACCAGCTTGTTAGTTCTCTTTTAAGTAGAACTAGTTCTTTACTGGAACATTTTATTGGAACACAGAACATACTTATGCCTTTTAAAAATCAGCTACTGGCATGAAGTTCAGTCACCTTTTGAGTGCATCACCAATTCTCTAATATGATTTAATGGAAATGGAGAATTTACTTTCCAGTGTTCTCATACAAATAATTTTTCATGAATACTTTAGATATTGTGGAATAATTGCCTCAGTTTAAGATTTTTTATTAATTTATTTGAGAGAGAAAATGCGCGTGCACAAGCAGAAGAGGGGAAGAGGGAGAGGGAGAAGCAGACTCCCCACTGAGCAGGGAACCTTACCTGGGGCTCCATCCCAGGACCATGAGATCATGACCTGAGACCAAAGTAGATGCTTACCTGACTGAGCCACTCAGGCACCTCTAATTGCCTCAGTTTTTATGACTTATCACAGATTCAATGAAATGATTGAACTAGGCTCATATAGTTACAACGTACATTTTTAAAGGTATCACAATTTACTTTAATCACACAAAAGTGAATGCCTAAAAATGGGTATAGTATACCTTTCCCCTGGTGGGATAGATACCTTTAGGGACGAAGATAGATAATCATATTTAAGCTATCATTTAAATGTCTTGCTGGTTGTCATTCTTGAGACCTCTTTACAATGTTCTTTAATTTTTATTTTAAGGTTCTTTTTAGAATTGTACTATTTTACTATTAAGGCATTCTTAACCTATGCTCTACGGGGAGTTCAATGACAGAGGAAATTTGGGGTATTATGTGTAACAGATTGCTAAAAATTTATTATAATCTAAAATTCTTGCGTTTGCATAAGTTTATGTTTGCTCCGAACTTCAGCTACCTGCTATCGTCTGGCCACAAGAAGCATTAAGTCCTCCTATCTGGGAAACTACAGCTCCAACGACTTGCTCTACACGTGAAATGAGTGACACAGAAAGCCCAGGGCACCCAAAAAAGTGACCTCTGTGGAAAAATAGAACGAAAAGCACACACGCTGCGCCCTGTAATATGTGTTCAGTATGTTCCCTGAGAGCTCAGAAAAAAATGTGCAATTCCTCCAAGGCCATATTGCTTGAAAGCTGCTGAATGGAAAAAAACCCAAAAGCCATAACCAAAACAAAAACAAAAACAAAAAGCCCCAAAACAAAACAAAAAAAAACAAAAAAAAAAAAAAAGAGAAACAATAAGTAAACCATGGAGAGAAAGTCAGAGAGCTAGCTAATAAAGGTACAGATAGATGCTAATAAGTAGAGACAAACAAAAGAGGTAGAAGGAAACCCCCCCAATTTTCTATATTTGGGATAGAAGTGAATAGCCATCTTTCTATACTTTTATCATCCAGTTGTATAGTACTTAACAAATAATATATGCATAATAAACAGATTGTGAATGAATGAAGAATAAATGGATACCCTTAGGGAAGTGGGGTGTCATTTTAACCAAACATTAGCTGAAGAATAATTACGTAGCAATGTGGCTGGGGAGAGAGTAAAGAGCCGTCTTGATGAGAAGAGTGCTCCAGTGCCTTAAGACTTGACGATAAAAGAAAATTGAATGGGTAATCAGTCCTAGCTTTTGGAAGTTCTAGAATTTCCATTGAGGAAATGGGATTAGAATCTGGCATTTTCTTAAAATGTACCTAACCTATTGACTAGTGAGAGCATGAAATTTTGCCACCAAGTAAAGTTATAAAACTGTTGATCGATCATGCCAAAACTAAGATTTTCTATCTCAATCTTGTGTCTGTGTTTCTGTTAAAAAATCAACTAATGTGGACAGATTATATGGTATTTTGGTTTATTATCAGTTAAAATTCAAATAATTGCATCTTATCCTGGACTTTTTCTACAAGAGCTTGGCAAATGATGATCCATCCTATAAACAAAAACACCTCACATTCCAGCAACATGTCTCTAATTTCTTTTTAACTTAAAAAGTATCTATAGGCCGATAGAGTGAATATTTACTTAAGTGTTTGCCAAAAGTCAGTCCTCTGGACTTGAATAATATATTTGAAGTAAAAATTATTTATAATACCCCCTGTAAATTTTGCATTCCATTACAAAATGTTTTAATTTTAACATAAACCTAATGTTTTAAGTCACTTGTCAGTAGATAAAATTGATTTCCATGAAAGATGGACCATGTTAACCAAAAAGATTCTTGTACCACTGATGACCACAATTTCTTTTAACTCCAGGGTATTCATATCCCAGTTTCAGAAACATAGGCTTTGTAATCACGCATTTCCATATTTAAATCAATACTGCCTTTTAGTTGCTATGTCATTCTAAAAAAATAACTTAATCTTAGCAAACCTTGTTTGTCATCAATTAGACAGGAATGAGATATACTCCATTGAGTTTATAGAAACCATTAATTGAGGCAACATAATGTAAAATGCCTTGAATATAGTACTAGTAGGGATTAAGTTGTGTCCCCCAAAAAGATATGTTGGAGTCCTACCTATTGTACCCAGGAATATGACCTTGTTTTTAAATAGGGTCTTTATCAATGTAGTCAGGATAGGATGAGATCATGCTGGATTGTGGGGGCCTAATCCATACTGGATTATTAGTGTCCTTTTAAGACAGACACTAATTTAATGACCTGTGTCCTTTTAAGAGGGAAGTTTGGATACAGGAAAAGACAGTGTGCCCATGGAGGCAGAGAATGGAGTGATGGGTCTATAAACCAAGGAATAATAACCCAATTTGCAATGCTATGGTATTAAATTGAATTGACTTGTTCCTAGTAAACAAAATCTGATTGCTAGATAAATCTTTTAATTTGTAAGTGCTCACAAATCAATTGCTCAGTACGTCACACTAGAATTTTTCCGTAAGTCCACATCAAGCTAGTGATCTGTAAATACACATTTTCCCCAGTTTTGAAAATCGAATCAGTCTCTATTTCTTAAAAATGTGTTGTTGTTGTTGTAGTTGTTGTTATCTCTATACTGCTTTAAAATGTATTTTTTCAAGAACTCTGGAAAATCAGTAATGTGTACTTGAGGATTTTAGTATGTTTAAAGTATCTAGAAAACTTTTTCTGTAACTTTTTTTCTGTAGCTTCTCTAATCTTCAGTTGTTTCAGTGACCCTTAATGATGCTATTTCCAGATTACTAGTTATATTTGAGCCCCTCTTTTGTTTAGTATAATTTCTAACGTCCATTGTGACATGAAAAAATGTGCATAGTGAAGGGAAAAACACTTAAAACCGCATAATTGGCCCCCAAACATGTTGTATATGGGTACGTGTCATATATATGTACACTTTTACTTCATATATCATATACATAGACATTCTTATATTCAGAGGAGAGCCATTTAGCTAAACTAAAGGAAGGAAGGAACAAAAGGAGAGTTCGAATGTGTATGCCAATAGCAGTCAACTTACAGTGGTGTGTGGGGTATGGGTAGAAAATTCTAAATAGTTCCTGTAACATTTACTCCATTCAGTAAACCACTCTAAGATCAATATATCTTAATAATAAGAATGAAGATTATGATGATGATGGTCATAGGTAACACTTGACTAGTATTTAACCATGTATAAGGCATTATTCTAAGAGTTTTATATATACTGTATTTACTCTGTTTAGTTGATTTTTTTTAAGTTTTCAGGATAATTTGACCTAGGGAGGTTATAATTCATTGGAGTATGTGCATGAATGATTACTATAACATTCTTGGTAGAGAGGTTGGAAGGAAAACAGGAGTTGAATGTTTTTACCTATTCTCACTTAAGTTGTCTTTAGAATGTAACTAATTACAATGTTTAAACAATTCTTATACTGGGCTTCATGCTTTTTATGGAGGACTTTAAAAGTATGTTTCCTTGGGGTGCCTGGGTGGCTCAGTGGGTTAAAGCTTCTGCCTTCGGCTCAGGTCATGATCTCAGGGTCCTGGGATCAAGCCCCACATCGGGCTCTCTGCTCAGCAGGGAGCCTGCTTCCCCCTCTCTCTCTGTCTGCCTCTCTGCCTACTTGTGATCTCTCTCTCTGTGTCAAATAAATAAATAAAATCTTTAAAAAAATTTTTTTTTAATTTTTAAAAGAGTATGTTTCCTTAGTTACATGCCTCTTCTTTCTGTTGATTGTACATACATTTTTTCAGTCTGATGGGGATTTCTCATACAGCTTTTTTAAGCACTGTGCCTAGTGTACAATATAGAGTCATTGAATTTTGATTTTTTTTCCTTAATTCTCTGTGATTCTTAATCATATCCAGAGCAGAAGTCCCTCTTCACCTCTGAGCCATGACATGTTAAGGAAGCCAAGTTGAAGTTTTATGATGCTCTACTTTTAATTGAATGAAAATTTCAGCAGATGTTTAGCTGGTTAAAGCTTCCCATAATTTTTACATTTTGTATCTATGCCAACTTTTTAAACTGCTTCAAGAGAGAATCATCCAACTGTCTCTTCTATAGGCTAATACTTCTTGGTCTTATTGACATGTAAAGAGATCATGCCTTTGATTCCTATCGAGAGCTTCAATCATTTATTCGCTCATCAAGCAGCTAATCAATCAGTCAGTTGAGAAGGTGTAAGATGTTTTTGGAGGTACACAGATGACTTATACTGCTTGTACTTCAGCTGGGCCTCAGAGTTCAGCAGTTACTTTGATACCTTAGTGAGGAGTGCTCTCTAGTGTTTTGCTGCAGATGTTTTTCTGTCATGAAATTGTAGGATAAATGATTTTTCTTTGATCTAAAAATTATACTGGAAGGACAACTTCTTGTTCAGGGATTCCATTAAAATAAATTATGGTCACAGGCATGGATTAAATTTCCTCAAAGGATTAGTTAGTGCCTGATGGGATAACCTGTATGTCGTGCTTTTTTTTTTTTTTCCCTTGCATGAATATAGAGTGACAGTCCGTGGAGTTTTGCCTCGTCTGTTGTGGACTAAAGTGAATAGCTTGTAAAAAGCAGTTTTCGGATATCTGTTCACATTCAGAAAACAGACATTTTAAACTCAAAACCGTAAATGAAAACCCGTTACCATGCAAACAAATGCATAAATGTTTTGTCTTTATTTTATGGCCTTGGTGTTTTCCATTTTATGCCTAATGCATGTGTTGCAGCATACATATTATTTACAGAATAGATCATTTAATGGCTTTTAAAAATCCACACCAAATGCAGCTCATTAATTTCTGAGATCATTGAGCTTAGTTATATAAGTTTAGGGAGATAGGTTGCATCTTTTTCATTCCAGTTGTCACAGTCTTGAAAACATCATAATAAAATCTAAATGTCTTCCTTTATGCCTTACCATCCTCCTGTCTTCCTGAACTCTGCAAAAATCTCTCCACCCTAGATTTACTTCCTGACCAGCTGCAAATTTTCATTGACTTTTACCTCCTCCCCCAGTTGAGTGGCTTAATTTCAATGTGTAATTAATTTTTATTTTTAAATACAATAGTGGACACATCACAGAATTTCACAGTACATACTTTAAGCAGAAGAATGTAGCACTAAACTGCCGTTTGTGTGAATGATTGAATTAAACCTAACACATCTATAACAGTTACAAATTCTTCCTGGCATTGCATAGAGCTACAGAGTTTGTTTAGGGCTTCTCTGAAATTTCCACTTGTATGGCCCTCTGGAGAGTTGTCAAATAAATAACAGATGTAGAGATTATCAGTTACTGTTGAATGTTTGACAAAAACAGACATGCAAGCCAGGCATTTCCCACTGGGTCTCTTTATGTTCAAAGAAAGAAAAGGTCTTCCAGCCAGAATCAAGTAATTCAACTAAATAGTGTATTCTTTCTAGCTTTTAATGTAACTATTGCCATTTTTTTTATCTGCAAAAATTTGTCAGGATCAGGAGGGTAGATTTTCTACGATCTTTGGAGGTAATTACTTTATCTCCAAGAAATAACTAAATTGACTGCAATATTATCTTCTCTAGCTGTACCAACAAAAAAGTTGTAAGATTGGTAAGATATTTACTGTATGTACTCTGTGGTGTCATGCATTCCTCATTCATTCATTTTACCCCATCAACATTTATTTATCCATCAATATTTATTCCTATGGGCTAGACCTTGTCCACGCCACTGGAGATACAGCAATGAACAAAAGAGTGATGAATGACAGGAAGCTTCTCTAATTGAGGGGATGGAGGGAATTGGGTGACAAGTGTATAAAGCAACATGTGGACTTAGTGATAGAATTGCAGTGGGGAAAGTATTCCATCAAGGAATTTAAGGGCGGCTTCTCCGAAGTTGTGGTATTTGAGCATAGAGCTGAATGAAATGGTTATATGGGCAATTTACTGATGGAAGACCATTATGAGCAGAGGGAACAGTGAAGGCAATGCCCCAAAGCTAGACTGGACTTATAGAAGTCATTGATTGCACAAGTTCTCTTAATGTAGGAAATAAAGAACTATTTATTATTTGAAAACCATGAGGAAAATATAACTGATCTAGTATTTCATTTAGAGAAGAGGAAAGAGCAAATCCAGAGAACTGTTTTGAAGGGAAGGACTAAAGCGCCTTTCTGATTGCACCTTGTAGGAGTCCAGCTGTTTCAACTGTAAGGCCCAGAAGCAAGGAAGAAGAAATGATTAAAATCCCACCCAGAGAGGAGCTCATGGTGTAGAGATTATATTAGATACAGAGTAAAGAAGATCAGGCATTAGTTGAAAGAGGAGGAAGGCAGGTTTTCCATGCATTTTAGTGTATATTTCAACAAAAGTATGAAAAGTACAAAATCTACCTTCTACCTTTTTTCTGTTGTATCAGGAAGTATTTTAATCAGTGATTGCTCTCAGGTAGTAGGTCGACATTTTATTCAGTGGGTGTGTATCCCTTCTGTGGTCTCTTGTCCTGCCAGCTCTGGTTTCCATCACTTAAATCTTGCTTCCAGGATTCAGAATACCACACTCATGTTCCCTTTTGCTGCAGAAGTCATAGTGGCCTTCTACACCTGGGTGAAACATTCCCTGTTTGTCTTCATGATTGTTCTATCATTTTTGTCATCAGTGGCCACAAATTTAATTCCTTCTATATAAAACATCAAGAATGGATTCTATTTTCCTGACTGGGCCCTGACTCAATACAGTGACTTTTTGCATCTAAAGGCTGGCTCAGTTGATAGAGCATATGACTCTTGATCTCAGGGCTATGAGTTCAAGCCCCATGTTGGATGTGTAGCCTACTTAAAATAATAAATCGAATAAAAAAAATAAAAATAAAGGCAGTGATTAAATGGATCCTTTTAATTAATAGTTTCTATTCTTTAAGGTAGGAAGCATGGAATGGCATTTTGTAAAACTTCCATTCACCTATAGACCGTCAACAGCATTATTTTCAGGCAAGAGGATCAACAAACTATGTAAAGCGCAGATTGAACTAATCAAAATCAAGCACTAGCACTTTATTCCTGAAGAGCAATATTCTGGTATCTGTCCTTCCATATGGAATGGTCAGTTGTGATATTTCTCTCTTCTCCCTGGACCCTAGGGATTCCCCCTGCTTTCATTATTAGAGTTCTTCCTAAATGAAATATATTAAACACCACTTTGTGACCCTTCCTTTGGACAAGGTTTCATGGTCAAGGCTATTTTCTTTGAGGAACCATATTAGCTTGCTTATTAGATCTACATTCTTTTAGCCACGGATCCATAAACAGAAACCATTTGGCTGAGTGTGATTTAGACTGTATTATGGAGATCTTTTATGCTGGCTAGTCCAGAGCTATTAGCTACTGATTCTGTTAGCACATCTGCGTCTATATTGAGTTACTAGAAAATGTATATTAGGTACTTTTGCTACAAAACCAACTATCTCCAAACTCCCTATCTCAAGATAACAACCATTTATGGAGTCACAACTTTGTGGGTTGATGATTGGGCTGGCCTCATTAGGGCAGGTTATCTCTGCTCCTTGTGCTCATTCATGTTTGGGGTCAGCTGCCAGTCATCCAGGTGACTATTTCTAAGGGTTGTATGGCTCTCGGCAAGCTGGTATATGATGGCTTCATCGGATACAGCTGGGGCAACTGGGGCTTCTCTCCACATGGTCTTTCCTCAAATTCTCCAGGATTATTCACATGGCAGCTTGGAGTTCTAAGAGCCGCAAACAGGCAAGACTTATTGTACAGTGTGCTTTTCTAGGGTGTGCCTATGTCATGTTGCCAAAGTCGCATTGAACAAAGCAAGTCGGATGGCCAGCCTCAATTGAAGGAGACAGAAATAGATTCCATACCATTATGAGAAAAGTGATAACGGTGACCATTATAATGAACTACCAAAGAAAACATAAACAACCGGCCAGGTGATTTATTGAAGCATGGGGAAAGAATGAGTCAGAGAGCTGGCTTAAAGGGACTATAAGGAAAAGGGATATTTTCAAAGACAATAACGTAGGGGAAGAAGGGCAATCTTTAGTGATTGAACTAGGGAGAAAAACTTGGGTTTGGAATGAGCATGACTATCATAGAAAGAGAACAATCAGAACAAATATTTGGTGTCCATGGCAAAAAGAAATGGATGCATGGATAGCAGGCTCTTAATCATGGATTAGTCTGAGATGAGAGTCAAAGTGTAGTAAAAGATTTCTTGCCCTGCCAAGTCTTAACCAGGAAGCCACATGAATTGAGACATTTTTCAAACCAAATAAAGGAAACATAGATGAATTAGTCTACTTATTTTATTTTATTTTATTTCGTTTCATTTCATTTTATTTTAGAGAGAGAACACACATGCAGGGTAGAGTGGCAGAGGCAGAGGGAGAGAGAATCTCAAGCAGACTCCCCACAGGGAGCCCAACAAAGGGCTTGATCTTATGACCCTAAGATCATGACCTGAGCTGAAATCAAGTCGGATGCTTAACTGACGGAGCCACCCACCTGCCCCAAATTAGTCTATTTAGAACTTTCATACTGGAAGGCTCACATGAATATTGTTAAATTAGACTTCAACTATTGGGGTATAGGTAGAAAAGGAGACTTCATCTATTGGGGTCCAGCTTATCTTATGAAAATGCTCACACAGCATTATTGCAACTCTGCTTAAGTGGAAGTGGGGATAGCAAGGACTGTATCATGTCAAATTAAGCCATGACCTTATGCCCTACTTTTTAACCCCCTACTTTATGAAAATATATGATTAAGAAAAATATTCCAAAGTCTGTAATGTAGCTTATTTTTTAAACTAAAATAAGTTACCTAGCAACCACTGAAGGATATCATTATATATTTCAAGGCAAAATAATCATGTTAATTTAACAAACATCTGTTTTCTTATAAGAATAGGCATGTTTTCATCAAGACAATCTGCATGTACACTGTGCTTAGAAGCAATTATGCTCCCTTTGCTTAAATTTTTCAGATCAACAAAATTCTGGCTTTCAGAAGGCCACTGTTTATTCAATATAAAAACCTAATTGAGCTTTGATTGTCTGGTGGCCTTTTGTCACTGTTGGGTCCATGTGATTGGAATTTGAAGGGAACAACCCATGGTTTCTATAGAGAACTGAAAAATTATTTATATGTTAGTTTCAAAAATCACACTGTAAAATGGCAGATTCAGGACTTACCACCATTTTAAGCAATATTCATCAAATACATTTAAAACTTAGCATATTAGGAAGAGCTCCAGAGTTTGTTGGACTTGGTTAATACTCCAGGCCCAGCCACTTACCACCTGTGAGACCTTTGGCAAATTGCTTAATATCTCTAAACCATAGTTTCCTCATCTCCAAAATAAGAATAGTGATAACACTTTCTTTAATGTTGTTGTTTTGAGGATTGCATTAATTGTGCCTGTTAGAGCATGTCACAGTGCCTAGCACCTAGTAAGAGCTCAATGTACTTTATTGTTGTTATTACAATAATTATTATTGTATTATATTATTAATATAATTATTATTATAATTATTACAATAATAATTATTATTATAAGTATATAATTAGCACTTGAAAGCTCATACTTAATATTTAAATAAGTAATACTATGTTATATATATTACTTAATTCTATCAAATGCTTTATCCAACTCAAATTGTTTTCTTTTGTTTGAAAAAATTGGATTTTGTATTAAGAATGTTTTAATATTGGTCATGAAAAAAATGGAATTGGTAAAATTTAAAAAACATATAATACAAAGTCCAAAAACTATAAAATGAATTAAGTCCTAACTGACCTTTTTACTTACAAATTTCATAGAGCAAAGAAATACTTCATTGAGTTTTTCCTGAAACACAATTGACCTGGTATTATGGGAATTTAAAGTTTTAGAGAAATATATACAGTTGACCCTTGAACAGTACCAGAGTTAGGGCCCCCCACCTGCACACTCCAAAATTCACATATAACTTTTGACTCCCCAAAAACTTAACTACTAATAGCCTACTATTGACTGGAAGTCTTACAGAAACATAAATAGTTGATGAACACATTTTGCATATTATACGAATGATGTACCATATTTTAACAAGAAAGTAAGCTAGAGAAAACATTATTAAGAAAATAATAATAATAATAATAATATTATCAGTTATTATAATAATAACTGAGCCTGGGTGGCTCAGTTGGTTAGGCAGCCAACTCTTGGTTTCAGCTTAGGTCACGATCTCAGGGACAAGAGATGGAGCCTGGGTCCGGCTCTGCACTTAGTGTGGAGCGAGCTTGAGATTCTCTCTTCCTCACCCTCTGCCCCTCTCCCCTGCTTGTGTGTGCTCTCTCTCTCTAAAATAATTTTAAAAAATCTTTATTCTAAAAAAAATCATAAGGAAGAGCAAATACATTTACAGTACAGTACTGTATTTTTATTGTAAAAAATCTGCATATAAGTGGATCCACACAGTTCAGACCCATGTTGTTCAAGGGTCAGCTGTATTATGAAAATTAGAACTAGCTGAAAGACAAATACAAATGCTCAAATTACCTTTTATGCCCCAATACTCAAACACTCAGCTCGTGTAGCCAAATAGTTGTCATCATTTTGTACTTGATTTGCAAGCATAAATCTAAATGTTAACTATCAATGTTTATCACAAAATGTTACATTAAAAAAATTACACTCAGGATGCTACTTGTCTTGGGAGAGAAAAGATTATTAGAAAATAATCTAATAAATGACATTAGTGATCATTTTTCCTTGTGAATGAGAAAAATATGAGACTTTCAGATGTCACCATTCTGGTTCTTTGGGGGTATCTGCCCATACCCTTGTCAACAAAGGGAACAGAAGGGTTGTAGGTAGTTCTGAGTAGAGAATTTTAATTAGAAAAAGTGGATTTCTAATTATCTCATTATAAAAACATGAAAGGACATCCATTCTCAGGGGTCAACTGCCAGTAAAGAAGCTGGAATTTAAGGCTTGGGTTATATGAAATATTCAATAGACATTTTGACAAAGGCTTAAGCTTAAATTTAGACTACTTTGAGCAAAGATGTGGGAGTTTTTTTGTTTGTTTGTTTTTTGTTTTTGTTTTTGTTTTGTCATTATAAATCTAGTAACTGAGGATATGTATCTTCATGAAATGGAATTCTATAAATGTTAATTTTGATTCAAATTATGATTCAGAATTTTAAAGGTTAGTAAATGTTCTTCTGCTAAATTAATACCAACTGCAAATAGTTGCTGGAGTCATAGCAATGAAGACCCACATTTCATCTTTCTTACACACAGAACTGTTGGAGGACTGTAGCCGTGGGGCAGTAGTCCCCTTTATAATCCTACAGCCCAGAATTAGCTATCCTTCCCCAGTCAGAGAGACTGGCAGCCTGGGGTAACCAACGAATGTACCTGTCATTAACCCAAATATATTACACCCAAAAAACAATGTATTTTTAACAGCTGCAGTTTGAGACTGACTTGAGAAGGCTTGTCTAACAATACATTTTTTTCCCATAGCTAAACCCCTTTACCTTGAAATTAATGAGCCTTCTAATGTGAAAAGATGAAAAACTGGAAAACATAGGGTTAAAGTGACATATTCTTAGGGAAAGCAGTTATTTTACGGGTATATAAAGGGCATCGCAAGGACAAACACCTTCAAAAATGTGAAGTTACAATTTTTTATTGTTTATACCAACAGAGAAGATAGTGTGGTAATGTTGAAAATGTATAGGTATGAGAGAGAAGCAATTTCCAACCTGGCTCTTTGACCTAACTATTGACTTTGGGCAAGCTGGTAAACTGATTTGATCTTCAGTTATCTCCTGTGGAACACGAATATAGCAATGCCCATGTCACAGGGTCCTTTGGAGGATAAATGACATAATACCTGTAGAGTGCCTGGCACATAGTAAATCCCGTACTGGGGTGGAGTGCCCATCGTGACTTAATGGGAACTGTGCAATTAGATCAAAGCTGTATCTCTGAATCTTCATGTCAGTGAATTTGCAGGGCACGAGCTTCTGGTCATTGGCTTAAAGGGAACTGCTGCCTCTGTCAACCCTGAAGACACTCCTTAATTCAGCCATCTGTTCCAATTACCTGCTCTCCCTGAAGGTGCCAGAGTAGCTACTCTGGGATAGTTCACTGCCTCTGTGTTTGAAAATCTCTGAGCTGTGAACCAGTGCTTTGCATTTGATCTTCTAATTGCTTTTCTGTTCACTGGGCTCCTATGAACATCCTACTTCTCTGATCCCTCGATCTTTTAGTTATTCACCTACCTCTGCTCTGATCCTTCTGGGAAAATCTCTCATCATGTTTATTCTGACTTTGGCAGTTCCCATGTGACTGCTCTCTGTTGTTATCCTACAGAAGTATTGGTCTGACTTTCTGGACCTCAAGGGGCCACTCCCAGGTACTTTGCCCTTGCGGGCCGTGTGTAAGCTTTGGCCCCTACTTTTGTCCAGAGTTGGCTTTACTCTTGTCAGCTTGACATGCGTCCCTCAACCTATGTGTGGTCCAAAACCCCTCTTGTTACTTGTGGCTCTCTCTATGGGAATGATACTAAATAATGAGAGTTCATACTACCGATGTAAATTAAAAGTCTGACTGCATCTTTTTTTTCCCCTTAGAAAACCAAAACTTTCTCTCATAGTATTGTCACTGATTTTCTTGGAATACCTGTGAGGTAATGCTTTGAAATCAATTTTAATTGTATGTGAAATATAATTAAACAGAATTTTAAAATATAAAATTAAATATAAATTGCATAAATATAATAAATATAATGTATACTTATAATATAAAATTAAAATATAAAAAAATCTGTAAAATTAATCACCCTCATTCCATATACTGGTATAACCTGCTTTTAATTCTAGTATTTTTTATATGCACATCTCAAGATTGTTTTATTTTCTACTTTTTTGCATCCTACTTTTTCATTTTACTATACAAGTATCATAATTTCTATTTTTTATGCCTACTCAATATTTCATAGTGTGAATAAATAATATTTAATAATAATTTCCCTATTATTGGGTATTTAATTTTCATTTTAAATACCATAGTTAATATTATAAATGATATTTTCTTCACACATAGATGCACCTAAAAAAGAGAGTAAAGGAATGTCACAGGAGCATATGGAAAAATGTAAATCCAATTTGAGAAATTAAAAAATACATTCTCTATCGTTGCAGAATTCTATCAACTTGATTATGAGTGAAGAATTCTGAATTTTTAAAACCACTGTTTACATTTCTACATAATTTTAAGCCGTTGAATTTAATTTCATACCCAAATGTCAGATATGTTTAATACTTAGTCATGTTTTCATCATTGTTGAAAAAAACACCCAAAATATTATATACTAAGTTTCAAAGATCCCAGATATGGAAACTTGACCAACCTATGCCCACACTCTCCACCCCAGGACCAGTAGTAACAAACTGAATAGAGCTGCTGGGGTCCCAGCTCAGAGCTTCAGAAAGAGGAGAGAGAGGAGTTCCTAGTGACGAAGAGCTGATGCTCAAAAGATGCATATTCAGTGAATTAATGAAAAGACGATCAAGAATGAAGAGAAAGTCCTAAGTAAGGATTGTGGGTCCAGGGCAATGGCATCTGGAAGGGAAATATAAATATTGGGAGTGGAAGTTAGCCCTCTATTGGACTCACAGTTGAATTCTTGGGTATAGAGGAGGTGTTCTTCAAAGAGTCTTTTGCTGCAAGGAGAGTGTCCCTGTAATTAAATTAACACTAGTCTGTAATAAACTCCTAGATTTCAGTGGTTCCACACAATAGCTGTTAATTTGTCACACACACACAGTCCAAGGTATTTCTTTGTTTTTGGGTGTAGAGTTGGGATGTTCTGTTTTGTGCAGTTACACAGAAACTCAGACGGATGGAAGCCCTGCCATTTTCATTAGGCGGCTTCTACATCCTGCTTAGTACGCGTTTCTAGCCAACCCGAGGGCAAAAGGGATGGAGAATAGGGTAAGGAGTATTGTATGGGTCAAGCCTGGAGAAGAAGCATGTCACTCCAGCTCACATTCCATTGGTGAGAACTAGTCCACATGTCGCTACTTACATGTAAGGAAAAGAGAAGTCCCTGAGTACTTGCTAGAGAATATTCTATGCTATGGAAGATAGAGCACAAATTTTGCCAAACAGCAGCTTGAATGTAGTAAGTTCCCTGACAAGGGGTGGCTGTGGGGGAACTACGCGTCATGAAGAAGTTGGAAGTGCATTCCTGGCTGGGTCAACTCTTCATAAAACTTGAGGAGTAGTTGTACAATCATCCATTGTCAAAATAGAAGGCTGAGGTATTATAACTTTTCTTGGAACAGACTAGATAAAACCTTATTATGGAACAGGGAAGAAATTCAAGGTAAGTTTATTTTATGGAAACAAATTAGTTTCTGTGTGTCATTAGTGCAATTAAAAAACAAAGAGTAGTCCCTCTTACTATGCATGGGCAGTAGTATTCAAAATAATTGTATGTTTGTTTTGGGGGAATATGGTTTCGAATATAATTCATGGATAAGATATTATTGATTATAATAATGATGCCTTATAATGTGTAACACGTTTTGCTTTTGCAAATGTTTTCTCATACCGTTAATCCTCACAGTAATCCTAGGAGAGAGGCACAGTAGGTCAGGATGGGATCCTTGCATCAAAAAAGAGGAAACTCAGGATCCTCTAGTAAGTGGTGGGACTGGGAATGGAGTCTAGAATTTCTGACTCCAGGCTCTATCCTCTCCACTCTGAAATCCTTCACAATTTAACTTTACCTTTCCTTATCTATTTTTTATTTTTTTTATTTTTATTTTTTTCTCTTTTCTTTTATCTATCTTTAACTTTCTTCTGGAGGGGTTAGGAGCTGAAGAACATCAACTCAAATCAGTTGCTTAGTGAGAAGTTTAACTTCGGAGCCATCCGTTCTGGGTGAATGTTTCACACAACATTTCACATACCTCTTGAAGAACAACTTCAATCATAGAATAGGTTTTAAAAGGAAACAGACTGTAAAATTTGGTTTATGGGCTTGAACTTAAAATAACAGCCTAGTTAGAATTTTTGGTTTTTCTCTACTTGTACTTGCATACAGATACAATATAAAATCATAGAGTGAGCAATCTGTGTTTTTGGTTTCTTTTTTCCACCTTTTTCTCCATTTTATTTACTATAGTACAATAATTCCTAAGGGATGCAAATGGTATCCTTAGCTTTCTCACAATTGGGGTTCATTTAAAAATGAAAGAATTTCAGGATGAAATAGGGCGGTTTTTAGGTGACTGTTAATATGGTGACCTCTGAAGTCTTGATACCCTCTTGGTGGTCGGGAGCCTGACTAATGTGGTGGTTTCATTCTGTCAGCAGTTTTCCTTTGCCGTGCGACAAAGCAGCATAGTAGTGACCACAGACTGATGGGCTTCAGTTATGTGGCTCGAGCCCCTACCCGTGGTGATGTGGAGCTATAGCATGTCCCTGCAGGCACAGAAACCACCTGCAGGAAGCTGATGAATAATTGGGTCTGATTGGAATATAACGTGGCTCCATCAAGTCGTCTTTATTTTTTTAATTTACCTATTTTTTATTTATTTTTTCATCGAAGTGTCTTTAGAAAACAGCACGCTAGATGACAGATCTCACCATGTGTCGCATTTGTGTGCGTATTTAATCCTCGTTTGTGTTCGTTGCAAGCATTTCAAGTATTTATGAAAATAGAATATGTTCTAGTAAGGCTCAACAAAATCTTCCAAATAGTGTTGCGTTTGCAGAGAGTTATGTTACAAAAAGGAAAGAAAGATGTTAAGAGAACAAATATTTTGAAAACTCTCCTTTTTTCTCCCCCAAAAATGTTACTCGTGCTGCCTCCCAGGTCTGGCTGGATGTATTATAACCCCTAGAGTGATGCATTTGTATTTCCATTATTTTCCACTGTGGCTTTTTAGCACAGCAGGAAGTGCGTTTTCTCTCAGCTTCCAAGTTCTATGTTCTCAGCCTAAGTAAATGCAAACCACTCCTTCTTCACCTCTTTCTAAATAAAGAAATGTTGTTTTTTTTTAATTTGGAAAAAAACCTTTGAAATAGATGCCTACCTTTATGACTCATCCTTTAAAGGATTTAAAACATGGGAATGAATGGTTTGCAAAGGGCATTTTCAATCAGTATTCTATGGGCCCGGTGTGTTTTTCTTGGTAGCAAGAAACATTTAGGAGGTAAGGGGAAATACTGTATAAGCCATAGGTCTTTTGCTGCCTTTCTCTTACGAAGAAATAGCATCCTCTTGACATGAAAATACAGTTTAAATTGTTAGAAATAAAAGCAGTTCTATCTGCGAACAGGGTTCATCTGTAGCAGGGGTTCTTAAATATTAGCATAAATCAGAATCACCTGGAGGGCTAATTAAAACTCAAATTACTGGGGCGCCTGGGTGGCTCATTGGGTTAAAGCCTCTGACTCAGGGTCTTGGGATCAAGGCCCCGCATGGGCTCTCTGCTCGGCAGGGAGCCTGCTTCTCTCTCTCTCTGCCTGCCTCTCTGCCTACTCGTGATCTCTCTCTCTGTCAAATAAATAAATAAAATCTTTAAAAAAAAAAAACAACTCAAATTACTGACCCCACTCTCGGGGTTTATGAGTCAGTACACCTGGGGTGAGGACTGAGAATTTGCATTTCTAACAAGTTCTAGATGACTCTGATAGTTTTGATCCAGGACCATACTTTGAGAATCATTGGTTTACACTAAGAGTTTTTCTCAGCCTGTTCCTCACTGCTAATTACTGGCATGTGATTGGAGATACCCAATTCAGAAGCCCAGAAACTCTGAAATGCTAAGACATAGACACGTTTATTCTCTCTTCACTTTATGTTTCATCGACACTCTGTTCTTACACATTTCCTGCCACTCGATTTGGTCTTTGAAGGATGGTTGCTAGTATTTACCTTGAATTCATTTGCATTATCAATTATAGGCTGAAATAAAAGGAAAGTAAAAGAATCTCAGTAGCATGCCTTTTTTTCTCCCTCAGAAAGGGTGAGTACTAAAAGTTCTCTTAACTGTTTTCCTAAAATACTCTTTGGTATAGTTTAATATGCAGATTTTAGCTCATGTTGTCACCTGTGTTATTAGAATTTTGCAAGCTGTTAGGATACATTCCCCATAGAGCATTCTATAAATGCCAGATGTTATAGCAGTCAAATAAAGGAGGTTTTTCACCATATTTTGAGATGGATGTCAGATACAATGGAAATAACTGTAGGAGGCTGGAATTAGGCAAGGCTTGTAAATGAAATATTACCTTTTGTTTGGGCTGAGAGTGTGGATTTTGAGCCAGAAAATCTGGGTTCTGTGCAGCATTTACTGTTGTGACGTGGGGAAAATACTTCACTTCTCTGTTTCAAGATCCTCATCTCTCAAATGGAATGATAGTATCCTCTTAGGGAGCTTTGAGGATTGAGTGGGTTAAGTCATTTTACATGTTTAAAACAGCGCTTTACTTTCAACACTGTTACTAATAGACACCATCTTGGAGAAAGAATTCTGTGTAGCCCACCCCTCCCCTTTTTGTCATACTGCTGCTAGTAGTGGAAATGCAATTGAAGTTAAGTGAAATAAAATTTAAATTAACACCAAAATTGGGTGCCTGGCTGCCTTAGTTTGTAGAGCATGTAGCTTTTATTCTCAGGGTCATAAGTTCAAGCCCTGCATTAGGTGTGGAGCCTGCGCGCGCACACACACACACACACACACACACACATCAATACCAGAATCATGCTACATAATCATAATATTCAACTCCTTTTTCGAAAATTTACAAAATGCCAAATTATCTGTAGAAGAAAAGATCATTAATAATAGGCACTGTGCATTGAAGACAGGGTAATGGTTCTTCATTATATTTTTATTTCTGGCATAGTGTTTGATGGATTGTCCACACCAATAATGAAATTGCTCAGGATGATTAATACTTAAGGTTAGGGGAGAAAATACAGACTTGAGAGACAAAGTATTCTTTACATTTGGAGTAGAAAAGATTAGAGAGTGATACATATGGCCTCAAGTGAATGGTGAGGAGTCTTCACAAGAGTGTGGGAAGTGATGATTTGGACAAAGAGTCCAGGAGCTGGAATGCCACTCAATAGGTGAGGTGGGGGAAAGCCTAGGCAGGCATCATTGTAGAGAAGACAATAGTAGATTCTCAAAATTGACTGACCTGTTCCCTTCCCCCGCCTACCTTCCCTCCTCAAGGACAAACTATGTGCCTTTTACTTTTTAGTGTTGCCTACAATACCCAGTGGAGCACTGCTCAGTCAGTGTTGGCTGGTTTGATTTGATAATGGATGCCATGGTTTGTATTATGGCCTTAGTTATTTTTCTCTATAAAGAAACCACAGGTGAAAAAAATCAGAACGTACTGGAGTTCACATAATAAGCCCTATCCTATCTTTTCCTATCAGCTTACCTTGAGGTCTATATCTATCTGTTCATCTAAAAATTTCCTTTCCCCAGTGTGAAAATAAAGAGATTTTGTTATAGTCCACGCTAATAATTTGTGGCTATAAATTTAAACAGATAAATGCAGTCGTAAATGAAAATATCAGTATAATTTTGGTTTCAGTAAAATCTGAAACTTGAGTTAAAGGGTACATTTTACAGCTGCATATCAAGGAAGTGTATCACTGGGATGGGTAGGATTGCATGTGTCAAATTTGAAAATATTGATATTGATTACTTGTTCCATCTGGCTTATGGCCACAATAAATACAGTAGACAGCTTAGGTGTATTCTTTCCTCAGACAGGACGTTATCTCTCAAAGAACTGGGAAAGTTAAACGCAGTATTAATGGAAAGTGACATTTATGCACGTATTTGAAGCTTATTCGTGTTTACTTAAGACTAGTAATCCCTTCACATGGAATATATTATTGTTAATATATGTGACATGGACTGGAATTTTAATATATTGGCCAGCCCTAAGAAGTTTTCTCCTTGGCAATTAACATCAAACCTTTAAAAAAAAATAACTATTTATATTTTCTTAAAACCAAAAAATGAAGGCATTTTTAGAATTCTGTTCTTTTAGCCTATCAAGGCCAACACACACAACTGTACAACTCTGAGTGTGTCGCTTATATGGATGACATAAAGACAGCTGTAAAGGCTATGAGCCAGGTTTTTTTTGGAGTCCAAGTAGGAGACACTAATATTATAATTTTCTTGAAGTTTTCTTCTACTCCTGACTTTCATTGTATTTTATTCTGACTTCTTTTTTATCTGTTTATCTGGCGTCTATATTTTATTTTAAAGGATCTCATCAAATGTTTAGTAACCCCTAACTCTGTTTTGATCAAGTATGAGACAGTAAAAAGCTGTGCTCATACAAACATACAATTCTTATTGTCCTCTGGAATTCATTATAGGCAACCCACTGGCTAGCTGGTTGATTGATTGGTCACCTTGAACTTGAATGTCTGTTGGTCTTAGGGATGATCACTGTTGTCAGAGAAAGATTTCCATTTCTGGTTGGACGGAGGGTGGGGGATATATAATCCTGCGTTTCTGAAAAGAGGGGAAGACAGTTGCTGAGTCTCAACATCAGGATGCATAATTTCATTTAACCTCCTGTTTTCATTCCCATGCCTCCACCCTCCTGTCTGCCGAGAAGCTCAATCTGGCTTTTCCCTGGCCTACATTTACTGGCTCTTGATAGCATGAGGGGGAGGCAAGTCGTCATACACCTCTTGACTCTGATTCACCCCACCTTCTATTTGGTCCGATGCCCACACTTCCTGCACTCCTCTGGAGTTCTCTGGGAAAATCTGTTGACATTGCTCTGCTATCTCCCTCTGCAGGCTCCTATGGGTTTACTCTTTATTCCTCTTTGCTAAATCATTTATCATTCTTTCATCTGTTTTCCATATTCATGTATCGTGGTCATGGGAAATAGAGTTTGAGTTTTGTTTTCTTCTTCTTGCTATATTGAAGGAGATTTTCTAGAAAATACAGGGCAGAAAAGTATTTCACCATCTAGAAAGTGGAAGTCTTCCACTAGCCTCTTAAGTAAGCTCCTTTTGTGCAGGTTTTCTCTGCGCTCCACTATCCTTCCTAGCTGCACCAGAGCTTTGGTTTAGAAATACAGCCATAGCTGTCATGTTTATAGCCCCTACATATCAATAAGCTCATGTTCACCTAAGAGCATTGATGCAGCCGTCTTAAGTTTATATATAACCCCTCCCCCCGCACACTGATTCCTAGTCTCTTACCTCTAGTCTTTCCATGTGCCTCTTCCTCATGCTCTGAACAAATGGAATTATTCTATATTCCGTGAATTCAGCATGCTGTTTCATACCTTTGACCCTTTTTATGTTCCGTTATCCCTGTATCTGCTGATGGAATATGCTTTCCCCTTCTTTCTATTTGTCAAAGCCCATCCTTTTGTGTGGCTTTCCTCAGCCTTCATTCTTCTAGAGCCTTCACAGCTGTACCTTCCTTTTTCCTTTTTTTTTTTTTTTTTCCCTTTTGGCTACTTTTCTTTAAACCAATTCACTTTTAAAAAGAACAAATTGGCTTTGTTAGTCACCATACAGTACATCATTAGTTTTTGACTAACATAGCATAAAAAGAAAAGAAAAGAAAAGAAACAAACAGTAAAAAAATAAAAAAATAAAAGAATAAATTGGCTTCATGAGGAAATTTCCTTTCTGAAAGTAAGTGGGAGCTCTTAGGTGATTTTTAGGTAGGAAGGTAAATTACTTGATCAGATTTGCATTTTAAAGCAATCACTAGTTATAGAAGAGTTTATAGTTTATAGTGTATAGAATAGTTTAAGGCTTAGCCTGCCTACACTCAGACTGTTTTTAGGACTGGTAGAGCAATATGGGTGAGAGATGATGAAAAGCTGAACCAGGGTGATTATAGCAGTAATGGAGCAAAAGGGTAGAGGTATTAAGGATATAGAATTAACAGAACTGGGTCAGAGATTGGATGTGAGAAATAAAGAAAAAGTTAAGGGAAATTATCAGAATCAATTTTATATTTACTTTAGAATTTGCCTGCCTTCATAGACCATTCACTAATTTTCTGGAGTTGTTGACTCATTAATATTCATTTTGAAACAAACCTTTAAACTTGAAAATTCTTTTTCTAATACAAATTTGAAGTTTTATTTCTTGCAGAGTCCCCTAAAGACTTAGATGGAAAAATAAATGCTTTTCCAATATTTTTATGTTGCCACAATTAAGTTTTATAAATTTAATGAACCTCTGTGAAGTTGTTTTATACATTTTATTTGATTTATTTAAACTAAGAAAAAAAGCTTGATTTTTTAAAACAATTTTTATCATTGAAGTATCGTTCACATGCAGTGTTATATTAGTTCCAGGTGTATAGCATAGTGATTGGACACTTCTATACATTACTCAGTGTTCACCACGATAAGTATAGTCACCATACAATATTATTACAATATTATTGACTGTATTACCTATGCTTCATTTTGCATCTCTGTGACTTATTTTATAACTTGAAGTTTGTACCTATTAATCCCCTTCACCTATTTCACCCACCACCCAACCTTATTGCCTCTTGCAACTGCCAGTTTATTTGTATTTGTGAGTTTGTTTCTGTTTGTTTATTTGTTTTGTTTTTTTAGATTTCACATATAAGTGAAATCATATGATATTTGTCTCTCTCTGTCTTATTTCACTTAGCGAAGTACCCTCTAGGTCCATCCATGTTGTCTCAAATGGCAAAATCTCATACTATTTTTATGTCTGAGTAATATTCCATGTCTTCCTTATCCATCCATCCACCAATGGAAATGTGGATTGCTTCCATATTTTGGCTATTGTAAATAATGCTGCAATAAACTTAGGGATACATATATCTTTTCAAATTTTCTTTGAATGATAAACCAGTAGTGGAATTACTGGATCACATGGTATTTCTAGTTCTAATTTTTTGAGAAACCTCCATTCTATTTTCCACAGTGATTGTACCAATTTACATTCTCACCAGTTGTGAATGAGGTGTCCCTTTTCTCCACATCTTTGCCAACACTTGTTATTTCTTGTGGTTTTGATATTGACCGTTCTGACAGGTGTGAGGTGATATCTCATTGTGCTTTTGATTTGCATTTCTCTGATGTTGAGCATATTTTCATGTGTCTGTTGGCCATCTGTATGTTTTCTTTGGAAAAATGTCTGTTTAGGTCTTCCACTCAATTTTTAATCAGTTTTTCTTTTATGTTGAGTTGTGCAAGTTCCCTATATGTTTTGGATATTAACCCCTTATTGGACACTAATTTGCAAATGTCTTTTCTTATTCATTAGATTGACTTTTTATTTTATTGATTTCCTTCACTGAGCAGAAGCTTTATATTTTGTTGTAATCCCAATAGTTTATTTTTGCTTTTGTTCCCTGTGCCTGAAAAGACATATCCATAAATATGTTGTTAAGGCCAATGGTGTAGAGATTACTGCCAATGCTTTCTTCCAGGAGTTTTATGGTTTCAGGTCTCACAGTTAGGTCTTTAATCCATTTTCAGTTTATTTTTGTATATGATGTGAGAGGGTGGTCCAGTTTCCTTGTTCTGCATGTAGCTGTCCAGTTTTCCCAGCATCATTTATTGAAGAGACTGTCTTTTCCATATTGTATATTCTTGCCTCCTTTGTCATAGGTTAATAGACCATGTAAGCATGGGTGTATTTCTGGGCATTGTGTCCCATTCTCTTGATCTATGTGTATTTTTTTGTCCCAGTACCATATTGTTTTGATGACTATAGTTTTGTAGCATATCTTGAAATCTGGAATTGGGATACCTCCAGCTTCGTTCTTTCTCAAGATTGTTTTGGCTATTTAGGGTATTTTGTGGTCCTATACAAGGACTATCTAATTTATTTGTGTGAAAAATACTATTGGTATTTTGATACAGATTATCCTGAATCCATAGATTGCTTTGGGTAGTACAGACATTTTAACAATACTGATTCTTCCAATTCATGAGCATGGTATATCTTTCTATTTGTTTGTGTCTTCTTCAGTTTATTTATCATTGTCTTACAGTTTTCAGAGTATAAGTCTTTCACCTCCTTGGTGAAATTTATTCTTAGATATTTTTTTTTTTGGTGAAATTATACATAAGATTGAGAAACTCCATAAAGAACCAGCATTTTCCTTGATGTAAAAATGAAATAAACCAGCTGAGTTCAACCATTTACTTGGTGAGTCTATTACATATATTGTGCCCATATCAATGTGACCAAAAACATTGAATGAATTTCCTGCTTAGTAATACCACATGGTCTTCAGTATTGAGATGTCTAGAAGGTCTGTAAGGGTCATGAGATTAGACTCCATGGATCTCTTTTTCATACCAGTTCTGTAACAGCATCTAAAGTTTCAGTCTGTGATTGACTTTTTAAAATTAACTAAAAATAGAATGTTTCATGTCTAAATTCCATGTTGTAATTTCCCAATCTCCTTTATCCAGTATTGCATACATTCATGAAATTTTGAGTCCTAAAACTGAGATGTACAAATTTGCAGCTTTAAAAAATAATAAATATATAACTTCACCTCCCAAACCTCTCTTTATGTGCAGTAGCAGAAAACTTATTGCTCCCAGTGCAAAATAATTCAGTCACTTCTGATTTGAAGTTCAGTCTTCAAGAAAAATGTTCACTCAGTTCCAGATTCTTCACCTTCCTTTGTTCATCTTTTCTCCCTGGAATGATTGGTTCTGGGAGGGTTGGTAAGCATGGTTACTAATTATCATGGCGCCAGGATGGGACATCTTGCTATGGATACTAGTGCCCACAAACACCTGTCTGGTGAGTGCTGAAACTTATGATACCTGTCAGACTTGCATTATAACCTGTCCTCACATCTTCCCCACCCTCACCTTTGTACTTTCCTGTATCAGAACTATGCATCCTTCCTGTCCTATTTCAAGTGCTCTCTAGGATAACTGGCTTCCTCTTTGATAATTCCATATGGTTCTCAGGGGATTAGAAATAAAATGGATGCTTTTCTATATTGCTTTGGTAGACCTTGTCTACCAAAGTCCCTTCTCAGGTCCAAATGATACCATGAAACTCAGCCCAGACAGTTGGCCTGTTAGGTAAGCTCTCAGGACCTTGCCTTCCTTCAATTCTCTTCCCAGTACTAGTTTTCATCTTCGTGGAAAAAATGCTTAAGTCACAGTTACACTGCCCTAATCTACCATTTATTTGTTAATTTTATGTACTTAGTCTTACACAGCTTTCGAAGATATAGAAGCCTAGTTATTGCCATTGAATTCATTGGTTTTCAACACAATTTCTGTTGTGGGTTAAAATACCCTATATGACTTCTCAAAGCCAATAATTTGAACATATCAGAGAGCAGTGCTTTGTAGGAATATATAGCTACGCTTGAATGTTGGGGAAAAAAACTAATTGTATAAATAAGTGCAGGAATAAATCTAGCTCAGCTAATATTTAAAAATCAATTGATGACATTTATAATATTTTCTTTTTCTTTTTTCTTTTTTTTTTGACATTTATAATATTTTCAGTCAGGTTATAGATTTGTGTCTTTCTATTAAATAGACTCTTAAATGAAGTCTGCTTTTCCCCTACTACTACTTCACATTTCTTGGATCATTTAACACTCATTAAAAATATTGTATTTATTTGAAACATTTATATACCTAAGAGTAGTGCATGTGATAACAAAAATAGTCATAATTACTTTTATATAAGTGTTAGGTTACTTATAATATACTCATCAAATACCAAATTAAATATTGGTTTAAAACTTCAGGGGCAGTTTGCTGTGATATACAAAGGCTATGTGTTACATTGTCTGTAGTAAAAAAATAATACCGTAAACAAATGCTTAGGACTCTGTGGAGAATCAAAGTAGATGTTCTTCTGATGTTGTTTTACTGTGACAAGTTCACTGGACAGAAGCAATATGGTCACATATATTTCCTTCTATTTGAACCAATTCCTTTATAATGAGAAATAAGCACTGTAAGAGAAATATTAGAAGAGCAAATGACTAAACTAAGAGATCATTATATCTTGCAGCAGTTTTCCTTAGTTAGGTCAACTATATTTGGGCAGATAACTAAGATTTAAGGATTTGAAAATTATAATAATTCATAATATTAATAATCTTATTATAATATAAATATGGTTTATATTAAATAGTGAATAATAATATTCAACATTTGACAAATACTTATTAAGTGAAAGGCTGTGTTACAAAAGTATAAATTCATTCAATCCACACAATAATCCCCTTAGTGGGTAATACTATTATTGCCATTTTACCCATGACAAAAGCTCTGACACTGAGAGAAAATACACGTTCAGTCAATGCCCACATGGATATTAAGTGACAGGGCAGAAATTCCAACAATATAGAATGTTCCTCAAACAATGCATATATTGCATGATAGACCCCAAAATTCATGCTGATTAATATGAAATATAAATTATGCCATCATACCTATGATTTTTATATTTAATTACAGTAAATGAATTAATATATATATGATTTTACCTGAACTTCTAAGTATTGTTTGGTAAGTCTAATCTCATTAATTTTTCAGAATTTCCTGAAATATATTTACCACATGAGATGACATTTATGTTTAAAATATTAGAGTTAAAATAGGTGAGGAAAACTGACTTCAGATGTTGAGAGATAAATTTTATTTAAAGCTTCAGCCAGGCCTTGATGACTAAATATTAACTTATGATTAATTCGATATTATGCCCAGTTATATCAATTTGTTCACTAAAAACCTATGGTTGTTACTTTATAGCATAATCCTACAGAAATCATCACCACTCATTTTGTAGCTCATTTCAAGTGAGACTAAGAGGTTAAATATTGCGAGTGTGTGTGTGTGTGTGTGTGTGTGTGTGTGTATGGCAATGAACCAAAGGCAACTTTGGAGTTCAGATCCAAAATCTGGACATGATTTTACCATTCTGTTATATTTATTTTAAGAGTAGATTCTAATGTGACAGTTGACAAGGTTGTTTGTATCCTCTCTCATCAGAGTAGTACAGTAAGTTTACTGATGAGTTTTGCATATAATTATATACTGTGTGTCCTTTGCTTGAAGAATATCTTCATTAAAGATATACCTCGTTTCCACTTTTTTCTTCAATTTTATATATATAAAGTTCTAAAAGACAAAAATAAGTTTAAATATAATATTAAAATATATTTATAAGTTACCTTGTAAATGTTTTATATTTCATCTAGGTTATAACATCCTTTTGAAAGGTACTAATTTGCTTGAAGGGTCTCAAGTATCTTTTACACATACTAAGAATAAGTATAAGAATAAGAATAAGTCTAAGTCTAAGAATAAGTATAAATGGAGATTTATTTTCAGTTTATTTATATAGTCTGAATTGATTTTGCTGGTTACAGCTGAAGTCAGAGATTATGGTCTGAGCCATGCTTCACATGTTAAAGATGCAAGACAAGTCAAAGCATTTAGGGTTGGGATTCCACTGGAAGAAATCCTGGACCAAGTAAAAAACATTTTATGAGCTAAATCAAAGGCTTTTCCAGCCAGTCTTGAAGCCAACCAGCTGGCTTCCCATCTGTTTTCTCACCTAAGTTCCAGGAGTAATTTGGATAGAGGCTAAGACACTGGTTACATGCATTAGGAGAATGAAAGTATTCTTATTTTCATTTCTAATACATTCCATTCTGTGTGTATTTGAGTAAGTGTTTTTGGCATAATTTAGTGCCTTCATAAAACAAAGTACTTGCAACATAGAGCCTAATGGAGGTGGAGTCACGATGGGGGCGTTGAAAATGAGAACATGGCAACCTTAGGATGAGATGCATGCCTCTGAGTTTGAATGGGAGACAGATCGGTGGCCATAGTGAATCAGAAAGAGGTCAGGAGGAGTCAGAGACATGAGTGGTGTCAGAAGCAAGGAGTCCGGGATGCCTGGGTGGCACAGGCGGTTAACTGTCTGCCTTCAGCTTGGATTAGGATCTCAGGGTCCTGGGATCAAGCCCCACGTGGGGCTTCCTGCTCATTGGGGAGTGTGCTTCTCCCTCTCCCCTGCTTGTGCCCTGTTTCTCTCTAATAAATAAGTACAATCTTAAAAAAAAATTTAAAAAAAGAAGCAAGGAGTCCATTTTTTTTTCAATCTTCTGCCAATCCTCTCAAATTTTTTAAAGTCTACAGAACAATACCCTTAATAAATATTTGTTGGAAAGCCACCGTAGCAAATAAAACTAGATGCCATAATGATGATAATAAGAGCAGACATTTCTTCAGGTCTAACTCTGTGAGGGGCACTTTACAAGTACTATCTTATTTAGTCCTGACACAATCCTACAATGTAAGGATTATTATCATGCTTATTTTGCAGATAGGGAGATTAAGGTTTAGAAAGGTTATGAAACTTGTCCAGCGTCTTGGGGTCGGGGGTGGAGGGCGGTAAGAGGTCTGCTGGGCCTCAAAGCCAAGTGTACTGACTCCAGAACTCATGTTCTTCATCTTTGTGGGATGCTTTAAGTCAGCAGGTGCTTATAACTTACTGCCTGTGGGGATAAGGACACAAATCAAGTCTGACTCAACCTAAAATTTCTAGTAGAAGGCCAAACAGTTAATGCTATCATTTGAATGACGTATCAATGAGGGGAAAGTCCTCAATGTTTTAGATTCTGAACAGTACATCCTTGTAAAAATATATTTTCCTAGTGCAAAATAGAAAATACAAGTAGAATAAAATTTTGAGGAAAATGATCCGCAAATAAGAGTATCCAGTATGCAAGTACCTTTTCTCCACTAATATCTTTGATATAAAGAGGATCATGAACATAGGGAAAGGAGGTATAATATTACTACGCGTATATTTTTCTTATGCAGTTGGATGCTTCCAAGTTTTTATCTTTTAGGAAACTTCATCACCACTACACTGCATTAAGATGCCACTTTATATTTTCTAAACTAAAGAAGTACTTTCTTTGACTTCTAAGTTGTATTTTGGAATGTTTGTACCTAGGATCCATTTAAAAAAACTTAGCAGTCCCACTTTTAGGTTTTGGTCCTATAAAAATACTAGGGTATAAGTGTACAAAGATACATTTTAAGGATGTCTCTTACAACTTTAGATGCAATAGAAACATATTTAAACAAATTAAATATCCTTCAGCAGGAGGATTGATATTACGTACAATATAACATCAAAAATAGTGAGATACATATAGGTAAAATAGTTGTAGCAGTGTTATTAAAATATCGTTATGTAAAAAGTTGAGAAACAGAATGATATGTGAAATTTGAGCCATATTTGGTTAAAAATCCTATCGTGTATATGTATGTGAAAGTGTGTAATGTGGTGTCATGTGGTGAAGTGCATAGGCATAGAACAAAATTCTAGAATTACTCATACCAAAGTATTCAAAAGTGAGTAGGGATTGCAAGTTGTGGGGAAACTTTTACTTCTTAGTTTCTACACTTGTGATTTATTTTGTTTCATTTTTACAAAAACATGTACTGGTTTTGTTAGAAACAAAAAGTAATTTTTTTTTTTTAATAATTTGTTTGGCATTCAGTGCTTATGACTAAAAGATTCAATTTCCTTTCCAGTCTAATTTGTCCTAATTTAAGGCTTGCTACCTTAATTACAAATTTTTCAACTGTGTCTTTGATTCCCTTGCCACTCTGCCTTTCTTTATCTGGTCTCTTCTCTGGGGAAGGCCCTTTGCTTCACTCCTTTTTTTTTTTTTTTTTTTAAGATTTATTTATTTATTTGAGAGAGAGAAAGAACTGGCAGGCATGCAGGCATCTGGGGGGAGAGGCAGAGGAAGAGAATCTTCAAGCAGACTCCCTGATGAGCTCAGAGCCCGGGGTTCCATCTCAGGACCCTGAGTTCAGGACATGAGCTGAAACCAAGAGGCCGAAGCTTAACCGACTGAGCCACCCAGGTGCCCCTTCCCTTCACTTCTTGTGTTCAAGTTCCACTATGTTCCCAGTTCGTGCTTCCATAGCATATTTTTATATGTATATTTGTCAATCAGTTCCTCTCCTCTATTGTCATTTCAGATATCATGTTCTTCTTAGTCTGCCTTGTTATAAACTTACTAATATATTTATATGAGCCACCCATAAAACTGAAACATCTTAATGCTTATTTATTTCCTTATAATTAGATTACCTTAGGTGTCTCATAACATTTGAAAAATCAGTAGTGTTTTATTTGTGAAAATTTTTAACAAGTCCAGCTTTTCTCTATGTCCTAATTTACCATTGAAGAGTCACCTCTACTTTATGACAGACTGCCCAACCTTGTAATTTATAATCCACTCCTCAAATCTATTTTGTAATTTCTATGTAATAACTGTATTTGCTTCCTCTATTTTCTTATATAAACACATTTCAAGAGGCTTAAATGGGAGATGACAGTCCAAATAAAATATCTTTGGCATTTGCGATTATTTCATAGCGTGATGCCAAAATATTGTCACATACAGTATCTCACATGACAAATCTAATGAAGTCTCAGAGAAACAGAAATGTTTATAATAGATTCCTGTATAAATCAGTCCAGGTGGTTTCCTTTTACAAGGACAGGCAGGATTATTTTCAGTATGACAGAACCAGGGAAAAGAGTGAAAACCCAACTGATTTGCAAACAGGAGTTTCCTCAGTAGTCATCCGGGAAGGGAGTTTTGCTGTGTCACAAGTGACGAGTCCCTGGTTTTGAAAGAGAGTGAATCATCCTCCTTTGAAACAAGAGATAAGTGGGAGAGAGAGCTGTATAAAATTATTTTACAACTATTTCCTTTTGAGCTATGACTTCTTAAACTGGAATGTGATCCAGAATAGCTTCCCTTTGAATCCAACATTTGTCTTAAGCATTTTTATTGTCTCTATTTTCTCTCACACCATCACACTTCTTCTCTCCTTCTGTTCAACAGATTTATACTGACTGGGCCAACCACTACCTAGCAAAATCGGGCCACAAGCGGCTGATCAAGGATTTGCAACAAGACATTGCAGATGGAGTCCTGCTAGCTGAAATCATCCAGATCATCGGTAAGACCTGCCCTCTGGGTAAAACCATGAAAGTCTCTACCCCCACCCGCCTTGGTGAAACACAATTTCAGTTGAAGGCATAGGAACTCCGTCCGTGAGTCTCTGAGATTCATGTAGCTCTCCCATGGTTTAATTAAAAATGTTTATGTAAGAATGTTTGAAAAAAGCAGTTTGACTATACTTTTAAATGGCTAGAACTGTATCTTTACATATACTGAATTGTCAGAAATGAACGCTTCATTAAACCATATGTCTCCCATGTGTGCATTTCGTTAGTTAGAGCAACTCATACACTCTGAGATTCCTTGAAACTGTATCCTGATCCAGCAGGGACAATTGTGAAAGGTTTCATGTCAGCAGTCATTTGGCACAGGCTAAAGAATTAGCAGCAACTTCCTTCTCACTCACTTTTTTTTTTTTTTTCTCCTGATTCGTGCATATGGAATTGGCGGCAGCTAACAAGTGTGTCCTCTCTTACACTGCTTGGGAGACAGAGTGAATGTAGCAGCAGCATTGTGCTTGTTTTGTTGTTTTGTTATTTTTTTGTTATTTTTTTTCTTAGTCTCCTTTTTTTGTGTTTCACTTCATTGCTTAAGCATGTCATTCTTTTTTTCTCTCTTTTATTTTATTTCTTGGCTTTAGCAAATGAAAAAGTTGAAGATATCAATGGATGTCCTAGGAGTCAATCTCAGATGGTAAGAATCATATTTATTCTAAAATATAATGCTTATCTTCACTTTCAGTTAAACTACCTTTATAAATGGACTAGAAATTTCTTTTGCATGCCTTCCTGCTTAAAAAACCATTTGATCACATTCTATCATATGTATTTCTTTGGGTGCAAGTTATGAACAAGTGATAGCATCAGCACAGTTGAATATGTGTAACTCCTGAATAACATATCTCCAGGTGTTTTCTCAGATCTTGACTTTTTGTTGTTGTTCTGATATCTAAGTACTGTAACACTGGTTTGCTGGCAGTAAAATGCATTTCCAATTTTAAGTGGAGACTTTTTGTCTGAACAACTGGTTTGAAGAACAGAACTTGCCATGTGTATCTTAAAATATATATAAATGGTATTTTCTTTGTTCATAACATAGTCCTGTGTTAACACATGGACTCTTCAGCACTTTTGGAAATAGCTCCAAAGGCATGCTGCTGGAAGTTTTCTGAGCAGTGACTGATCATGAGATATGATTCATAGCCTTTTCCAGAAAGCCGTTGATCTAGAGGTCTGTGTCTTCCCCGGCCCTTTTTTTATCTTTACCAAATGGTAAAGCTTAAAATTTTGTAATAAAAAAAAATAGATTGATAAACTGCTGAGATGAAACTGCTCTCTTAATTAAATAGCCACAACTTAATTTTATAGGACAACCTGAAGTACGAATGCCTTCATTAAAGTTATATCAGTGGATATAATCAGGAGTGATAGCCAAAATCCATAAGATAAGGCTTCCTTCAAAACTCTTTTTAGAACCAAATAGGCATTTTAAGTGAATGTGATGAGTGTTCTTAATAGTCAGAGATTAAAAGAATGGAAAAAAAAAAGTGAACTCTTTTGATGTGCTTACTTGCTTTACTTAAGGTCAGAATACTGAAATCCAAAATAATAAAAGGAATGTATTCTTAAAGAGTGACTAACTAGCACATCTGGGGGGTGTGTGTGCATGTGTGATTAATAAATGCTCTAAGGAACTACTGCAATATCATAAATTCTGTGTAACTGTTGTTAAAAAAAATCACCATAAAAAACAATTTGCTGTAAAATAATTCAGTTTTAAGGAAATTCCTGTTCTAATTCTGGGCACAAGTGTGACTCTCTGGAAATTATAGTTTTTACTGAAAGTAATTATAACACCTTCAGACCCTCCTAAAATAATCACTGTGTGATACTGTAAAAGAGATGTAACCTCTCTGAGTCTCAGCTTTTTCATCTGTATAATGAGCCCTAATTAAAATATGATAATGACATATAATCACGGACATTCTTTACTACCTAAACTGATATGGACATACATAATAGTGCTGTTACAAACTTTGTTAAGACACATTCACGAATTAACACCTGCTAAAAGATTTTTAGGACTTCAGCTTAAAGAGCTCTGTAGTCCCTGAATATCATATATTATGTTTCTTAAACTCAACACGTGGTTTTTCTTTCATTATTTCAATCATAAAGAAGTGCTGGATACTAAAACACATTTTCTCTGCTGTCATTCCAATTTGATTCTGATTACAGAGTCCAATAAAAAGCCAAGATAATGCTTCATGACAGAAGGAAAAAACAAAAAAACAAAAAAACTCTCCAAAGCTCAAAACTATGGGTAGGAATTCAGTCCCTAGATATTTATCTGAAACATCTGTATCAAAGATCTACAAATCTGTAAAAGCATTCTCATGAGTATTAGACTCTGTTAATTTTCTATTACATCCTACTCCTTATTAGCCCCGAAATGTCATGTAACATCTAGTATATGTGTTATGTTACTATTTCTGCTTTTGATTTAAAAAATAAAACACAGAAAAACCAAAGCCTAAGAAATGTAAATGCTATGAAAAGGTAGTTTTTCCAGCCAAATGGTATTAGTCAGAATCTCATTGAATTTTGAGTATAGAGTGACTTGTGTCCTCTCATTTTTTTATATAAAAAAATGTATCTCATTTTTTCTGATGTGGTTGAATTTTGAATCTGAAATTGGCATGCCCTCCATGTGTTTATTCAGAATAATACATATGACAAAAATGTAGCTTTTTTGATTGAATTATTTTTGCCTCTGTTCTTAAGAATGGCATTGGTACTATATTATTAATGAATAAAAATTCCAGATTTTAACTGAGATGAGAAAGTAGAGGAAAGAGAGCATGAGAGAGCATGACTAGGCTTATGAGTTTCATATATTTATTCCAAACAGGATGTTGCCTGTTTCTATATTGCTTAACAACCAAGAGAGTGAGTTCTATCCTTACTCAACAGAACTGCTTTCACTACACCCTTTTGTATTTCTCATCTTTTGTGATCTTTGCTTGCTGTTTGTGTTTAATGACAAAAGGTAAGGTAAAACTAGGTATGCTACTGTTTCTAGTCACAAATTGTCTTTGTTTTTAAATTTCAAATTTGATAACTTTTATTGGACTGTTCTAATAAGCCTTTAAGAATAAAGGTTCTCTCATGGTATGAATCTATAATACTGAGCCAATATTTGCTGAGCACCTAAGCGACAAGATGTAGGGATATTTGAGGATCAGAGGGGCAAATACTGAAATAAATAATGCCAAGAGTGTTGCAGAGGCAAAAACAAAAAGTACTATTAAGGGAGTGAGCTTGGTGCATACTAGCAACAGATAGAAGACTGCTGTGGTTTGAGGACAGTGAGGTGTTTGGATGGGACGATGGAAGCTCGATCATGTAGGGCCAAAGTAAAGAGTTTGTATGTCATTCCAAGGTGGTTGGGGAGCATTTGGAAGACTTTTTTTTTTTTTTTTTTGGAAGACTTTTAAAGCTGGGCTGTGGCATGATCTGATGTTAATATTTGAAAAAAGATCACCCTAGGTGCCTTCTGGGAATTGTAAAATATGTGTGTTAGTCTCCATTTGGATGTGGGAGGTGAAGAATATAGGAAGTATAAAATGATCCCACATATATGGCCTGATAAGTTAATGTTGACATGATTACTACAGAGGGAGAAAACAGCTAAAGATAGAAGGGGGAGGATGACAAATTCAAATTTTGAAAGTAGAGTTTGACCTATCCATTGGAACATCAAGTAGGAGGTGACTTCAGGCAATTAGGCATGTGTTCCCAAAGGTGACAAGTAAGGTATGAGAATATGCCTGGTACATAGCTAATGATTGAAGCCATGGAAAAGGAAGAGATCTCAACAGAAGACCTGTATAAAGTCAGGAAGGAAGAAATTTGAGGTTCTCACATTGGGGAATACCAATATATATGAGATGAGCAAAGGTGTAGAGTCAAGAAAGGAAAGATTGGTGAGAGAGTGAGTCCATCTTTAAGAGGGTAGATCCACAGATGTGGTTTGTAGATCCTTAGGGTAGCTATGGTAGCTTAAACTGGAGTATTTGGACTAACCCAGTGAGATGGGGCAAAGTAAGAGGAGCAGAATGTGGTAGATGTTGTCAAATGCTACTTAGCCAACTAGTTGGCATGTTGGAACAAAGAAGTTTGTTCTAGCAAAAGAAGGCATTAATGACCTTCATGCAAATGTCTTCTATAGGGTAGGCATGTGTTAAAGAATAACAGAGGTACACATATCCACTGAGCCTCAAGTAATCTTTCTAGGAGTTTTCCTGTTGAAGAGAAAAAATATATATAGATATAGGTATATCTATATATGTATCTATATATATATCTGTATATATCTATATATATATGTATATATTATATATATAGTTTGAGAGGAAGGAAGAGCAAAGGGAGTTTTTGGAAGGAGGGAAGTAGGCAGAGAAAGAGGAAGCAGTAGGGAGAGAGGAGAACCCACGGATTGGGGAGACAAGAAATGATGCTAAATCCTAAAGGAAGTGGCAAAGGAAGAGATTTGAAGTATGCGTAGAAGATTGGGAAAGAAGGGGTACATTTTCCTTTGTTGATACAAGGGGATATGATTGTGTGAAATGTGAGTTTCTGAAAATGGATTAAATAGAAATTGAAGGAATTCATCAATAAGATAACTTCAGAGTCCTAGAGAATAATAATATGCTTTTTTAAAAGATTTTCTTTATTTTATTTGACAGAGAGAAAGAGACAGCGAGAGAGGGAACACAAGCCGGGGGAGTGGCAGAGGCAGAGGGAGAAGCAGGCTTTCCTCTGAGCAGGGCGCCAAAGCGGGGCTCGATCTCAGGACCCTGAGATCATGACCTGAGCTGAAGGCAGACACTTAACGTCTGAGCTACCCAGGCGCCCCAATAATATGTTTTTTTATAGGATTCTCTATATTACCTTATAATATAAAGAATGTTCGATTATGATATCTTGAAATAAGTGAAAAAAATTTAACAATAAATCTTTCAAATTACTTGGGCCAAAGAACACATATTTAAGAGAAATATGAACTTGCCCTTGTACCATTTATTAGCATAATTACTGAGAGATTTGATTCATGTTTATTCTAAGTCTCAAAGTCATGGTTATGTTTCTTAATAAGCTTGAGACTAAACTCATCCTGAAAAATGGAACTCAGTTTGAAGGAGCTTATTCAAAACTATATTTAACCTTACCCAAAGATGAAGTTACTGATATGGGTCGCACCTGTCGAGTAATTTCTAGGTGGGTGGTATCAGAATTCAAAATATATGCTGCATGCCACACTTTGGTGAGATTACACAAGGAAATAAATTAGTAAACTATAAATACTAGGAATGTCCAGAATGCCCAGCAGATTAAAAATAGCAGAAAAATGCCCAACATGTATTTGAAATGCAGAGGCACAAGTGCTAGGTTCTTAGACAAAAATGTAAGACATGTAGGGGAAAATTTGTTGGGAAGACAAATTTTCCTTTATTTTAAAGTAGACCATTACCTTGAAGGAGCTTCACAAATGCGTAGAGGGATTAGGAAATTTGATGATGTGAAGTAAACCAGGATTTTGATCATACTGTAGAGCTGAGGATCTGACAAATGGGGTTCACAACTTGTCCTTCCTTTTTGCTGGCTCCTCCCATGACCTCACTGTAATAGCTCAGTTGTGTTTCAGCCACAACTTTCAGTCTTATTTCTAACATATCACATTGTTTAAAATTTGCTGATAAGAGGATTTGGGGAATGCTTATGCCTCTTAGCCTTTTTAATTCCTTGAAGGTAGAAAATTTGGTTTCATTCTCCCTTAATTCTCCATTTCTAAGTCCTACGGGGCTGTGACTTCCAGAATAATACCATTATGGAGTTTATAGACATCTTTATTCCATTTCAGTAACTTTATACTTATCTGGACAGTGAAACTGTTCTTCCTAGTAAAAGTATTTTATGCTTTTGTCAGTATTCTGTCCTTTAAAGTTTTAATTCTTTTAGCCACTGCTTGTAATTGCTTCTCTTTTAAAGATCTATTTAGGTAAGATAGGAAGATGAGGTTTCTGACCAAATAGGGAAGAGATAAAATATTGGAATGCTCTTAAAGGTTTAATAAAATCTTATAAATGGCACACTGCAGGATTCTAGCACTGTGACTCAGAGGAGTGGAATATTGCTAAGTTAGTCCATTCACATGATCCCCTGCCATTTTTGAAACTGTTCATCTTCTGGAATGGCTGGAAAAAGATAGCTTAATGAAGACAAATGCTTTACTACAAATATAGCTCTGATTTCTAACGAAATGCTAAGTGGAAATTTCTACTTTGTAGTTTTTGTCATAATTTCATTATTTTCATATAGGTTCAAACTTTGGAATAATAAGCATAAACTACTAGCATTAAGAAATTTATACTTAAGTTATTAGAATATCGCCCTGATGATTTTTAAAACTGAATTTGTTTCTAGAAGTTGCTCTGTATTACTAGCAAAGTTCAAATGAAGTAATTGACATGATATGGAAACATTGAAAGAAGTGTGTTAAGTTGGAAGGACAATGGTCACTGGAATTCTAATTCCAATTCTTTTTTTTTTTTTTTTTTTCTAATTCCAATTCTAATTCAGACTGTGTGACCCAGGAAAAAAATTCAGTGAATGCTCAGTTTCTGCTTATTTCTGCATTGAGGAAATTAGACCAACGGAACTCTGGCTAGATTTATTTAACAAAACACCAATGACCATGGTTTCTGTTCATTATTTTATCTTAGAGATATGTTTGGGTTTTCACTCTTTATACCTTTATAAAAGTATCTTCATGGTAAGGTAAAAAAGATATTTCTTAAAATGTATTAACTCCAATTTACAAAGAAAAACAATCGCATAGGAATCATATTTTTATTGGAGTTGTCTGGTTTGCCATTAAGATATTAAATAAATGTTGAAAATACAAGAATGCTTTTCTACATTACTTTATATTACAGAATAAATAGTTTAAATGTTCTCATGAGTTCCAATATTTATATTGGTTCATGCCACTAGGAGGACAGATAGACATTGAAATGAAGTAACTAATTTTGAATTGGATTCCAGATTCTGTGTAATTTTTTTTCTTTTCTTTTTTTGGAGAGACTATGTATATTTTTTCTGTTATTTGAGGAAAATTAGTTTTATATATGCATGTATAGAACCATTGGGAGCCGTAGTTAATATTTCAACTATATATTGGATTTCTTAAACATTTAGCATGTTCTTTATCCATTTTTTAAAGATTTATTTATTTATTTTAGAGAGAAAGAGAGAGGAAGGGGGAGCAGGAGCAGGGGGCAAGACAAGAGGGAAAGAGACAATCTCTAGCATACTCCCCACTCAGTGCTGAGGCCCAGGTTGAAGGCTCCTCACAGGGCTGATCTCAGGACCCTGAGATCACAAGCTGAGCCAAATTTAGGAGTTGGATGCTTAGCTGACTGAGCCACCCAGGCGCCCCATCCTGATATTTTTAACTTAATTGCTGTAAATTGTTTCCCATCACTAGGTCATATCCCAGTAAACACAAAGTACAATCATACCTATTATAACAAAGTATATTTTATAAAAATCGTTTCATAAATTTAGTTTTTATTACCTTCAATCATCTAATCTCTTTTCAAAGGACTTACTATTCCATATTTTTCAGCCTCTTTCTTGAAATTTCATAGAAAATGACCACATCCAACACTCGGTGACAAAATATGTAACAGAACAATTTTGAAAACCATAGTTTGGCAGATAATATACTCAGATATGAGGCCATTTTAAATAAGAACTATGACATTCTTAGCTTAAAAACCTATAACAAATAACGTAAAAATTACTTCTATAAAAAGAAAAAGGAAATGAAATAGGGAGAATCTTGTTCATTTGATCTCAGTATAATCACTTGAAAAGTTTATCTTGGATGAGATAAATTATTTGAAAAATCAGTAGAAATGCCCAAGCTAGTTACTTTATGACATTATATTTAAATGATTTTAATATAAATTGAGTCGAATTGGCTCATCTAAGTAGACTCAGATAAAAATTCATGAAATGCCTTTGAAAAATCATATTGGCCACTTGATTTATATTAGCTGTGTTTCAAGCATAACAAAAAATATTGTGAAATCATATCATAGGAACCAAATTGTAGAGCACTCAACAATATCAGCTTCACTTATTGATCTGCTTTAATGATTGAATGTCAGCTATGTATATCTGATGCTGTGCTGAATCATTTGCTTGCATTTTTCATTTAGCATTGCAGCAAACCTACAAAGGAACAGGGTCTCACTGAACCTGCCTGTAGAAGAACCAGTACTGGATCTCATGTCTCTTTGAGTCTAAACCAAATTGCTTTTAAACTTATTAATAAACAAGCTTAACAAAAGAAGTCAAGTCTTTGGATATTCAACCCCTCCTCCCTCTCCCCCTTCCTCCCCCCTCCTCTTCTTCCTCCTCTCTCCTACTTCCTTCTTTCTTTTTTTAAGATTTTATTTATTTGAGAGAGAGAGAGAAAGAGAGAGACAGAAAACAGGAGTGGGGGAGGGAGGAGGGGCCAAAGGAAAGGGAGAAGTGGACTCCCCACTGAGCAGGGAGCCTCATCTGGGTCTGATCCCAGGACTCTGAGATCATGACCTGACCTGAAGATAGACACTTAACTGACTGAGCCACCCAGGTGCCCCCTACTTCTTTCTTCTTTAATGTTTTGGTCCCTCTCCCTTCCTTCTCCCAGCCTTGCAATGTAAATTATTTTTCTTTAATACTATACTGGTTTTTCCTATCTTGGAAGGTGTATAAACTTTGGTTAGGTTGGAGGAGGCTGTGGGTATGTGAGATAAATAATAGTGTATAGATTTTGTGATGATTTTGCATTTGCCGAAATAATTTCATCACAAAATGGCAAATTGGCAAATATGTAACTTTAGTCCTATATATAAATAAACATTATTTAAGTTTAGACCAAATTTATAACTTCATAGTAAAAGAGTAAGATTCTTTGTCTTATTCTCTGAAACAAGCTGAAAAGCGGGAATTCATTATAACCCAGAGTAGGGGCACCTGGGTGGCTCAGTGGGTTGAAGCCTATGCTTTCAGCTCAGGTCATGATCTCAGGGTCCTGGGATCGAGCCCTGCCTCGGGCTCTCTGCTCGGCAGGGAGCCTGCTTCCCCCTCTCTCTCTGCCTGCCTCTCTGCCTACTTGTGATCTCTCTCTCTGTCTGTCAAATAAATAAATAAAATCTTCAAAAAAAATTTTTTTTCAAAACCCACAGAGTATATCTTCAAGTCAATGAATACTGATGTAATTTTTTATAATTTTATATTTATAATACTTTATATTGGTAATTATAGTTTATTAAGCTTAAATATCTGTAATTGACAAAAATATTAAACAATGTTCATTAGTCTCTAATTACCAAATCAGTTAAAATAGAATAGTAGAATTTAAACAAAAATAATTTTTATCTGATAAAATGCTAGTGGATTTTTCATATCTATATCTATATCCATACCTATATATATATATGTATACACACATATATATAATATACATATATATACATAAATATACAATATATATATGTATATACACAATATATATACAAATATATATACACTATATATACATATATATACACAATATACATATATATGTACACACACACATCTATACTATATATATCCATCTATTTACACGTACACACATTCTGTTACAGCGTAGATGTGTTTAAATAAAGCATTTCTAGTATAATATATTAGATATATCTACATATGCATAAGTATAAGCACACATACACATACACAGTTGCCTAGTATAGAGCTAAACCCTTTATAAACACCTTTAATCCTCATATATTATGTGGAAAATATTTTTAATACCATCTCATAGATAAGGAAGCTGAGGCTTCAGGGGAATAAAAACTTTCTCAATGTCTTACATTGTATAAATTACATAAGTAGGAGGTAAATCCCATTTTACTTGTCTGCAAAACTTGTAATTATTATAATCTACTGCTTAATTAATAAACTGACTCCTTGCAACTAACCACAGGCCAACTCAGCACAAAAACAAACTGCAAAGTGAAACAAAATTACTATCTCCTCTCCCTCTCCCTATCCTACAACACAAAGTAACTTGAGATGGAAAAGGGAGACGTGTGGCTTAGCATAACAATGACATTAAATTGCATGTTTTACCTCCCCTCCCCAAAGGCTTAACAAATCAAAATTCAGAGCACAAGGCCTGGAAATCTGCATGCTCACAGATCCCAGCTAACCCTGTCTTGCTAAAGTTATGGTATCTACTGCGTTATTGACTAGATAATTGTATTCATTACCTGTGGCTGGTGTTACAAATTATCAAACAGTTGGGGGCTTAAAACAAAAGAAATTTAAGTTCACACAGTTCCGGAGGCCAGAAGTCTGAAATCAGTACCACAGGACCAAAATCAAAGTATCCGTAGTTCTGTGCTCCCTTCAGAGACCGTGGGAGAAATCCATTACTTGCCTGTTGTAGCTTCTGGTGACTGCCAATATTCTTTGGCTTGTGGCCACATCAGTCATTCTATATGTTAATACGCCAGGGTTAAAAGTGCATTGGATATTTGAGATTTAATTTGGAAGCATTTCAATCTTGAACTTAGAGTATGTATAGAACAACTGGATTTTGCATACTATTTGTCTTTACCTTCCCAGTTTTGTCTTTATACTCAACCAAGTATTTATTGAGCCCCTATTTAGGCCAAGCACTGTATCCTAGCTGCCTTTCAATCATGTGGAAAACTTGATTCAGAGGCTCAAAATGTCTGTCAGAATGTCTAAATTACAATGGTAGGAAGCTTAGTGTGGCAGAGAGAGCAAACTCGGTGGAGACCAACAGGGTTGAATTTGAAGTCAGGCTCTGCTATTTATTAATTGTGTAAGTTTATAAAAAGTGCGTTATGCAGAAAAATTATATAAAAATTTACCAGAGATGATAGTGAAGATGAAAAAGATTTTGCATTTGGGCTTAAAACTCTGCATTAACTCTCTGTGCTGGGTTGTTGAGAAGTGGAGAAAAAAGTAACTTCCCAATCATTTTCCCTGCTTTCATTCTTGACACGTAGTATAGGATTTTTCCAAATGCAGCTTGTTCACCTACTATGTTGGGAAGGTAATGTATTAGAAATGGCTTTGTTAAATGAAATACATTAAAGTATAATTTTGAAAAATCGGAGAGCACTGCAGATAGTATGAGTGGAAATCGATGTGTGAAACTTTTAAGACGGTCAATAAATATGTGTATGAACTGTGTGGTTATATAAAATAGATGTCTTCCAAGCAACACTGACCATTTCTTTCTTTTGCATAATATACACCATTAGCTCCCTGGGCTTTGAGATCAAGCCCAGACTCCTACCAGGGCCTGAAGGCTGTTCCCAGCTAGCCTCTGTCTATCGGATAGATTCTGTAGCCTTGTCTCCTGTCACTAGATTCTCCAAATTTCAAGATTCTTGTTCCTGGCATCCCTTCTGGTGATCTCACCTCCCACTTTGGATCTGGAAACTGATTGTAGGTTATCAGCTTTTGGAGTAGCCTTTTTTCACATTGGTAAACAATGAAGGCATGAAGAGAGATTTAGGTGAGGTTCACTCTCAACATTCTGAATTCTTTGCTGGTCCCTTAACTTAGGGTATTTCTCAACCATCAGCAGTTCACATCACACCAGCTCCTTCCCTGGATTTACCTCATGCCACATCCTCTTATTTCGTAATCTTTCAGGGACTAGCTCAAGCTCCCTTTACAAGAGAAAAATGTGGGGGTTAATGACATGGGCTCTGGTTTTGATATATTCTCTCTGTGTGACCTTGAGCGTGTCAATTTAATTCTCTGATCAACATCTTTGTCATTGTAAAAAGGTATAATAATGGCAACCTCAGATGGAAATATCTTTGTAACTATGTTAGATAAGTCTTAGTTACTAAAAATTTTCTTATTTCCTAGTTACTTGACCTCTAGTCCAGTACAGACCCTCCTTCATGCTTCTCCAGGAGTCTGTGTTTCTCTGACTATAACATTGCTTGCACTACATTGGAAATATCTCTCTGTCCTATAGAACTATATATTTTTAAAGAATTAGACATGTTCAATGAGCAACTAATTGTTGAATGAGTGAATGAGAACAATTAAGAATTTTAATCAATGTAAGAATACTCTACATTTTTAAGGTCTCCAGAGAAATGTCTATCTGATTAAAATCTTAGGCTAAAAGTTATATTACTATTTGAATTCTATGATAGGTTGGGGGTTCACTCAAACTGAGCAATTTTACCTATTTTTTGGTTGGAATCACATTTATTTAATTTATATAGTGATATTACCGGTACACATTTATAATGAAAAAATAGGACAAATAGTTAATCAAAAATAGCACAAGTCACAAGAGAATCTACCATCCAGAGATTTAAAAAAAAGTTAAATTTGGTTTATATTCTTCTAGACATTCTCTATGTATGATTCATAACCACATTATCTAGCATGTCAGGCATGCCCTAACCAGGATGCATTGTACCTGTAGAGAGAACTCAGACTTTGAAGTATTATATCTGCTACCTGGTTTACAATTATTTCATTTTTTGTATTATAGTGGTTTCAGAATTCAAGGGGCAACAAAGGCTTTTCAATTCCAGGTCAAATTCAGCTCTGTAAACATAACTGCAGGAAGTAAAGACTGGCATTATCTATTCTCAGACATCTTTATGAGCAATTTTGCTGTCGGTTGCTCTGGTAGGCATGCCCAACCCTCCTTCTGACACTTGTCTACCCTCCTTCTGACACTTGTCTACCTTATCAAAGTCAGATGTAACCTTCAAGTTTAAATGATTCTTCTCTGATGCTTTTCCCAGATGTGTAGTGAAAATTGATAATCCATTCTCTCTACGGCCATAAAGTATTGTTTATAATTCTTTTTTAGAATTTATCATATTATGCCTTGTGTGACAGTGATTTATCAGTCTTTTTTTGTCTCCAGCTATTTTACAAGCTCACAAAGGCAAAGACTTTATAATTCATTTTTATATCCCTTCACCATTTAGCAGAGCTCTTTGCATGTAATAAACAGTAGTTGCTGAATGAATTTATCATTCATTGTTAAGTGTTGGTGCCATGGTTTAAATTTAGTCACAAACTATAAGGTTCATATTAATCATGCCAGATATTTAGGACCTAAATATAGCTTTTATTAAGTATCCATAAGTAAAAGTGAAAGAAACATGTGAATGGACAAGGTATAACTTTGTTAATACTGTGAAAGATGCCTCTAGTCACATTTTCCAAGACAGGTTATACCTATTTTGTAGTAAAAATACTAAAAGGCTAGGTGTCATAAAACATGCAGCTTAAAGTGTATGAGTTCAATAAAGAACTGTGCTAATTAAAAATTCTCCAATTTTTGGAATAGTTTATTCAACAATAAGATGAAGAAATATAAATATTTCCAGTGTATCTTCTATGTTTAGTATGTTGAGAGTGTATATTGACCTTCAGGTTTAAAAAACTTTGAAGGCACAAATTCAATGATGACTGTCTTGAGTTTTCATAAGTGAAGATAATGAAAACACTTATTTTCCTTGTTTGAAACCTGGTTTGTGATTTAGCAATATACATACTTATATTTAGCAAGTTCGTAAGGATCAGGATAAAAGTACAATTATGAGATTAGACAACGAAATCTCTGTTTTGAAAAATGCCTTTCATTTTTCATGAGAGTGTGGACAATATTAGAAATGAGTCAATGCTCTTTACAAAATATGAGGATAATAGCTATGTCTTGAAATTTATATCTGCAGCACTGAGCATAATTCCACACATAAAATAAATTTAATAAATAAATAGCTGATGAGTGAATAATTGAAGGATTTGATTTTATAAGACATAAACAAAATTAAATGGTAGTGCTCCAAAATGCTATTAATTATACAAATAGAAACTACTGAGTTCCAAAACTATGAGCCAACTTCTATTGAATTTGTGTCTTTAATAAGGAAAACACACACAGCAGTCCATTTTCATATTTATTTGAGCAAAAATGTCTTTTTGTTTAGGCATTGTGACAACAATAGATATTTTCATAGAGTACAAAGCCTCAAGGCTCAGTGTATCCAGAGATTTTCAAAGTTCTGACTAGGTGTTATTGACTGGGTTTAGAACTTAGAAACTGGATTTAGAATTTAGAGATTTTGTTTTATTCTTATTAAAAAGTCAATAGTTTTATATATTTTGTATAGCCATGCTTAAATTTAATAGGAAAAGAGAGTCAAAGAGGGTGTTCTGGGCCAATAAAATGTAAGCCACAAATAGACCCAACAAATTGTGCATGATGTCATAGTAGGCAAGTAAAAGTCCTGGGAGTGACTGTCCATGAGCTATGGGTGTGACTATTACTACTACTACTTGAGCCATATGAGAAGTGTAGTGTCCACAGAACTGAGAATGAATTTCTCTGGATCACTGCTATGAGGGGATATATATAAAATATCACAGGCATAAAATATAAAGTGCATGAATTAACACTATCATGGTCATCCTTGACTCCTCCCCTTCTCTGATATGCCGTATCTTCCCACTAGATTTCTTCAACTTCTATCTAGAGTATGGATCACCTTCACTGCCACCACCATGGTCTAAAACACCATCATCATTCACTTAATTACTTGCAACAGCTGCCCATCACGTTTCTGTACTTCTATTCTTGTATGCCTTTAGTTTCAATAAAACAGGGGGCTGATCATTTTATTTTTATTTTTAATTGAAGTAAAACACACATAAAAGAGTGTAAAGTACTCTAATAGGAATTGAGGTAAAACATAGAAAGTATATAAAGTACTCCAATCTTAAATATATAGCTGATCGATTTTTTCATGTGTGTATACCTGCGTAGTCACACTCAGATCAAAACAAAGGACATTTCCTGCATGCCTCTTCCCCCCATACAGCTTTCCAGACTATACCTTCTCCAAGTTCATCACTATTCTATTATTTTCAGTGTTTAATTTTGTTCATCTTGAATTTCATGGACATTGGGGATAAAAAATATAACACTTTTGTTGGCTTTTTTTGCTCATCTTTACATGAGATCTTCTCTGGAGGTCAGTTGCTTAATCTGTAAAGAGGAAGGTAGACTGACACTGGGATTTAAAATTTGAGAACAAACTGAAGTTCAGCCCCAAACCGCAGAATTTCTGATTTTTTTTTTCTTTCTTTTTTTTTTTTTTTTGGTCTGGAGCCAGGCACAGAGTAGTATATGTTTAAAAATCCCAAAAAGAATTGAACCTATAGGCTCTGAATCAAATGATCTCTCTCTCCCTCTTTCTTCTTTCTCCCTATCTCTCTCTACCTCCCTCTCCCTTCTTCTCTCCCTCTCTCCCTTTTCCTCTTTTCCTCCCTCTCTCCCTTTACCTCTTCTCCTCCCTCTCCCTCTTTCTCTCTCTCTCTCTGTCTCTCTCCAACTCCTCTACTCCTTTCCATAGATACCAAGCACCCTCTTAGGTTGCTGAAGCTACATGAGTGAACAAAACATGGTCCCTATCATCCAGGGGTTTGATCTCAAAAAACCCATACCTGAATATATAAACACATATTCTTGAATATATTTTCAGTATTTTTTCTCTACTGTAGTAGAGTCTTCTTATTTTCCCTAATTTATGGTGCATGCTGAGAGAGTTCTTTAATACCCACTCGAGACACCAGTTTATTTTTTAAGTGTTAAATGGTAGCCAAAAAAACTATTTGAGAATCTTATTATAGATGCTATTTATTAACCTTTTGTAGGTCTTGTAGTGAATTAATATGCTCGTGTGTAATAAAACTAACTAAAATTTAGGCAGTAATAGCCTGTGAACCTTTTTTAGTAAATTACATATGTTAGGACCAGGAATCTTCTTATTTTCTGTAAAAACTATATAACTGATAGGAAATTAACAGCATCAGGACTACTATGGCATACATTTAAAAGTATTCAATTCTCTTAGTATTAGACCACAATAATTATTTGGTGTGGTTTTTTTTTTTTGTTTTTAATGTTCTAAAAAAAGTTTAAAAGAACTTTTTTTTAAAGATTTTATTTATTTGAAAGAGAGCATGAGTGAGAGAGCACATAAGCAGGGGCAGAGAGAGAGGGTGAGGGAGAAGGAGACTCCCCTGCTGAGCAGGGAGCCCAATGTGGGGACTCAATCCCGGAACCCTGGGATCATGACCTGAGCAGAAGGCAGACGCTTAACCAACTGAGCCACCCAGGTGCCCCTAAAAGGACATTTTAGATGAATGCAGTGGAACATTCTGTTTTTCCCATTTCTTTTCTTTCCTCCTTATTTCCTTCCTTATACAGTCTTATTTTCTAGTAGCAAATGGAAATGTAAAGAAAAGAAAGGATTTAAAATATACTTCAGCACCATAGCCTTATTGGGTATTTAGATGCTGATGGACAAAAGAAGATTTGTTTGGTCATGTTGTATTCAGTGAATTCCAATCTTTTGTTTTTGGGCTTTTCTTTTTTTTTCAGTAGAATGATTTCAATAAAACTTAACTTTTTTTTTTTTTAGAAACTCTTACTTTGAAATAAGTCAATAAAAATCATTTTTCTCAAAGCAAATGTGTATATCTTAGCTGCAGTCATTTTTAAGCAAAGAACATCTCATTGAATATTAGTTTTCATAAAATTACATTTAAAAAGTAATATAAACAGTTGTCCATTCTATAAGGACAGATTTTAATCTCTTTTTTTTCCTTTTTATTCTCTTTAAGAGAGATTTTGACCTTTCTGTGAAGCTAGGCTAGAGAGGACATTGGCAGAACTTTGTATGTTCTTATGCATAGCTTTGGATGAGAATTTAATAGGACAGAAAACAATGCCTTGCCAAGTATTAACTTTAAATCTTCTGTTTACTTTAGAATTTCAAGATTTATGGAATACCAGAACAACCCAGGGAGATGACTCATAAAGAAGTAGTTCTAGTTTCCTACATTCTTTTAAAGAAGTCTTAGCTGTTTAACTTTGCTGTATAACACCATAATATTGAGATCAATCCATGAATTAACATAAATCAATCATTTGGGGTTTTTTGGTTTTTGTTTTTACCTATCACTCTAAATGGTTACAAACTGGTAATCATATCAAAACTAACTGTTTAAAAGCCATGGGACCACAATTTTAAATCACAAAGATAATACCTAAATTGAATTTGAGGAATACGCAACTGTCAAAATACAAATACATTTTTTTTAAAGATTTTATCCACTTATTTGACAGAAGGGAGAGAGATCACAAGTAGGCAGAGAGATAGGCAGAGAGAGAGGGGTAAGCAGGCTCCCCCCTGAGCAGAGAGCCCGATGCAGGCCTCGATCCCAGGACCCTGAGATCATGACCTGAGCCGAATGCAGAGGCTTTAACCCACTGAGCCACCCAGGTGCCCCACAAATACATTTTTTAAAGTAAAGACTTAGCTATGGTTTAAGATGAAGATATGCTTTATTTCTTTCATATCAACCCTTGGCATAATGACTAAGTATTACTGGTTGAATCCCGATTACCCACATCCTAACATTCTACAACTTGCACAAGCAAGTCTCCTCCTGTATGGATGCTTTCATTGAGACTTAGTTGTGAAGCACAAAATCCAGTTTTATGTTAAGTAGGTGGGTTGCTAATCTGTGAGAATGCCATTCTTGATCAGGCCTTTATGAATTGTTTGTGAATACCAATCCAGACAATGCAAGCTTTATATTCGTTCTACAATTATCCAAAATAATTCTAGTTAAACTCTGGTAAAGATCTCTAGTATGAAATGAATGTAAAGTATTCATTCTTTCTTTATCTTACTCTCTGGTTTCATTTTAGCTCATTTGTTTATTTAAAAATAACCCTCTAAGTTGCTTTTTTACTACTTTTCATGTTACAGATTGAAAATGTTGATGTCTGCCTTAGTTTTCTAGCAGCCAGAGGAGTAAATGTCCAAGGTCTATCTGCTGAAGGTAAGAAAAGGCACGGTTGTCACAAATAACACCCAAGTTTATAAAAATAATTTTTTTTTGTATTGTGAGAAATGTAAAGTGGGAGTACATAGCTTCTTAATACATGAAGTCAAGTTTCCAAAATAATAGAAACATAAATGCAATGGTTATTAATGTATGCTTTAATTATTTATATATGTTCTATATTTTGGCAAAACTGTTATTTTCATGACTGAGTGTGTGGGAGAAGGGTCGATTAACAGAATATTTTTATGTTATTACCAGTGTATAGTATTTTTAGAATGTTAAGTAGAAGGATGTATGGCTATATAGGTAATGCTGCACTATAGATAAACTAAATTGAGGTAAAAATAGTGTCATTAATCTGTAAATATTATTTTCTCAGTAGCATATCAAATTGGTAGTCTTAGGTGAAATATTTGGTAAGTTTAAATAAGTCATTGTGAGTTCTGAAATAATTAGCAATTAAAATATTTAATAGCTGTCTTATGTAAAAAGCTTTAAAGTCATTAAAGATTTAAGGATCATCATTAAAATTAAAATACAGAGATCTGGAAAAAGATGGAACTGGTTCTTTTTTTTTTTTAATCTTTTTCTTTCACATATATATTTAGGAAAACTTTTCAAGTACTATAACAAAATCTAGTTGCTAAGGCTATGAAATAGCAAGTCCTTTGAGATCCACAATAACCACCATTTTATTAGAATATTAACTTATATGTTAAAATTCTGCTGATACTGGTATATACTTCGACAATTTAAGTTGGTTAATATTTCTACTATAGTCCCTTGTTCCGAATAGTCTTTTTCCCCCACACATACTAGAAATATTAGACAGGTCTAAGTTTTAAAAATTTTCCTATCATTGGAAAAAGAGGAATTACGTGGCTTCTGAAATACAGTAAACATTTAGTAGAATTATTAGTTTTCCCAACTTTTCTTCTATATTCATTTTTTGTTTTAAATTTCCTTTGTCTTTTACATTTATATGATATGTTATATAATATTAAATTACACATTTGGGGGCCAAAAAGCTTAGGTTCAAACCTAACTGGTGGTTCTGTAACTTAGAAAAAAAGAGGATAAAATTCCCCAGAAAAATATTTTACTTTTTCAGTGGTTAAAAGTAAAGTAAAAATGTTACCATTTGTTCATTATATGTCTCTGCCTTCTCATATGACATTCTTTAGTAACAGAAACCCATTGATTTTCACTTATCTTCTAAAAATATATGAATGCTCAAAATAATTTTCTAAATTAGTAAACTATGCATAGTAAGAAAATAAGAAAATTTTAAAACCTTTAAAATCATCTAGGTTTACACGAGAACATTAATACTTTCTTACTTTTGCTTCATATTGATCAGACTAACTCTTCTATATTATGGCAAATGTGAGAAAGTTTGGGGGGAACATCTCATTTTCACTTTAAATAAAAAGTGAGTGAAATGTGAATGAAAATGCAGTTCTGCTGCGTATATTCTGTGACGTTTATAAACCATCAGAGAGCAAGAAATCAGAATAGTTTGTTAATGACCCTAAACTACAAAAAGGAAACATAAAACCTTTGCATCACAAGAGGATGTATTTTATTGCCAACAGCATGTTTTATTTAGAATATGATTACAGGTTTCATAGCCTTAGTTCAAGCTTTACTTCCATTTCTTCTCCAAATTTTTAAATTATGACTACAAGCAAAAGAAAACAAAGTTTAGATTGTAGCTTACTTTGGATGTTTAACTTTTTATTCAGTGTTAGAAAAATTTAAGAGCTCCATTTACTAGAACTAGGATTTACACTCACATTTATTCAGTTGTTATCGAAAGACATGAATAAGCTGATCTTTATTATTTATTAATATGTAATATGAATCAAGAGAAAAATTGGACCATTAAAAAAATACTTATGTACTTCAGGGAGATTACATATATATTCATACATATAAATACATAAACATTTTAATAAACTGATTGTTAGGTGATTTAGGAGGACTACTATAAATCTGGTTGCCTTTATAAGGTGCACCCACACCATCATTATTTAAAATGTAGGACAACCAACATTTAAGTGGCCGTCTTTCTCCAGTTCTTAGCCATCACCGTGTTGGTAACAGCTGTGTCTTTGTGAGGGCGACCGAATGCTGAATCAAATGATTAGCGCAAGACAGAGAGCCCATCCATTTCCAGGAAGAAGCGAACTCTAGAAAAATTGCAGTGGAGGGTTAGCAAAGAGCCTCGCTCCTACAAGTTTTGTTCTCTCTACCTTCCATCCCCTCACTCTGTCCCTGAAGCTCCGGGCTATTTGGAAATGTTGTCATGCTTCAGAAATTCAGATTTGCTGGACTCTGTGACTTGGTGACTCGAGGTGCATTTCTTTTTTCTTTTTTTTTTTTTTTAAGATTTTATTTATTTATTTATTTGACAGAAAGAGAGAGAGAGGTCACAAGTAGGCAGAGAGGCAGGCAGAGAGAGAAGGGGAAGCAGGCTCCCCGCCAAGCAGAGAGCCCAATGTGGGGCTCGATCCCAGGACCCTGAGACCGTGACCTGAGCCGAAGGCAGAGGCTTAACCCACTGAGCCACCCAGGTGCCCCTCGAGGTGCATTTCTGTCTCCCCAGATTTAGTCTAAGAGAATGGCAACTGGAATTGCATTTGTAAAAAATAAATAAATAAATAAATAAAAAGGAAAGCTGCATTCATTTCATATGTTACTGTTTTTATATTTCCCTTTGATACAGAAATAAGAAATGGAAACTTAAAAGCCATTCTAGGGCTGTTTTTCAGTTTGTCTCGCTACAAGCAGCAACAACACCATCAGCAACAGTATTACCAGTCCCTGGTGGAGCTTCAGCAGCGAGTCAGCCACGCCGCCCCTCAGGCAGAAGCCAGTCAGGCCAAAACCCAGCAAGATATGCAGTCCAGGTAAGGAAGGCAAGCAGGGCATGTGTGTAAAACTAACTTGTCTGGACCTAATTTTTTTTTTTTTTAAACGCCTTACTGTTTGTGAGATTGGAAAACATATTTATGTAGCTTCCTCCATGTTATGATGTAATTTGATCAATGTTATAGAAGTTAAGACCACTTTTTCTTATGGTTGGATGGGCAACCTTTATTAATTTGAGGCGAAATGTTTTGTGTTTGTTTTCTAAAGATGGTCGTGGTTTGTATCAAAGTGTGTGAAATGTCTTTTTTGTGAGTAATGTGGCACAGTTGTTTCCTCCTGCAGATTATTATTTAGAATGGGCTGTTGAGTCCTCTCCCGTTGTGTCGTTATCTCTTAATTGAGGCTTGTGTTCAGTTCATTAAATCTGTCAAAAATTGCGGGTCTGTTAAACATAGGGATTTGAGTGTTTGGGGGACATACTGTTTTTAATGTGTGATTGTGTGCACGTGTGTATTTATACACACACATATATGTGTTCATCTGACTTGAGTCTGTTGGCGCATTGTAGACACAGCCTGGGGTGGGGTGCTGACAAATCACGGCAACTTCCTTCCCTCTTCTCTTAGCGCTGTTTTCCAATTTGGAATTTTATCAGTCAGGGTTCAACCAGAGAAACGGAACCAGGAAGGGATTAAGAGATTTATTGTGAAGAATTAGTTTACATGATCGTGGGGACTAGCTAGGCAAGTCTGAAATCCTAAAGGCAGCCCGGCAGGAAGGGCAGGCTGAAACTTTCTCAGCAGGAGCCAAGACTTTTAGATACAGGTAGAATTTCTTCTTCAAGGAAGCCTCCATCCTGCCTTTAAGACCTTTCAAGTGGAAAATCAGACCTACCCAGATTATCTAGGATAAACTCCCTTACTTAAAGTCAGCAGCTATGGACTTTAACCACATCTACAAAATACTTTCTCAGCAGCACCTAGATTAGTGTTTGATTGAACAAGTGGGACCAAATAAGCCTAGCTAAGTTGACACATCAAAAAATGATCACAGAATGAAATGCAGTTAACAAGTTTCATGCATCCTGCTCATTTGTTCCTCACCGATGACCCAGGGTATTGGGTCATGAGCTCTATTGTGCAAATAGCTGATTGTTTTTCCTTCTGAGGGAGATTGTCCAATATGCAAGTACTCATCATTTTAAGAGTATATATACATATCAAACAGATGTAAATATTTAACTTGTTCCATCTTAAAAGGCAAGCCTGAAACCTAGTAACATTCAGTTTACCCTGAGTTTGTTTTTGGTATTTACTATTAACTCACAAAATTAGAGTAAAATTCCAAATTACATTCACATACCAACTCCCCCCCCTACTTACTGTCAAATATTCAGCAGTTCAGAATTCCTCTTCTCTTTCATCTGCCAGCCAGCCCTTTCTTCATATGAAGCAATACTTTTTTCTGTATGACCAAGTAAACTCTATTCACTTTGGCGGAAAGTGAATGGAATATTGACTCACTAATGAATTATTAAGTCAATAAAGAAAAATTGTAATTTTATCAAAAAATATAGTGTATACTACATAGTTCAGGGAGTGACAAAAGATGTTTCTCATTACTCAGTAATGCAGATATGCTTTTCTTCTTAAAGCTTGTCCTGGCTTTTTGTGATGTAAGTGAAATTGTACAAAAGTCAAAGTGAAAAGAAAATTCTCTACAGGGGAAGTTCTTTGGATTTCTTTAAGAATGGGGGGGGCGGGAAGGAAATATCTTTTTTTATTATTTATTAGTATTTAGGGGAGATGGTTGGTAGAAAGAGATCCAGATTTTGAAAACTGCCAGAAATGATATTTCCTAGAGTTTTAAGTTATTCAAATGGACAAGAAGCAAGAATAGTAGCTGAAAAAACATAGAGAGTTAAGTGGTATTATACAAAACATGTTAACTCTGGAAGTGATATGGAGTATCATTTGTCTCTGCTTTACCTCAGTCTATTTCTGTATCTGCCATGTGGAATTTCTTGCCTAGAATTTCTCAGTGGTTATGACCCTTCTGGGGAGATTGTTTTTCTCATTCTTGCTGAATATGCAGGGCTTTTATGGAATGATATTTTATTTAAAAATATAAAGTCGTATTTGGTAGGCATGGTAATTTTATACCATTTTGGAGAAAGCAATCTTATTCTTTTCATTGGAAGGTTTTGAAAAGTATTCTTTTCACCAGTGTCCTTTAAGACTTAGGTAGACTCTTAAAGAATTTTTCTTGTGATAAATTTAATTACTTTGTAGACTGATAATGAATTCATAATGTGGAGTACTTGCTGTACTAAATATAGTAGTTATGACCCTGATGTAGAAGGTTTACATGTCTTCATTTTAATAGAATTTATTATCTGTTTTGCAGAATATTATATTTCAAATATTAATAGTTATTTCCATTTATATAGATTTGGTGCAGGGAAATAGCCGATGAGTTAGAATTTATATGGACTTACATACAACAATCAATGTATGTTAAGTATTTTTCAAAAGTCCATAGCGAGAATATACATAAGAAAGGATGTTTATTTTATGTCTACATAGTAAAACCAAGATAATTAATGTGGAAAAAAATAACCCAGTGACACATTTATCTTCATTTGCTTCAGATGTGAGTCATAAATCATGATTTATGAAGCCTTTCTGTTAATTCTAAAGCTCTTCCCAAGTAAATAGCTTAAACGACTGGTTACTATATTATTCTAGATATTTTGCCAGAAAATATTCTTATATTTTTCTCTGTCAACTCATAAAAAATTTTAAGGGCACATGATTTCAGTTCAATGAGAGTTTTGTTTTGTTCTTTTTATTTAAAATAAATTGATGTAACTGCATATATTCCCATAATATTTATTTTGTACATTAAGAATTTCTAACTTGGTTTTGCTATTTTGCAAATAACTCCAAATATTTTCAGTCATTTGAAACATCTTTCATTTAAACAGACCCTTAGACCTAAAGGTTAACAAGTACACCAGAGAGAAAATAAAACAAGGACCAAGAGGAACAGAGTGTGCCTAACAAACTCCTTTTCTGGTTTCTCAGCTCTTTCTCCACTCTTGTATATATATGTTTGTGGATATGTAGGTGCATATACATGAGAACATACCCATGTGAGTGTGTGTGTGCGTGTGTGCAAGTGTGTGTGTGTCCTATTCCAGTGGCAACTAGAGCTCTAGTTTTTCAAAGTTTGCCTCTAGAATCAAACTGCCAGTACCTGGATCTGAATTTCATCACTTCCTCATTGTGGGGCCTCAGGCAACTTGCCTGACCTCTCAGTACTTCAGTGTTCTCATTTGTTAAAAGAGAATTAAAAATGGCATTGATCTCATGAGGTCGTTTTGGGATTCCCTGAGTCACTACAATATAAAACATTTTGAACATACTGGGCACACATCACTCCCTGTTCAAAGCCTTGCAATGGTCTCAAATAGCCCAGGCTTGCTCCTGTCAGGTTTTGAGTCGGCGGTGGTGGATGAACAGAAAGGAGCCAGGCAAGAAGGTTAGGAGTGAACTTTAATGGGGGTGCTCTCGTGCGAGGTTCCACAACCCCTGTAAAATGAGGCCGGGGAAGTCACGCCTGGGGTTGATACACGCAGAGTTTTATAGGGGGAGGGAGGGGTGATTTCTGAGCAAGTAGTACATGACCATATATGGCGTGGAATTGAATTCAGTTCAGTTTCCGCTTCCTGAGTAAGTTCTGTCTTCCTGGAGATGACGTGTTCTCTGGGGGTCCGCTTCCGGTGTAAAGTCCCAGGGAGAAGTTTCAGGGCGAGACAAGGTGGAGGCTCGGCAGCCATTTTGGGGTTGCTCCTCTAGGGTCCCCTAACCCTGCCCGCCCAACAGCTCCCACTTTAGGAGACATGCTTTTGCTGATTCCTTAGCCTGGAATACTCTGTCTACTAGCTGCTTGGTTAAATCTCTCACCTGCTTCAAGACAGTGGCTCCCATGTTATCTTCTCACTGATGCTTACCTTGACTAAGACCCTTTTAACACTACAGCCTGCCCATGTTCACGCCCCATTGTACTTTGCCATACTTTTTCTTTTTTCTTAGCTTTAATTAACCTTTAATCTCAATGTACTTATTTATTATATTCATTGTTTATTATTGCCATTTCCCTATAAAAGGTAGGCACTATTAGTGCAGCAGTATTTTTTTATATTTTAGCCACTGGTATAGCCCAAGGGAAAAACACAGAGCCTTACACGCAGTTTTCAACAATTAATTCTGCAATGAGATAATGTAAGAATTAACAAATCTGTGTTATGGCTGCTTCCAATTTTAAGTAGGAAGATGTGTAGTTACAATTGTAATTCATAGTGAAAGTTGTGTGTATTTATAAAATTTGTAGAATAAAAATAACTAAATTTGTTCTTGGTTTTGGGGGTGGTCAGGATATTGAACGGCAATTAGTTTCAAAATGGTATACAGTGGAGATTATTATTATTATTACTGGAATTATCCATTTGTAGTATCTATAGTAAAATAAAGCTGGAACTCAGGGAGGGCAGGAGGGAAGAAGACAGAGAGGAAAGAAGAAAGAGAAAGAGAGAAAGAAAAGAAAGAAAGGAAGGAAGGAAAAGGGAAGGGAAGAAGGAAAGAAGGGAGGGAGGAAGAAAGAAAGAAACTTTAAAAAAATAATAGATTAAAAGCCCTTTCTTCAACAAACCGGGAAAATATGAAAACTGTTTTACTATAAAGTGATAAAAATCTTTTTTAAGAGTTGAAATCATAGTTATTTTCTCTAAATATTAACTAAGAGATGGGGAAGTATTTTTTTCTTATTCTAGTAAGCAAAGTAGAAATGAATGCAATATTTTCCAACTCAAAATTCATTTGATCAGTAAATATGGTTTGAGCATTCAGGATATTTCTGCTAATCATACTTTTCCATGTGTTGCGTTTTGACAATGAAACTTCTAGTTGACATGAAAGGTAACAGGAAGTTTAATTTCACCAAAATCTTTCACAATGCCTGGCACATGAGACCAGACAACAGTGAGCAGAATGCATGTCATTAATGGATAATTTTTTTGAGACTGTCTGGTAAGTCATTATAGTGAAGAAAATTATATACTGAAAAGTCATTTTTCTTATGTACTGTTCGGTTATATATGAGGTGTTGACATGACAGTATTTGTAAAAGATGATGATTTTTATTTGCTAAAAGCTTCATAAAAGGGTAAGTTTTTCCTTAAAATGTGGATCTTTTAGCTTAATTGTTGTCCAGACTATTAAATAACTTTCCTTCCTGTTTTTAAATGGTGAATTTTACCAACTCACAAATAGTGATTACTGAATTGTGTGAACACCCGTGTTTATGTTTGATAAAAAGAAAACATGTAAAAAAGAAAAGAAATTGATTATAAAGGTAGAGGCAGGTAAGAAATCGTGTAGATCATAGAAACGTGAAAGGCAGTAATGTTGATAAGTCTATAATGACAGCTATTTTCAGAATTTGGGAGATTATGATTTCCACAGATGATCATTTGCCCTTCTGCTCTTCATTTGTAGGAGAAAATCAAATATGTGTCCACTACAATTTAGATAAACTTTCTCAGTTAGGACTCGCAAGTCAAAGAGCAAAATCTATGGACACATGTTCTTTGAGTAACTTGTCTATTCCCTCTGCAGTCCCTTGTCAAGGTTCCCATGACCCCTGCCACACACATTGCTCTTGGAACCCTCTTCCCATTAAGGACATTTGCCTTTCTCTTTTCCAGGAAACATCGTTTCCTTCTGGGGGATTCACTCAGAAACTGGGACAGTTTACAGCTTTTCAGCCTGGGGTTATAAATCTTGCAAAGTATATAAGGAAGTTTAATTTGAGATGACAGGAAGGCTCTGGTAATTTAAGCCCTCATGAACCTGGCTTCAATTAGTTTCTTAACTCAGCGCTGTGTTGTGGCCTATAGTGTGCTCTTCAAAAAAGTCAGTGAATCAATTAAACTTTAAACAAAACAAAACACAAAGGACATTTATGAATTTTTTTTAAGGCAGGATTTTTTCTTTCCTAGAGAAAAATAATTGAAGGGAAAGAAATTACTCTTCAATTGCCCAATTTAGGACACCAAGAGGGCATAATATTAAAAGAGCATATATACACAACATACACACTTTGCTTATGTTCTGTCCTTTTATTTCACCGTTTAAAAAGCTTGACAACTTCTCGTACTTCTGTTGTTATAGATGAAGCAGCATCTATATAATTTTAGTTATTTTAGAGTCAGACAAACATGGGTTTAATTCTACCTGCCAATTCCCAGTGGCGTGGCATTGGGCAAATGATTTTAACCAGTTCAGATTCCAGTGTTCTTACCTCTGCTATTGGAATGGAGATAACTGCCTCAAGAGGGCATTGAGAAGACCTCATAGAGTAATTCATGTATAAAGTACCCCCATAGCATAACACGTAGCATGTAGTAGACACTCAACCCAGCTACTTTTACTTTACTGTCTACCCTCTTTAAGATCATGTCACATGGGGGCTCCTGGGTGGCTCAGGTTGAAGCCTCTGCCTTCAGCTCAGGTCATGATCCCAGCGTCCTGGGATCGAGCCCCCCATCGGGCTCTCTGCTTGGCAGGGAGCCTGCTTCCCTCTCTCTCTGCCTGCCTCCCTGCCTACTTGTGATCTCTCTCTCTCTCTCTCTCTCTCTCTCTCTCTCTGTGTCAAATAAATAAATAAATAAAAATCTTAAAAAAAAAAGATCATGTCACATGTATAAAGAAATATATTGACCCATGTTAGAAACCTCAAGTCAACCTCATCCTCGGTCCCTCCTTTCTCACCTTCTCTGATCAGTTCTGTCCATTCCACTTCTAACTTTTATTATATTTATAACAGTAATGTAAAATAATAATGTCCTCATATTAAAAATAACAGCCTAATGCTCAGACCTTTTCATGCCCAGTCTAGGCACACAGAGGTAACCCCTTTAATTATTTTAGGTATTTACTTTAGTAGTTATTCCCATGTTGCCAAATAAAATACTTCCGCCTCTAGTTTTTATTCATTAATTTGATCGCTATCTTTTGATTCACACACTCCCCGTCTCTCCCATCCCCCATTAATGTATTCAGCAAATAGTTATTAAGGACTTAGTATGTTCCAGACACTAAAGATACAGCAGAGGACAAAAGAGATTAAGGAATTCTTGTCCTCTTGAAGCTTACATCCTAGTGATGGGAGACAATAAAATATTAAAATATGTATCACTAACTGCACAGCTGATGGTAGAGACAAACATGGAAAAAAAGGAAACATGATGTGTAGAAGCCATACTCCTGCAAATTTGAATAGGATTTTGAGAAAGTCCTCACTCTGATGATATTGAGGAGAGGAGGTGAGACAACTAGTGGTTGTGGTTATCTTGTAGGAGAGAATTTCAGGCTGATAGAAGACAAGACCTGAGACCTTGAGTTTGGAGCCTGTCTGGTTTATTTTAAGAAGAGGAAATACCACAGTTGGGATGGATCAGAAGGAAGGAGGCTGGAGAAGAGTAGGATTAATTCAGATCGAGAACAGGGAGACACTAATATGACCCTGTTGCCATACAAGGACATTGGATTTTACCCCAGGAGGGATAGAAAGTTACCATATACCATAAGGAGTAACATAAATAGGTCTAAAAAAATCAAAGCATCAGTCTGGCTGCTCTGTTGGGAATAGACTGTAGTGGGGAAGAGGTAGAAAAGCTTGGAGTACCATATTAAAGTAGAGAGAAGAAGGCCAGTTCAAAATATATTTTGAAGGCAATATCAGTAGGATTAGCCACCAGACTTGCAGTGGGATTGGTAAACAGAGGAGACCCTTCATTGGAAAGATGATGTTTCCATTTACTGAAAAGGGAAAGAATGTGGGAAGAGCAGGTTTGGTATGGAGAAGGTCAAATATTTACTTATAAACATGTCAATTTTATGATGTCCACTAGGTATATCCAAGTGGAAAGACTAAGAACGCAATTGGAATTGCAAGACTGGAGTTCAAGGGACAGGTGAAGGCTATAGACAAAAATTCTGGAGATACAAGCATATAGAAATAATAAAAACTATGAGACTAGAGATGATGAAGTCACTAAAAATCTGTGTATAGATGGGGAGAAGAAGATGAAGACTCGAGTCAGAAGCCCACCTGTGTTGAGACAATGGGTAATAGCAAGAACTCCTAGAGGAAACTCAAAAAGTGACAGCCTGTAGAGTCAGAAGAAAACCAAAACTTGTTTGCCTGGAGAGCAAGTGAAGGAAGGGTTCTTAGGAGAAGGGGGAGAGCAATAATTATTTATATAACCCAAGTCACCATTCTAAGTACTTTATATACATATTCATTCTTTCATTCCTCATAGCAACCCTATGATATAGGTATTATTAGTAATCCTAGTTTTCAAATCAAAAACAAACAAACAACTGGAAATGGAAATGCCAGTTAGATTGCATGAAGTCTCCTGGTGACTAATCCGTAAATTTAATCCAGGCAATCTGGCTACAGAGTTTGTGTTTCTAACCATCATCTACCTACCTGCAGGACTTCAACTGCATCGAATGTTGCACATAAGTAGGCTATGCCCTGAGATCTGACTCACGGGTTTCGTACTGGAGACTTTGATGAGAGCTACTCCAGTGGAGTAGTTGCTGTGGTAACTCAATTAGAATCTGTTCAGTGGAAAACAGGAGAGAGGAATTAAAGGCGGTCAGTGTGTATGAACAGGTCTTTCTAGGAGTGCTACCAACATAGTGAAATTTCACTCTTTTTAGTTCTCGTATTGGTTAACTTTATAACTTTATATAATGAAATAACATCTTTGTTTTTTTCTCAGTCAACTGTAGAATATCTTTTGCCATTCTGTGTTATAAAATATAGCTATTAGCATTTCTTGTTCTCCCCCCACCCACTAACAATTTCCAACCTCTGTCATCTGCACTTTTTTAAAATTAAGGTTCATGTGATTTACATTCTACTTTGTACAGATTGATTCTAAAAGCTTTCAAACCAATGGAGTGTTTATCTAATGGCTATTAACAATATGTTCTGTAGAATCAGGACATAGATACTGTGATTCTTTCCTGTTCAAAGCCTTTCTTAAAGGTCTATTCAAAGTTGATATTTGTTTGAATGCAATCATAAACTGATAGATAACTTTAAGAATTGGCCAGAGTTCATTTCATGATGCGTTAGAGGAATCAGTCCAAGTATACTGAAGAACCCGTCTATGCCAGCATCATTTTTCTGGTATTAATCAGTTATTATAGTTAAAATTGCTTCTTGTTTGTTTGGATGTTTAATTAATTGGTTTCCTTATATCTGGCCATGGGGTGGTCATTGATGGTGTTTGACATGGATATTTGATTAATCTCCTTTTTATAATCCCTTCATTTTCTCTTCAATATCCTAGTCCAGCTTGCCTCCTATTCTTCTAGACTGAAACCTTCCTCCATGTGTACACTAGGATGAAACTTCTTTTGCTATGTGTTCTCCATTAATGCTACTCCATTTATTTTCAGTAAATTTCACTGAATCTCACTGAATTCACTGAAAATTCACTGAATTCACTCAGTAAATCCATAAATGGATTTCACTCCATTTATTTCATTTCAAAGTCTGTTGAAGTCTCTTGTCTATTGATGCCTCTTGTTCTCTATCCTGTTATTCTCGATGTTGTGTACTTAAACTTTATTCCCTTTTCAGCATGTTAATGGCGTCACATTAGGAAAAAGAGAATAACGTGAATTTGAGTCTCAGAAGACATGGGCAAAATCATTTTTGGTTCTGATAACTTCCTCTTCTTCTTCAAATTGATTTTCAATAAAAATCAATTAACTGAATCTAATTTCTCCAGGTAGAAAATAAAAATATCATAATTATACTCTGTCTTTTTAATGGATTTGGGAGAATGTAATATACATTTTAAAGTATTAGACTACTAATTTAAAAGTTAAGACTTGTGCTTTTTGACATAAATGTCTATGTAAAACAATGGTTAGTCAGTATTTCATCATTTGCTCTTAAAACAACCAGAATGTGATTTGTGTATCATCACAATGACTCAGGATAACTAATACATTTTATGACCATTGTCTCCCAAGCACTCGACATTGTTTGGGCTCTATATGTTTTTTAGTATTATGGTGTACTTTCTTCTCAAATAGAGCCCTGAGAATGTAGACTTGATTATTATACCTCTAATCTTATATCATGTGAAATTACTTTATATTGATCTGTTTTCCACTAAAGACTGCATTCTGCTTACTGACTTAACAATAGAAAATGCAACTCTCACAATAGCTATAATAATCAGATCAGTATGATCACTGAATTATTTTCTTGCAGTCAGAGCTACGTAGAAAACCAAATAATAATCGGGGATGACAGGATGAACACAGAATTGGATTTTGGGTACTTAAAACATTTCTGTAGCTGAGATAGTCTCACCCATGAGACTTTAACCATTGGTCTAGGATCCTTCTTCATCATAAAGCACACTGTCAACATTTGCCTCTTAGCATTTCATTTCCTGAACTACCGCTTCTGACAGTGCCCCCAGTCTTTCCCTTTCTGATTGACCTCTCAGTCTGAAAAGATGTGTAAACAAAATCAGCCTTCCCTCCCTGGCAGACTCTAGGGCAAAGCTCACCATGAGAGATGTTTTGAGACCCCAGTCACTCCTTATTACCATGAAACTGAATGCACTGATGATTGCATTTGCTTTGCAGCAAATTGAGAATAGTCCAATTATAAGAACTCTATAAAATAGACTTTTTCATAGATCTTCAAACACAGTATAGACATGCATTTATATAATTATTTTGTAAGTATAATAAAGGCCATTTTCAGAAACATGTGTACTAGGAAATAGTTGTTAACATATTCTGTGTTTACTAAAACACTTTTTGTCTCTAAAAGTACTAAATAATTCAGACTTTTCACAAACCCGGATAGTCTTTACCAAAGCTTGTTCAAATTTTTAGCTTAACAAAACAACTTTGTCTACTAGTATTCAGGGTCCAGATGTGATATGTATGTATGTATGTATGTATGTATGTATGTATGTATGTATTGGTTGCATTAAAATGATCTTTGGGAATGGAGCACTCAATTTATCATGATACAATTTTACTCCATACTGAAAATTATAAGTTGCAAAGATCCATGGAGCAGAGTAGTGCTTTGAGCTATTTGTAAGTAAAATCATTGTTGGAAAATTTCATTTATGGTAAGATTGTGAGAGAAATATGAGCCTGGTTTCCTGAGTTGCCCTTTATCTGGAAGTTCTGCATTCCTAAAAGAGCATGAGACTTTGATGCAGTAGTATCTTACACAGGCATCTCCCTCTTTAGTTACTGTTTTGAGATCCCACAAAAACAGACCACGCAGGTGGCCTTATTAACTGTCAGTTGAAATTTAAGATAACACAGAGGTTATAATATATTTACATACCATATTTCACTAATGGGATAAGTTATCACAGTAACCTGTCTCCCATATAATCAGGATGATATTTCAGCCACCCAGCTACTAAAAAGAAACACATGTGGATGAAAGCTAAGTTTCTGACTCATTTATGGATTAGGCAATAACTATTTTCAGTGAAGTCTCAGCAAAATTTAAGTATAGGGACAGAGTATTTTTATCACATACTCTGATATGCGTATAGCTGTTGCAAAACATCTTAAATATTTTTGAAGGAACGTATTTGGTGTAGAGGTATGAAAGATATTTTTGCACCAGTGGTTGAACACCTTCCTCTTTCTTAGAGCTATTAGCACATCAGTTATCATTTTATAACATTGCACAAGGATCCTACAAAAGGGAAAATCTTTACACTAAAAGAAGAATTTGGTTCAGAGAATTCTTTGGATCTTAATTCTGAATGTATGGTTTTCTATCTACTGTTAGCAATTATAGGATGTATAAGGAAATATATTTCAATCTATCTTCTCAGTCTTAAAATGTTAGTAGGTGTGCTTTACTATCTTCAAAACTTGTTACTTTGTTGTATTTGTTATTTTATCTAAACATCTTTTAAGACTTTCTTCCCATATACTTAATTATAGTATGTGTTGGATAACCGCTTCCTATTTTTCTCTCAAGCTATTTTCAGTGTACTTGGGAGGAGAGAATTTCTACTTTTTTAACATGGTACCAATAAAAGTATAATTGAAAGGTATAAATCGTCCACTAAAACCCATAGCCAAGAAATTTTTTACCTCCTATTTTGTGATTTCTTTGTATTCCTCCTTGATTCCTTGAGAATATGCTGTTAAAAGGACTAATGTGATGTTATGATTAAGCATGAGTTTTTCTCTTTCTTTGAGTATCAAAAGCACTACATGTCTGACTGTAGAGGGATTCTGTGTAGGGACTTCAACTCATAATATGTTTGTGTGGTTCTAAGACTTACTGGTAAATAGACAAGAGAGGAGTAAAGGGTGTTCTAAATAATTTTCTATACAATTTCTTAATATAGATGAGGAGTTAAAAGAACCTACATAGACAAAAAATTGCCTTTAGATTCTGCCTTGTTCTGATAAACATAGTTTATTCAATTATACTTGTATTAAGTACATACACTTTAAGAATAACTGTTTTGTGTCTGATTTTTATGTTTTGATGAGTCAGTCACTGTACAGTCGATGAATACCATATGGAAAGGAAATGAAATATTTTAATGAAAGATGATATTGTTCCTAATGATTCTTCATATATTGCATTAGAGCCCAATGTTCTTTTTCGTCAGTGATTTGAAAGTTCAGCTGTGACCTTTCAACAAATAAAGATCCAGCCCTCACTGTGTGCCAAGAATTATGCTAGATGTTTGGTTGAGATATGGTGAAGTTTTTGCCATTCAAATTGCTAACAGTGTAATAGAAGACCTAGATATTTAAACAGATAGTTCAATCAGGTATGCTAACTAATCCAACAGAGTTACTCAGTGACCATAGTTAGAGGAAAGAGCCTAGATGAGGGCACTGATGAATTAAATGCCATTTACATTCAGGAAACTCCAAGTATTTGGACAAGGAAAAAGTGTAACTAGAAGTGTGTTCTGAGTATCCGTTGCTGTTCAAAAAGAAACATCCCAAATGTAGTTGTGCAAAACAATAACCCTTTGATTATACTCATGGATTTTGTGAGCCTCGGAATCAGACAGGGCCCAGTGGAGATGGCTTGTCCCTGCCCCTCTGTGTTTGGGACTTCTACAGGGAAGGGTGGAATGGCTGAGGTGTCCCAGACTTCTGGGAGGCAAAATAGGTGTGGCTAAAGAATCCATTGCCAAGGCGACTTTTCGCTCAATGTGTCTGGCAGCTTAGCTGGAATAGTAACCACACAAAGCTTCTCCAATGTGGCAGTCACAAGAACATTGTACTTCTTACATGGTGACCTATTGGTTGATGGAACGACAAGCCCACCCAGATTCAAGCAGAGTGTCAGTGGAATGAAGATTTCACCTCTTAATGAAAGGAATGTCAAAGAATTTATGATAGCTCTGTGTTTAAATTGCCACAGGGTATGATGAAAGGTAAGACTAGAGAAGTGGGCCAAGGTCAGTTTATGGAGGCTTTGGATGTTATGTCTAGGAGATGGGACTTATTTCTTGAATGTAAAGGACAATTGTCTTGGAGATTTTTTTAGCAGAGGAAAGATGTTGCCATTTATAACTTAGGAACACAACCTTGGTGACAGGATAGAGGAAAGTTGTGCTTTGGGGAGAGGAGTGGGAAGGGTACTGAAGCTAAAATGGTAGGAAAGTGAACAGAGTAATGTTAATAGGCACGAGTTTCTGACTAGGAAAATGGACTTGGGGGCTGTTTGAAAGTCAGGGTGAAAGAAAATACCATGTTTGTTTTGTTTTTATTTTTTGTTTTTTTGACTCATTGGACAGTGATACTTTTCAGTAAGGAAAAAATGATGTAATAGTGGAAACAGATGAAAAGAAGGAGGTGGAGAGAAAAAAGTTCACCTTTGGCTTTCATGAATTTGATATTTCAGTGGGAATTCTAGATGGTGATGTCTAGTATGTCTCTGGAGCCCAGGAGAGAGGTCAAAGCCAGAGATACAGACATGGGAAAATTGTTTAACCCTGTTTTTTTTAATTGAAACAATAGAAGTGGAAGAGATTACTCAGGGAAAAAGTGTAAAGCTGAGCAAAAAAGGGAGGTCTCAAAGCAAGATTGTAGCAACCACACTTATGGGTAAAGTGAAAAAACAAGAGAATCTTCTTTTTGTTTGTTTTGCAATATATTCAGAGTTGTGGTAGCTTGTTTAGTATCTTCTTCAAGGCAAATTGTTTTTGTTGTTGTTTTGAGGAATGTCTCATTTTTCGAGGCATTTTGTCCTTGTCTTTCAAATTAGATGTGAAATCTAGAGTACAAATCTAAAACAAAATTCTGGTTGAAACATTAAAGTAAATACACTATATTTTATAAGCATATCAAACTATATTTTCATCTAAGCAGCATATTATACAATAAAAACATTCATTAAAATCTGTATTTGAGATGCTTTTTGGATTATGTACATCACTGAGAATTACAGATTCTAAAAGTCTCATCCTATGCACGTTGCTTTGGGAACGGTGTTTCATGGATGTCTTATTGGGACCTATAGGGGTTCATACTGTTGAGTTCAGGAAACAAGAAGAGTGAGTAGTGTCCAGGGATGTTGAAGGGAGAAGGGGACTTCATTATCTTTGCTTTCAATAAATCATGGTCCCAAAGTAATTATAAATCTAGAGACTGAGAACCAGAGTTAAAGCTCAACTACTGTACTGAGAGGTCCATGCTTGTGGGATTCAGAGTAAGAATGGAGTAACTTCAGAAGTGATAGATGAGAACTGAAGGATGTGTTGGAAAGACCAAGCACAAGAGAGCAGAGGAATTATGGGGATTGAGAAACATAGGAAGTTATGTTGTACGAATTCATCAGAATATTTATAGAGCTTCCTGTGGGAGCTGACTTCATTCAGAGACTCTCAAATGTACATCTGAATCCCTCTGAATTTTCTTTTTAACTGTTACAGCACTTATGTAAGCCAGACACCCTTCTAAGTGATTTACAGCTTAAACCCCATAAAAACCTTGAGATAGGTAAAGTTACCACCCTCTTTTAACAGATGAGGAAACAGAGACAGAGAACAGCAAAAGTGAAGCTGGGATTCAGGTAGAGCAAGCAGCCTGACTCTAAATTCTGTGCTACAAACCAATATACTACATTTTTACTACTGACATTTTAGTTTAATAATTCATAGAAAAGAAAGATTTTATTGTACCACTTGTATACACCTGCCTAATATTTTTATATTGCTCCTTTCAAGGTTGCGGTAAATTCAATTTTCATTAAATATCAAATTACACTTTTTAGAAAGGAGTTTGAATTTGTATACATGGTTTTAAGGGTTATACTTTCCACAGTGAAACAAGCCATGCATGTGTAAATCTAATTTTTCCAAATTGAGTTTTTCTAGCATAGTGCCAGTACATATAGGCAGTCAATAAGAGTCTTTAATGATGAATTAATTTGCTGATTACATCAATAAATATGTGCTTATTAGAATAAATAGAACACAAAACTGAATCAAATTTCACAATATCTTTACCCGTCTGCCACTTTGAAAACCTTAAGGATGTGAAGTCAATTTCTTTCTTTTTTTTTTTTTTTGTCAATTTCTTATTTATTTATTCATTCAACATCCAAAAGTGTTAATGTACTTTATAAGAGAACCATTACAAAAAAATCACAAAATTACCTTTACCCTAACTCCAGTGTAAAGGTGGGTTTACTCACTACGGAATATCCATCTTCCGGGTATATTCTGTTACTTTATTCACTCTGTGACTGTAATCTAGAAGTCGAGTCTTGATTTTTTTCTCATCAGAAACTATATCAAGGATGTTCAGTCTCCTTTTCCTAGTCTGCCTTTATGCAACCATCCTGTGCAACTCCAGCCAGAGGCCCAGGGGCCATCCTAAATTCTTCCCTCTGCTTCAGTTCTTACAGCTACCATTATAACTACTCTCATTAATCATTTACTTCTATATTCTCTACTTCTGTCTTCATTCAGACCCTCATCAAATGTTGCCTGAATTATCGCAGCAATTTCCCATTTGGTCTCCGAAATGAAATTTGGTCTTACTAAATGTCCCTATCTCCTTCTTCCCCTAGTTCCTCCTTTACATATCTAAGAGAGGACCTCTTTAGTCTGAGAATTAATCATTTATTCTGCAGTCAAAAACTTTTGGTATTCCCTACTGCATCAGGACAAAGGCCCAATTGCCTAGCAAGTTGTTGTGGCTCTCCAGGTTCTTGCCTGGGCAAACAGTAGATGTTAAAAGGATATTTGTAGAATGAATAAATAAGAAAAAATGTTTTTAATTATCCTAATAATTAAACACGAATTGAGACAATTCAAATATCCACTGTTTCAACTGAGATTTGTTTTAGAAGAAACTTGGTAGTAGCTAATGGAAATAAAGAATGATAGATTGTGTGAGGCTGAGATATTATGTTTTGGTGATTTTTAATGATTCATGTGTGCTTTATGTCTGGGCCCAGTTTGATATTTGAGAATAAAAACTAAGGAATAAGATTATATAATTTTACTTCTACATGGAAGTCCACTGTTAGAATAACTATAATAGAAATAGAATATTTTAAGGGCACCTGGGTGGCTCAGTGGGTTAAAGCCTCTGCCTTTGGCTCAGGTCATGATCTCAGGGTCCTGGGATCGAGCCCCACATCGGGCTCTCTGCTCAGCAGGGAGCTGCTTCCCCCCTCTATCTCTGCCCGCCTCTCTGCCTACTTGTGATCTTTCTCTCTCTGTCAAATAAATAAATAAAAAATCTAAAAGAAAAAAAAAAGAAAAGAAATAGAATCAGAATCTTTTATAAAAATCCTGTACTGAACCACTCAAATCTTAGTATTTTGATGAGACAATAAAGAAGAGATTCAAATAAGTTTTTATTCTCATTCTAATTCTTTTGATTAATAAGGATTGCTTGATTCCTGGCCATGGATTTTGAAGCTACTACAGAGCTTAGTAGAAAAGAATTGTGTGATTGATTGATTAATCATCTGTACAGTGAACATGGGAGCAGTGGGTTATAATTATTGTGCCAATTTCCTAGCCCTGATTAAATGTTGCTTAAAAATTCAAAAGAGAATATTTACTTGGAAGATTTTTGAGGAGAGTTGCTTAAATACTGTGAAAGTATCTTACTCTTTCAAATTGTCTTATTGCCTATTCTAGATTTCTATATAAAATGACCCACTGAATGAAATTATTAATATTATCTGTCTGAATGCTGAAGATTACCTTTTGGAGTAGATTTATTTGATACTGGAAGAGTTGCTATTTTGTAGCAATATTGAAATGATAATAATAATAATAATAATTATTATTATAATTATTATTATTATTATTATTATTGGGAGGGATGCCAAGACAAGAACATCACCTAGTGGATAAAATAGAGCTCCTTGTTGGATCCTCCCAGATGCTTAGGCTGTTCAATGAGCTGAGAGGCAGAGTGGGCAATGGGGAAACAACTGGGTTGTTTGAACTCAGAACAGGGTTCAAATTCCTTCTCTACTATTCCTGAATGATAGCTCCTACCTGGAATCAGTTACATGTGACACTAGACGCCTGGGAGACCACATAATCAATGGACCACAGCCTCTCCACTAAATCTAATAATAATAATAATAATAATAATAATTATTATTATTATTATTACTATGTCATGGAGATATTCACAAATCCACAGGGCAATGAATTAATAGAAAAAGAAGCATTAAAATACTGCAATTAGTGATCAGTTTGTAATAAAACAAGATAGTATGGCAAAACATAGCACAGATTATATAGAATCTAACAGACCAAAGTTCAAACTTTAGTAATGTTATTTTTAAGATGTATAATGTGTACAGATAAGTTAATGTATAATATCTTTAGTTTCATGTTTCCAGTCAGGAACAGAATGTCACCTTTGCAGCACTATCATAAGGAATAAATGAGAAAATAAATAAACTGCAGGTCACTTAATAAAGACACAATGAAGATGAATGTCTTTTTGTTCCTTCCTTTAATATACTTCTGATGAATCCTTTCTTAAAATAGCCCCCCTTGCTTAAAAGATGGAGATATAACAAATCATTGTTTGATAATACTACTTAGTAAATATAAATTAATTAGTTATCAAACACATAATAACCCCATGAAAGGAACTGAGAATGCAAAGTGGACATAACATAATTTCCGTCCTAGTAAATAAAACAATCTGCTCAGGACACAGATATTTACCATGATAAATTCCCATATTAACCCACTAATTAGAGAGAGTTAAGATTAGTGGACCAGGAGAGGACAAAATTAACTCTGGGGAACTTGAGAAATGCTTCAACAAGAAAATGAGATTTGAACAGGATTTTGAACTAGCAGTAAGATTTTATAATGTAGGGAAGAGAAGGACTGGCATTTCAGATGAAGGAAACCTCATAAGAAAAGCCATGGACCCACAGGAACAGAGGCCGTAGGCAAGAAGCAGAGGTGTGGTGACAATGGAGAACATGGGGTGGAGATATGCTGAGAGGATAAGGCTGTCAGAGTCTGAGGGGGCATAATGAAGTACTATAAACCAAATCATAGGGCTTGGGTTTTATCCTGTGGACAACGGGCAGTCAACGGCATTTCAAAGAAAGCAGTTGACATTCATTCTTCCTTGGGAAAGTTCGTTCTATAGACTATGAGAGGAATGATTTGATTTGTCTGGGAATAAAAATGGACTGAAAACAAAGAGACCAGTGAAGAGGTATTATTAGAGTCTGTAAGAGAGATGACACAGAGGAAAAAGAGCAATAGCTAATGATCAAGACAACTCTACATTGTTCAGTGGAGAAAATGGTGACAGGTACATAGCAAAGTCAGAGAGAGAGAAAGGATGGTTTGAAAGAAGGAGAACGAGTTGTTTTGAACATTTTTGGAATATCTGGGAGAAATCTAGGTGATAGATCTGGGTGTAATATTTAGGGATCTCAAGGTGATATTTAGGAAAGAGACTGAGTTTAGGATTGAGATTTGAGTATAAAATGTAGATCTGAGATAGAAAGAATAGAGGAGTAGATTAGCTCTTTCCTAGGATTACACTTTTTAAAATACTTATGGTAACAGTACAACAATTAAGGGGCGGGGAGAGTGAGTCAACCATTATTTGGGAAGTAGGAGTATCTGTTGCATTAGGAAAGCTAAGTGAGATGAGGATTTCTAAAAGGATGATATCAACAGTATCCAAAGCCGCTAGAGCATAGATGATGAAGCGTGACTGGAGATGTTTAGATTATGCTGTTTCACTTTAGAATCTACAAAGTTTTTTCCTCCAAGGCTGGACATTTGTGGGTATTCTATAGAGCACAGCTTTTTCTGTTTTATTATGCACCAGAATCCTGTTAAGATACAGATTCTCTGGGATGAGACCCGAGATTCAGTATTTCTAAAAAGTTCCAGGTGATACCAGTTTTGTTGATCTTTGGACAACACTTTGAATAGCAAGGTTCTGGCAATTGGCAAAAATGCGTAAATTAAAATTCAGGATATGTTTACGTTAAGAAGTTTTTCTTTCCTTATAATAAATGGATATTATAGTTCCACATGGGAATTTGTGCTAAAGGTAGACTAGAAAGGTCTGGTAGTTTGGATCTTTTTGTGTATTGAGCACCAGAGGAGTTTCATTTTTAGAAATTCATTTGACCGTCTCTAGTCTCCTTTTGTGTCTTCCATTTTAGGGAAAGAAAAAGCATTCTCTTAATATTTTACTTGATCAGGTGAGCGGATACTTCTTTTTTGATAGAACCCACAAGAAGTCTCAAAATATGCATTTTTTTTTTTTTTTGTGCTTCTGTTTCTGATATTTTTACCACCCCTTAGCTAGAAGGAGTCTCATTTGGCAATCTTTCCAGGGAAAAAATACACTATCCTCAATCCAGATATTTGGAAAATTCCTACTTTATTGGTGTTCTGATTCTATTTATCTTCCTTGTCTTGCCTCAGAGCTGTGTCTACATGTCCCTTGTGTCTGTTTTGCCAATAAATTGCATGAGCTGTACCACCTCACCTACTCTGTGACTAGACTGTAAGTCTGAAATGTAGGATATAGTATTACAAGCACCATGGGGAAAAAATAGTGGTTTTCTACTGAGTGTGGAAGCAGAGCCAGATAGAAGATTAAGAAAAACAAAAGGACCCAGAACCATTGTGGGAAGTGTTGTGGGCTCAATTTAGTGCAATAAACAAGGAAATTGGAAGAGAACATAAATGCAAATGGATTTGTAGAGGTTGAATGAGAGTGACAGCCTATTGACATACCTGCAATAATTAAAAGGAAAAAGAGAAGAGTCAAATACTGAGGTTTCAATCCCATTGGACTAAAGAAAATGATGATCCTGTGAATAGAAAGCAAGAAATTAGAGGAAGGATCTGATTAAGACGTGGGGGATAAAAGAAGGAAAATGGTGTTTAATGTGGTGACTCTGAAGTTCATAGAAATGCACATCTTTTCCTCAGTTGATATTGACGTTTGGGAGTGTGACTCACACATTAACACTAGTTTATAGTAGATTTTACTTAAAGTCTTAGGTAAAAAATGAATTGCTCAGTGAAAGAATGCAAACATGTGTTTGAAGAAAGAGGACCTATGAAAAATCATGCCGTAAGGGGCTTAATAAAGGAAAAGGACCCAGTGAAGGAAAGAGAAAATGAACGAGAATGATGGTGGGCAAATCAAGTGAGCTCACTGATATTACCGTCTATGAAAGAGAGAGATTCACAAAGGCAGCGGGAGCAATATGGGTCAGATAAAAGATGTTGGAGTATGGTGAGATTTAATATGTGTGCTGCCGAAGCGAGCACAGAGTATGGTGAGATTTAAATAAAAGTCTTGTGTTCGTCACACAACAGTTTCACTAGTGCAAGAGAAGCAGAACAGAAGCCAAGTTTCAAAGGATTAAAATATGAGAATTTGGCACAAAAATCTAGGCAATATGTAGAGTATTGTTCTCTCATAATAAATTAGAAAACACATGTAGGCCATAAAACCAAACTGATTTTAGCAAGTCAGTTGACCTTTCTAGATTTTCTTCTCCCACCCCACTTCTACCCTGGAAATTATTGAACTTCTCTAAAATCATAGAAGAAAATGCTATGAGATGACTTCAAAGAAAGTACATTGTTTCATTATCATTTCTCCAGCTAATATTTGTGTTCAATTTGGAGAGTACGGGGTAAGACATAGTAGTGAACCTTGAGGTAGGTCTCTTTCTCTTGGATTGACAAAGTAGACTGAGAAGTTCACACACAAAAAATGTTTCTTCACTTTGGGTGCTTGTATTTTAAATTTAGATTTTAAATTAATATCTCATTAAGACACTTTGGTTTTTATTTTTACATTATTCTCTGATATCATTGTTACCGAAGCAGTTGGGCCAATTTTCTCAGTGCCCAATGTAGTTAGGATACAGGATTTATTATATGCAAATAAATAATATATCATATATCAAATGTGAAAAATATGTGTTCTGAAAACTCCCTAGCTATGGGGATTTATTCTTTTCTGTTCGGGTGGTTTATAAGGGCCTTCACGCTCCCTCACAATTCACCTGAAAAGTGATTCTCCACTCTGGCATCAATACATGACCAATCACAGGATATGTGAACATGTTTCAGGTCTAATTGGGTCTCACCATATCCTTCAAAACACTAATTTCAGCACACTCAGGTAATTCAGGAATTAGTTTAAGTGCAAAATTTCATTTTTGTTTGTAAAATATTCACTGGTCTTTGGAACTCAGTTTAATTAGTGCTTTCTTTTGTGTCTTTGAGCAAAGATTTTGATTTAAAAATTATTAAGAATTATAACTCAAGAATGCCCAGGAGCTGTCATTAATAGTTGTTCAGTTTGTTTTTGGAGAATTTAACTCCAATTTATTCCATTTAACTTTTACGTAGCTCTTTCTTTAGAAAACCATCTTGTATCGTTTGCTTCCTTAGAACATTCTATCTAGGACTCGAGATCAAACAATACATTTGTCAGAAACCAGATATTTTAGTCATTTGGTTTTGGAAATAATATTCACATTAAAGCAGCAAATTGGAAGGGTTTACTAAAGAAAATAATGACTCTCATACTCATTTTAATTTTTTTTGAGAAAGAGCTCTTTGTATTATGTAAAGTCAAACTTCAGCTTTTCTGAACTTTTCCTAGTCATTTACAAAGGTCGAATTTCTTTATGAGATGAAATCCTACTTAAAACAATACAAACAATATCACACGGCCATAATTTTAAAGTCAGTGATGACACACTTAATCCAAGGAGTGCACTGCATTTTTTCATAGTGTGTTCATTAATCAAAGGTCATGGTATATATGTTGCATTATCATAATTTTCTAATTAATTTATTCTTTATACATGCTTATACATGTTCCGATTGCATTTCATTAACTCATAGTTTTCTTGTAATGTTGTGCTTTCTTTCCATGTTCAAAGAATCTCTTTAATTCAATTTCTCTGTTTCTCCTCATACAGTCTGGCAGCCAGATATGCAACTCAGTCTAATCACAGTGGAATTGCAACCAGTCAAAAAAAGCCTACTAGGTCAGTTAATATCTCTCATTTATTGCTTGTTAGTGATAATAAAGTAACTGCCCAGTTATATTTTGTCCTATCATTCTAAATTTTTTTCATAAATTACATACTTCTGGACGAAAAGTTTAGAAGACTGAATTCTTCCAAGTGGATTTCCATATGTATTCTCCCAGATGAACATGTCTGTGTTAGATCTTTAAATGGGTTTTGACTTCTTCTGTTTTCGTTTTATTATATATACTGTTATGACTGGGCTGAAGTCTAGCTTCTAGGCTTAGAGAAAGTCAAGGAAAACATTACTTTGAAGGCCCCATTCCTTCCAGGTTACAGAATCCGGAAGTTACACGGCAAGAATGTAATTGGTTTTCGAGATGGGCATGCATTAATTACTGCACTTTTTGAGGCAGAATTGAGGAATATTGGCAGATTTTTGTAGGGAGGTTAGCGCCAGGTCACCAAGTTAACCTGGACTGTTCCTTTACCTATAGTAGTTTAAAGTTTTGCTTCTTTATGACGTACATATTTTAGAGATAGTCTGTTATAGCAAATGACTGTATGATGTACTGTTTGGAAAATACTGATAGATAAATGCATATTGAAAGTGTTTGATGTTTTCTTAAAAAATGTTAAGTTGCTGAAGGCATGCTGGTATAGCTGAGTGAAGCCACAGCAAATGTGTTTTGCACCCTTGATTATTATGTTATTATATGTGCCATCTCCCTCACTGGGAAGGTATCTCTGGTGGCTTCCTAATCACTGCTCAGATAATGTATCATATTATGCAATGTTTGACCACAAGGACTGCTTATGATGCCTTGACGTGAGGTATGTGCTTTTCCTCTTGCCTTGGTTTTCTAAGTTATGTTCATTTCCATAATAATTAAAATGATTCTGGAGAGAAAAATTTAAAGGGTATTTAATTAAAAGTACGAAAAATGATATAAATTCAAATGTGCAAAAAACAGTGACCTGCCTTGTACACTTTTTATTACCACTTCTAAGACTCATGCATATAAAATATATTTTAAGTACATTAATTTAATAGAACATTTCTCTCTCTCTGTCTCTTTCTTTTGTTGGCTTCATTCTCATTTCTCTTTTTATTACTTTGATGAATGATCTGGAGCTTTGGCTCCCTGTCAAATTAGGGTAATGAGAAGAGCAAATGGATTTTTTAATTTGTTTTAATTTGTTCTTCTGAGAACTAAAGATCACTTGCCTTCATGGGTCATAGTAAAGATTAAAATACATTTTAATTGCTTTCTAGAAACAGGTCAAGTTTCATTGCAAGCAGGGCAAGTTTTGTGACAAAATTTGTTTATACATGTGAGTTTGGAATGAACTTTCTAAGTCTGTAGCTGTGTCTGCAGGAATAGTTCTCAGATTTATTATGATTGGGGCATTTCGCCAAATTAATTAATTGAGTTCTTTCTTTAGAGTGCAGTCATTGGTACTCAAAATTCCTGGTGTCTGTGGTTTTGTGCTATACTTAACATACCCTGAAGATCCATTTGAGCAAAAGTTAAATGCTGGAATCATTTGGAAAAGGTTCCAATCTTGTACATGGCACAGCTTCTAAGTAGCAAAATAGCTGAAGGAACTATTTATTAGCCATATGTATTTAAACTCCAAAATACAGTCAACATTTTGAAACTATTAACTATTCCAAGAAAGCAGCACTTCTGTTTTTAAGTTGGTATTTGTGTTTTCCTGATGTTCATTCCCTATTGCAATACCTGTTACTATTTTAAAAAGTAACTATGGTATTTAAGAGTTTTATTTCCTAATAATCTATGGAAATAATATATCAATTATGAAGGTGAGTTAAAATATGAAAATAGTAACAACTGATCTTGAAATTGTGATATATTTGGCACCAGTATAACAGATATAAACACTCTTTAATTTTAAAAATTTAGTAGAGAGAACAGTAAAAATTTCTGTGCTTCATTTATAAGGCCTGGAGTGTTTTTTCTTTTAAAATAGAAATTATCAAAAAAAATAAAAATAAAAAATAAAAAAAATAAAATAGAAATTATCAGAGCAGTACACAGCGACATTCACGTGGTGGCAGCAGATGCTAGCAAAGAGGCTGACATCCTTTAGTATCATGTTGTTAAATATGACTTAGAATGCCAATATTAGTTCTTAATTACTAATTTTTAATTTATGCAGATTGTTTATTATACATATACATATGTTAATAGGGTACAATAAAATACAGCAATTGTATACTGTAGGTGCAATTCATGAAATAATTGATACTTGAAATTTCAAGGTGGAAACTGCTTAAACAGTGACATAAATTATCCACACTGATGTTTAATTTTAGTCCACATAAAATAACTGCAAATCACAACCTAATGTCAAACTTCCCCTAATTTTAACACAGTCTGCCTATTATTTCCTATTGTCCTATCTTTCGTCCCCAAAGACGAGCTGAAGTCACTGTCCCTGTAGGTGTGTTTTACATTGCCATTCTGCTAAAGAGATTTTCTGCATCTGAGACCTGCATCCTTTCTTGTCATATCACCTCTGTGATCAGCTGGCCACACTTGTAGATAACTAGCTAATGTCTAGGTGCTTATTTTTGGCAAAACGTTTAAAGAAAAAAAATTTTTTTTGAGGCAGAGCGGTAAAATATAAATTAACTCATGACCTTGATCTCTGCATCATGTTTGAATTGGAATAACTTACTACCTTAGATATGCAATAAGCATTTGCTATTAGCAATTTGTTCACTAATTTTATTCTTCTTGTTATTATCAAGTTGATTTAGGAAACAGCTATCTAAGAGAAAAACAAGTGTCCCATACATTGAAAAGAATAACTTAACAACAACTGCAAATAGGTGATTAATAGCCCGATGACATAATACATTTGTGTTATTTCCCTTGCTTTTCATGTAATTGTTATAGTATTTTGAAGTAATAGTGTTATTCATCAGAGATGTGGTAAGTATGACTTTTTTAGTTAAAGGTTATTTTATTTCTAATTGCTCTACATTCTTAATATCATTTGAGGGCATGTTTATTGAAAAGTGAAACAAGATTTTTCTAAAGATTCTTAATCCTTGTGTTTATCTATTTATCACTTAAACCACCATTTTCTGCTAAACAGATTTTAGAACATCATATATTGTGCTTTTTCCATTAAGGCTTCCCTGATCAGAACCTCCTACCCCCTATCTTTTTGTAATATACAATAATGATGTAATTTTTCTTATACTATTTCAGGCTTCCAGGTCCCTCTAGGGTGCCAACTGCAGGCAGCAGCAGCAAGGTCCAGGGAGCCTCTAATTTAAATAGGAGAAGTCAGAGCTTTAACAGCATTGACAAAAACAAGCCTCCAAATTATGCAAATGGCAATGAAAAAGGTAAGTGTTGGCCTGTTACATCATTATGGCACAAGTCTAACGTATTGGTCTTGTAAATTACATGCTAACTCCAATATTTGAGCAGTGTTAATGCCTTTTGGAATAGAGTTGTTATCAGTGTGGTCTCATGTTTTTTAACTGCCCCCTCCTGAATTCCAGCTTTCTTCAGGGCTTTTCTTATCTGAAGAACACTTTAAGAAAGTAAACTCTTTTATTTTAAAGTGGCTAATTATATACCCACGTATAAAATCTGTTTGCCCAAAACATTTCCTCCTGGTTGCATATAAATAACATTTTCTTTTGTCTTCTTATGTTTTATGAATAATTATTGTAAAATCATAAATCTATATTAGGTTTATTTGAATCTTTAGCTTCAGTTGACATAAATGCCATGAGTGTTTTGGGCATCAAAACTTGAGAGGTAATTAGGATGGATATTTAATCTTTGATACGAGCCCGACACAGAAATAATGTGACCTTAGTTTTCCCTAAAGAGACAAATTTTTTTTTAATTTTTTAAATTTTTTTTTTAAAGAGACAAATTATCCGTGTTTGTTTTACTTTCTTGAAAGAGCGTGGAGTAGAAATATCAGATCACAAAATCATCGGGAAGAAAGGACACTTAGTGGAAATCTGTGTTAAAGGCAAATTATATATTAACTAGATGATACACAATTCTCTGTGTTGTGCACAGTGTGTTTTTAACGAGTGGCTTGGTTGATACATTACACTGTGGAGCATGGGTTCATGTGAGAGACTGTGCATTTTACATTAAACCACGAGAAAATCAAGAATCTATACTCTCATAGGCAGAGTGACTGTATGAGAGACTAAGGCCTGGGGCTGGCTTTTAAGGTAGTTTCTTCAAATCCAAAGAACTTTAACTTCTCTTTACAGTATTCAACTTTCCATGCAACAAAACATGAAGTTCAAAAGTAACAAACATACTTAGCTAGTAGAATAGCTGGCAAATTCAACCAGGTAGGAACTTTTTTGCTCAAATTAGAGCATTTCAAATTGTTTCATACAGGTGATGTGATCCGACAACTTTCTCTAACTTAGACACGAACTGACAGATAATCTGTGAATCGGACACTTTTGTGAAAGTTTCTCATGCATTAAAACAAAATTGGACAGAACATAAATCCTGAGAGCAAGGCAGTGTGTCTTGATCCCTAGAATATTCTCTATTCTTGAGTGGAATGGAAAGAGAAGAAAATAATGTATAATTGGAAGTCAAGAGTTTGTCTTTAAAATTTAAAATAAAACCTCTGGTTTAGGAACCTAAGAAATTTTATGGATACTTACACTTTTCCTGAGGGAAAGGGAGACAACAATTGCTCACAAAAAGTTTCTTCTTTGTTTTGTGACTTTCCTAGAAAGTGTCATACAAAGTCTGTATGTGCTATGAAAGTCTAAAGGAAAGTTCGTTTAGACATACAGATGTGTTGAACGGACTGTCCATATATCCAGTTTAACTACAGGATTCTACAATTATGTAATATTTTTGCAATAAACTACTAGAAACATTGGCAAAGAGATTTAGAAATGCTTTAGGTGATCCAACATTTTGATATAATAGTGTATCTGAAATTTTTTGTCATGTGAAATGGTTTTCTGTATTTCTGGTGTCTAAAAGTAAAAATCTAAAGGTAGACAAGCATTTCTATTTTTCCATAGCCATTCAACCTCTCTTATGAGCAAAATTAAGAAGTAGTAATCTTTACAGTACCCACAAGGTGGAGACAGATGACATACATTATGAGGTTTTTGATTCAAAAAAGCTGATTTCCTTAGGTCCACATCTACAGCAAAATACCAGGGTTTTCATTACTTTTAATTCCCTTCCCAAATAACTAAAAATTCAATAGCATTTAAAATGTGTGATCTTACAGTCACAAATATTTATAATATGTCCAATACAGGCATTAAATATATGAAAACTGCCAATAAGAACTGAAGCATAAATTGCATCCTGTGATTGTTACATGGCATTTCCTATTAATGTGGAGTTACAACTTTAGCAATATATCCAATATCAACGTTTCTAAATCGATCATTCTGTCACGCTATTTTGTATTTCTAAAATATTATCTTGGGGCACCTGGCTGGCTCAGGTGGTTAAGCATTTGGCTCTTGATTTCAGCTCAGATCCTGATCTCAGGGTCATGAGATGGAGCATCGCATCAGGCTCCACACTCAAGGCGGAGTCTGCTTGAGATTCTCTCTCTCCCTCTCCCTCTGTCCCTTCTGCCACTTGTGCACACACACTCTCTCCCTCTCTCTTAAATAAATAAATAATTTTTTAAAAATTATCTTAAATTGTAAGAGCAAACAAAACAATAATAAACATCACATACAAAACCATTTATAATTTACTCTCTAGACTATAAGAGTGGTGTATCTTTTTGGATAAGAATGTTTTATTTAATCTTTTTGACATGGATATTTATAGCAGTAACACAATCTATATAAAAATAGAAGATTCCTTCTGCTGACAAGCTGATCCCTGTCACAGACTGGTCTGCGTACATATCCTGGATATGACCAAGGAAGGCGAAAACTAAGAGTTTTCAAAGGTCACACTATTATAATGACAGAATTCAGAAAGTACGAACTTGAGTATTCAGAAAGTACTAACTTGAGTATTCTAATTAATTACTACTCCTTTTTTAGTTATTAGAAAGTGTAACATTTGAATTTAACAAATTAAGATGTTCTACTTGAGGGATTAACCAGATGGTCTGCAGTGTGTTCCCGGAATGCTTCTACATGGAAATATACTTTCTACTTTCTTTAACAAGTCTTGGGTGATGAGTTATATGGACCACTTGAAGAATCTCTAGAATTTGTGATAGACGATAAAGATGTATTCACAATTAAAACCGTTTCATTTCCCTATTAAAAACATACTGTTGAAAGCACAGTAGCTTTTCACCTGTATAGCGTTGTAGAAATAACTTATTTGCAAGTTGTGTGACTTACGAGAGGAAATCAGTAGAGAATCACAAACTGCCACTTCAAAAGATCCATCTAATATCATTTTAATAATAATACAATTCAAGAACTAGGGTGTTCGTTTCACCATTTTACCAAATAAGTTAAAATGTCAGTGAACAGGCCATAGATTCTCCTTTGCAGCCAAGGTGGAAAAGAAATGTTGTTACAGTAGGAGGCCATGGGGTGGCACCCTTCTGCTGAAATAGAATGTGGGAACAGATTTTTCGGAACAAATGTTGACATGAAGATAGAGCTGTTTGTAGAGAAGAATTTCTTCTGAGAGTCCCAAATTTCTTCTCTCGGTGGCCTGCCATTCAGATGCTGACAATGAATAATACGTTCTGATGCCAGCATTTACCAGTTTGCCCATTCACTATAGACAAGATATATGCTTTAATTTTTTTTAAGTATCTCTATTCATTTTATTTTATTTAAATTTTATTTTATTTTTCAGTGTTCCAAGATTCATTGTTCATGCACCACACCCAGTGCTCCATGCAGTACGTGCCCTCCTCAATACCCACCACCAGGCTCACCCAACCCCCGACCCTCCTCCCCTCCAAAACCCAAAATCAGTTCATTTCTCAGAGTCCACAGTCTCTCATGTTTCATTTTCCACTCCAGTGTATGCTTTAAAGAAAAATTAAATACCTATTCCCTGGAAATCAGGGATCATGTGAAAACAGTGGCCCTGGTTCATTTATATATATACTTTCTATGCTTGAAGCAGCTTATTTTAAGAAATCATTCTTCTTGAACAAAATGTGAGTATTTTTTTTAAAGATTTTATTTATTTATTTGACAAAGAGGAGAGAGATCACAAGTAGGCAGAGAGGCAGGCAGAGAGAGAGGGGGAAGCAGGCTCCCTGCTGAGCAGAGAGCCCGATGTGGGGCCCCATCCCAGGACCCTGAGATCATGACCTGAGCTGAAGGCAGAGGCTTTAACCCACTGAGCCACCCAGGTGCCCCAAAATCTGAGTATTAAATATGAAAAAAAGCTACACAGTTTCATCTTATTAGGAATGTAAATATCCCTAGCTTTATTTGGAATTCAGTTTCTGAATTATGCTCTGTAAATACTTGTTGCTTGACAGAGTTTGTTAACAGAGAGTTGTTTTTCATGTTGCTAAGAAACATGCCAGGGTACCAGAGGGCATTTTGCCATCTTTTTTATTGTTTCTCCCAAGTGATTCTTATATTGTACCTGCACACCTACTAGAGAGATATCCTTTCTGTTCTCCTGAATCCTAATAAAGTATCTTCTGTTCTGGAAGGGTTCATTTTCATTTACACTCAACATAGGTTGAATAGGATTGATACTGAGAATTTGGCAACATTGCTGTTGAAATTTTAAAACTATAAGGTTAATGTGAATGTTGCATTAGTCACGGAACTTTGCTAAAATGTAGCTATCTGATTCTTTAGTACTTAAGTTTTTTGTTTTGTTGTTGTTAATTGCTCTGAAATTACTGTAGTATCAAAGAACTAAACTGTTTATTTTCTTTTCAAGGTAATACAAATATGTTTTACTTATTATATTGCTTTACTAGTGATGGAATTATGTGTTCCACCATGACTTTTTGCTTTATTTCCTTGAGACTTAAAAAGCCTAAAATAAAATGTCAAATGAAAATTGCAGGCTAACCTTAGGGATTTTCATGATGTAATGTAAGTAGGTACATATATTAGGTGATACGGTTAAAGAAACTTGAGCATATATTTTGTTTGCTTATGTATAAATGCTCACATGTTGAGGTGTACACGTATTATACATGCCTGTACATAAATCATATACTTTTTCCAAAAACTGGCTGGCTAGTGCAAGTTTCCTTAAATTTCACAATACTCCACAAAGGGGCACTGTAACATTGCATGAGCAGAATGGGCAGCTCCTCTAGGGTCCCTGTAATCCCATTCCATGTTTCTGTTAAGTCACCCTAAAGTTGACAATTGAGACATTGCATGAGTAATCATTCATGGAAGGTCGTGTGCTCAGGTGAACAAGGGCCCAGCTGGTAACAAGATATATTTGGATTTGAATACTACCTCTTTTTCAATGATTTTTTTTTTTCTTTTTACCTTTTAAAGAGTTCAAATGTATTTTGGTACATTATTGTGAAATAGGAATATAAGGTGACTAATTGCCATGGTCACATCAATAAGTCATTTCCTTCCGTTCACAATGACCTGTGATACTGAAGTTTCCCTGTATTTAGCAGGGATCAGGGATAACAGGGCATACAATGGCCCCTACACAGTGAATGCTGGACAATGAATGGTGATATTGTCATCATTTTTGTTACTTTGTGTTACTTTGTATATTATTATCGTGTTGTTACTTTGTAAATTGAGAGCTGGTTTGCTTGCCTCTAAGCAACATACTATTCAGCAAGGAAGAAGAGGTAAATAGGTTGAAGACTGTCCCTGTGTCCTTTCTCAGGCTAATGGCACTGTTGGCAACATGGTGCTAAACTCTGAAGCTAGCTAACATTCCACAGAGAAATGTCCTTATCTAAACTTTTCATATACCTGTCATGACTACCAAATTTGTCCATGTGTATTAATTTTACTAGGACTAGATTGGCATTTTTTTTTCTAGGTCATCAATGCTATTATTTGTTTTTGTAAGATGAAATAGCTAAAAATTAACTCTGTCAATTTACATATTTTCTAAGCATGAATTAAAATCTATTCTTACATCAACTCAGAAGGATGGTGCAGGTAGGATGCCCAAGGAGATAATATATAATGTACTCAGTAGAAAGGATCTCTTATCATATTCTCCCCACTTGTATTCGGCTCATCGAGGAAAAAGGCCACCAGGCTTCAAGGAGTTACCCTATTAACTTCTCTACTGTGACAAACATGTGGCTTTCTGGAGAGCCACACCAGCAGAATTTCTGAGTAGGCAGCGAACACATAGAAACAAGAGAATGAAAAGCCTCCAAAATTTAGTCAGAAAAATCTGAGCTCCCATTTTGATTTTTTCTTTTCTAAGTTTTACTATATGTGTGAACTGGAACAAGTTACTTTTGCTTTTTAAGCTTCAGTTTTCCCATTTAAAACAAGAGAAATCATAAGTATATTGCAGATTATTAGGGGTTTAAGTGAGATCCCATGTATGAAGAGCTTTCAGTGTGATACCGTGTATCAAAGTGCTTGGGGAAAAAGTGGGCAGTTGATAAATAATATTATTTGGTTGTAGCGGAGCTGATGATGGGGGATATGGAGGTGGAGGAAGAGGAGGAAGGAAAGGAGAGTGAGTGGAAGAAAATTTCTCTTTAGGGGCTAGACACAAGAAGGCAGGGCTGTAGATAGAGACAGGCTCTGCAAATTCAAGGCAGATCCATTGCAAGGATTCCTTTAAAAATATGTGCATTAGATATCGGGGCATTTCCTCATACCCAGATAACAACTCACTCATGGTCAGAAGCTGAGTTATCAACATCCAGAAATATACCTGTGAGATTGGGCTACTTAATATTGAACATGGAAATCGCAGAGAGACTAGAATCTGTGGCAGAACCCATTCCCGAGGAGCTGCATGTACTAGCTTTTCTGCTGCTGCTGTCATGCAGCCTTGACTGTGAGGAGTGCAGGGAGACTTATTATTTCAGTGCCTTCGTGATGCACAACAACTATGATTTGCCCTCTTAATGAGACCTGAAGCACCTCACTGCTGCTCAATAGAGACAGGCTGGGGACAGATTGAGAGTGGAGCTTCAAGAAGTGGCTTCTGTGTGGGTACTCACCTGAGAACGATTTTACAGCTGTTACTGTGACCGTGACTGTGGTTTGGATGTGGATGTCATACTTTGGAGTCCCTCCTGTCTCATTTTTGAGAGTAGTGGTGTTGAAATTCCTCTTCTGCACTTGAACTGTTGTAGCAGTTTATCTAGCTGATGGCTACACACTTAAGAAGCCTCCTGCCAGATTCTCTTCCACCTTTCTCTCTCATTCCCACCAGAGGTCCCAGGCACGCAGGGATAGGAGTCTCATGACTTCTTAACCGAGTTGCAGATAAATAGACGCTCCACACTAAATAGGTGGCCATCAGGAAAACCTGATGGGCTTCTTTTGTTTGCAGAATCCCTTGCCACAAATTGTCAGGCATCCAGTGAATACAGAACTGGCCAAGGTTCTGGAAGTTCACAGGGCAAAGAATATTCATGCTGCACAGCTAGGGAACACCTAACAAATTCAGCCCAATTGGGTACTGTCATAAGAAACATTCTTGAGAGCTGATAATGTCAGCAATTGCCATGATTTCTGAGTCCATTCAACTTTTGTTACTCGAAACATGGTTTGTGACCAGCAGCATCGTCATCCTCCGGAGCTTGCTAGAAATGCAGAATCTCAGGGCTTCACAGCAGATCTGCTTCTGAATCACAATGTGATGTGTAGTCTGTAGGGCCCTCATGTCACTCACGTGCACAGTAAAGTTGGAGAACCTCTATAAGTTGAACACTTAGGATGTCAGACAGTTTGTGCATAATCACTGGCATGGTCTTTGCTTTAATGGAACCTCCAGTATAGTAGGAAACAGGCAATTACACTGGAGTTATAATGGTTATAGGGGAGGAAATAATAAGCTATGGAAAAATGCAAAGGAGCCACCGAATCTAGACTTGATGCCAGGATGATCAGAAATGGGGGTGGGGATAATGCTTTTGGTTTCTTTTTCATTTTTTGGTGTTCTTTTTTTTTCCCCCCCAAAGGAAATGAGGTCAAAGTTCAGACCTTACTAATAAATGGGAAATATTCTGAAGACATATTTGGTAGGCATTTCTAACTGCAGGTAGTCAGTGTGCTCACTCTGCTACTGAGAATGATTCAAATTATGATGAAATGTTACTGGTCTCTGGAAGAGATCTTAATGTGTAAGTGAAAAAAAAATTAGAATTACCTGTACTTAAAAGAGATTGAAGTAAAAGATTGAAATCCATTAACAGAGAGTGAATGTATTTGAGACACTGGGTACTTTGAAGCTTGTTGGATTTGTTTGTCTTGAATTAGTCAATACTCCTACTGTTTTTCAGAACACCTTAGTGTTTATGTACGAACCTAATGGATTTCTACAAATATTCTAGAAATGGACACAATTACAGACTTAACATGAATACTGAAAAACATCAATTTATCATCATAGGCTGTACAATTTACATATACCATATAAGCATTTTGACTTTTCAGTAAACTATTTTAACGTAGAGTATGTATGTACAGTCTTAGATTAACTTTTGCCAGTTGAAATATGGAATTGTAGAAAAGTAAGGAGTATTAGAATTAAAGTTGGTATAACAGTTTTTAAAACAAATATTAAGGAGAGCTCTTGGGATGAGCATTGGGTGTTGTATGTAAGTGACAAATCACTAAATCCTACACCTGAAACTAATATTATACTGTATGCTAACTAAGTGGCATTTAAATAAAAATTTGGTAGAAAAAATTATTAAATATAAAATGCATTTGTCTATTCTTATTAACATAAAGTTCACAAATCTTATATCATTTTAGGCACATTTATTTTAAAAAAGTTTAACTCACACAAATATTCAACTGATTATTCAACTGATAATTTAACTTCTCTTTGTGTCTCTAATTTCTTTATTTTCTCTTTTTGTGTATTAATTTCCTTTTCTGAAAAATTATTAAGAGTAGTATTTGGTACTAATTGGTTTGATTACATATTTTTCATGCATTTTGAAGAGAACATTTAAAAATAAAAACATTGTTGTTTATCATTGTGAATATTTAATGAAGTTAAATGAGCTCCAATTCTTGAATATTATGGAGAGGATATTATTTATAAAATATTTATTGGGCATTTCATCAAAAATAGCTCTGCATCTATTTACCATCTATTTACCTCTGCATCTATGTCTACCAAATAGACATGTTAACATGTCTAGTCTGTTAACAGTGCTAAATGATGCCTCTTTTACCTAGATATCTAATTTAATCATTGATCATTTCATGTCTCAAAAAAAAAAGATGAAAGAAGGAGGCATTTATAGTAGATAAAGTTTAAAGTAAATGACTAGAATTCTATTGCTCCCCAATGTGAATTAACATTTATACTGAGTTCTTTAAACTCCAAGCTCAGTTCTTTCTATTCTATGCCATGTTATAAAATCTCTCCTTGATTTAGTTTTTCATACTTAAAAATGAGGCATTAGTCAGTGTTAGAATAGTCATAGAACAGTTCGTACCATAATGAGATTTCTGAGCAGAAAGTAAGTAAACATGTGCATTATAAAGTCCTTATAGGACAAGGCCTTATTTCCATAACTCCCCAAAAGTAGCTTGAGTTTTCATTAGTATTTAAAGTTTGTTCAGATCACTTCAGGAGGCTACAGGTGTGCTGACTAAGAGCACCAGCTCTGACTTGTGTTCAAATCCAGGCTGGGTGGCCTTGAACAAGTTATGCAGTTTTTCTTTCCCTTAGTTTTTTATTTATAAAATAGGGATAAAATATCCATATCAATACCTACCTTGTAGGGTTGTTATAAGAATTTGTATAATATATATGTGTGTGTGTGTATATATATATATAAAATATGATACATATATAATATAAACATATTTAGATATAAATGTATATTGTATGTAAATATATAACATATATAATATATACAATCATATATATGTGTATATATATATAAATGGATAGATTACTGACCCATATAAGCCTAAATTTCAATGCTTTTTTTATACAAATATGAATATAAAAAGTAAACAATATTAAGTAAGAGCTAAGTCCTGATTCATAAGCACATTTAATCAGATAATAATAAGCTAGTTTCCCTGTAAGGTCAAATAGTTTCTCAACATTTATTATACAACATATTTTTATATGGCTATGCAGAATCAAATTACTGCTCTGAGCTACAGCAGTAATTGGAAAAAATACAAAGAATTGCTTAAGGGAACGATAGTGTTTTGTCTTTAGATATCTATGACTAGCCAAGTTCATCTGGGTAAGAGTAATTTTAGAAGGGGGAAAAAAAAGTTGTTTTCCAAAATCAATGGCTCTCAGATCCTGAATTTTTGATACAGGATATGAAAACAACCACATCACCAAAGTGACTGATGCCAGGCAGCAGGGCTGCATTCAGCTCACAGGAGAGATCCTTAACTGTGTCTGTGGTTAGAAGTACTCAGGGGTATGATGTACATGATCAAATGTCATCAACCTCTTCTGTATTATTTTGTCTTCACATCCAGATTCCTCCAAAGGACCTCAGCCATCTTCAGGTGTAAATGGTAACACGCAGCCCCCTGGCACCACGGGGCAGCCCCCCGCCTCTGCCATCCCTTCTCCAAGCGCCAGCAAACCCTGGCGCAGCAAGTCCATGAATGTCAAGCACAGCGCCACCTCCACCATGCTGACCGTGAAGCAGTCCAGCCCAGCCGCCTCCCCCACACCATCGGCAGACAGACTGAAGCCCCCTGTCTCAGAAGGGGTCAAAACAGCCTCCTCGGGACAGAAATCCATGCTTGAAAAATTCAAGCTGGTCAATGCCCGAACTGCTTTACGCCCCCCACAGTCTCCCAGTTCAGGGCCCAGTGATGGGGGGAAGGATGACGATGCCTTTTCTGAATCTGGTGAGACGGAAGGTTTTAACAGTGGTCTGAATAGCGGTGGCTCAACCAATAGCAGCCCCAAAGTGTCCCCTAAATTAGCCCCTCCAAAAGCTGGAGGCAAAAATCTCAGCAATAAAAAGTCTTTGCTACAGCCAAAGGAAAAAGAGGAAAAGAACAGGGACAAAAATAAAGTTTGCACTGAAAAACCGGTCAAGGATGAGAAGGATCAGGTGACAGAGACGGCTCCGAAAAAGACCTCTAAAATTGCAAGCTTGATCCCAAAGGGTAGCAAGACGGCAGCAGCCAAGAAAGAAAGCTTAATCCCTTCTTCCAGTGGCATTCCAAAACCGGGCTCGAAGGTGCCCACAGCAAAGCAGACCGTCTCACCTGGCAGTGCAGTGAGCAAAGAGTCGGAAAAATTCAGGACTACCAAGGGAAGCCCTTCCCAGTCCTTACCTAAGCCCATGACCACTGAGAAAGCAAGCACATCCAATTGCCCTGCTCCTTTGGAAGGAAGGGAAGCCAGCCAAGCCCCTCCCACTGGCTCCGGCGCTGCGCTGGTGGCACAAGGCGGTGGGCAGGCCCCGGGGAATGGTGCTGTCCAGCTCCCTCAGCAGCAACAACACAGCCACCCCAACACCGCCACGGTGGCTCCGTTCATTTACAGGTAAGATGGCCGCTGCGCTCCTCGGTTGTGAACTCCTGCAGATCCTCCTGCTCCGCGCGTCACAGCCAAGGTTACTAGAGCTGTGTTTTACTTCATCGTTTTGAAACACTTTCATTCTGAAGATAAAGGGCTAGGATTTCATGTTCTTTTTTTTTTTTTTTTAAGATTTTATTTATTTATTTGACACAGAGAGATCACAAGTAGGCAGAGAGAGGGTGAAGCAGGCTCCCTGCTGAGCAGAGAGCCCGATATGGGGCTGGATCCCAGGACCCTGAGATCATGACCTGAGCTGAAGGCAGAGGCTTAACCCACTGAGCCACCCAGGCGCCCTGGATTTCATGTTTTAAGAAAAAAAAATATCCAGTATGCTCTAGTCCTCTTCTCCCTCCTCTTCCCCTCTTGAGGCCTTCAGAAGTTAGCTTACTTGTTCTCAGAAGGGAAGAAAAACCCAGAGGCCATGGCTCTCTCCTGTGTCTATTACTATTACAACTTCTACTGCTACTTTTATTATTAGTCTTTGAAAGTAATTCTCAGTTTTATAGAGTTTACAAATATTTTTGTTTTCACCCTTGGGTGAAAATATGTCATGTGGGTTAAAGGGGCAGGCTCTCGAATCAGATGCATGTGGATTGAATGCCCTGCTCTAGCACTTACCAGCTGTGTGACTTTGAACAGGTTGCTTAACATCTCTTAGTCTCATTTCCTTCAGTTGTCAAATAGGAATAACAATACTCACCTAAAAAGCTGACAATAACAGGGGTAATGCGTATGTTTATTATATATTCTGGCACATTGTGTTTGTTGAATGTTGTTTATAAGGCATTGCTTTCCCAGCATAAAATTTATATTACTTTCCTATAGCTAAGCATAAGTTTCTAGGCCAAAATAATAATCTACGTAATTATTATAGTTTTGCTTCATTTATTAATTTGTTTTTGCATTACAATGATTTCATAAGGTTTAAAATATGTCACTATACTGTATTTTAAAATAGTCATTCTACTATACAGTTATAAAAATAGCACATTTTTCCTTATTGTGTGTTTTGTTTTAGTTAATTAGAAACATGTCGTTTGCTGCTTTGTCTCTGTTTTTATTCACTATCTTTTCTGTGAGGAAATGCTTAGGGAGGAATAGCATCTGACCCATTGGAAGTTCAATAACAGGAAAGAAATTTTCTGAATAGGAAGTAGGACCTGCTATAATTAAGTAAGCATCAATATTATATAGCTTAAAAGCATATTAAATTTGTTAAATGTATGGGTTTTTTAAGTAAAGAAAATAATTACAAGGATTTGTTTTCCTTTGGTGAAAAACGTAGGTGGTTTTCTGGTGCTTCATATACTCAGTGAAGCAAGTTTCTAATTATTGCATTTCAGCTCTTTTTTAGGTCTGCTCTTCTGCCTTTAGTAGCAGCAATTTATTTAAAACCTTTGTCTTTGGATTAGATGGGAGTCAGCTCTTTCTAACTCCGGAGTCCCTATCTGACAAATGAGAATTTAAGATGTCAAATCATAATCCACATTCCAAATATGTAAGAAAAAAATCACAAAGTTTTAAATATGCCATACTCAGTCCACTCATGCATCTCAAATATATTTTGTAGAAGCATCAGTCATTTCAAATCACCACAAATGAATTTCACAGAAAAGTGCAAATCTAAGCAGAAAGACTGTACCTGCCAGGTTGACAAGCATCTTCTTGGAAGTAGCAACAGGATTGTTTGTTTGTTTGTCACAAAGTATCCAGTGGAGGGGCAACTGGGTGTCTCAGTCATTAAGCATCTGCCTTTGTCTTGGGTCATGATCCTAGGGTCCTGGGATCGAGCCCCACATCGGGCTCCCTGCTCTGCGGGGAGCCTGCTTCTCCCTCTCCCGCTCCCCCTGGCTTGTGTTCCCTCTCTCACTGTGTCTCTCTCTGTCAAATAAATAAATAAAATCTTTTTTTAAAAAAAGTATCCAATGGATACAAATTTAGTGGTTTCTATTTGAAAGATAGAATTCTTACTATTAAAAAGAGGAAGGAGCACAGCTTACAGGTTCAAGCATGGATCAGCTGTGTGTCCTGGCCAAATTGTCCAACCCCTGAGTTTCTGTTTGCCCTTTTTAAAATGAAGATTATAAAACTGAAGTAATATAGCCTAGTACCTAAGAATAGGGGCTCTGAAGACTGTTGGTTCTGTCATTGTTCAGAAACAACATCTTGCGTTGTCGAAAAGATGACCCTAAGAGCCAGTTTGCCTGGGTTGGAATCTTGATAATGTCATTTATTAGCCATGTGACTTTGGGTAAAATATTTAAAGACTCTGAGCCTCAATTTCCTAATCTTTAAAATGGGGATGATAATAGAAATTGCCTCATAAAGCTATTTTGAAGATTAAGTGAGCTAATATTTATACAGGGCTTGAAACAGTGCCTGCCACATGGTGAACAGTCTTCCCCAAATTTCAGTTTATAACCCTGTAAAGGGTGGTGGATATGAATATTCACCTTATTTAGGTGTTTTAAAGATCAAGTAAGGCAACTCCATGTGAAGACTTTAGCATGGAGCCAGATTCAGAGTAAATGACTTATAAATGTCAGCAATTGTATCATTATGAATAACATAGGGTAGTTGGAAATAAAACCATCTAATAAGAAAATTTCACGTCATAGTCTATATAGGAGGCAATAGTTGCTGGGAGTCTTTTATAAATTAAGAATAATTGTATGAATGATAATGTCAATCTCCTCAAGGTAGAATAGTCAACAGTTAAGCTTTTTTAACTGTCAGTAAAAGATTTACATCACAGAGTCACATAGTTTGGATTATGTGACCCCTGATGTACTTTGGACGCTGCCTGCTCCAACCCCATTTAAGAATTCTTCCTTCAAAATGCCTGACAAACTTTCCTGGAGTTGCTAATTATTTGATAAGATAATAGTAATAATTAACTACTTTATAATGTTGAGTAGGTAGTGCAAGTCTGTATGTTACAAGAGTTATGTTCATTCTCTCATTTAAACTTTATCATAAACTCATGAGAAAAGAATGTTATCTTCATTCTACAGAGATGAAGAATCAGAGATTTCAAATCAGAATAGTAATCATCTCTTAAAGTCACAGGACTAATAGGGGTTTGCCTTTGAACCCAACTATACCTGGACCTCTAGTATGCCCTTCTTTGCTCATCGGTTCTTTCTCTATGTATAGAAATAAGAAGTATTGTTACTAGAAAGATTCTGGCTTGAAAGATGGGAGTAATAGATTGTAAAATTTCTAATCAGAACTCATTTATGATGGGCAATGCTTAATTGCTTGGAAGTGGTATAAATTTAAAATACATATATGTGTATGTATGTGTTTAAACACACTTATTTTTGATATTTAAAGATAATTAAATAACTTCTATTAAATGGGAATATAGATGGCTGATGGTAATATTTTTCCCTTTTTCTCACCCCACTTCCAGGTCAGGCTAGGTTATTAATTATTTCTTCTGGGACTCTAATATATGCTTCATAATACTCTTTCTTACAAATTGAATGTCAGAGTGCTATAAATATAATGTTGAGTTCTGGAAGTTGATGGATTTCGTATTAGTCCTACTTCCTATACAATGCAAGGATGTTCTAAATTAAGGTTTTGTGACTCATTTATCACTACGATGTGAAAAAAGTCATTTTGAACTTAGTATATCTTTATACATTGAATGAATGAAGATAACTGAAGTCAAAGGTGAAAAGTCTAAGAAAGAATATTTTAATTTAATGTCAAAAGTTCCCAGTATTTAAACCTATTTCAATGGAATAGGCTGCCTTTGTAAGTATTAAGATAATTAAGAGATAATTAAGAAGTTATAGAATGACAAGTTGCCATAGTTTAGGTAAAGGGAAAGCACCAAATACTTTTTCATTTATGTGCTCATCACTCACTCTGCCAAAACTGTGTAATAAGAGTTACAAAGCTTTAAAAAAAAAAAAAAAAAAGCCTCTGCCTTCATGGAGCTCAGTCTATGGGAGATAATGATAGAATATAATAAAAATAAAAACTCATTGCTGTTATGGACGTGTATGCAAGAAATAGCGTGGAAGAGTCTTCTTAAGTCTTATATGAGGTTGGAGTCAGTGAATGTATCCAGAGGAGTTAAGATAAGAAACAAGATTTATAGCATGAGTCAGAATTTGTCAATGTTGTGGCATCATCCAAATTTGACATTCTATAATTTTACAATCCAAGGCTTATGGAACAAGTAGTAGGCAGATTAAAAAGTGCTGGACAAATGCAAGTAACTAAAACTACTACAGAGACTAGAGGTTGGGATGCATGGGTTTTTTTTTTGTGGGAGACTAAGGAAGAAAATTCGGACAGAATCCATATTCTGTTCTTCATTTCAGTCACTCTGTCCCCATACATCTTTTTTTCAGCTAGTTCTATTGGCTCTTTCCCCAAAACATACCCTCCATTAGGTATTTCTCTCCATTTCCACCCTCCCTGTTCTGCTCCAGGCCATGTCATCACTAATTCTTACTTAGTTTCCAGCGAGTCTTCCAGCTTCCACTTTTGCTCCATTCCAGTAACATCCTTCACACAGCAGGGACTCTGACCTTCTGAAAGTATAAATCATATATATCATTCCAATTCATGAGACAATCTATTGAATATCCATTACGCTTAAAAAAAAAATGAAACCCAAACCCCTTACCCACCTAACCTGGCCCTCTGTCTAACCCACAAGCCCACTCATACCATTCTCCCTGTAGTGCGCTGAACCTCTCCCTTCATTCTGTGTCTCAACAAACTAACCTATCCTGTTTAGGGGCCATAGGCATGGATGATCTCTCCACCTAGAACGACTCTCTTCCAGAGCAAAGCAGGGTACTTCTTCTCATCAGCTCTCTGCTTACACGCTACCTCTTCCCAGAATCTCTCTCCAGTTGTCTAGTCCAAAGAAACATTCAGTATGCCTCTCACCTTATACGACATCATCCTCCTGTATTTTATTCATGGCATTTCTCATTATCTGCTATTATTTTGATAACTTATTAATAAGTGTGATTTTAGCCATTTCCAGCTATAATGTAAGCTCATTGAGAGCAAGGGTTGTCTTTTTTATTTAGTAGCATAAGGCCCAGGATAGATCCTACCCACAATAGACACCAAATAATATTGTTGAATGTGGGACCATCAGCATGGTTTAGACTCACCTGCTATGGAAGAATAGAACAGTTAACAAAAATGTGCAATGGGGGTGCCTGGGTGGCTCAGTGGGTTAAAGCCTCTGCCTTGAGCTCAGGTCATGATCTCAGGGTCCTGGGATCGAGCCCCACATCAGGCTCTCTGCTCAGCAGGGAGCCTGCTTCCTCCTCTCTCTGCCTGCCTCTCTGCCTACTTGTGATCTCTCTCTGTCAAATAAATAAATAAAAATTAAAAAACAAAACAAAACAAAACAAAAATGTGCAATGGAATAGGGAAAATTCTGAAACCTCTTCCTATAAATGAGATGCTTAATTGAAATATAAACAGCTTTAAAATATTTAAAGAATGAAATATCTTTTCTTCAGAACATTCATTCACTTATTTTTTTTTCCTTCCTTTAATGACTACCTACTGAGTATCTACTATGCATAAGGCATCAAGGATAGAGTGAAACAGCACACGTCCCATATGTCATTTTCCTTTCATCGTCCATAATATAGTAGGCAAAAGACTGACTCAAAGATCACTACAGAATGAAGCAGGAAGTGTAAAGCTCTCTAGCAGTGAACCAGATTGGATACATTGAGACTTCAAAACAGGGAAAATTATTGCTAGCTGTTGGAATCAGACATAGTGGCACTTGAGCTGGGTTCTGAAAGATAAGTGAGACTTAGGCATGCAGAAATGAGGAGGACAGGAAAGGAATTGTAAGACTGAAGGAACCATAAAAACAGGATAAACACCAGATGTGTAGGGTAGTCAGTGAGTTCAACGGATTTCCTGGAAAATGAAGGTTGATTGGAGCCTGATTGTAATAGAAATTCTTAAATATCAGGTACTTGCACTCCTGTGTGTGTGTGTGTGTGTGTGTGTGTGTGAGTGTGTGTGAAGCATGGTCAGGAAAATTAATGTGCCTTCAGTGTGTAAAATGGATTGTTAATGGAAGAGGACAGTATAGTTTACACCATGTTTAATGGCTAGATGAGGGAGAAACTTCCTAACTTTCAGAGATAGCTTTGTTAAGACTTGAATTAAAGGTTCAAATTACAGGAAGAAAGGAAGGAAAATGAAGAGCATAGTAAGAAAGGAAGCTTTATTTGTTCCTGTTCTTTCTCAGTTATTTCTTGGTGTTCTTTCTTGGTCTACCCTTTATGATGTCTTCAAACTTATTTTCCTCTCCTGGAATTCAAAAATTATTACCTTAGCTCCCTTCTTTCCAATGTGTTATTTTTCTTACATTGCGTTTCTATTCATCACTTTAGAGCTATATTCCTCATGATTGCAAAGATAGATGGAGTCAAATAGTAAAGTAGATAGTCAATGAAGGGGAAAAGAAAGACCTGTACATTTTTCCTAAACCTCAAGCTTTTTAGCAACCCCCAATAAATTTAAAAATAGCTATTAACCAGATTCATAAGTTGCCTTTTTGAGGTCCGTGTTCTTTTCCAAATTTTCTGACCACTCGTAGTAAATGCCAGGAAAACAGTGCATTGGACATAAAGCAAACATCTAAAGGCAAAGGGAAGCAGAATCAGGAGTGTGGGTAATACACACATGCATGCACGTGCGCACACACACACCACACACACACACACACACACACACACACACACACACACCTCACACACACAAAGAACCCAACCCTTAGATAAGGCAAGACATTGTTGTACAGAGAAGAAAATCATCATGCATCTTACAGCTATGAATTAAATATAAGAGGAGACCCTCTATACACACTTGATTTGTAAAATTAGGTCAGACCTTAAAGCCTGAGTTTAGAGGTTTTCTTTCTTTCATATATTTTATGCAATAGCATCATGGGTTCTCAGGAGAAATTTTTGTTGTAACCAGTTTTTGCAAGATTTCAGATTTTCCTAGAAAGTGACATGGAAAATTGACACTTGAATATACTACGTTCTGAAAGGTGAAGAATGCAAAACATCAATTTTGAAAATGCTTACTCACAGGGTTTTACATTTGGCTAATTTGTTGAGCCAGTAAATTGAGTAGGAGGAGCTGTGAATTTACCAAGATTGAAATGTAGAGCAGATAACCATCATGCAGTAAAAGCTTTTGTGAGCCCTGCAGCTACTATTCCGGATAAGCTGCAATTGTGGTTTTATGTGAACTGGACATAATTGGTCATCAGTACGAACGGCAGCTTATCGAATGCTTCCCTTGACGAGCTGGTCTTTTGCTAGATTCGAGATAGATCTGTGCGTTGGGTGGCAGTTGAAACTCCCTCACACGACAGTATTTGGAAGATGGAATGCAGAGACACCACTAGAAAAAGGCCTGTTGTGTGGGATAGTGCTAAGAGCTGGCATTCTCTCAGCAGAGAAGCTTTATCAAATACCTTCTGTAGTTGGCTTCCAGGGTTTACTGCCAGATTGCCCAATTGAACTGCTGCTGTTTCTTCTTTCTATATTTTATGTGCTCTTGGAAAAATTTTAAGCTTACAGAAAATTTGCAAGAATAGTATAAAGAATTCCCACATACACTTCGTTCAGAGCACCCAGAGACTTTATTCAAGTTTCACTGATTGTGCCAAAGAGATCCCTTTGTCGGATTCAGGATGACTGTTGAATCCAGGTGTCATGTCATCCTAATATCCCTCAGTCTGGAGCAGTTCTTTAGTCTTTCCTTGGCTTTTGTGAAGCTGATATGCTGAAGACAGGCATTTGTAGAACAGTTCTTAATTTGCGTTTGTCTGAGATTTCCTCGTGTTTAGCTGCATATTCTGTATTTTTTTTTTTTTGGTCTAGAATTTGTCACAGAAATGCTGCTATGTTCTTCCCATCGTACCCTATCAGGTAGCAACAATATCGCTACTTCCCATTTTGGTGGTGTTAAATTTTCTCCCTTGATTAAGATAATGTCTGTCAGGGTTTTTCACTCTAGAATTACTTTGCCCCATTTATATTTAATATGTATTTTTGTGGGAAGATATTTTGAGACTCTTTATAAAAAGTCTGTTCCTTGATCTACTTTTACCCATAAGGTTTAGCATCCATTGAGATTTCTTGCGGAAATTAATATTTTGCTTTAATGGAGGTCAAATGATTTCTAATTCTGCACATTCGTTGTGCATTTATGCCTTGGCTTTCTTTGTTAAGAAAGAGATGCCCCTTCTCCTTCTCCCTTCCTCTCTCTTCAAATTGTGTGGACTAATGGATTCCAGTTGTATTCAGTGGATTATAATCCATTGATATGACTATTTTAATGCTTAAATTTTCTCAGATTTCGCTACTGGGATCCTTCTCAAGCTGGCTTCTGCTCCCATTATTCTTTGAGAGCTTCATTTCTTTTTAGCTCAAGGAGTTCCAGGCTCATCTTGTCCTCTCCCTGTCTTGGCAGCAGATTTTACTAAGGAGCCCTGATTTCTTTTTGGAGAGAGTGATATTTAGAAACCATCTCACTGCTCCCAATATATGTGTGCTCCCACATACACACTTATATCATTATTTTTCTCGGCATCTGTGAGCTCTCTATGATATATATACACACAGACAGACAGCCCTCAACTTACAATGGTGTCAAAGAAAATATGCACTCAGTAGAAACCATACGTTGGAATTTGGTTTTTGCCCAGGTGAATGATATACAGTACGATCCTCTCTCTGGTGACACCGGGCCACAGGGGGAGCCTCAGCCAGTCAGCCAGCGACCACGAGAGTCAAAAACTGATGCCCTTACAACCCTTCTGTCTCCATACAACCATTCTGTGTGTCACTTTCAGTACAGTATTCAATAAATTACATGAGATATTCAACACTTTGTTGTGAAAATGGGCTTTGTATGAGATGGTTTTGTCCAATGGAAGTTAATGTAAGTGTTCTGAGCACATTTAAGGTAGATTAGGCTAAGCTATGATATTTGGTCTCTTAGTAAATTCATTTTCAACTTACAATGGGTTTATCAGGATGTAACCCTGTCATAAATTGAAGACAATATCTATTTTCCCTTCCTCTACTTGTATTTCCTTTTGTCAGCTGAGAAACCTGGCTTCCATTATCCTCAATATGTTTTCTTATTTGCTCAACCCACCTGAATCTAACAAATCTCCCATCCACACTGAACTACTTTTCACCCTGACAGATTTCTGTCCTTGGCCCTGGCTGTCACCTGTCCACATTCCCAATGGGAAGGAAAGAAGAAAGCAAAACCATTGGTGGTTTTGGAAAGATACTTACTTTTCTTTGCCTTTGTTGGATTTATAAATCAGGAACTTTAAGACTATTAATTAATATTGCTATCTCAGACTAGCAATTTATGTTCATATTTGTGACTATAGATCCATATTAAGGTGAATCCACAGATATATTTTGATATAAATCAATAAGCAAGCACCCATATTTATGAAGTTTGAAATTTGCAGGTTGATAGTATCTAGGACTTATTGTTGAAATCCTTACATGGTGTGTATAATAGCTTCTTTTTCTTAAGAGTAAAAATTTGAGGTAGTAAAGAACAAAGAATAATATTTCAGGTAGACCAATAGATATTGTCACATTCAAATATTGTGTGTTATTAACTTAGTGACTGAGGTATCTGTCAGCTAAGAAGAACTTAAACGTATTAAAATAGTGTCCAGGGGCATTTGGATGGTATTAAACTGGAGGGTAGTGGTTAAAAAACAGTATTTAGAGACAGCCAGGTTCAAATATGGAATAATTACTAACCAGCTTGTTCCATAGACAATTAACCTCTAGAAGCCTAAATTTGTCCATATCACCTATATTATAGGTATCTTGATCTGTTCAAGCTGCTATCACAAAAATACCATAGACTGAGCGGCTTAAACAGCAAATATTTATTTCTCATGATTCTGCAGGCCAGGAAGTCTAAGATGAAAGTGCTGGCACGTTCCATGTCTGGTGAGAGCCTGCTTCCTGGTTCATAGATGACCATCTTCTCACTCTGCCCTCATGCGGCAGAAGGGGCAGTGGAGTTCTCTGAGGTCTCTTAGAACAGCACTAATCCCAGCATCGGTGTTCTACCCTCAAGACCAAATTAGCCCACAAAGTCTCCATCTCCTAATACTATCATAGTGGAGATTAATTTTCAACATAAGAATTTGGGGGAGGAAACAGACATTCATTCCATAACAACAGGAATACCAGGCCTAGTATTTGGCACATAGTAAGTACACATAAACAGGAAAGATCTTTTATGTCAATCATCAGTGAAGTCTAGATTTTTCACCACTATCTCCTTAGTAACAGATACGAACACTGAGAGCCTGGCTTATTAGCACTCTAAACAAATTAAATGGTGTTTTTTGCAATGCTCTATTTTACAGTTTCAATAGGTATTTGTAACATGTTGACCATGTTGTAAATGCACAGTAACTAGTCTGCACGGGACATGTCTTCTAAATATTTTAAAGGAACATTGTGACACTTACTTTTTTCTTTTTCCAATCCGTATGAGGAATGTAGTATCAGTTTATGTGGGAATAGTGGATGTTGCCACTTGAGTATCCATTATATCTGTCAAGATGTACCCTTTCATTGGAGAACACTATTGATTCTGAACTCTTCAGAGATTATTTCATGAAGCAACCCCAAATCCTTTTATTTTATTAGAATGAAACATGTGCAAAAAGAGAGGACATGTTGGGAGCCTTCGGAGATTTAACTGAACTACTTTGATCATTCGTATAAAAGTTAAATCTTTACCAGTTAGCAATGATTGCCCCTCTGGAGACTGGAGTTAAAATCTGATTCTACTCTAACAAATAATGAGTGGAAATAAAATAATTCCACTCTAACAAATAATGAGTGGAAATCCTGGAGAAATGGATGGTTCCTAATATATGTAGAACAGAGATACGGACCCATTTACATGTCCATGCAAACCAAAGATAACTTCTAAGTCCTTTTTACAATTACTTAAAATTTAATCTTTCCGTGTTCCTTTCCTTGATCAACCTGCTTCCCTGTCATTGCTAATGTAGGGAATACCATGGAAAATACACTGAAGAACTTGAAAATAAGATAAATAAGATTGCCTCTTGTGACTTAAAGTAAAAAGATAATAAAGATGGAATCAGCCAGAAATACACACTGACAGATTAAAATAACAAAATAAAACAAAGGTTTCCGAGACAATACTGAGCTGTCAGAAGCATGCATACTTTTTATAAAAGATTCTCAGACGGGGATGTGGAGATGGCGGATAGCATTGAGTACCAGGTCTCATATACTGAGGAAGATAGCCACAGTCAGCTCCTGAGTTGTACTTTTGAAGATCTGTTTGTTCAGAGCAAAGCAAAATTTCTACTTTCGACACACGTTCTGAATATGCTTTTGCTCTATACAGATTTTTCTAGAGGGAGATACTGTGAATCTTTTTAACTAACATGACCACAGGCGTTCAGGCTCCTGTAACAGCTGCTGATCTTGTTCTAATAAAAACCAATTGGCATTGGGCTTTAGATAGCCATCATGGTGAACTACTTACTGTAACTCAGCTTCTGAGAGATCGGTCTGTGAATACTGAGTCTGCAGGACTAGAGGCCAGTCCTGGCTCACAGCCAGTTTACCAAGGCACTCTGCCTTTCTGAGGCTTCCCGGCAAGCAGCCAGTCAGCTTTCCCTGGGGTCTCCAATCTGACCACATACTCTCTGTTTAAACTTCTTCAGTGAGTAACAAAAATCCTTAGAAAACTTCAGAGGATTTCATCCCTTCATTCAGAGACAGCCGGCTAAGGATCAGGTCAGGGAAGGACAGTGGCCAGTGAGAAATGAGCCCAAGTAGAAGAGCCAACTATAGTGGGCTTCAGCAGTGAGTAGCAAGGGGGTATCAATAGACAGGGCTATGGGAGAACGTGGGCGCCAGAGAAGAAAAGAAATGGGATACACAGAGAGCCAGATATATTCCCCACATTTTAATGTTGACTAGAATCCTACATGCCGCAAGAGAACGCCTTTCCAGACCTTTAGTAATAATAACTCTTGAGGTCACAATTATTTTCCAAGGCGCATATTTTTCTTTGCTTTCATACATGAGCAAATTGAGGTTCAGGGAGGTTAAATTCCTTAGCGAGGTCACATGAGTTAGTAACTACTTAGAGAGCCAAGATTTACATTGAAACCCAGTGCATGCACCATTATATGCTTCCTCCCATGTGCTATACTCCAGTAATGCCATTTTATCATCACTACTAGTAATATTTTTTATTTATCAAATATTTCCTGAGTGCAACATATTGCAAGACCAGGGCTAGGCATTGGGATAAAATGGTGAGCATAAAAACATTTAATGCTTGGGTAAAAGAGAACAAAAGAGGCAAAAAGTAGCATCCACAGAGAATGGGGTACAAACTGGAAGATTTTTGTCATAGAAGCCAGGGTAGGGCAATTTCACAAATAGTGGTCTTCTGTTCTAAATGCTGCCAAAACATCAAGGAAGGTGAAGACTAAAACATGTTGATTTTAGCAACATTGAGGTCTTTACTGGCCTTTATGGTACATCCTGTCACTTGGATACTGTATCCTCTTTCTTAATTTTGCCATGCTTTTTATATTCAGTTTTAAGTTAGAATAAAATAAGGACAGTCTGCCAGAAATCAACAGAAACCATTTGTATGAATTCTTACATAGCTCTCTTTTCTATATCAATCCCTGTATATACACATACATCCATACATACAGCATAAAGTTTTCTATGATTTCTTAAAATCCTAATGAGCTCAGAGTTTCTATATCTGTCAGATGAATTCAAAGTATTTTTGGTATCAGTGATTATACTTTTATTTTCTTTCAAACAACACCAGGGTTTAGAACAAAAGTAACATATTAATTAAAAGTTGATTCAGAAAAAAGCATACTGAATTTTCATTTCACATATAAATATTCTCTATAGAAGTCTTTAAAAGTGGGCGCCTGGGTGGCTCAGTGGGTTAAAGCCTCTGCCTTCGGCTCAGGTCATGATCTCAGGGTCCTGGGATCGAGCACCGCATCGGGCTCTCTGCTCAGCAGGGAGCCTGCTTCCCCCTCTCTCTCTGCCTCTCTGCCTACTTGTGATCTCTCTCTCTCTGTCAAATAAATAAATAAAATCTTTTAAAAATAAATAAATTAAAAAAAAAAAAACAAAAAGAAGTCTTTAAAAGTAAGAAATATTTAGTGACCTCTTGCCATGGTCCAAACCCAGTCTTGCAAATGGGACTCCCAGCAAATGAGAAATCTCCAAAGGACACAGTCTAGCATACAATGTTATATTGCTTTGCCTCCATCTGTGTCTTAGTAGTTCATGCTGTAGATTTTTTTAAGATGTGATTTGGATCAAATATATGTAGATTTTGAAGCTGCATCAGGAAAGATCATGCCTCTTAAAACATTTGCCTGTGCATAAAAGGAAGAAGCAATGCATGAAGCAAGATTGGAATATCAAAATATATGCAGTCCATCTGTTGTGTGCTTTTCATTTGGTTAGACATACTCTCTACATGTTAATCACACACACAAATACATACCAATGCACATACACACACATAAACATATAAAACATAAAGTAGATGAAAATTTAATGAGAATTTGGTTTTCATTGACTTTAACTTTTCTGAAGTGTGTTTTTACTTATACTTCAATTTTAGGATATATTTTCTAGAATTTTCATGGAAAAAATAATTTTAGGGGTGCTTTCAGTACTTTTATTATTCTTTTTTTATTTTTAATTTTTTTTAAAGATTTTGTTTGTTTATTTGACAGAGAGAGAGAGATCACAAGTAGGCAGAGAGGCAGGCAGAGAGAGAGGGGGAAGCAGGCTCCCTGCTGAGCAGAGAGCCTGATGCGGGGCTTGATCCCAGGACCCTGAAATCATGACCTGAGCCAAAGGCAGAGGCTTTAACCCACTGAGCCACCCAGGGGCCCCTTATTAGTTATTCTCACAAGAACACAACTTTAGCCAGTCTTTGTCCAAAACAGCAGGAAAAAAGTTGGATCTTTTCAAGTCTTTCGTTCCTCCAAAATGCAACTATTGGTAATTACAAGCTTTCAACTTTAGAAAAGTCTAAGAAATCTGATTTAATATCTCACTCCTACTTGGATTGTATATGAAAAATAAAGACTATCTCTAATAGATAGCTTTGGAATTTGTCATAAGGAAATGCTTACTTAGTAGAAGACTTTTAACATGTCGATTTCTGCTTGTACTAGAGAACTTTGAGTCACTGTTGACAATTGCTATTTGTTTCTGTCTTTTTGGTTAATTTCAGATCACATTCAGAAAATGAAGGCACCTCTTTACCATCTGCTGACTCCTGTACCAGTCCTACTAAGATGGATTTATCATATAATAAAACTGCTAAGCAGTGCCTAGAGGAGATATCTGGTAAGTGACCTGATTTATGGGTACGTCAAATCTCAGAATTTTTGCAATCTTTCCGTAAGTCTTTTTATTAAGTGTTATTGTGCTGTACTGTTTTTTCTTAAGCATAAATGGACTGTGTATATCTCATACTTCAGAGATTCTTAGACATTTAGTTACTTTGCTCAGGGTGATCTTTTTGTTGTTCTGTGAAGAATTTTGTAAAGAATGGTAGTGCTTTTAGAGGTTGAGATCTTTAAGTCATTATTGCCCTTAGTCAAGTTCAGTATAAGAGAAAATCTGGAAAACTTTCTATTGTTAATAAGACAGCCCTTGAATATATTTGGAGATCAAAAAAAAATGTTAAGGATCAGATGTCAATGCAAATGTTCCATGGCCAATCCAACCCTCTCTTTTTTCAATTCTGTACTATTTAGAAAACTCCTACATGATGGCTCCAAATGTATATTTAGGCAAAAAATCTAATTATGGAAATATTTAATTACATGTAAATAATTTAAGAAAAAAAATATACATACCCCAGACACAATTTGTCAGAGTTTTAAGTATATAAAACACACTTCTCCGTGTTAGTCCAATGTGTTTGGTTTTTTTTTAGGACCCAGAAAAACATAGGCATTTATGGAAGGCCTTCGTTATAATTCTATTATAGGGGTCTGTATTTATGAACAACTAAAAAAGGTCTTAACAAAATATATCCTCCTAAGGGGAAAAAGAGTTTAAGAACATTTTATCTAAGTGTAAGAATTCACAGAAGTAGAGGTATGTCTCTTATTCTAATAAGTTTCTGGTCACCCCTTGTATATTCTGAAGAAAAAAAAAAAAACTAAAAGAACTATTTAATATAAAAAAAGTTGCTATTGTACTCCAGAGATCCAAAGAAGCTCATGAAAATAACCATATCACAAATTTGAGGGTTAACGAGCTTCTCCACTTTGGTGGACTTGAGCACTTTGGCAGGCAGCAGCCATTACTGCAATATCCTCCAGTAGATATTGACCACATTGATAGCACAACACTACAAGGGGTCCGTTTAGAATTGTCAGTGGCATCATTAGGCATCAGAAGTTTGTGTGAAGATTACAGTGGGCCAGTACTGGGTCAAGGTAGAAAAGGTGATGCCAAGACATAGCTATCGGGATGGTATTTGCAGATTTTTCAAGTAGTTGGTGGAAGCTTTGGCTTTCCCATAGCTCCAGATAGTCTCATAATCAGAATGATGATGGATATATGTATTGTGACTAGATACTTTTAAAACTTGGTGTGGCATGAAGATTCATATACTTCACACATTCCTTTATTCATGAATGTCTTCAATTATATATCAATATGTCTATGAAATACTAGAGCTCAAGTATGTAAGACAAAATGCATTTAGTACAGTTTGAATTCTAATTTTTATGGGAATTTCACAAAGGAACATTGTTTCTTTGAAATTCATATATCACTGAGTATCTCTAATTAAAGAATCCGTATTTGATATTTTCCCTCCGGTTTCTTATTCTGTCCACCATTTGATCATTTTTTCATATTTTCAGTTAATATTTCCATTTAGTATTCTGATATTTTTAAATATAACACTTGGAAGTGAAATATAAACTAGACTTGAACACAATATAATAATTTAATGGATTGACTGGAGGTATAATATTACTTTGCATTTTTATTAATTATGTAGAATCAGATTTGAGTCTGTGCTTTAGATAGGAATATAATAAAAGAAAGAAAACAGCAAATAAATGGTGAAATGAGTCTTATCTGATTGTGTCATTTCTGTTATTTGTTTAAAATGATAAAGTAGTAAAAATTTCTCTAAGGCAAACTTGGCATTTCCTAGAAGTAAAATGATGTTCATTTATGATTAGTAAGCTATAAAATGAGTACTGTAATTGGAAGAATCTAGGTGAGAGTATACAGGTAGACCAGTGATGAGAGAATGATTAGCATACCCTGGGCTTTCTTCCAATGATCTTGTCTTCTATTCCTCCTGAGCTACTTATGCTCATGGTCCTACCCTCCATCTGGGCGTCATCAGACTCTGCATCTTCTCTATAGACTCACTTCCAGGCACCCCAGTCTTGCCAATTGCATCCTGGCTTTTCAGTGCTCTTTCTTTTGGTCCAACTCTACCAGTGCTTCTACTAGGGTTTCTAAATTCTGATTTAAATATGGATCCCATTTTTAAATTCTATTTAAATTGGATCTAAATATTGATCCCACAGCCTTTTACTGACCCTCATCAAACTCTGCATATTCTTTCTCCATCCCCCACCCCCAAGTTGCTGAATTCCTGTGGTAACTGAATGATGCAGTTTGACTTTTGCATATACCCTTTACTCTTGCTCCCCCTCAATTCATTTGATAAAATCACAGGCCTGGTTGCATTCAACCCTCCACCTGTTCCATACCAGCAGTGAATGAACCTGGAGAAAAAAATACGTCCCGTGGTGATGTGAATCACTTTATATTTATGGCCCCCAACATTTAAAGAATATTTAGTGCTGCCTAGCAATCATTCTGTATTTCTTCAGTACATTCATTCTTTGTGTGTGTGTGTGTCATCTAAGAACCCTCTCAAGTTCTTAGATGACAATTTTATACCTTTTCTTCTCAAACTTACCATACCAGTTCTTCTATCCTCTCCCTTAACTGATGACCTTGATGTTGATTTCAGTGCAAAAAATTAAAGCAAAGACAAAAGAATTTCACACACCCCTGCTACCACATGCATCTACCTACATATATCAATTGAAAACAAATTCTACTTATCTTATTAGTTTCATTTGCTTTTTATTATGAAACTGTGAACTTTTCTAAAGTTCACTGGAGTCTTGCTAGCTCACTGGTTTTTTTATAACCAAAAAATTCCGGGGCTATTGTTATTGTTTAACTCTTGCTGATAACGGTTGGAGCGGGGGCCTCACTGGGGACCAATTCTGTCCTGCTCTCTGGGAGAAGTAGCCCTAATGATCTAAAACTCTGATGGATTTAGTCTTGGCAGGATAAGATCCAGGTTTTGAGAATTTTTGAAGCCTGTGTTATTTGAGGAAGCCTGAAAATAATATAAAAATAGAAATATAAAATTACACATAGTGTTTTAGGAAGGAGTGTAAGCTAACTAGAAGCTCTGTATCTTAAGAACCATTGGCTTCATAGTAAATATACCTTGATGTCCTGGTATAGTTTTGGCTGACCGACATCCAGTGCCCCATCTGCTAATAATAATAGCACCTTAATCTTATTTTTTCTTTCTTTCCCCTTTTTTTTTTTTTTTTTTTTTGATGGGGGAAACCATTGCCCTATCAATTGCTGCTTACGTGGTTTAAGTGAAATTGACCCAAGCAGATCAGATCAAATCAGAACAACTTTTTCCCTTGACCACAGTGACTCTTTCAAGAATGGACATGTGGCCCAATTCAGTTTAGTCAGAACCAATGAGAATAAATCTCAGAACTTTTCCTAAGGCTATTAGAAGAGAGATGTGCTTTTTTCCAATAGACCCAACACTAATCAAAAGAAGCTAGGAGCTTCTGGCAGTTACCTTCACCCTCAAGTGAAATAAACATTGAGAAAACAGAACCAAGAGCAGGAGAGAATGAGCTCAAGGTCATTGTAGGTAATGTTTGAGCCTCTGTGCACAAGCCATGCCTAAAATTATCCATCCCTCCTTCCCTGCATTCTTCTGTTTTGTTCCCTAGGGAAAATCCCTTTTTATGCTTAAACAGTGTGAAAAGCATCCCTATTGCATGACCTGTGAGAGGCGTGTCGTGTAAAGATTTGGAATGCTGTTAAGGAGCAGACTTGAATGGTTCACACTAAAAAGCAGGTTTGTTAGAGAGATTCATGAAGTTAGCCAGAAAGCTTAGCTCTTTACACTTTCATCTATACAGTAATTGACATGAAGTTATAAAAACATTGTCTTTGTGATTAAATGGTAGTGGAACTTAAAATGCAGTTAAATAATGGTGTGAAGAAATGTATCAGAAATGAATGACAATAAAATGGCATACAGGAGAAAACTCAAGACTTTTTCGATTTGGTTACCTTCTATCCCTCTGAAGTCTTTGTGTATATCATTCAAGTTTTCTATTATTTGTCATTTTCTTAGAGGGAAAGCCTAGGGATTTTTACTCAATCTAATAATGGGGCTTCCGTTCATTATTACAGTCAGGTGGAAAATATTAAATAATTTGTGACAATGGTGAGTGAGCTTCTTGCCTATCCTTTAAGATTCATGCCACAACCTCGATACTCTATGTCCAGCCAAAGTGATGGCTCAGATTTTACTGCTATGGCTTGGGTTTCATTCTTATATTCATTGACAGAAAGAATTTGGCCTCAGAAACCATCCCTTTCATCAAGTGCCAAGAGATCTTGCCAAATGTAAAGTGAGCTGTATTTTTTAGTCCACTGGAATCATTCAGGAAAATTTTTAGGTGTGTTTTTTGTTTTTTGTTTTTTGTTTTTTATTTGTTTGATTATTTTTACATAGGTTCACCCTTGCCCTTTTTTTTGTGCTTAAGACTTTTTACCAACATGTATAACATCTGTTTAATACTTTTTTAACCTTTATCTAGAATTTATACTCAACTGAAAAACATTGAAAGTGCCAGACTGACTTGGTATTACCAAAGCTGGCATGCCATTTGTGAAAAAGTAATAACATAATTGATTGAGTTTGGGAAATCATTTTAGAAGTGAGAATTTAGATTAGGCAGAAGAAAAAGCTAATGGTTGCATGTGCTTTCTTTTCTGACTTACCAGACTTTGTCTTGAATAATAGTCAATATCTAGTATTTAAGACTTTTGTAAATGATCACATAAGTTTCCTTTTTCTTGAATATTTAGAGAGATTAAGAAACCAAGCTCAGGTAATTTAAATCAGTTTCGATCTCTTACTTAAATAGCCACTTTATAATTATGTTTACTAAAAAGCTGAAAAGCATTCCTTTTTATTTTTTTATTTTTTTAAAGATTTTATTTATTTATTTGACAGAGAGAGAGATCACAAGTAGGCAGAGAGGCAGGCAGAGAGAGAGGGGGAAGCAGGCTCCCCGCTGAACAGAGAGCCCGATGCGGGGCTCGATCCCAGGACCCTGAGATCATGACCTGAGCCGAAGGCAGAGGCTTTAACCCACTGAGCCACCCAGGCGCCCCAAAGCATTCCTTTTTAGAACATTATAGCAGCTATGCTTTATGTTAAGTCTTGACAAAATTAGAGTGATTCTCATTTTTAGTATTGATAATGTATATTCATTTCCAATCACTGAAGCTTTTTCTTCCACCTTGTATAACATACATTTATGTGGGTGAATACAAATAAGTATAATTAGGGGCGCCTGGGTGGCTCAGTGGCTCAGTGGGTTAAAGCCTCTGCCTTCGGCTCAGGTCATGATCTCAGGGTCCTGGGATCAAGCCCCACATCAGGCTATCTGCTCACTCCCCCCCCCCACCCCCGCCTGCCTGTCTGCCTACTTGTGATCTCTCTCTCTCTCTGTCAGATAAATAAACAAAATCTTTAAAAGAAATAAAAAATAAAACAAGTATAATTATACCCATAAATGAATACACATCCAAAGCAAGCAGGTATAGCTGCCTCTACAGAAGCAATAAATGGGTTCCCCACTGTCATTCAGGGTAAACTGATGAATTGATGTGGTTCCAGGGGAAAAACTATTGTAGCTGCAAGTTGACAACAATGTTTTTAGCTAAAGAAACAAACAAAAATATCCCTTTGATGTTTTCTGTTAGGGTTATTCAAAATAACCAGTTCCTCCTTATTGGCCCCTTCCTGGGTCTACGCCTATTGGAGGATTATATTTCCTGATCCATGAATCAGGATGGACAGTATGATTTAATTTGACCAATGAAAAGTGAGTGGAAAACGAGATGGGCCATTCCTGAGCAGAAGCTTTAAGAGTCAGTTGGCTTGGATCTCTCATCGCTTGTCCCTCTGTCACAGTATCAACATGTCTGAAGACTGGTACTGCTCTTTTAGCATGGGTCTTAGTATTAGGGGTAATTGGCTCAGAGCTGCAGCCAACAGAGTGGACATTCATGTGAGCAAAAGTGCATCTGTGTTTTTGTAAGCCACTAGAATTTCTAAACATTTGTAGATTCAACATAACTTAGTCTAAGCCAGAATTTCTCTACCTTGGCACTACTGATATTGTAGTCTGCATAATTCTTTGTTGTGGGAGGCTGTCCTGTCATCGTAGGGGTATATCAACATCACTGACCTCTACCTACTAGGTGTCAGAAGCACCACACTGCCCATTCGTGACAACTGAAAATGTTTCCGTATGTTGCTGAATGTCCCCTAACCTAGTTGAATATCCTCAATCCAGTTGAAAAACACTAGTCTCAGTCTAGTAGTTATCAAAGTGAGGTCCCAGAACCAGCAGTATCTGTGTCACCAAAATATGTTAGAAATGCAGTCTCAAGCCCCTTTCAGACCTACTAAATGAGTAGGGATGGGGCTGGGTCCCAGCAAGCTATAACTTAATGAGTCCTCCAAGAGTTCTGAACATTGAAGTTTAACCCCTTAAACCAGCTTAAACCACAAGTTTAAGCTGATTGGTACACAAGCTCCTTTGTATAAGAAGAGGGCATAATTATTGCTTTCACTTATTTTGATGTCTAAAGCATAAGAATTCCCTTTTTTTGTGAATCTGTGAGACTTGAGAGTACATTATATGTGTACTTTATGTAATACATGTCAGACAAATTAAAGTTTTATAGCATCAGTAAATTTACTATAGTCTCATAACCTGGTGATTCACTGGGTCACAATAATTCCAAATAAAGAAAAAGAAATGTATTGCTTAGGAATCCAGAGGGAAGTGGCATTTTGATCTTTAAAAAACACTTTGTAAGATGATGTTTTTACAAGGATAATCATCAATTTCTATCATCGGTTTCTGTGATTTGACATTTGTACCCTCACTTAAGCACACCATATATAAGAAATTAAGAAATTTATTTTTAAAGACCGAAGAATTGAGAATCAGTATTCACATTCACAGGTTTATTTGTTTGCTTAATTGCAATTTCTTTTCTACAAATAATTGTAAAAACTTGCCTTTCATTTAATTCCCTTTTATATATGTGTGTGAAACAGATCTGCCTTGAGGCTGATCATAAGAATTAATTAGCTTTGCAAAATAGGTTATTATCATATGTAAAGGTATAGGCAGTGTATATTATAATGCTAATTTATATAGTTAAGAGATTGAGCATTTCCCCTAGTTGAGGTAGGTAATATGAAGTAAAAACTCAGAGGTAATTTGATCATATTAGTTCAGAAAATGATAGGGACTTATCAGTTGGAATGGCACAAATATTTCTATGTATTTCTCCACTTTCCTCCTTTTCATATGGAATGTTTATGGGCAGAAAATCCCCCCAAATTTTTTTTCCTTAGCTCTAAATGTTACCCATGGTCCCTACTAACCTAATAAGTGTTTTAAAAGTTTTCCTAAAATCACAATTTCGGGATGCTGGTGAATATACACAACAAGTACAAGATAAATATAATAAATTTTCTGTTTTAATTAAAATATTAAAAAACAAAGAGCTGCTGCTGCTGCAGCAGTAGGTTTATGGACTAGACCAGAAAAAATGCTCAGTATCAATAAACATAATGTGCATTTTATATTTTTTGTCACATCATTATTTTCTGCATACTTGGCCATCAACTTTTAATTATATGCTTTGAGTGAAAATATTGGGGAAAATCCTCTTGAGTTATTTTCTTTACTAATTTTTATAGGAAGAAGTCTTGATTTTTTATTGTCCTGTTAGGATTTTACTAAATAGCTTCAGAATAACAAGCCCTTGACAGATAAGGTGAAGTCGTTCCCTTTAAAGCATTATCTGCCAGCCAGCGGAGAGTGTCATGCTACGTTTTTTAGGTCCTTTACACTCTTGAATTTGATTTGTGCTTTTACAGCACAAATCCCAACATTCAGAAGGCAGATCTGCCTGCTTCAGCTGCCTGCAGCTATAGAGAATTAGTCTGTCATTCTCCGAATCAGAGAATATGTGAGTGTGTGAGTGTGTGTGTGTGTGTGTGTGTGTGTGTGTCTGCGTCTGGGGCTGGGTGGCCAGAAGTGATTTAAATGTGCACAGGGTTAATAGTGTAGCCTCTCGTCTGGGCTTGGCTTTGAAACCTGTGGCTTTCTAGGCTGGACAGCCGCTTCCGTGCTTCTGTTCTAATTTAGCAGGATGTTTGCTGCCATGGCAGCCAGCAGCATCCACTGCAGCAGCGAGGAAGGGCCACAGATCTGAGAATGCAGGTGGAATACTAAAACCCCACGCGCTCGTGCAGCACTGGGCTTCGGTGCTTAATTTCTGCTCTTAGGGGGCTCCGATGCGGAAGCTGTCCGTGCTGCACCACGTCAGCTCATCTAGAGTCAAGGGCTGCAGACCTAGATCAGTGAAGGGCTGGTGAGAGGTAGGAAAACAAAACAAAACGAAAAAACCGTGAGCGAGATCGCTGGTGCCTCACTACCTCGCGTTTGGGAACACAGAAGTGACAGAGGGAAATGTGGACCCATCGTCCTGCTGAGACATGTGATTGGATAAAGACTGGAAAACGTAGTTGGCTTCCTGTGCTACTTCCAGATGGAGCAGTGTCTTTGGTGAACTCTTTTCTGCTTCGGATACACTCAAGCAAAATGCTTGTAAGTACTGCTGATTAGAAAGAGAATGTGGCAAAGCTCGATTATGGGCAACTGATTAATTGTACTGTCACTCTAGAGTCTTATGTGAATGTTGGCGCCTGTTGGGGCTTTTACTGAAGTGCATGTGTTAATTAAAACCAAAAGGGCCAGTTGCTCTCACTGTAAAAAGACAATATGAAGTCCAGTTAAAAAGAAGAAGCCCCTGGAAGAGCCATGCAGCGGCCGGCTGAACTCTCTGTGTTTCGGAGCAAAGAAGTAAGGAGAAAGGGAGCCTGCCTTCAGAAGCAAAAGTCACTGACCAATCTTTCCCTCACCAGCGAGGGGGAGAGGAGACCCACTGTGCGCATTTCCAACTGGTTTGGAAATGCCGCAAAGGCCAGCCAGAGAGAATCAGACTATGCGGAGAGGCGCTCGCTGTCCAGATTTCTCTCACGCTCCGTGCAGTCCCTGTGCCATGCCGGCGGCCCGAGCGCCTGGAACCTTCTGCCCGCTAGCCAGTCAGGCAGTGAGGGCTTGGAGGATTGGTCTTCCAGGAAGGGCTTGGACGGTGAGAGTGATGAAGATAGCAGGTCTGAAGACGAAAATGTGTCCTCCAGGCAAAGCAGCATCAGCAGGAGCTGGGCTGAGGAAGAGGGAGAAAGCTGCCTGCGGGAAGGCACAGCTCATCTGGACGAGGACGTGATCCTCACAATGCTGGGCGACTTGGAACAGGCACTTTACACTGACTTGTTAGGTAAGTCGGGTTTGTTCCCCAAAAAGAGGATGAGATTTTAAGAAGCTGTCCATTTGCATTAGCTAAATAGCTTCCATTCCTCCGACTGGATCTCTGGTGACTCAAAAAAAAAAAAAAAAAAAAAAAAATTAATTAATTACTTGTTGCCATTATTTTCTTTGTAAAGCTGAACTTTGAGAATCAGTCATAAAGTCTATTTGGAGAAAATAAATAACAGCAATCTGCCCTGGGCATTATTGGCCTGGTATCCGGGGACATTCTGGACATCCATAAAGGATTGTTAACTTTTTACAATTTGAAACATGTTTGTTACTTAGTAATTAATGGGACCTATTTATTGAATTTCCCTCAAGGTGACCTCACCACGAACATGCAATGAACAATGAAGGGCCTCTTGGGTAAATGTTTTGTGTAGTCAGTTTCTTCTGCTGCCTCAGTGGTATCCAAAGAGATGGTCCTCGTTTGTACCTCAGTGACAAGAACCATGCGTGCTAGTAACACTTTCAGTAATGCAGAGGCCTCTTTTGACAGCTTTACTTAAACATTGCCTTTTTTTTTTTTTTTTTGGTGTTTGGCAAAAAATTCTCCCAAGTGTGTACATTGTAACTATTTAAACTACTGTGTTGATGACTGTGAACTATTTTTATACTTTACAAAGTAGGCCTTTTTGATGGCGTAAGTCTCAATAACAACTTCTCACATAATCTTTAATTAATAAGCTATGAAGATGTCTGGAGTAATTCTTCTATTTTGTTTCAGTTTCAACTTTGCTGCCTGCCTAAATAGCCAACCTGGATCCATTTTAGTTGTTATGTCTCATTGAGTGTTCTAACAAAGTGCATTTCTATCACAGGGTCCCTTCTTCAAAAATCCATAAGTTTTAAACGATTGACCATATAATATTTTGTTAATATGTATGTTTACAAGAAAACTTCATGTAAGACTCCCTATATTTGAAAGAATTAAACCTGACCAGGGATCTCTTTGTTTCTGGTTCATACAGCTGATGCTAAATGTAGATGTGTTTTTATTCTCTGTGTAGACTCTCCTGTTACCAGATGTTTAATGAAGCTTTCTGGGATCTTAGTGAACCAGCTTTAGAAGAAGAAAGCTTAGAGAGACAGAGGCAAATACTGCTTGATTTTTCATGTCAGTTTGGCTTTAGAAGAGTAATGTTTCCATGGTTATGGGAATAGTAATTTCTGAATCTGAATCTGAATGCACCAGGTGCTCAGATGTAGAAGATCTACTTCACCATTGTGTGATACCTGTGATGAACTGTTTCTCATGAAAGACCTCTATGCAGTACAAAGGCATGAGAGGGGGTCTTACTCCTTAAGGATCTTTTTATTTTTTTGATCCTCTGAAACTGCAGAATCAAATAATATTCATCTTTTGCCTTTAAAGTAGCAGCATTTGTCTTGTTCTAAGTACCTTGTATATAAGTATTCTCAAAGATATGAACAGAGAGCAGTCCCCTGCCAGTATTTGTTGGTTGCTCGGTTAAATTATACCATGCTGCATGTGGGTGTGTATGTGACATATGCCTTTTTGTGCATAAATAACTTGGAGCGTTACCGTCAGAGGGTAATCTCTCAATAGAAGTCTGTATATTCCATGGTTTTTAAACTGAGCATCTGCTTATTATATTTATGGGATTATTCTTTTTAAGGCTCCCTCCACCCCAACTTATGCCAGTATTCAAAAATGCGAGTGAGAAAGTAAGGAAGAATTTATTCAGATAGTTGTGACGTGAATAATCATATCAGGATAATGAAGCACTCCAATGCAATTTCCTGAATAATGATGCATGTTAAGTTGGTAAATATATCCAAGCCCAGAGCACACAGGAATTTCAGGATTTCTGCCACGTGCTTGACTAGGTTCTGCTTCTGACTCAAAATGGCCTCTTCCAAGTTATTTTTTCGGCAGGGTTCCTTGAGTTCAACTCTTTAATCTCGAGCATCCTAATAGATGAGACTAGGGTCTGTGCTATAACTATATACGAGAATATTTAAAAGGTAATTGGCCATGTTTTGGTTATTTTCTGCCCAAAGTATCTGACTTAAGAGGATTTGAAAAATTTCCATCCAAATCACTGTTGGGGTCATCTGTAAAATTAAGGTTCTCAAAATAAATCAGGCAGCTGTACTCTAAATAAGGACATTTGCAAAGTAAATAGTGTAGAGGGCATAATTCTCTGTGAATCAGGTTCACTCATATATAATTTGACCTCCTATTAAAAGATGACAGTGCTGGCAGTGTTAATTACAATGTATGTAATTAAAGCCTAAAAAGTAAGAGCAGGACCACACAGATTAAGTGGTCCATCTACCATAAGCAAAAATGTAGAAGCCACTATTTTTCCCAAGAGAGGCTTCCTGAGTATCAGACAGGATCAGGATAGTAAGGGCTTACACACATTTCCTTTTCTTTTTTTTTTTTTTAAGATTTTATTTATTCATTTGACACAGAGAGAGAGAGATCACAAGTAGGCAGAGAGGCAGGCAGAGAGAGGGGGAAACAGGCTCCCTGCTGAGCAGAGAGCCCGATGTGGGGCTCGATCCCAGGACCCTGAGATCATGACCTGAGCCGAAGGCAGAGGCTTTAACCCACTGAGCCACCCAGGCACCCCTTACACACGTTTTCCAAAATGGCATATTCTGGAATTCACTTTGAGTTTTTAACATGGTTGTAAACTGCTTTCTAATTGCTTATAAAGTGTCTTCTATAAGTCGGGCAAAGAGTGGGTCTCAACTGAGCCTTAGTGGCTTTGAGATTATGGAAGTGAGAGGAGATACAACACTTTTGTGACTGAACGAATTTATCATATGTATTTTTCTCTGCTAACTTTTATTTGTCATGAAATGTGTCATTTTACTTGCACTTTTACATTTGGGCTTTTCAGTTGAGACTCCCTTCCCTCCCTCAATCTTCTAGACATCATCTGGATACAAATTTATAGGATATTTCAGATTTGTGTAATCCTGAAGGGGTTTGTAAAGTGTATTTAATTGTATTTTGACTTCTGTGGGTCATTGAAAACATTCACTGCAATAAATTTTGACTTGGTTATTATCTTCCATAACCTGAATGAGGCAGCAGTTAACGTTTTGCTCAATAAGGACTGGGAGGAAAAGATCTGTTTTTATTTTCTTTTTTTTTAAGATTTTATTTATTTATTTGACAGTGAGAGAGAGATCATAAGTGGGCAGAGAGGCAGGCAGAGAGAGAGGGGGAAGCAGGCTCCCTGCTGAGCAGAGAGCCCGATGCAGGGCTCGATCCCAGGACCCTGAGATCATGACCTGAGCCGAAGGCAGAGGCTTTAACCCACTGAGCCACCCAGGCACCCCAAGATCTGTTTTTCTGATTGTCATGAACAGTGCAGTGCCATATGAGTGAATATCGTGATGAATAAAACCAAAGGAGGAAAGGAGGTTGTTCTGAAATAGAAAGAAGCTATATAAACAAAAATGTATGCAGTTGGAAAAACCAAGGATCTAAGATGGCTGTTGGATTGGAAGAAGGATATTTATTTATTTATTTATTTATTTATATTTATATATTTAAGAGAGAGTGTGCATGGGGGCGAGGAGGGGCAGAGGGAGAGAATCTGCAAGCAGACTCTGAGCTGAGCGGAAAGCCTGACTCAGGCTTCAGGCTCTGTGTGGGGCTCTATCTTACAACCCATGAGATCACTACCTGAGTTGAAACCAAGAGTCCAATGCTTAAACACCTGAGTCACCCAGGAACCCCAGAAGAAGGACATTTAAAAGGTGAAGATGTGAAAAAACATTTAGTGAAATAGAATGTCTGAAAATACAATGTTCCTATAATTTACAGTAAGAGGGTATTGAAAAAAATTCAAATATCAATACTATGGCAGTTGACAAGTGGTTGAGATGCAACCTGATTACAATTTAAGAGTTCTCACAGATGGAAGGGGGCCAAGGACAGGGGAAATGTAATGGTATATTCTATGACCTTGTTAAGGTCAATAACTATATTCCCTCCCCCTTCCAGTAAAGGTCATCTCAATACTTCCCTCCCTTAAGACTTGTCATTTCTTACCGTCACTTAGAAACTTAGGCTTGTTACTGTATGAAATCTTATGTTCTAATACTGGCTTTATTGCTTCTCCAATTTTGTCTCATTCTTCACTATTTCTTTTGCCCACTTGAAGTAAAATCTCTCCGATCACCTCTGCCTTTCCTTTGGCTGTAATGATATTCTGCCCTTTAAGATTTTCCTTACATACTCCTTTTTTATCTTCAGGGTTTTACCAGATTATTTAGAAGTAAAAAGTAGGCTTCTTTCTAGCCATTTCTCAAATATACTATTATATTTGTGAGAAGGATGGGACAAAGTTCTGGAGAGATTATGATTAGAATCTCAAGGGTTATTAACAGTTCTGAGTTTTAAAGTGATGTTAATTTGTAAGGTTAAGGATCGCATGTCTTAGTGTAGGAAAAGTTTATACCATGTGCAAGAGGTTACAATACATATTTTTTTTATTTTGACAATACATTAAGGACATTTTTTATACTTTCTAAGTTTGAAGTAATAATGCTATTTTTAAGCATATTTTAATCAACGAACATTTTGTCAATTAAAAAGTAGAGATTTATAGACCGGCAGCAGAATGGTGGTTGTTTCGGCAACCATCTGGGATGAGGAAGAATGAACAATGTAGTGATGTTCAGCTGAAGAAGAAAATAGAGGAATGGCCAGTTGGTGTTTTCCACTTTCTGAGGGTCGGGGTGAAGGCGGTATAGGATTGTTCAGAGCAACTAGGACCACTAGATGGAAATGAAAGGGAGGCAAATTGTTCATCTTCAGAAATGTTTTCACAATTAGACCTGTCCAAGAGTAGAGCAGCCATCTCTTCCTGAGAGGATGCCTCTCTAGTCGTAGAGGTTTCAGGCAGAGGCACATGGCTATCTCCCAAGTGAGGCATAGATGAGTTTCCTCACTGGCTGAGAGGTAAGGCAAGATGTTCTTTGAAATCCCTACCAACCCTATGCTTATATTATACATGTTAAGTGGGTGTATTTGCTGTGTATATATATATATATATATATATATATATATATATATATATACATATATATATATATATATATTTAATCTAGCATGAATTCTGTGGAAGAAAATGAGCACATCAAATATCTACCAATATTCTTGAAACGGACTGTAGGTATACATCCTGACCTGTCTGTGTAGCGGTTTTCATGTAGGAGTTTAATATATGCTGTTTCCTACCTTCACTTTCCCTTCTGTTTTTCCTTTCCTTCCATACCCTTCTCTTTCCTACTATCCCCTTCCTTTGCCTTCTTTTTTTCTCCTCTCTTCCTCTTTTTCATACCTTCCCTCCCCTTAGACCATCCAGTCCCCTCCCTTCCTTTCCTCCTTCATCTTTCTTTCTTATTAAAGTTTCTGTTCTTCCTCTATTGTCTCCCCTGTTCTTCTCAGTCTTCAGATACACCGGTTTCAGATGGTCCCTGGCTTGGAAGTATTACATGTCCGTAATCAAACTGGTTTAATGGCATCTCTGCCTCCTAATGACAGGAGTGGTTGAGCAAGGCCAGCATTTGTCACACTGGCAAACCTGTGGGTTTCATGCCTATTAAACACATGCTGGGTATAGATGCGGGGAACTTTACTGGAACTCTGGTATCACAGGGGGATGCTGTGAGTCCCTGTTGAAAGTGGAAAATATTTAAAAATAAAGCCATCCAATGTTAATAGAAGACTTACAAAGATATTGCTTCTTCAAGAAAAGGCCTCTATCTTATTCCCCAGAGTCCAGATGTGTAATTGCTACAAGGTAAATTTATCTTACTCTTCTGACTAGACCTAGAAATAGGTAATTATGAGATTAATTAGGATCCAAATAATTTCAGATTTTTAAATTAAGCTCAGTAATATGGAGTACTGTATAATATATTTCTGAATTAATCACTGTCGCTTTGCAATGATTAAGGTCATGGATCTACAAAGTATTATTGTGTTATCATCCTTATCAATTATTACTTGTAACGGTACATTTGTTTCTATTCACATTTTATTGAATGTGAATGTACAAAGAAGAATTATAATTTTCAGAGAGTAGGCATTTGGAATTTCCTATTATTATATTTTTAAGGAGAACAATTTATATTACTCATCTATGTATGCAATTATTCTGAGACTGGTAAATGACCTGACTGACAAATATGTTATGTTACTTTTCCAGGTGAAGACCCTGAAACTAGAAGAATGAGAACAGTTAAAAACATAGCAGATTTGAGGCAAAACTTAGAGGAGACTATGTCCAGTCTTCGTGGGACACAGATAAGCCACAGGTTTTTTTCCCTCAATTCTGTGTATCTTTGGGCCAATAAAGAAAAAACAATAAAGAAAAAACAATGACAATGAGATGAGATGACAATGACAATGAAAAAACAATGACAACTGAGCACTTAACCTCTTATAAGGATAAAGAAAGAATTTAATTTTCCCTTACTATTTTCTCACTTAAATTTACATGACATTCAGCTGGTGACCTCTTAGCACATACGCAGGGACTTTTTTCTCCCATCCACCTCTTCTTCCATAGAGTGTCCCTTTCAAACTAAATTAGCTACTGAAACTACCCCCATCACTACTAGGTAGATTCCATGCCTGTGACAGCCAACAGTGGGCAGAAGTTGCAGTTGAAATGCATCTGGGGCGGGAGTGGGGATGGAAGGTATGGAGAGACTCTGAACCATAATCGTACTCAACTTCCAGAATAGTTATGGGAAGCCATTGGGGTTAGGTGAAGGGTTTGTTGAAACTGTGAAACACAATTCTGCTTTACCTAAAATGTGACGATGACCTTTCTTTCAAAAGCCAAAAAGCCAAACAACAAACTTCTAATGAATGCCCCATCCCACATGTTGACATCTTTAGAAGTGTTTTGCCTCTCATCATGAAAGTATAATTTGACTTTCATGAAAATGACATACTTCTAAGAAATGACTCAGCTCTAGCCTTTCCTGTCTTCATGTATTCTCGGTCTATGATCCCAAGTGAATCCGAGTATAGTTCTTTCTTCATTTGTTTGCCAGCACCCTGGAGACAACATTTGACAGCACTGTGACAACAGAAGTGAATGGAAGGACCATACCCAACTTGACAAGCCGACCCACTCCCATGACCTGGAGGTTGGGTCAGGCGTGTCCTCGACTTCAGGCCGGAGATGCTCCCTCCCTGGGGGCTGGCTACCCTCGCAGTGGAACCAGCCGATTCATCCACACAGACCCCTCGAGGTTCATGTACACAACACCTCTTCGTCGAGCAGCCGTCTCTCGACTGGGAAACATATCCCAAATTGACATGAGTGAAAAAGCAAGCAGTGACCTGGACATGTCCTCTGACATTGACGTCGGTGGATATATGAGTGATGGTGATATCCTTGGGAAAAGTCTCAGGGCCGATGACATCAACAGTGGGTAAGTGGCCTTGGTCTCTACCAACATTATGCAAACAGGAAAAGTGTTCTACTAAGATGCATTAGCTGGAGAAAGAGTAAGTAGGTTAGCTCACAAAGTCATTAGAAAAATGTGATAAATCGAAGGTTCTTTGGGGGTGTATCAGGCCCTCTCTTCTGCTCATTCATGAAAAATAAAATGTCTAAAACTTCTATAAGACCTTTTCATGGTAAGCCCTTAAATCTTTCTATTGTTAGTTTAGAGAACCGAATGGCCCTGTGCTTTTTGGAGTGATTTTCACACGATTCTTAAGTCACAGATTTTGTAGTGAAAGATGTGGGAAGGGGACAGGAGGAGTTTTGTTGGGCTGCTGGATTTTTTTTTTTTTTTTAATTTGGCTTGTCAAAGCTGCCTCTAACTTCTTTGAAGACAAATATTTTCTAGCATTCTTCAGTTATGCACCTCCAATCTAACTTGAGGGAAAAGCATTTTAGAATTGAGAGTTTCGATCACTTTTGATGGCATCAGATTAAAAAAAAAATAATAATCGTAGCCTTTGTTTTTCTTCGGTTTTCTATTATAATTCCCAAAAATGCTGTGATTATAAAACTCTTAAAGATTTTGGCAATGTGGAATATTTAGCCCAATCTGAGAATGAGCCCAGATGGAGGCAATAGGATACTCTATTAAAGCTACTTCTATAAATAATTGTAATTCCTTACAGATACAAAAACTGATTCTAACTAGCCACAATTGTATAATGCTAAGGAAAGATGAGACTTGCATTAGAACTCACATACATCTGACTTCAAAACTTTGGCTCTGTAATGCAAGGAAAAGCTTCCCAAATCAATTTTATAATTTTCGTGTTTTCCCAAAACCCTAAATTTAGGGATTTGACCTACTTTTTGTCCTTATACATCTGAGAGAATTGGTATCAGAAAGCATTCTTCTATATAAGTAACGCTTCCTGACTTCCTTCATGAAAGAAAAGAAAAAAGAAGAAAAGAAAAAAGAAAATCTTATTTGAAAGGGGACAGACCTAAAAAAATACAGAAGAGCTTTCGATCATATGTATAGCTCTGCTGTGATGTCTTCACATCCAGTACTTTCATACTTGCTCCTTCCCAGATGCCTAAATTCCAACAATTTAGAATTAGGGAGACAGACTGTGGTCAGTTAGGGTAGGAAATAGTTGAGATGCCGCTGGAGTCAGAGTCCAATTTAAATTCCTTTCTATGGTTTGCTATCTGTGGACGCCATGGGGGCTTAATTTGCTCAAACTCTTTGTTTTCTGTAATAAGGATAAAATTGCAGAATCCCCACAAAATTATTAGGAATTAAGGAAATAACCCACAAAATTGTACTTACTCAAAGCCTGTCGCAGTATGAGCGTTGAATAAATTTGTCATCAGCATCATAATTCCATTTATTATCATTAATAATCACACTAATTTGCGAATGTTATTTTTATCATTTTTGTCCATATAAAATACCACCTGGGGGGTGGTACCCAGTTCAAGGAACATGATGGCAGCACAGGAATGTCAAAGGCATGAACTTTTTCTCCCGTCTCTCCCTTTTCTCACCCGCTGTTTCCACTCTCACTCTTATCTCCTCCTCTTTTCTTTCTTCATCTCTTTAAATGACAGCATATGTGTTTTTATATTCACTACTGGATGAAGATTTATTTTTTTATTTAATTCAATTAATTAACAGTGTATTATTAGTTTCGGAAGAAGAGCTCAGTGATTCATGAGTCTTATATAATATCCAGTGCTTATCACATCACCTGTCTTCCTTAATGCCTGTCACCCAGTTACCCCATCCCCTCATACCCTTCCCCTCCAGCAACCCTCAGTTCGTTTCCTATGGTTAAGAGTCTCTTCTGATTTGTCTCCCTCTCTGATTTCATCTTGATTTATTTTTCTCTCTCTTCCCCTATGATCCTCTGCTTTTGTTTCTTAAAATCCATATGTCAGTGAGATCATATGGCAATTGTCTTTCTTTGAATGACTTAATTTGCTTAGCATGATACCCTCTAGTTCCATCCATGTTATTGCAAATGGCAAGATTTCATTTGTTTTGATGGCTGCATAATATTCCATTGTATATACATACCACATCTTCTTTATCCATTCATCTGTTGATGGACATCTGGGCTCTTTCCATAGTTTGGCTATTGTGGACATTGCTGCTATAAGCATTGGAGTGCAGGTGCCTCTTCGAATCACTACATTTGCATCTTTGGGGTAAATACCTAGTAGTGCAATTGCTGGGTGGTAGGGTAGCTCTATTTTCAACTTTTGGGGGAATCTCCGTACTGTTTTCCAGAGTGGCTGCACCAGCTTGCATTCCCATCAGCAGTGTAGGAGTGTTCCCCTTTCTCCACATCTTCACCAACATCTGTTGTTTCCTGACTTGTTAATTTTAGCCATTCTGGTGTGAAGTGATTTTGATTTGTATTTCCCTGATGTGGAGGGGTTGTTCATGAGTCAGGTGGTGAAGTGGGGTGGAATCCTAGGTGGGACACTGCGGTCTCAGGATTCTTGGGGTCACAGGCAGACAGGGGGTGCCTGAGAGCATCAGAGTTCCCAGACATTGGAGTGGGGGAGCCGGCTGCAATCAGTGACCCAGGAGTGGGCTCTCAGCTTGGTGTTGCCATAAACCACGAACTGCAGCACGGTTCGACACTACTCTTTGAGCAGGGGCCCAGCAAGCGGGAGAACCACAGGGAGACCCCTTCCCTTCCATCTCCCTGGATAAAGACTTAATTATATACATAAATACAGCATATTTATATATATACACACATCTGCATGCACATATTAATGTATACACACACACACATACATATATAAATAACATGCACACACACACACACACACGCATGCAAGCAGTCAATCTCCTTATTTGCAGTAGTCACCACATACGCTGAATTAGTGAATACCGAACCATTGCTTCTAGGGGAAATATACTGATACAGCTTTGGGTCACAACGTTTTTATCAACTCATCAGAATATAATGTTGTTTTATGTGTATTTCAATTTAAAGCCACCTTATTTGTGAACTAATACGTATTGCAGATTCATTAACATTGAGCTCATGCCTTCGCAGCACTGTAATTCAGGTCTGAATGAAGCTTATCTAACTCATAGTTTTCCACAGTACACACCACAGCCTTCCTACACTTGGGAATACAAGAGCACCTCAGCACTACACTTGCGGGGACATTGTAAAGCAGCAGAATCTCCAACAGGGAGCGCGAAAATGCGGAAAGTGTGACTCTAAAGAGCCTGTAAAAAGGACACGTTGACAGTAGGAGAGCTGAATCAAGAGGGCAGCATGTCGCCTTATTTATTTGACCTCAGCTGGGAATGTCCTCACGGGAAACTCAAACTTTAGCTGCTCTGCACCTGTCCGTGAATGACCATGGAAGTGTTGCAGTTATTGATTTGCAAATTTTAGCAAGTAAGCAAATTTGTAAATATGGAGTTTGTGAATAATGAAGATTGACTATTTATATACACATAAAATGCTTATCTGGGGAGAGAAAGCATGCATATCTTGTTAGCAGTTTAAATCAGAAATCAATGGACATTGACAATGCAATGTGTGAGTAATTTCAAAAGTTTCATACAGATAAAAACTTAGCTTAAAGTTCAGAAGGAGAAAGTGTTAAACCCAGGCATGAGATAGAAAGGAGGGGATAAGAAAAGGAAATAGTTTAATTACACTCTCTGATTTAAATAGCTATAGAGGAGGGAAATGTAGTAAGAGAATATTTGTAAGAAAAGTAGAAATATTGTAGAAGGAATGTTATTCAGTGAGCTTGACTAAAATATAATTTTCAGAATCAGAGGGACAATTGGATTAGATGACATTCAATGACCTTTCCTTTAACCGAGATTCATGGAATCAGAATATTTAATTTTGAGAGATACGGTCTGTTGTGACAGGCCTCAATAACATTATGCTAAGAGGTTTAAACTGTGTACTCTAAGTGATGGAAAGCACTGTTTCTTAAGGAAGATTATTTAATAGCCACAGAATAGGGCACGATGGTGACTTTTGAAAGTCCCCTTCAGGGGAAATCTGCAAAATGGATGAGAGGAGAAGCTCTGGTGGTAGATTTCAGACACTACTGCAAAACTTGAGGTCCAAGGTCTATAGGCCAGAAATATGGGAGTAGCCTTGATGGGGATTAAAGGAGTGAAAAAATTGATATGGGAGATACCACAGAGGAGAAATTTACAGAGATAATGATAGGCTACTCCCAAAGGCTTGAGAAAGGCAGTGAATTTAGATAAGATGCCCATTTTGTAAGCACCAGAAATGGGAAATTATACCTTTAGAGAAAATAGGCAGAAAAAGAGGCTTTTTTTTTTTCTTTTTGAGAAAGCAGAGGGGAGATGATGTGTGTAGAGTTAGAAACATAGAGTTGGAGATATTGAGGTATAAGTTGAAAAACCAGTAGTTTTCACGGCGGAGATATGATGGAGAGTGTGGTCTCATATAGAAGAAGAAAGTGGAAATTGTGGGAGACGTGAGGACTTCTGGGAAAAGAATAGAGAGAAGGATCCTGAGCTGAAGTAAGTATCCAAAATATACTTCTGAGTTCATCCTGTATTCCAGGCAGCGTTTTGGGACTGTGTGTGCAGGAGTGAGCAATGTAGGCAAAGCACACGACCCCCATGCTAGTGTTCTATATATTTTTATAGGTGCTCATTTGTTCAGTGAATGAATAACTAATATATACGCATGTTTGTAAGAGAGAATGTGTGTATACATTTTTAGATTAGTAGTTTTTACTTAAGGCAATTTTTTGAAACAGCTGATTTTTATATGTAATAATATATATTATGGGCATACCTATACTCAGAAGCATTTTGTATTTTCCGGGATTCTAGCTGTATTAGTTAACAGTTACTTCTGTAAACAAGAAATCTCAAAATCTTGTAACTTAACCTAGAGTTCATTTCTCCTTCAAATAAAATCCTCGCTGGTGTTTCTGACCTTCAGTTGGGAATGTACACCATATAGTCTCTAAGAGAATAAGATTGAAGTGAATAATTCTGCTACTATCCCACCAGCTTTCCAAGGTCACTCTGGGCATTGGTATTCAATAAGCAGGTGGCAAAGAGAGGAAGAATCTTGGTGTGAGAATATTTCATATGTACCAGGCTTGCAAGCAGTGCAGATGACTTCTATGCACAGTTCCTTATCCAAAACAGCTGAATGGCACATCTAACCAGAAGAGAGGCCAGCAAATATGGTGCAGCTGTATGCCCAGAAGGAAAAGGAAGTTGTTTGATGAGAGCTGGGTAGTTTCTGCTGAATGCATTCATGAGAAAAAAAAAAGTTCTGTCTATTGTCCTTCCTACTTGTTTCATGCTTCAGTGGAAACCCAGTTCAGACTTCTGTTCATTTTTGTTCCCTATCAGTCTTTCAAATAAAATCTTGGATAGAATGAACCCATTTAAATATGCATCAGTGGTCCATGTGTTTTATGGTGTCATCCCTATTCAGCATATTTAAAGAAAAACTGAAAAACCCACAAATCCTACATGAAAGCTTCCCCTGGTGATGTTGACCTGTTAAGCATTAGACATTTTCTCTTTCCTGTGGCAGAGTCCAGAACGCTGAAATTTAAAGAATGACTCAGAGTTCTGTCCCCTGGGTGGGAGATGAGTAGGCATGGTCAGCAGATGATATGGCTGGTGTCAGCTCACCATGATTAGGGGGTGTTGTGTGGAGAATACCCCGTGGTGGCTGTGTTTCATTTCTCACCAGTTTACACAGAAAAATTATTGACATCTATAGGATGTAGCCCAATGCCTCAGCCCAGAATTAAAAGGAGGCAAGATGAGAGGGCTAGAGATATCCCAGGGGAATTTTAATTTGATGACGTTTTACGTGAGAAAAAAGGGCATTGAAATGTTTGTGCTACAGTTCATGAAAAAATTGAGTCACAGAGTTAATTTTCTGTTCCCAATTTTTAAAAGTATGTTTCAGCGATTAAAGGGACAAAGAGCTCAAAAGACAGTAATGAATGAAGGTGTTTAATTTAAGATTTTTTCCTCATGTAACCACAAGGAATGTCATGAAGTGAATGGGAATGGAGTTTCATTTTCTCATGTACCTTAGATAGAACTCAGAAAACTAGTTAATCAGCATTCTGAGAATTCAAAATTTCCTGAAGCATGTAAAGACTTATCTCTTTCTTCTCTTTTTGAAATTACTTTAAACACTTGGGGATGTGAATCTGCCAGTAATTAGGAATTAGTCAGAGGAAGACCTCTTACTTATAATGAGTCTCTGAAAACGTCTCCGTTTATGAAACAAAAAAGGAACGTGCTGAGAAATTGGGGAGAAAGTTACATATTTTAATTGGGTGGAAATTGAAGTTATCTGCTGGTGTCGCAGTATAAATAGTTGGGTCAGAACATAACCTAAAATTCTACTTTAAGTCATATGGCCCAAACACAAAGCAATTTAACTGGAACTCACAAAATGAATCAGTTTCTGGGAGTTCAAAATTTTTATGCAATGCTGAACTTGAACCCAGCAATCTGGCTCCAGTCTGTACTCTTAACCATCATGGCATGCTGACCCTGTGAGATTGTCTACGTGTCTACATGTACACATTTCTCTCCTAGGAGTTAATTTTTTACAATAGAACAGAGCTTCACAGCCATCATTCATTATTAGTGTAGTTTTTTTTTTTTTTTTTGGTTTTTGTTTTGTTTAAGCTAGCATGTATGATCTAGGGGACAGTAGTTAATAATATCTGTGCTCATCAAAAAGAAGATGCTGAACTGTTGTGCCTTTGAGAGTTAAAAAAAAAAAAGCCTGTGTGTTCATGTCATTAAAAAATAGCTAATTGTGGGACGCCTGGGTGGCTCAGTCATTTAGCGCCTACCTTTGGCGTAGGTCAAGGTCCCAGGGTCCTGTGGTCGAGCCCTGAAGCCTGCTTCTCCCTCTCCCACTCCCCTTACTTGTGTTCCATCTCTGGCTATCTCTCTCTCTCTCTCTGTCAAATAAATAAAATCTTTTAAAAAAAGAAAACTTATTGTAACATGTAGTGGCTGGTATGAAATTTGAATGTAAAAACACAGGATTCTAGTAAGTTAAGGTGCAAGCCTAGGTTTTGAATCTTCCCAAATCCCCCACAAACAGAAAAAGCAACTAGCCAGCAAAACCAAAAAATCACAATCATTGTTCACACATAAAAGTTGATGACAAAGTATCATCTCAGCCCCCAAGTATAAACAGCTGAGGACAAACATCCAAGAGCCAAAGGATGGTATCAGCGTCTGTTTCAGAAGAAACAGAGGTAGACACTGGGGTATCTGGTAACACTGAGAACAAAAGAACCCAAAATAGCTGAGAAACTGACTAGAAAACACACAGGACATTTGTAGTTGACAGCTGAAGCTGGGAGGGGTTGTGACCCTTGACCAGCCAGAGAGAATAAGAGCGGAAGGTCATGTCTGAAGGGAATAGGACAGTCTAGTTTGTATGAATTCATTCAGCTGCCAAACCACAACCCCCTTCCAGGACAGGATCCCACACTAAGAGACACCTGCTGGGGGTAGAAGCAAATTGAAAAAGATGTGGCAATAAAGGTGAACGTGACAGTCTGGAAGTAAGTGAGATGGAAACAATCCCAAAATCTCAAAAAGCTAATTACTGCATTTTAAATTAAAACACTATACAGGGGCGCCTGGGTGGCTTAGTTGTCGGGCAGCTGCCTTCGGCTCAGGTCATGATCCCGGCGTCCTGGGATCGAGCCCCGTGTCAGGCTCTCTGCTTGCTGGGAAGCCTGCTTCTTCCTCTTGCACTTCCCCTGCTTGTGTTCTCTATCTCTCTGTGTCAAATAAATAAATAAAATCTTAAAAAAATAAATAAAACACTATACAAAAACAACAGAGGCAGTTACTGTGTGAAGTTGGAAAGGTATCTACATTGTTTCTTTCTATTCAGAAAAATGAATTTCACGTAAAAATAAGCAGGAGAAAAGTGTCAGGATAAAACCCCATAGAAGCCACAAATATATGCAACACATATAACTAATAAAGGATTAGTATGAATGAGGAAAGAAAAAAGGAAAATAGAACATAGCATTGAATCCAATAGAAAAATGAGCAAAAGAAAGTGACATAAGTCGGCCAGAGAAAGGCAAATACCATATGATTTCATTCATATGTGGAATTTAAGAAACAAAACAAATGAACAAAGGAAAGACGAGAGAGAGAGAGAGAGAGAGAGAGAGAAACAGATCAAGAAACAGACTCTTAACTATATAGAACTGATGGTTGCCAGAGGGGAGGTGGGCAGGGGGATGGGTGAAATAGATAAAGGGGAAAAGAGTACATTTATCATGATGAGCATGGAGTAATGTATAGAATTGTTCAATCACTATATTGTACACCTGAAACTAATATAACACGCTACATGTTAACTAGATGGGAAGTAAAATTTTAAAAACCTAATACAATTTTAAAAATGAGCATAAGATATAAACAGAGCTTTTTTTTGATGGGGTTGTTGTATTTACTTGGTTATGTATATATCACTTAGAAAGCATTACAACTGGTTACACATAACATGGTAACTACATTATATGCAATCTGCTTGAAAATTTTAAAATGGAGTCTTTCTAATCAAAATTAACATTTTTAAAAAATTTAAATTCAATTAGCTAACACAGATAAAACATAAATGGCTTATAACAAAGTGAAATATGATCAACGTGCTTGGTAATCTGGAATATGTAAACCAAACCAAAATGAGACTTCTCATCTATAGGCAAGTGGGTGTTTATTTTGAAACTATTTTGAAAACTGTTTAGCATTGACTAGTAAGGTTAAATATGGGTATATGTCTCTTATGACCCAGTGATTTCCTTTCTAGATCTAGACCTTAGGGAAATTCTTGCCTGTGAACACAAGGAATTGTGGGTATGCAAGTTTTTGTGGCAGCAAAGGTGTAAAACAACTCAAATGTCCATAATAGTCAAATTGATTAATCAACTAGTACATTTGTAAAATAGAGTAATAAAACTAGAAAAGGAATAACACAATGATACACATGAAGATAGATAATTGCAAAAATGTAATTTTGAATGAAGGAAAGAAGTTACAAAAGATAGCACATTGTGTGACTCAATTTATATAAAGTTCAAATCCAGGAGATGCTAAACAAAATATATTTAATAATACATTCCTATGTGGCAAAACCATAAAGGAAAGTAAAGGAAAGCTTATAAAATCCAGGACAATAGATACCTCTAGAAGGGAGGTTTGGGGATGTGAGTGGAAGGAGCCTGTATGGACATTGAAGAAACCGGAAATGTTTTATTTCTGAAGCCGGCTAGTTGGTGCGTGAAAGTTGGTATTTTTATTATTATTTGATATGTGCTTCTATACCTTATACACCTGCAAAAATATATATTTCCCTATAAAGTTTTCTTTTTCAGAAAGTATGGAATTACTATGATGGTAGAGTTGTATGTATTTCTGTTCATTGAGAAAGTAGGATTGAACAATATAAAAAATAAGATTTTCACAAATCCTATTTCAGTGAATTCCAGACATAATTAGAGCATAATGATGCAGATTCACAGATTTGAACAGACTGTATCTTATAATAGCTGGGGGTAGTGAGTGATAGGAAGGAGGGATATATCTAGGTTATCGATTGTATAGATGGTGTCTTTCCCTCTAGCCATCATAGCATGCACAAAAGGAACATGAGCTTTAGTGGTGAAGTTAATGTATGGTCAGTTTTTGCTATGTTTGAGGTTCTTATGAGAAAGTCACCTACCTATGCATTGGAAGCAGTTTAACACCTTATTTTAGAGCAAGGTGGAATGACAAGGCCTAGAAATATTAATTTGGATAATAGACCCCTAAAGTAAATGCCATGAGTATGCAAATTTGCCTACACAAAAAGAAGCAGGCTGTCAGTAGAAATGAGGAAGAATTAGGAAATGATTTGTGAGACTATTTTTTCATGTGAATTCTTTTACAGCTTATAGAATTTGAACATGGCTAAAATTATTCTAAGACTTTAGTAGTTTGAGGTAATTTATTTTTTGTCAGTAACCCTCACAAGTTTCGTTCCAACTTTTTGTACCAATCTTCCCTGTGTCTATCATCTCTTCTTAAACTCATCTTGGCTGACAGTTTTGAAGATTAGATATAACATTATTAGGAAATCATTTTTTAAATTTTACATTATTCTTTCAAAATGATCCCCTGACATGGATGGCTCCCAGACTGTAGTGTAATTTTTCTAGAGGAGCTATAAAGTTCATGTTCTTACAGATTTTTAAATCCATCAGAAAGAATGAAAAGAAGGAAGGATTAACAAGAAAAAATTCAAATTGGAGTTATGTCTTAATTGTGTGATCCCAGATGTGTTTTTTTTTAATTTAAAATCAATTAGCCAACATAAAGTAGTATATCATTAGTTTCAGATATATATAACCCCCATTGCTTGTCACATCACATGCCCTCCTTAATGCCCATCACCCAGTTACTCCATCTCCCATCCACCCCCCTCCAGCAACCCTCAGTTTGTTTCCTATAGTTAAGTCTCTCATGACTTGTCTCCCTCTCTGATTTGCTCCCATTAGGTTTTCCTCCCTTTGCCCTCTGATCCTTTGCTCTGTTTCTATGTTCCACTTATATTGTGGATAATTGTCTTTCTCTGATTGACTTATTTCACTCAACATAATACCCTCCAGTTCCGTCCACATCGATGTAGTAAGATTTCATCCTTTTTGATAGCCGAGTAGTATTCCATTTTACATATACCATATCTTCTTTATCCAGTCATCTGCCAACGGACATCTGGGCTCTTTCCATAGTTTGGCTATTGTGGACATTGCTGCTATAAACATCAGGGTGCAGGTGCCCCTTCAGATCACCACATTTGTATCTTTGGGGTAAATCTCTTATAGTTTATAAATTTCTCTTATAGTCTTATAATTTTCTGGATTGTAGGATAGCTCTATTTTTAACTTCTTGTGGAACCTCCATACTGTATGTTGTTTTTTAAGTAACAAAGTCATGGTTCTGTTATGAAAATGCCCTACCAACATTCAAATGAGAGTGTGTCTGTGTAAACAGAGGAATGATAACTGAGTATTTTATTCATTAATTTTTAATTTTTTAAAATTTAAATTCA
>CM052897.1:35268041-35351804 GCA_028534135.1 Potos flavus | reverse complement strand
CTAAGTGATCTGCTCGGGTTCGCTCTCGGGAGCTTTTGTTCCCTAAATGCTTTCCGTACAGCTTTTGGAGGAGGAGAATGAAGATGGCGGCCTCCCAGTCTCCGGCCCGTAGGAGCCGAGAGCTCGGGGCCCCACTCCTCAGTGCGCCCTCAGAGAAAAGCAGTCAATCCCTCCCATCTCTCTGGTCTCCGGCCGCACTCCGTGCTCACCCAGCCTGTGACCGAGCGTTTTTATGCCTGGTGCACGGCCCCGTTTGGAATCTTCAAACCCAGCCGATTCCTGCAGTACGCTGCTGTGCTGCTCCTCCCGGAGGAGGAAGGAGGGGGTCTCTCCAGATCTGCCACTTGTGGGGTCCCTGCTCAAAGAGCAGTGGCCTGACTGTGCCTTGGATCACGGTTTAAGGTAAGCCTGAGCTGACAGCCCACTGCTCGGCTCTGTCTCTGAAGCCAGCTTCCCCTCTCCGATACCTGGGAGCTCTGCCGCACTCAGAGACCCCTGGTCTTTTTGTGACCCCGTGGGTCCCGAGACCACACTGTCCCCGTGAGGGCTCCACCCCCCTGCTTAGCCTCTGGAGCGACATCCCTCAGTGGAGCAGACTTCTAAAAGTTTGGATTTTGTGCTCCACTGCTCTGTGGCTTGCCGGGAGCCGGCCCCTCCCCCCACGGTCTATCTTCCCGTTGCCTCGGATTCATTTCTCTGCGCGTCCTACCTTCTGGAAAGTGGCCGATTTTCTGTTCCTAGAATTGCTGTTCTTCTCTTTTATTTCCTGTTGAGTTTGTAGCTGTTCAGAATGGTCTGATAACTATCTAGCTGAACTTCTGGGATGTGATGATATGTCATTCTCCTACTCCTCCATCTTGCTCCTCTCCATAACTGAGTATTTTTTGATTCAATTAATACCTGTTGTAAACCTATTTGATATTAACTGGAAAATTGAAGGGCCCAAGAAAAATGACTATCCTCTGAAATGCTTCCTGAAAAAATAGGTTTTTTTCCTTAATTTATTGAAGTTTTTTTTTTTTAAAGATTTTATCTATTTGACAGAGAGAGATCACAAACAGGCAGAGAGGCAGGCAGAGGGAGGGGGAAGCAGGTTCCCTGCTGAGCAGAGAGCCTGATGCAGGGCTCCATCCCAGGACCCTGAGATCATGACCTGAGCCGGAGGCAGAGGCTTTAACCCACTGAGCCACCCAGGGACCCCAATTTATTGAAGTTTTTAAATGTACATTTTTTTCTTTTGAAAATTAGTTTTCAAAACAGTTAACCTTTGTCTATAGAACTTACTGTTCTGTAAGTATGGAATAATTGAAAGATTCTATTTCTAATAGAAGTGATCTGTCATCTTATTTCTTGTTTTTATGCATCACCATTATGGGTGAAGTTACTGAAATCAGTTATGATGCTTTCTTTTTACAATGTGGAAGGCTTTTGAACCCAGCTGAACAAACATATTTGTTGATCCCCAATTATATATAAAACCTTTGTTAAACAGTTTTGGAGATACACAGATGAAGAAGACAGACCAATGAGACATACATGAAACATAGCATGTACACATTATTACAACTTCCTCCAAGGTTAAGTTTAGGATTAAGTAGTGTTGGTAGTTTTTAAAAAAGGGCAGGGGGACTATCTCACTTATCTGGAGAGATATCAACTACTCTCAAACTTTTGAAACAATTTCAAAAGGAAAGTGATTGAGAAAAACATTTACCACTAAACACCTTTACTTTACCAGGAATTCCACACACGCTACCTTACAAGGCTATAAAAACATTTAGATACCGATTGAGAACTGTGTGGGAAATATGGTAGGAAATTGGAAGTAAGAATAAACTCTGAAAATCAACACCAAGATGGGACAGCTGACAAATGAAAATGCATGAAGGACAAATATCCCTTCACTATTTGTTTAAGTTAATTGATGCTCCTAATCATCAATTAGTTATTTAAAAAAGTTAAAATGTATCTAGTATTTCTTATTTAAAAGAGCATATCAGTGTTCAGTACATTTTGGAGTAAAAGTCCTCCTTTATTTTTTCCATTTTGGTGGGATTGAATTCTTTAGTGATCAAGAAAACTCACCATGTAGGGTTTTTTATAAGGATGATGCAGTATGACCTAGTTTTTGTATATAAAATTCATTTATTTCCTTTTCAAAATATGTGGAAGAGACTTTATGAGTAACAAATAGCCAATTGTTATAAGGTTCTCATATTAAGAGCTTTTTGTATTTTTCCTTTATCATAAAATCTACCTGTAGATTTTATTCTTCCCATTTGCAGAGGAAGAACTTGAGGCACAGTTTAAGAAGCTTGTTCAAGTTCCTTCAACTAGTAAGGACAGAATTTATTGATCGTGTAAGCAGTTAGCCAGTTTCATAATCCTAGCTTTAACTATTTGGTTAGTCTTCAATATGCTCATGATTAACATTTTTTATCACAAAAAGTGAAATCAACTTAAATCTGCTTAAGCAAATTAGGGACATGATTATAAAGGAGCAAAAATATCCCTTAGAACCCAAGGACAAGTTGTGAAGTTGAAACCATGTGGGCAAGTGTCTCTGCTTCCTTTTGTGCACCTGGGTCATTGTTTTTACTTTGCTGACCAGCTTTGTCTGTGGCTCCCTCCTTACATCTGCTGGAGATAAATACATGTCCTGGGTGTTCATTATCATCAACTCTACTCACACAGAAAGCCTGAGGAGCTGTCTTTTAATCTTAGTTCTCGAGAAAGAAAAATCTGATTAGTCCAGCATGGGGTAGGAGATTAAACAATGTGTCCTAGTTCTCCAGAGCCCAGGAAGCAAGATTACGAACAGTAATATAACTATTTGGGTCTAACATCCCTATGCGATGATGGTGGTCCCTTGATGGCAGGGAAGTAGTTCTCAAAGACACGAAGTGGGTCAGACAGTTTGGCCCTTCACTTCAGATAGTAATGCACAGTGGTTAAAATCATTCTGGAGCCCACTTTCTAGATTTATTTCTTTGTTCTGCCATAATTGTTGAGTAACATTGTGTTACTTGACCTTTTTGTGCTTACTTATTTTCTTTCTCTAATGTGGTGACAATAATGTTATTACATGTAAACTATTTAGAACAGTTTCTGGCAACACTGTAAACATTTAATACATCTTGGCTATTATTTTATCCTTGTGGCCAATTGGTAACATAATTTTACTTACCAAATAACTTAATCTAATTTTAAGTTTAGTAATATTCCACTACTCCTATGACAATGTTTCAAAAGTGGTATTTATAAAATGAAATGATCTTGCTCTTATTTTTCCAAGAGTTAAATTATCTCCAAGCCTTTCCAAAATTTTGATAACAAAAGGGGGAAAAAAATAAAGGTTTTACATAGGCTAGTTATTTGTTGTAGTAAGGAAGACTGATTTCCTAATAAACTTGAAAAATACTCTAATTCTTCCTGGTGAATAAAATGTTTCTATAGAAAAAAACTGTAATAAAGCACATTTGCATAATTATTGAAAATTGCGAATACTGTTTGTTAAGTTAAATTATACAGCTGAGATCATTTAATTTTATGTTGATTAATTACACATTTCTTTTCAGGTACATGACAGATGGAGGGCTCAACCTGTATACTAGAAGTCTGAACAGAATACCAGACACAGCCAGTTCCAGGGAGGTCATCCAGAGAGGAGTCCATGACGTGACAGTGGATGCAGACAGGTAATGCTATCAGCATTTACAATGATGGGAACCACATAAAGCAATTTCATAAATGAGATCCTAGGAGTCTGACAGTATAAGTGAAAGGGCTTTTTATTTCAATATAATAATTATTTTGAAATATTTTTAAAACTAAGCTGGTTTTTCTTACGAGACTTGTTTAGCTCTATATACTGCATTGGTGAGACTAACAACTTTCAGTTACGTGACAGCAAATTTTAATATCTGTAAAAGCAAAATGATACACATAGACTTATGTTCTTTCCTTGAAAAGAACCCTGGCTGATGAGTTCGTTTTGGTTTGGATATTCTCAGATTTACCTGCAGGCTAATGATATAAAGATTAAAACATAATTCAAATTATCAGGTACAATAAACTTGATGCTTTTCTTGAGGGGTTTGCTGAAAGCATACAACTCTTGCTTTAGGCTAATTTCTGTTCTGTAATTGTTTCAGAATGCTTAAAGGTGTGTGTGTGTGTGTGTGTGCGTGTGCATATGCGTGCATGTGTGTGCTTGTTATTATTTTGCTCAAAGTTGTTTTACCAATTTTATCAGAATCACTGCTGTTAGAAAATACCGTTCTTGTAAAATAATATTGTAAGACATACTTCTGACCTGATTTTGCCCTCTCTTCACTCAGAATTTTGACTTTATTCATCAGGATTAAAATATGATATGCCATTTCTAAAACTATGACATATCAATTCTGATATTAGTCATCAGTTTCTCCTCACTCAAATTCTGTTGATATATTTTGGTGGGGATTTGGGGCTTAACTCTTTAAATATTCAATTAGTCCTTCTGTTTTTATCTCTACCTTTACACCCATTTTCAGAAATACCACCACTCTTTAAATATTTGGGGTCTTCTCCAGGATAAGTAAACTATAACCTTTTCTTATCCTGTGTTCAGGAAGCCACTCTCTCAGATCTAGGGTGAGGGGATGTGCCTGGTATCCTGTAGTTCAGAGACCTCTCCAGAGAATAAAACCGCAGACTTCTACTGGGGTGAGAATAGACATGGCCGCCATCTACTGAGCTGAGGCAAGGAGGGGATTTGGGGCTCTAAATGCTCTTTAAATAATGCTGTTGATATTTTAACTCCTATTTGCCAGAGGACAGTTTCCACTAGGAGACTAAGATAGACGTATCTAGTCTTTAGACCAGGTGTGTGTGAGAGAAGCAGGTGGTTACAAAAGAATTATAAAAAATTTTGCCTCCCCAAGACCAACCTGAACTCTTCAACCATTTTCCCTTCCTGATGCCTTCAACCAGCCTGTACTTCCTTCTGCTCTTGAATTGATGCTTCCTCTATCTGCAATGCCCTTTTCTACATTTGCTGCATTATTTCCTCTATCACAACATTTCAGTTTCAGCTGAATGCTGCCTTCTCAGAGAAATGATTCCAGAGAGGCTAAGATACATTTGATTTGCAGTCACTTTCTTACTCATTACCTTATATTGTTTTCTTTAACGTACCCCATCACTCCTGGAATATATCATACTTACTTATTTGTTTACATGTTTATCTTATATCTCCCCCATTATAATGTAAGCCCATGAATGCAGAAGTTTTGTCATATTCATTATAGTAAGAACTTTTAGCAAATGCTTATGGAGTGAAGAACAAAGGAATGACTATGTTATATATTCATATATGGCTAGCAATAGAGTTCAACTGGGTAGAGAAGCAAATGAGGCCAGAGCCAACATTCTGCAAGGATATTACATGAGAGAGGGAAGGGGTTATGTGGAAAAACAGGAAGCAGTGATGTGAGGGGAAGAAATCTACAATACGGACTGCATTTCGAGACTAAGGACCTACACATTCTTAGCTGATGGTGGAAAATATTAAAGGAGAGGGACAGTCTGTTGGTCTTTAGGAAATGAGATTGTGGTGGCAGAACCTAGGAATCATTGCAAAGGAGCCTTATTTTAGAGATAGTTGGGATAACCAGCTCTACTTGCTTCTATAAGGCTCCAGCTTGGGGCCTGCTGAGGAACCTCAGACCAACGGGAAAACCCAGATATGTGTCTAATAAATTGAAACCTGTGAAAGCAGTGGTTCTTAAAGTGTGGTAACTAAGTCAGCAGCATCAGCATTGCTTGAGAACGTGATAGAAATAATTAGCTCTATCCAAGATTTACTGAAAGGGAAACTCTAGGGTGGGCCCAGCAATCTTCAACAGGCCCTCCAGGTGATGCATTCTTACAGATACTGAAATTAGCAAATCACCATCTTAAAATTAACAACTAGATGCCAGGTTGATGAAACCATGAACACTTAGCGAAACATTTAAACATTAAAAAAAATGACATTTTGAAGTTTTTATTCACTTTTTTAGCTGTGCTCTGTCAAGGGAAAGAGAATATCAAAATATTAACACTGGCACTAATAGCACTGGCACTAATCTTTAAATTAGATCAAATAATGACACGTTGCTCCTGAAATAAATTGTCTCCATTTGTTAGAGTCAGCTTCTGAGAATTGCATTTTTGAAAGAATTGTAGACTTTAAGGAATACAAAAACCACTTTAATCACTTGTATATATTAAACACCAATAAGGTCATAGGGAAAATCCTGCTATCAGCAGAGATAGGAGTTTGTCTTTTATTATAGATAAGTCTGAAGCTCTTTTAAAATCCTATATTCAGGGGCGCCTGGGTGGCTCAGTGGGTTAAAGCCTCTGCCTCCGGCTCAGGTCATGATCTCAGGGTCCTGGGATCGAGCCCCGCATCAGGCTCTCTGCTCAGTGGGGAGCCTGCTTCCCCCTCTCTCTCTGCCTGCTTGTGATCTCTTTCTCTGTCAAATAAATAAATAAAATCTTAAAAAAAAAAAATCCTATATTCAGGAAGTGATTTGGGATGTAAGTAATTTAAAAACGCATAGTATTAAATATTATAGTTGTGTAAGTTGTTCTGTTAATATAAAAATCTCCTTGTACAGGATGTTGTTTCGTAAAGCTTTCTTAATTCTGATATCTATATTACAAAGAAGATAGGAAAAAAAAAAAAACAGAAGATAGGCAAGAATAGCTCTAAAGTAATACCTCTTTGCTTAGTTTTACTCAAAAAAGATACTGAGAAGTCCTGTTCTTCAAAATAAAAACTGTTAAATTGATTTAATTCAATGTTTCCTAAAACATTTTTTTTATCACTGATTCCCCCACTTTTTTCTCTATAATAATTTGTTCCTGTGATATTTTAAGAAATGCTGATTTTGCCTAATGCTATCATTTAGTAGTTAAAATAGTATAAAGACTTGGGTCTTTTACCTCCTGCACTTAACAGTTTATCAGCTACCTTAGTCAGGGGTCTTTTAAATAAAATGAAAAATGTTAGTGCTTGGTTCATGTTAGTAAATTAGTAAATGTAAGGCTTGTAATAGTTCACTGATAAAAAAAAAGCTTAAGAGCAAAAAAAGCAGTGTTTTATTAATTTTTCATATTTCATAGACATTTTTTCTATAAGCATGATCACCGAAAATGCATTACATAAGAGCAAAGTAGTCAGCTGGCTAGGATAGGAATGGATTTGAATTGCTTGCGTTAACTTAGTGAAGGTTATAATGTTTCCCCTTTAATCAAAGTTGGGTTAAAATAGGGACACCTGGGTGGCTCAGTCAGTTAAGCGTCTGCCTTCAGCTCAGGTCATGATCCCAGGGTTCTGGGATCGAGTCGCGCATCGAGCTCCTTGCTCAGTGGGGAGCCTGATTCTGCCTCTGCATGCTATTCTCCCTGCTTGTGTTCGCTCTCTTGTTCTCTCTGACAAATAAATAAATAAAATATTAAAAAAAAAAGTTTGGTTAAAATGGGTTAAGCAATAGAGAACAGCTGAAATCCTCTTCCGAGCAGATTGAAATGGCCCCAAAGAAAAGAGGATGCTTCAATGGACAACTGCGGTGTATCTTAAGTATTTTATTGCTCAAAGATATTGCAGTTCCTTTATTTTCCATATCAATCCAACACCATCCACATTTTCTTATTATGCTGACGAAAAAAAAAGATTACAGAATGGGACTAATCCTTGTAGACATGTTGGAGACACTCTGGGAAATTCATAAATAAATTCCTAACAGACAGTTAAAATGTGTGGGCTTTGTCCATTTGGCTCTGGTTATAATGAAGTCAGTCCTAATTCATATACACTTAAACAATTGGGTTACACTATATTTAAAAGTTAATTTGGGGGGAAAGTTTAGGAATAGTTCTTGTTTTGGTTTTTATTAACTCCTGTTACTGTCCTGACACTAGCTTGCCAGCTAGTCTTAACAAATATTAACAAATATTTGATAAATAAACATATAATTACCTCCTAAGTGCATTGACAGCATAATAGCATCTTGGGAAAAAACAAAACAGAAAAATAAAGATGAAAGACCCTGAGTTTAATGTTCATACAGAATAATGTAAGCAAAAAATAAAGTGATAATAAAATTAAGTCATAATAGATGTATATACATAATATTTTAGAAGCACCCCAAAGGAAAGTGATTATTCCTACTGGGGGGATAAGGAAAGACTTCAAAAAGCAGTATGATTTAAATGGGGTCATAGAGAAAGCATAACTTTTTGACATATGGCCTTGGAGAAATCTGAAGAAATGTGGGAGTGGAGAGCATGGAAGCATAGAAAAGTTTAGTTTAAGGGGATGTTACAGAAAACCAGAAGTGGGCAGTTATTAAGGCAATGAAAACAGATTTCATAAGGAACTGTTGCAATTGGGGGAAGGAGATCTTAGTATATAATTGGGCTCAGTTCTGAATACAACAGGAACACAAGGGGATTCATAGCCAACAAGCAGAATGAGGGGGTCAGTGGATGGAAAATTACTAAGAGAAGACATCAAGGGTAGGGGAATTCTTGCTAAGGCCATTTAAGATTCTTGCTGAAAAGAGGCCGGGTGATCAGATAATGTGTGTGGGGGTTGAGGACTATAACCAGAAATCATAGGTGCTCACTTATAGCGGTGGAGGAATCTCTCTAAAATGCCTGAGCAGGCAGTATTCTTGCTAAAACTGGGCTAGGCAGGCCCAATGATACGTTAAAGTCAAGGCATAGTCAAGAAGAGACCTCAGAGGAGCCTGAGTAAAGTTTGATCAAAAAGAGTCTGTCAGACCCATTAATAATGGGATTTTGCTAGTCCACTGGGAATGTGGGCAAGGATGACAACAAAGGACCTGAAGGGCTGTTTAGAGTATTTGGACTATAAGTGTTAAGGGGCTATTTTACTAATTTTAATTAGTTTTCTTTTTAAATTTCAAAGCAAAAGCATGTGTCATACTGATTGTATTTTAATAATAACTCACCCACGGCAAATAGTGAAGGGAGATGGCGCGAAGACAGGTAGACTGCTCAGGAAGTGACTACAAAAGTCCAGGTGAAAGGAGATGAGCTCCTAGCTGGAGAGTGGGAATGGGGACACCATTTCTCGAGGAAGCTGGGTTTGGTCTGTGTATAGTACTCTTCTCAGGCTGCCTTGACAAAATACACAGCCTGGGTGGCTTAAACAACAGATATGTACTGAAGGCTAGACGTCCATGAGCGCAGGGCTGGAAAAATTATCCGGTGAAAGCTTTCTTCCTGGTTTGTAGAAGGCCACCTTCTCACCATGTCCTCATGTAGCCTTTCCTCTGTACTCCCTCAGAGAGAAAGAGGAAGATGTCTCATAACTCTTCCTGTTCGTATAAGGACATCAATTCTATCAGAGTAGGGCCTCACCACTATGACCTCGTTTAACCTTAATTACCTCTGTAAAGGCCCTTCTTCAAATATCGTCACATTGATAGTTAGGGCTTCAACATATGATTTTGAGGGGAGAGAGGCACGGTTCAGTCCATCCCAGTGTGTATCTCCCAGGTGGTTTTATCCTTAGAGATACAGGTTAATCCCCATATAAATGCTGGATTAAAGTACTGACTATATATATAGTATGTGCATTATTACGCTCAAGTCCTTCAGGGTCAGGAAGATCAGGTGAAATGAATGAAACTGAAGGGCTATGTTAAACATGACCAGTCTAAAGGGGGTGACCACCCTTAACTCTGGAGGTTGCTGCCTATGGAAATGCAGAAATGTGGAAGTAAAGTCAGACTCTGGACTTCGGTGAGATATCTCCCAATTTTTACATACTGGTAACTGTGTTAAGAGGTCTCTAAGATTAATAGATAGTTAAAGATATACATTTTCTTCTATGTATAGGATAATATAGGAATATAGGATAATAAAGGAAATTACAGAGAAGTAATACAGGATAATATAATATAGGAAATTATATAGGACTATTACAGGATAATATATGGATATATATAGGAAATTACAGAAATATATAGGAAATTACAGAGAAGCCTATATAAAGCAAGAGACATTGTACATTCTCATGTATGGTTGTGTAAACTTCCTAATGCCTTGAAGTTACCCACAGAGATATGCTGGCGAGAATATCAGCTATACAGAAAGAAAATGACACCAGTCATGAGAAGCCAGCCTAGAAATTGAGGCAAAACTCTTTGAGCCCATTCCAAGTTTATAATGTAAGACAGGACAATCTCAGGTCAGTTTCCCAGCCATAACCTCCCTCGGTGGTGCTAATTAATTTTGTTTAAACCACTATGTGAATCAGCACTGTGCAGGCTAAGGGCACATCTGTATCTATGATGTAGAGTGAGGAAACAAGCCCTGAGAATGAAACCTTGATATTTAAAGAGAATAAAAGGAGAATAACCACTGAAGAGGCAGAGAAAAGAGCTCTTCCACAAAATTCAAGAACAATTAGGGCTGACTGATATTTTTGAAATGGAGAGTAGAGGAATGAGGCAACAATGTCAAATTCCATGGACAAATGGAGTTAATTGGAGAAGGTTTTACCAAAGAATAGCCTAAAATAGTATGAAGTTTAACATTTGAGTGGTAGTGCTCTCCTGGATGATTGAGCAAGGTACAAGCAATAGCCTAAGTTACTCGAGTAGAATGGTCATAGAAGTCAAAATTTGGTTAGTGAGATGATTTACCCACATGACCAACAAGTCAATATAATGACAAAATGAGTCTCAAAGGAGAGGAAGATAAATCTCCAGGTGATAAACTCTTTTTGGAAAATGGGCAAAATTCCACAAATCCAGGCCCATTCTAGACGATCTGTTACATTGCTATCCAAAGCATATTCTTAAATCAATGATTGTTAATTTCAGTTGTAAACTAATCGGTTTAACTATTCATAATTTTTACTGATTTTTGTGTGTTGAATCATGAACTTTTGAAAATATAAAGGCATAATACATCATAGAAATTGTTATTTTTGTATTTTGCTAACGAACAGATTGGCTTGATTTGTGATACTGCAGTTCAGATGCTGAAATCACAGTTGATGGAAGAGTTTACAAAAGGCATTAAGGGATTGTCATGATTTTACATGGCCCTCAGGTTATCAGTCATTGTAACTTAATATATCAAGGGAAGCCTAGGACGAAACACGAGTCATACTAAATCCTTTGTTGGGGATGGCCAGGGGCTTTTCCTCTGTTATCTTAAGTTTAGTGTTTGGGGGCCTGCAAATTACGCTGCAAAAGAAATTTATCAAGAAATGAGACAGATTTTTATTCATGTATGTGTGTGGAAAGTGACAGAAAATGTGACTCAAGGAGGCAATTACAATTTGGACTTAAATAGCATCTGTTTCCCCCCTCAGGTTTATTGAAAAATAATTGACATACATCACCACACAAGTTTAAGGCATATAGCATGGTGGTTTGGTTTCCATGTATAGTGAAATGATTACCACAATATGTTGAGCTAACATCCATCTTTTCATATGGGTAGAATAAAAGGAAAGAAAAGAGGAAGACAAGTTTCTCCTTGTGATGAGAACTCGTAGGATCTACTCTCTTAATAGGGGAAGGGTAGTGAAAGAAGGGAAAACAAAGGACTTCTGGGAAAAATAAAAGGACACTTAGAAGAAAAGATGAGAGATATGATAGCTTTGGGACAATGTCTGTTTAGGTGATTTCTTGTCCTTACTTCTCATCCCTGGTGAAAGGAGTCAATCTTATCTGGTTACAGAACTCCCAGGGAGAGGATTTATGATTTATGAATTATTTGGGGAGGCTCTACTTTTAGGCAAATAAGGGGAGTTCCAAAAAAAGGAAACTCTTCACAGTGGTATATTTTGGTTCCCTTCACCCTAAATCGACAGTTGGTATCAATGTGCAGAATCCTGTACTGCCTTTACAAAGGGAGTCATGGAGAATTCTCACAAAATCACGTGAGGAGTCATTTCTAAGTATGAGGGAGGCCTTTGATATTTCCACAAGTTCTCCAAATAGGAGAAGTGAAGGCAACAGAGATTTCTCCTAAGCCATCAAGCAAATATCTCGAGGGGTCGGATTCGTGATGCTTGTCACTAGTGTGTATACACTCTAATAATTCATCCTATTCTGTGTTGATTTGTTCTAATATAATCACAGAATCAGTATAGTCCCATGTCTTAAGTATTTCCTTCATTAGCTTACTGGTTTTCCACCGTAATTAAAAGTAAACACAAAAAAGATTAATAGGCTGAGATGGAAATAGATAAAGTAAATATAATTATTTCACTTCATAATAAAATGGCCTGCCTTTTTTGCTCTTGTTTCTTTACCCTACATAGAAAGAGACCAGTGCAAAATATTAGAGACATAGAAAAAGTTTTATTTGCCCTTCCAACTTCCCTTTAACTACCCTCGCAGAGGGTCACCATTGCAGGCTTATGAATGGCTCCTGAACTTCTGTCCTGTGAGCCAGGTCTCAGAATTAACAGACCTCATTGTGAATAATCCTTTAAAATTCCAGTACTTTTATGTAATACCCCTCATAGAATTAATTCACACCAGAAACACTATTGAGAACCTACCCTCTACCAAACAATGTGCACAATCCTGGGGGACCCTGTATTCAGGGGAATTAGAGTAGGGATTATGAAAATTTAAAAGTCATTGAGATTGAAAGGATACTTGGACAATCCAACCAGCCCAAGCGGTAGATACTTTTGTTTGGGATACCTTATAATATTTTTCTAGACATGGATCCAGATGGGTAAAGCTCTACCACCTCTTCGAAGGACTGCTCCTGACATTAAACGTGGCCAAAGCTAAACTTTGCCATTATAGGATATTCTTCTAATAGAAGAGATGGTCCTCAGTACTCTTATTTATGCAGTAGTTTTACCACATCTCTTTCCAAAACAATTTACTAATAATCTTACGAAGATGGTAAGGAGGAAGAAGGGGAGGAGTCAAGGTTGTTATAATAAAAATTAGCTAGAGTGGCTGTCAGCATTGAGGACGAGTTATGTGTAGCCAACATGCCATAATACTTAAATACATTGGTTTTTTTTTTGTTTTTTTAAGATTTATTTATTTATTTATTTGTCAGAGAGAGAGAGAGCACAAACAGGCAGAGAGGCAGGCAGAGGCAGAGGGAGAAATAGGCTCCCCGCCGAGCAAGGAGCCCGATGCGGGACTCGATGCGGGACTCAATCCCAGGACCCTGGGATCATGACCTGAGCTGAAGGCAGCTGCTTAACCAACTGAGCCACCCAGGCGTCCCCTTAAATACATTGTTATATTTTATCTTTACAACAGCTCTATGAAGTGGGTTTTATTGCTGCCATTTTATGAGGCAAAAAGTTCTTAGATTAAGAAACTTGCCTGTAAACACTTTGTTAATTAACTGTAATGGTAGGATTGAAACCCAGTTCCTGTGCACTTACTATTATTCATAACATAATTAATTTAGATAAATGTTTTTGTCATGCCTGGATGTACATCGTTGGATTTTGTAAATTCTTTCATTTTTCTATTTTGTTGTAAGCATGCCTGTAAAATATGAACAGCTATATCTTATTCAACTTTATAAATGTTGCTATGTTCCCTCAGTATATAAATCATATTCTATTCTATTGCAGATTGCTGATAAACCTAAAAACAAAATTGACAACAATATTTTCACATGTATTAGAGATTCTCAAATGCTGGCTAGTTTGTTAATATAAGTAAAAGAATTTATCAGAGTATAATATATATATATTATATCTCTTGAAACCTAATGCATGTTGAAATATTTATTTCTAACAGGCTCTAGGAAACATTAGAAAAATGGAAAGGGGAGATATGCATTCAGGTTATATACAGAAAAATATTAAGAGAGTATTTATCAGAAGGGAAAAGCAATGTGGGCCTTTTATAGTACATGGGTTTTTTTTCCCACAAAGAGCAATAAAATAGGAGAAACTGTTTCAATGAATTTAATTGCTTAATTTGATTTAAGACGTTGCATCTATAACATGAAACACTTGTGTATATGTTTTTTTTCCCTGCAAGAACTAGGGGTGAGTTCTTTTTCTAACAGGCCAACTAATGGGGTGAGACATTCAACTTGGGATCATTAAATTGAGGGCTTCCGGCTGGCAGCTGATAAATTCTGTATCTTCCTCATCCCAGCTGTATAGAGTGGGTGGCATGGACTTGTATCATAGAGTCACCTGTACTCCGTTTATATCCCTTTTCCTTGCCTGACTTAATTTGTGTTTGAAATGGTTGAAGTTATTCTCATGAGCTGGATTTTTAAGCATTAGCAGAGCTTCCATATGTTTTTTCAGATAAGTTGCAAGTGTTAGTGTTTTCATTACAAATGAGTATTTATTTTCTGAATTAAATTGTTATTTTGTTTTTGTATAAAGTTTTCTGTGATTACTGAGGAAAATTCACAGAATACGTATAACCATAAAGAAGAACCTAAAAATAATCTATTTCCCACCCATCCCCAAACAACCAAGAGTATTGCTTTGATGTATCTCCTCCAAAGTATGCTCACCTCTCCATTCACACAGTTTGGGTCACACCACCTAGACGATATAATATTCTGTTTTCTTAACTTACATAATAAACAATACATGTAGTATTAAATATTACTTTAAATTATGACTTGTAATGATTGCATGCTATTTTGGCATTTGGAATGAATATATCTAATGGTTGTGTAATCAACCATTAAATTTAAGACATTCATCCAATTTCTGATTGAATTGGCAAAGGCATTAGCAGAATCTTACCTGTCTGGTTGTATGTCTGTATCCATTTATTGTTTTCTAAAAAAATCAAATATTGAGCTTAGAGAAGAGGATGCCTCACATGTCTACAGGTACATGTTTGTGTCTGTATGTGTGTGTGTGTCACATTTGGAATTTAATTTTATTTTTCCATGTAAATCTCATTCCTTAAGATTAAATTTTATAAATTATTTCACTTTAATTTTTTTTTAAATTTCAAGTATATATTTAGGGTTTTGTACATTCTTAGAGTTCATGAATTCATTGTACTTTTACAATATTTTATCAGCCAGACTTTGCTGCTAAGGTAAACACTGTTGACTGAAACTGTGCTTCTTCTTCAAATTTAATTAAATATCCAGAGATACCTTATTTCTTACAGAAAAAAATCCTATTATTTGTTTCTCTAATGGTATATTTTACTCTGATCCCAGATGGTTTGGATAATCCATGTCTGTTTGACAACCCAAATATTTATTAGATAAAAGTAAAAATAGGGGCACCTGGGTGGCTTCGTTGATTTAGTGTCTGACTATTGATCTCAGCTCAGTGTTTGATCTCAGGGTCGTGAGTTCAAGCCCTGAATTGGGCTCCACATAAATAGATAGATAGATAGATAGATAGATAGATAGATAGATAGATAGATAGATAGATTTGGACAGGTGAAAGTAAAACAAATAATCAGATTTAAAACTCATATTAATTTTTAAAAAATCTTTTCCAGCTTCAATTTGACTTGGTAATTTAGTTGTCCCCTGATCTTCTTTTCTAAGCCAGTTTGATTGTCTAGTGGCTAGAACAGGTTGATCATAGTAAAGACCAATAGAAATGCTGTTCAGATCCCAATTAACTGCTAAATTCTTTTTAGAATACTTTGGTGCGGTTGATTTTATAGCAGAAATATTTTCACATTCAAATATCATAGCAGCTCTAATGCTACTAAAAACTCTCCCAATATGTTAGTGAAAAGATTTTCTTAAATACATAAAGCCACAGGAGCCAGAATACAGAGGACAACAATAACAAAAAAAGCCCTGAATGTGGCAGAACAGAGGGAGAATGGCGATTGAGTCAGCAACTGCAGGAAAGCACTGAGCACACTGTGAAACACTGTGGGTGAAGTCAAGAAGCCATATAATTTACACCATCGGCACCCCAAAAGGCTTGGGAATTTTAGGATTGGTTTCCTTGGGATGTAAGGAGAAATATGAAGTAAAAATGGAAGGAATTGGATCAAAGGGTATTTAAGAAGTAATCTGATCCTCAGATTCCCAGCCTAACCCATGAATAATGGGGCAACTGTCCCTTTTCTAGCATAGCAAAAGGCTGATTTTTCTCTGGAGAGGGAAAAATATGGCATCCCAATGGGACGCAGGGCACAGTTGAGGGCAGACCACGAAGTAATTAAATAAGTTTATATGATAAACATGAAGAGTCCCAGTTTTCCCCCTTATTTGGCCCTGTTACCCTGGCAAAGAGGTGTGAGTCCATCTGATTAGCACCATCATTTAGCCTCTACTTTCCCATACATCTGCCATGTGCTTACTGACTACAGTCGTTAAATCACTATAAGCAGTATACATTTGGAAAAACATAGTATTGTGAGATAGAAGTTAGCAAAATTGGTTATTAAAAAGGGCTTTTGAGTTTGGATTCTTGGTTTTGATCCCAGTTAAGCCATTGGCCTCTCTTAGCCTTATTTTCAGGCTTATAATTTGTATGAAATATTAATGATAGCTAGTTACACTCTTAGACCTTTTATGATTGTGACAGAAAATCTTACCAAAACGGGCTTAAGAAAAAAAAGCATGCATTGTTCCCATAACTGAAAAGTCCATCGGTAGTTCTGAGTTTGGATGTGGTTGGATGTAGTATCCAGTTTTCTTTATTTCTTGGCTTGACTGTAGTATTTTGCTTAGGTAGGCTTAATGCTCCTCTAATTGGGTCAGCTTATTCTCAATCCTACATAATTCAAGGTTCAAGTCCAGTGGGAGAGAAGCAAGCTTCTGCCAGGTTCCTAAGAGTTACTAGGATTGGACATATATACATTCTTAAACCAATCACTATAGCCAAAAGCACATTAACTGTCTAAGTCTTTTACTTACATCTTAACATGCTTTATCTATAAAATTACCAATGCATGTGTGTCTTCCTTCCCTTCTTCTGTTCCAAACCTGGGCGTCCTGGTTTCTGCTCACAGCTTTACTTCGCCTCATGCCTTGCTAGGACTCACAGTTTACACTTTGAAAATACTGAACTATTTATTGCCCCCCACCCACCCACTAAGTCTGCTGTTTCCTGCCTTTGCTTAGACCTGGAATCCCATACTCAACCTGGGATACTCATTCTGTCTTCCTTCATAATTCTTACTTGTTTTGTTCTGCAAGATTCGCTTCAGGTGTTGTGTCCTCTATGAACTCCCCTCAAAACCCTAGGAGGCTCGTTGTACCATCTCTGTGCACTAGGTATATTTCAGTCTTACAGTTTACTATATTATTTTGAAGACCTTCTTTATGTGTCTGTCTCTCCCAGAGGCCTATGACATATCCAAGGATAGGGACAGTGTCCCATTCATCCCAGTACCCCCAGTTTCAAATGCAGTTCTCGTTACAAAATATACATCTGTTGTCCTGAAGCTCCATTTCATCTTGTGCATCTTGTATTATATAGTGCCCTACACATAATATCAAGGTGGTTTTTGCCATGTCTTATCTGACTTTATATTTTCAGCACTGAGCCTAATACATTTCTAGTATGCAATAAATATTTATATAAATGAATGAGTGAATGAATGAATTTATGCTTTATTTTGTGGAGAGTTTTTTTTTTTAAAGCATAGGTTTAAAAAGAAGCATGTATTTAAGGATGTTTACACTTGAAGACTTTATGGAGAAGAATTATCATGTGTGAATGTCTTTCGAAACCATATTATCCAGAATATTGCTATTTGCCTCTTTTTTTTAAATTGAGATGTAATTGACATGTAACATTTTGTAAGTTTAAGGTGTACAATCTGTTGATTTTACTCTAGCTGGTGGGCTTTTTAGAAATATTTTGACCAGGACACTCAAACCAGAAATTTAAAGATTTATTTATTTATTTGAGAGAGAGAGAGAGAGCACACAAGTGGGAGGGGCAGAGGGAGAAGGAGAGAGAATCTCAGCAGACTTCGTGCTGATCATGGAGCCCGACGTGAGGCTCAATCTTAAAACCCTGAGATCACAACATGAGGTGAAACGAAGAGTCAGATGCTTAAGGACTGTACCACCCAGGTACCCCTCAAACCAAAACTTAAATAGCAAGATATAATACTAGGATATCCAAAGGCGATTTTCTTCAGAAGTTTTGAAGTATGGGGCGCCTAGGTGGTTCAGTTGGTTAAGTGTCTGCCTTCAGCTCAGGTCATGATCTCAGGGTACTAGGATTGAGTTCCAAATCAGGCTCCCCACTCAGCGGGTGTCTGCTTCTCCCTCTGCCTCTGCCCCCAACTTGTGCTCTCTCTCTCTCTCTCTCTTCAGTGCTCTCTCTCTTTCTCAAATAAATAAATAAGATCTTTAAAAAAAAAGTTCTGAAGTATGTTTTGATTTTGTCTAAAATAGCACAGAACAGATCTCTGAGGTTAGAAAATTTATAGAGTAAAAGTATGGACTTTTGAAATTTGGTGTATATATAGTTTATATAAATATATCTGGGGAAAATGCCATTATATGTGTATAGACATTTCTACATTTCTTAAGTTATTCCGCAGTGTCATTTTTTGTTTACTCCTTGACCCTAATTCTGTGAAATCAGGAGAGTTGTTAAAAAGTCTTATTCTATATTAAGAAAGCTCAGTGAAGTTAAGTGAACTTCTTATAATTAAATGACAAGGTTAAAAGTGAACTCAACTTGATTGTTATCTAAGCCAAGTGTCAGCAACTTATTTCTGGGAAAGGTCTGGCTGAAAATATTTTAACCTTTGCAGGGTAAGAGGCAAAATCAAGAAATTGATTGGATGATAAGAGGAAAAAAAATGCCACAAGCTTTTTAACTATGTAAAAATGTAAAGGACATTCTTAGCTCACGGGGTCTATAATTTGAATTTGGTCCACAGCCATGGTTCACTGATTCTTGTTCCAAGCCATTTTTAAGCCTGACATTTATTCTCTGTATGTTCACAAGGGCTGCCATAACAACCGTAAACTGGGTAGCTTAAACAATAGAAATGTATTATCTCACAGTTCTGGAGGCTAGAATAGAAGTAGAAAATCTAGGTGTTGGTAGGTTTAACTCTTGAGGACCTTGAGGGAAGGACTTGTCCTAGGCGTCCCTCTTGGTCTTGAATTTGCTGTCATCTCTCTGTGGCTTCACATTGTCTTCCTTTGTGTGTGTCTGTGTGCAGATTTCCCCTTCTTATAAGAGCACAAGTCATATTGCATGAGTGCATACCCTAATGACCTCACTTTAACTAAATAACTCTGTAAAGACCCCACCTCCAAATCAGGTCACGTTCTGAAGCGCTGGGGGTTAGGACTGGGACGTTGGCTGGGGGAGGGGAGTGGCAAAGCATTCAACCATAACACCCTCATTCTCTTTGTACTACATTAAACCCCATGGCTAGTAGGAGGTACAGTAACAAGTATCAGAGTTGTGTCTCCCTCTTTCTGTCCTTCTATAGTGAAAGCCATAGCTTCTCTCTCAGCACCCCTGCCGCACAGTAACAGACAAATAGAACTCAACAGAGAAAATGGAAAGATGACCCTGTATGACCGGCTGCCTCCACCTTACAAAACACTCAAAAGAAAATGGGGCATCAGTCATCTGAAAGCTTCATCATTTTAGCAAATGGGCAATAATATTTACAAAAATCAATTATAAGAAAAAATATTCATTTGGGTCATATTTCTGGTGAATATGCTGCTGGTTAAGAGCCTTATTAGCTCTCTGGGTCCCTAAATATATGAAGAATAAGACTCACACAAATCACATCCTCCTGTGCCCAAGCAGCAGACAGAACTGACTCTAAAATAAATCTGTCATTTGAAGTCCCCAGCTGGGACTGTGCCTTGCTGTTGGGCGGTGTCATGCCTTTTGTAGCCACAGCTCTCTCAGCATGAACAGCCTACATGTGATTGAGTCCAACAGCCAGGCCAAGGATGGGTTAGTGCAGGAATTCTACAAGGTTTTTTTTTAATGAAAATACTGTGTGAGGTTCTTACATATAATGACCTAGATTTATAGCTTATCTACCCAAGACTGTCTTTAGAAAAATTAGCCTGGAGTCATCAATTTTTAAAGAAATATGCTTCACAACAGCACATGGTATCCTCCCTCTTGGAAGTCTTAATTCACCTGCCATTGATCAATGCGTTATTCTCATGACTGATGACCTTTTTTATCAGCAAAGAAGTCAGTTTTTTTGGCATTTGTTGTTTGATATTTAGTATTTACTATCTGCTTCATCATTTCAAACCTATTTCAATAGGACTGTTGTAGAAAATACGTAAGATAACGTACAAAAGTATCTTATATAGTGCCAAGAACAATTCCCCCTTTGTCTTCCCAGAAGAAAATATTGAGTTGATTTTTATTTTGAGAGAGAGAGAAAGAGAGTCAGTGGGAAGGGGCAGCGGGAGAGGGAGAGAACCCAAGCCAGTTCCATGCTCACCCCAAGTCAGGGTTCAATTCCACGACCCTGAGATCATGACCTGAGCTGAAATCAAGAATTGGATGCCTAACCAACTGAGACACTCAGATGCCCCAAGTTGATTTTTTAAAACACTCAACTTTTTTACAAATAAGAAAACAAACATGAGGCTTCTTCAATTAGAGAATAGTTAGATACCTCTTAGAATGGAACCCTCTTCAAAGAGAACACTGGAGAAGTGATTAGGCCTGTCCACCAAATGGATATTCCATCACTTCCATGCAGGTTAAGTGAGAGTTACTCACTTCCCTACATATGGCAGAAAGGGAGGGAGACTTATATTCACCTATTTAAGAGATGCTGTGCTAAGTGCTTTATATTAATAATCGAAGATACTGTATTTTGCATTTTGCAAATAAGGTAACTGAAGCATGGAGAGTGAACACATTACAATATTAAGTGCGTTTAGTTTATATTTTAATACCTTATGAACAGGTTCCTTCCTCCACACACATGCATATCCTGTTGACAATAGAATCTCAAACTATACCCACAGGGGCTCTCTTTTCTGACATTTCTGACTGGAGCAGTTTAAGGATAGGTTATAATTCAGATTCTTCTCATTTAAAATTATCTTTTCCAGTGTAGATACTCATGGTGTGGGTGGAAGTCTAAAAGTACAAAGGGCTAGTGGAAGGTGGAAAAGGAGGATGTCACATTCCCCTGACAAGCAGGCCGCAGGAGTAGAGCAGGCCTCTTTCTCTCACTTTCTGAAGATCCAAAGGAACTCTTTTGTAAAATTAAGTTGTCTGTGTGATATATGGAATGAGCCTTAGATTAACTTTTAAATGTTTTCTCTCTTGAAACATGTTTTTACAATAAATTTTCACCGGCATAAATGTTCTCTTTGGATGAAATGCTTTCTCACACTTTGAAGGGATACTTTCCTTAACCTTTCGATTCCATTGTTATTGTAATAACAGCAGCTCATTAACACAGTGGGCATCAGTATTGATTATGATTTTAGATTTTACCTTTTCCCACTATAGTTTAGTTTCTATCTAAAATAGATCATAACCCTTGATCGGCTGCTGCCTTGGTGTTTTTCCAAGATATCGGAGTCCCGGTAAGATAATAGTGTTGAAATTGATACTGGTAGTCACTAGGGACCCTGGACTTTTTTCTCCTACTGCGGTGCTCTGATTCACAGAGGACAGTCTGTGTAGTCTTCAGTACGGAATTAATCACGAAAGTCAAGTGCATACTGAAGGTACAATCAGCACCATCTAATTATCTCAAACTTGTTTGTCTTATGACTTTATTTAGCAGAGCACACGCACAGGATAATAACAAATAGGCTCATTCAAAATCCTGTCACCCACCGGCAATTTAGCAATCATAAATGGAGTCTGGTATGTTTTAGAGATTGTATGTATGTGACAAGATAGCAGGTATGAAGAGGAAAAGCAACAAGGCAGAAAATAAAGAAGTCCAAGTTTGATTTTTTCTTCCTCCCTCGGAAAAAACCTATCAAGTTATGGGTGTCTTTGTTTAATGTGTGTATGAAACATTCAGTTATTTACATTATTATAATATCTCTAATATCTGATGAACTGTATCACACTGTAATATGTTAAGAGAGAGGGAGCTTGATTTTTTTCAGATTCAAAGGAATGTTCTTTTTTTTGGAGGAATATCTATTGGTCGGAGTCAACAAACACTATGAAACCTTCCATTATTGCCAATAGATAGGTCCTGCTAATGAGCCTAGTCGTCCAGCTCTGCAAGGCTCAGGGTGGGTCTAGTGCAGACACAGCTCTTGGTGCTCAGCACAGCCGGAGGGCCCCAAGATGCTGACTGCAACCGTTATGGGATGTGAATGGCAGGAGATGAATAAGGGAAGTGTAGTCTGTCATCAGTGTCCCTCTCAGCTGTCTATCCTCCTAACAATCTCTTGCTCACTGTCAACAATCATTCACTGCCCTGGTCTCTTGCTGCTTTCTCTTTGAACCTCCTGGCCTGGACCTATTTACACACAGAGGAAACTTGATGGGGGCAAATCTTGAAGTGGGGGAGAGTCTTGTCTGAGGTACTCTGTTTCCTATGTGGAAATGATTCTCTCTCTCCCTGTCCCAGGAGAAGGGCCTAGAGCTACTTGTTATTCTCCTGGGAGTCAGGCATCTCAGTGCTGAGTCGTCCGCGTTTACGGATCCCTTTCCCTTTGTAACCCACACTGTGTATTTCTTTTTTCTTTTCTTTTTTTTTGTCTCTTTTTTTTTTTTTTTTAAGATTTTATTTATTTGACAGAAACACAGCAAGAGAGGAAACACAAGCAGAGGGAATGAGAGAGGGAGAAGCAGGCTTCCCGCAGAGCAGAGAGCCCGATGCGGGGCTTGATCCCAGGACCCTGGGATCATGACCTGAGCCAAAGGCAGACACTTAACGACTGAGTCACCCAGGCGCCCCCCACACTGTGTATTTCTGCCTCTGACTGCACCACAAAGATATTTTTCCTTTCCTTTCCTTTCCTTTCCTTTCGTCTGCTCTCCTCTCCTCTCCTCTCCTCTCCTCTCCTCCCCTCCCCTTCCCTTCCTTCCCCTCTTCTCTTCTTTCTTTTCTCTTCTCTTCTTTCTTTTCTCTTCTCTTTTCTTCTCTTCTCTTCTTCTCTTCTTTTCTTTTCTTCTTTTTTCTTCTCTTTTCTTTTTTATTTTAGAGGTGGGGGAGTGTGGAGGAGCAGACAGAGAGGGAGAGGAAGAGAATCTTATGCAGACTCCCTGCCAAGCATGGAGCCCAACTCAGGGTTTGATCTCATGACTCTGAGATCTTAACCTGAGCCCAAATCAAGAGTCAGATGGTTAACTGACTGAGCCACCTAGGCACCCCCACAAAGATAATTTTTCATTTAAAAATGCCAAAATTCCTGCACACAAGAAGGTTAGTTAGCTATTTCCCTGGTCACTATTTGATTTAGCTCATTCCCTGGCATATCCACATTTTCAAATATAAATGTATAGGCTAATGAATTATTTTAATTTAATTGTTTACCAAATTAATAACCTGTTTTGAAAATGTCTGTGCACAAGTTTTAGGAAAAACATGTTTTTTAGATCGAGTTAACTCTTTTTTTTTCCCCCTAGTAAGATTTACCTTGAGGGCAAACTTATGTGTTGAATACTTTGATACTTTGTTTCACACATGCTATGTGTGATTTTTGTTCATCTATTATTAAGTGAAAACCAAGTGTGACATAGTTCCCAATTGTTAACATTTTAACGGAAGGTATTTATTTTACAAACTTTGTGTTTACATGTATCGGACTTTTAAGACATACATTTAATGTGATAATTAAAAAGTTCTCCCTCATACCTATATCCCCATAGTTGTATAGTTCTGTAAATCCTCCCTTTTAAAACTCCATTTTCCATACTTCCCTAATACCTGGCATAATTTTACTGTGCTTCTTAGAATTCAAATCCACTGTCAGCTACATTGCCTCTATCAGTAATCTCTTCTTGAATCACATCGTTCCCCTTAGTGTTACTGCAAATTGCCTGTCCCACCATGCCTGATTCCCATACCGTCCCTTGCACACAACCCTCCCACCACTGGGACTGCATGAAGGGTAAATGTCTCCCTTCCTTGAAGACATTTTCACACCTCCTCCGTAAAATCATCCAGTTTTAAAGTCCTCACCGTTAGTCTACTCCACCTGTTACTTCTCTATGGTATTATCATTCCAAGAACCTTAAGCCACTCTCCTTCAGTTATTCAAGATTTGTACTCTTTTTTTTCACTTTCTCCAATACTGCTTTTGTCATAATATGATACCAGCATCTATATACACTTCACAATAGCCTTGTTTCTCAGAACCTTGACACCTCTTAACCTCCAATGATCTTACTTTCCACTTGAGCTTAGCCACACACTCCCACGGTCACATCCTAGAACTGGTTGTTAGTAAAAGCTTCCCCCTCTCCGTGGAAACAATTTTGAATATCATATTTTCAATAACCACTCCTACTTTTCTACTTCACTCCTTTTATCATTCTAGCGTCATGAATAATATTCTACCAGGACCTGCAGTGTATTGATTCCAAAATGTCAGAATCCCATACTTTCATTGCATCCTCATATTCTTTGTACAGGTTAGAGCTCATTGTTCATAAAAAAAAAACACACCAAAACTCTTTACTGAATATAGATACCCTTCTACTTTACTGCCCCTTTCTCTCTTTGCTTAATTTACTAGCAAAACTTAAATCTTTAGTTAAGCCCAACATTTCATCTGCTCTGCACCTTCCCAGTTGAATGTAATGAGAAAGTTTGAAAAATTATGCAGACTGATTTCCTAGTAAGTTCAGGACTAATCATCTCAAGTGGATTCCTGGTGTTCCCAGAAATCCTACATTTCCTGGTCTACTCATGCTTCCATTCTCTGGCAAATAATTCACTTGTTCTTTTTCCTCGAGCCTCTGATCTCTTCCTTCCATTCTTATTCTCACTTAGCATGTTTAAGGTTTCTCTGAGAAAACAGAAGCAATCCAAATGTAACTCTCATCACCTTGGCTACCTCTTTCTTTACAACTTACTTATATTACCTCCTGTTGCTCTGTAGGAATTGCCTCAGCTACTATCCAAGGCCAAATTCTCCAGTTAGGTGCTGGGTCCCATCCCTTCTCTTCTGTTCAGCATTATAGCCCCATTATTTCTAAGCTATCCTGTATCATCAATTTTCTTTCCACTAGGTTATTCCCATCAGTGAGCCAACATGTTGAGATTTCTCTAACAAACAAACAAAACAAGACAAAACAAAGCAAAAGCCCCCTTACCAAATTCCATATTGCCTTTGAGCCTCCCCTCTTTATCTGTCCTTTTTTTTAAAAACCAAAACTCTTGAAACTCTTTTCAGGTTTTTTTTCAGGTTTTTTAAAAATTATCTTGCTATCTCAGGGGTGCCTGGGTGGCTCAGTGAGTTAAAGCCTCTGCCTTTGGCTCGGGTCATGATCTCGGGGTCCTGGGATCAAGCCCTGCATTGGGCTCTCTGCTCAGCGGGGAGCCTGCTTCTCCCTCTCGCTCTGCCTGCCTCTCTGCCTACTTGTGATCTCTCTCTCTGTCAAATAAATAAATAAAATCTTTTAAAAAATTATCTTGCTATCTCTAATTTCTTTCTTTCTGTTGTCCCTTAAATATACTCTACTTTTCCGAAACAGTTCTTACTAAAGTAATAAATGACTTTCTTATTAAGGTTAGGATGATTTTTGTTGATGTCAAACACATTGCTAAATCCAGTGTTTATTTCTCCTTGCTCTTCTGACAGGACCTATAGCACTATTTGATAAATTGGTTACTTAGTCTTCTATGAGACCTCCCCCTCCAACCTTGGAGAATCATTTATGATATTTGAATAGGGAAGTAAAATGATCAGATTGCATTTGAGAAAGAGTTATCTTGATAGATCAGAAACTAGAGAAAAAGGCATAAAGAATTGCAATCATCGAAGAGATGGGTAATGATCAACATAATGAGGGTAGTGGTGGTATATAAATAAACAGATAGAAGAAGATACATTATAAATGTAGAACTAATACAAATTGCAATGGATTTGATGTCAAGATGAGAGTAAAACAAAAGTCTGTATTTGCAGTAACAAGAGATAATCCCCTAATATCAATGGTTTGCAATAACTATAACATCTACTCCTTGTTTTTAATGTATCCAAATTGTGGGTTGGATTCTATGGCTTGACTTGTTTTCTCACTCCAAGATCTAGACCGAAGGACTAGCCCCTGTTTGGTATATCTTAAGACAGAGAAAAAGAACAAGAGACCTGATAGAAACAGTGCACTACTCCCTGAAGGATGTAGGATATGCCATATCTGCTTACATCCCATTGGCTGAACACATCACGTGGCCAGTGTCAAAGTCAAACTTAGGCATGTATAAGCCACAAAGAGGGACAAGGGGATAGAATATTTGTGAATAATGATACCATTTGCTATAGTGGTGATTCATACTGGTTTCTGTCCTAAGTGATTGTCAGAATCATGGGCAGAAATAGAATATCTAGTAGAATGAATGGATTTGGGAAGGAAGAAGATGAATTCAGTAAGAAATATATATTGTATTGGTTGAACATCCAGGAACTTCAAGCAGGCAGTTTGAAATGAAAATCTGGCACTTACAGAAAGGTCAGTGTTGGGGATTTTGAATAGAGCCAAGTACAGATAATTTGAGAACATCAACATTTGGCAAAGGTGAAATGTGTAACTATAGGACACAGAGTAGCCTGGTTCACAAATTTAAAAAATCCAAGCTCAAATGTGAAGTAAAAATGCATCCTGATAGAAATGTGGATCGGTGATCCACTGTTAAGTTGCCTAGACTCACTCAGTGGTAGATTCAGAATTACATGAATTTATATGTCATAGAAGTTGAAAACACAAGCTCACGGGGTCAAAGGTATGAGTTTACCTTCTCCACTTTGTAACTTGTTCAGATTGGGCAAATTACCTCCCTTCTCTTAACCTATTTCCTTCTCTGCAAAATAGTAACAATATTTACCTTATAGGATTGTTGAGAAGCTTAAATGGGATTATGCCTGAAAAATGTGAAGGTAGCTCCTGGCTTGTTTTGAATATTGAATCAGTATTAGTGGTATTGTTAACAGAATTACAGAAAGAAAACATTAACTCTGGCTTTGTTTACCTGTGCTTTTCTTGAAGTCTTTCCATTAAGCACATGTTCTTTATTTACTAGTGTTAAAAATTCATTTGACAATTTAACAAGAATGCCTGGGATTTGCATTATTAGCCAGTTATATGAAAAATGCAAATAAGAATTAAATGCAATTAGAAAATGTATGCAGCACTTCGAGTAATAACATATTTATTTCTAGATTCATTACGCCCAAATGCTTACTTCTTGTTCCTTGCAGGAGTATGGCTATACAGCATATGTACTTATTGCGACTGGAATATCACGGTGAAATTATGAAAGGCCCTTTGAACAATGTTGGTACTGTTACCTTCAACTTCTTAAGCTTTATGGTTCAGGAAAAAGCATATGATGATGAAAAAATTTTAAAGGAATTAAACACCACCAAGGGACTATTCCATTTGACTTGAAGAAATAAGGAAGGCAACTCTTGAAAACTGGCTAAAATTAAACACTTGAAAGGGGATATCTATTTCGCTCTTGGTATTTTTGCAGCCCATTTTAGCCAAGATTCATTTTTGCATTTCGTTCTCTACCATCACTTCTTTCCATTGAAATATGGTTGCCATTGAGAGATATCTCTGTGTTAAGGATACAGTGGTTTTTCTGGCCGTCTTTCATATTAGTAAAAAAAATAATCTTTAGTAGAACATTCCTTTTGTGACACCAACACTTTTTCTTATTTTTGAGTTAAATGCCTGTAAGTCTTCAAAGTTGTCTATGAAACAATATGTGTTCTAGAGCCTGTAGCCCATATTGTTCTTTTATGCTATCTTGTGGTTTTCCTGTGAAATGGGTTTTGGTGTTTATTTTCTTTAAGCATCACTAGCCAATTTTTAGACTGCAGGGCTGATTAAAACCCAGACTCCTATATGAAGCTTACAGATGTCGTAGAATTAGAGGAAATTAGCTTCAGGTCTGGCAGTGATTTTCTAAAAATGGTTCTCTTGATCTCACTGAAATCGGGGATTTCTTTGCTAAGTTGCCAAGATACATAAATCTTCTATGAGAGATGATTTTGTAGCAGAACTTGACATGTATGATCTAATTCTAGAAATCAGACTTTTAGCTGAAAATCAACAGCCTCAGGGAGGATTAAAGATTTTATTGGTATAAGCATGTGTATTCTGTCCTATACTGTACAGATGAGTTTAGAAGATATTTGATATATTCAGGAGGAACCCAAAGCATCTATCCTTTACTGATGTAACGTCCCTTCAAATTGCAATGCACAGCCAAGAAATGGGTATTTAGGAGGTGGGGTAGTGACCTGGGTGGGATTTAACATATGGTTATAGGTTGTTTGATTTTTTTTTTCAATCTGATGATAGCAGTATTAGTGGATGGTAATCTAGCAGTGGTCAAGAAGATTGTTCATAAAATGGAAGGTCTCACCTTCTTGTCGCCTTCTAGAAATAATAGTTTATAAAGTACAAACACTAAAATGAATTGTCCTCTTGATTTTTTTTCCTTGTAAATTATGCAAAGTGTTTTAGAATTACAGCGGCCAGATGATTATTTTTTATAGTCCTATAGATCCTTTTTATTTAATTAGGATATATTTATTTTCCCTAATTTTATAGATGAACTCCTAATAAAAGAATAATTTGAATATTCATTTATAGATCAACATGATTAATACAAACTATTTTTATTGCAAAAGCAATAGAAAGCTTCTGCTAAATAGAAAAAAAACCCACAGCTTTTTTCATATGCATATTTGTTTTTACCTAGGTAGTTCATTCAAGTTTATATGTTGGTTATTCGCTTAACATAAATCGTTTTTATGATGAGAGCAATAACATCTATTGTTATATAATTCATGCAATATATAAAATACATTAAAATCAATTAGTGATTCAGAAATGTATGTGAAGAAAAATATATAGCATATTATAGACAAAATATAACAGGTTAAAAATGTAAAATTCATTCAATCATCCTTTCCTTTCCAAACATCTTTCCAAGAAAAAAACAACAACACTGTTATTATAGAATGTGTGAATGGATATCACTACAAACAATACCATCTCAACTAAATAGACAAAGAGGGAAGACCCAATGATCACATTAGTTTTGCATCTGATCCTTTTACTGTTTTTGGGAGTTTGTTGAAGCACACTAGAATATAAACTTACAGGTGATGCTAATAGTGTCCCCTCCATAAGAGAAAATCAAAAAGACCTTTATCCCACTTCAAGTTCGAAACCCATACTGGGTGTAGAGATTACTTGAAGATAAAGTCTTTTTTTTTTTTTTTTTTTTTTTTAAGATGGTCAGGGAAAGGGGCAGAGGGAGAGAATCTTAAGTAGGCTCCCTACCCAGGTTAGAGCCTGACGTGGGGCTCAGTCTCATGACCCTGAGATCATGACACTTAACCAATTGAGCCACCCAGATGCTCCAAAAATAAAATCTCAAGAAAAGAAAGATTTTTAAAAAATTATCCATCTCTCAAACTCTGGTATAAGCTCTCTCTTTCTACTCTGCACTGCCTGACTTTTATATGATTTTGTTTTATTAATTCACCTCTATCACCTTTTTGCAAAATTAGAATCATTATAAAGGTTTCTCCTTCTCTTGTATCTCCACTCAAGTGATGGCCACTTTGCTTTGTATATAGGACTATCCAAAAAATAATCTGAAAGTTGATTATTTTGCAAGTGTTCTTACAACCATACTTCCTTGGTTCTTGCATTGCAGATGAATGTCGGTGTTATTATATTAAGCAATGGAAAATCCACAGGTGTTAAGAAATTTATCCAAGTTTCTAATTGAAGCTTGTCTGAAATTAAAGCCTCTGCTACTAACATTAACCACATTGTCTAAAGATGCCTGTGAAATCTGACTATGGGAATTGTGTCTTAAATGATTCTAAACTCTTAGATTAATATGAAGTATATGATGAATGAGCTTTGTGGGATATTTTTCCAATGATCATGATACCATTGACATTGAATAGAGCTTTGTTGTCAGTGTACTGTGAACATTTTTAGAGAGCTACCCCGGATACTTCCTTTGTATGTTCTTGTTAAAATTAGGTAAGAACCATGTATGTTTTTTAAATTTTCTCTAAAACAAAAACTGCTATGGTTAACACATCATACAACTGTCTTCATGACCTGTCTTTAAAGCGATGAAGAAGATCCCTTAATAGTTGCTTTCATGTTTCTAAAAGTCATTGATTTTAGAGATAAAAGTTAAAAAGATGTGAAAAACCTAAGTCTTTTCAGGGGATCCATCTTTTCACTTCCAAACTCTAACAATAAAAGTGAAAGATGAATAGTATCTTGCAAAGTGCCTGAGCTATTTCTGCCCTGTGAGAGAGAGAGAGAAAGAGAGAGAGAGAATATATCTGAAGAGATTTGGGCTTTTACTAAAGTGACTATTATATTGGAAAATGGCATAATATAATTGAAAAGTATGAGGTTTACATTTAAAAATGCCTTTTTGAAATACAACTGATATACTAACCTACTTAATTAAGAAGACTCTGCTGAGCATATGTACTTGAAGTGATAAGGATCATGGAAATAATACCTACTGATTCTTACTGATATTTTGGCATTTATTTAAAAGCTCTTTGAGGATAAAACCTTAGTTTTGTAAACTTAAAGTTGGCTTCACAAGATGATTCTGATGGGTTCTTTAGATGTGCATTATTGGCCCTTTCTTGCTAAAATAAATTGTTCTTTGATAAATGCTGACAATTTTTAAACTGTTGGAAATTAGTAACTCAGCAACTGATTCTATGATAAATCCCCACTCAGCAGGTTCAATTGACCAAAAACTTAACTCAAAATAAATGTTAAGTTAAAACAATGTCTAAATCATAGTATAGCCAGCAATTCATCCGTTAATGGGCTACCTTTCTCCTTCAGTTTCTCCTTTTCTTCCTTTTTGACATTTTGTTTTAAACCTAGGCATCATATAAAGAAGCACTATCATGCTTGGTCCCTTCTCAAAATAGCTCTCATGCAAAGTTAAAGAGCAGTCATGATGATAAGAAAGAAAATGGTACTACTTTGATTTTCCTAATATTTTTTAGCCTTCAACACTCATTCATTATTCTTCTAGCAGGTATTCTAACTACTGTATAAAAAGCGTTGGGAATACAAATAATGCACGAGATGAACTAGGGCACAAATTCCACATAGCCTAGATTTTTGCAGGCTTCCCTGAATTCATGGAAAGTTCACATTCAAGTTCAAGGCTATTTTAAGTGACATTTCAAATTGGAACCTGTTTAAATTGTGAATTGAGAAGGCAGGGATAGGTCAACCCCATATGAAATAGTTGGCTTATATTGAAGGGGCATTGTAGCATGCAATAATAAATACATCTTTGAACATGTGCTCATGTTGGTATGATAGTATATTTCTAACACAAAAAGGAAACTCACATTTTGAAAGTATTCATTATTTTCCAAACTATTTGATCCATATTCACTCTGGCCTTAAACTAAATTCTAAGGCTATTTCTTTCTAAGGAGATGCAGACATTTTGTTTCTCCCTATCTAGCATATGGAAGGTATGTATTTGAGTTTTGTATATTGATTAAATATTAGCTAGTTAGTTTTTCAAGTCCCCCAGGGAAACTTGTTAACTCATGTCTACTTCCTGCAATAATTCTCATTTGGTCACATTCTAGGTGGCTGGATTTTGTACTGTTCATCCTTTATAGGCTGCGTAAGCACCTAGCAAATCCTTGCAGGAGGAATGAATAAATGAAAGAAGAAATTATATAACAGTAAACAATGAATATGATACATCAAATAACATTTTCAAGTTTTTGTGGGTAGATCTGTTACTGTTTTTTTGTTTTTTTTTTTTTTTAGAACAAGCAAATTCAGATATAGGTTTAATAAGATACATTCTTATTCTTCTGTTATTTGACTGAAAATAAGTTAAAATTCAGGTTCTCAGTTACAGAGGTTTACCAGTCTATCTTTTTCTCCATCTTATATGCTTATTGAGGACAAAATCCAGTTTTTATTTACCCTTTTATAATCTCCAGTTAGTACCAAGCCTGGAATATAGAAGGTGCTCAATAAATCAAGAATAGATTAAAGAACAGAAGGGGCATTTTAAGTTTTGGTTAGGAAATCTAAAGTATTCAAAATCTGGGCACGTGGGTGGCTCAGTTGGTTAAGCATCTGCCTTCAGCTCAGGTCATGATCCCAGGGTCCTGTGATCGAGTTCCGCATCGGGTTCCCTGCTCCATGTGGAGCCTGTTTCTCCTTCTGCATCTGCCTCTCTCTCTCTGTCTCTCATGAATAAATAAATAAAATCTTCAATAACTAACTAACTAAATAAAGTACTCAAAATCTAATAGTGCATGAAATTGTGATGGAAGTGATACAACAAATTCAGATATGTATCGAAATAAAACACACATCAGTATGGTGTAAAGATTTGCAGAACAGTGGAAAAGCTGTAGGGATTAGAGGCCAAAAACTCTATGCTTCAATTTGGCAAAACAAAAGGACTCTAGGGATTAACAAAAACAAAACAAAAGGACAGCAGAGCATTAAGTGGAAAAATAGACAAGCTTTTTCTTTCCCAGTAAACATTATTCTCTACCTGAAATCATCTTTACTCTTACATTAGGAGATACATTAATTCCAGAGCATATTCAAAGAAATGTCGTTTACGGACATGGGTCTTAAAAATAATAATCATTTTATTCCTGTTTTATTTTTAAAGAAGTTCTAAAGTGCCAATTTGAATACAGAGGATTAGACGTCCATTCTGTCTCCCTTCATTGAAGAGTTTATTAAAAACCCTGTAGAGAAAATTGTGAAGTCTTGAGCCAGCTGAGAATTTCCTTCTAACATGCAGCAATGAAGTTGGCTTGTCCTTGATCCCAGTAGTAAGTCTAGAAAATATTAGTTTCGAATGCTTATATTTAACATTATGTCCAGGTTGTTAAGTAATGGAGTGTTTATTTTTAGTTGAAATGATTCAATGGATGTAATATTATAACATTTTAATGAGAAGAAAATAATTCCCAAATCAAAAATTTGTACCTAATAAACTACAGTAATTACTGAGATGGTTGCAAATTGCATATTTAAACTTTGAGGACTACATTAACCTTGCCATATCATTATGAGCATCCTAAAGCATTTAATTCTTGGAAGTCATAATTATAACACTTTGTAAATACATAATTATAAATGTGTCCTATTAAGAAAACTCAAGAACATGATGAAGATTGAAGAAAAAGTAAAGTTATTTTTAATTGCCAGATTATAAAGCGGAAGCACATAATGCCTGTAGTGCCTTGCACATCAAAGATATTAGAAAATATTTCTTGATTATGCTAGCAGAATTGATATGATGGCAAAGTGTTTCATACTATGCATTTACTTTGTCAATACCTTGCACACTTAATGAGACCTCAGTTCCCGAGAGTCTTGCAAGTGATAATGGCTTCATAAGAAGATAATCCAGTTGCTGGAAGTGCCTTCTGTAAACTTCCTCGATCAATTCAAACTCAGATCTTGATGGAAGAGTAAGGGTGAGAGAGAAAGAACATGAATGAATGTGGTTTATAAACATAAATGAAGTACTCCTGGTGTTCATTTCAGCACTCCCCTCAGAGAGCCCATCCTCTAGAGTGAGCACAGATGGGAGAGTTATATTTGTAGTTCACTTAGTTTTAATTTCTGCTTGTCTTCTGTAGAGTGAGTTAAGCAGTGATTCTAGTATTGGACATACTTTTCTTTCATGTACTTTAGTCACTCAGTGAAACTTCGCTACTTCATATCGGGGTGAACTGAAGATTTTGCAGTATGTTATAATGACATTGAATGAGACCACTTAGGGAGAAGGTATGAAAAACGAAGGAAGATCATTGGAAAGACTGGCTTAGGAATGCCAAAATCTGTACCTTTTGCCTCATTGAAATTCTCACCGGACTCAAACCAGTCTTTCATGTGTTAACATTTGAAGAAAAAATGAACAAAGTACTTTATTTTCAGAAACTTTGTTTAAAAGATAAGCAGAAATTAGAGGGCTTGTAATTGTTTAGCTTCCTGAGAATGAAATCTCCCAATCTTGTATAAACCTATTATTAATGTAACTTGGGATTTTTATATACATATAAATAAATACACACACACACACACACACATATTTTACAAAATGTTTCATGTAATCAAAAATCTGTCCATAACTACCTTCAAGCAGATCACCTCCCAATGAAAAATATAGATAAATAAAATAAGCAATATCAATTTGATGAGAAAGTGCTGTAATGAAAATTATAAATATGTGAACTGGACACTCAGAATATAGAGGAAGTTCATTTGGAAAAGGTTTTTGAGAAAGAAGACAATTTAACTGGGGATACATAATAGTCTGGGAAGAATGTATGTGTAGAGAAATGCATTAATGAATGCATGAATTCAATGCATGAATTCATCAAACTGTGTGAACACTCTTAGTGCAAAGTAGCTCAGTGTGACTGTATGCAAGGAAGCAATGGGGAACTAGGCTAAACCATAGACTTTTTTTTTTTTTTTGAAGATTTTATTTATTTGAGAGAGAGAGAGAGAGAGCATGAGAAGGGGGAGGGTCAGAGGGAGAAGAAGACTCCTTGCTGAGCAGGGAGCCCGACGCGGGGCTCAATCCCGGGACTCCAGGATCATGACCTGAGCCGAAGGCAGTCACTTAACCAACTGAGCCACCCAAGCACCCCTAAACCATAGACTTTAAAGAGTCTTTGTACCATCCTAAGTTTTACCAGCCATGCTAAGTAATTTATTCTGGCTCTTTGGAGGATACATTAGAAACCCAGACCTGAGGCAGACATAGCAATTATTAGATGGCAGTAGGCTACTGGGGAGTGGTGAGATCATTAGTTAAGACAGTGGCACTGGGGATAAAGAGGTGCAAATGGAATACAAATCAGATTGAGCTTGGTGACCAATCGGGTAGAGATTAAGGTTATGCAAGATGGAGAGCTCTAGGTTTTTGTCTTGGGCAGATGCTTCCATGGTAATACCCAGGATGGTCATGCAGGGTTTCATAGGTTGTATACTACTCAAGTATGCATGGCTGAATGACTTTGTAGCTGAAATCTAGACCATACTACTTTCAAAGCCATGCTCCCATGGCTGCACAAGCAATGGGCAGCCCTAGAAGGAACCCATATGGAAAATCGGAGATGGGGTAGATTGGAATAAACCCTATTGATAAAATTCAGTGTTGATTCTATCATTTTAACTCATTTTGGCCTGAGAGGAGTATTTCAGATCTTATTACTGAAGCTAACACAATGTAGTATTAAATTCACTATTTGGAAGAGATATAAAATTCTCAAGATCAATACTATGAATCAGCACCCCATAGGATGTGCCTCAACCAATGCTGACTTCCGCCATGCTTATAGAATAAAGCCTGGTTCTCCTCCTTTGAGAAGAACGAGGAATAACCACAACCTGCATCACAAACTACCAGGAAAGGAGGAGTTGCTTTTTTTCCCATCTTTGTATCATTCTCTCTGTCAGACCCTTCTGTTTGCCTTCACCAAATCCTGGGAAGTTGATTTCTGCTCTAGTGATAGAAATGCTCCTTTTTTTTTTTTTTTTTTTTAAGATTTTATTTATTTATTTGACAGAGACACAGTGAGAGAGGGAACACAAGCAGGGGGGTGGGAGAGGGAGAAGCAGGCTTCCCGCCCAGCAGGGAGCCCGATGCGGGGCTGGATCTCAGGACCCTGGGATCATGACCTGAGCCCAAGGCAGATGCTTAATGACTGAGCCGCCCAGGCGCCCCAGAAATGCTTCCTTTTTGAGATGAAAGACTGCTCTGGTTGCCAAAGTCTTTTTTTTCTTTTTTTTAAATCACATCTGGATATCACATCTCTCCTGTTTATGTTTTGAGCCTTTTCAACTCCTGTAAATCCCCTAATTCTGCACTGTGCTAGGACTCCTCGACCTCTCTCTTGCTTGCTCCTGTTCTACCTGACTTTCTTCTCGGGTGTGCCCTGACTCCGCTTTGCTTGCTTGGAGTGACAGATGATCTCTTGACCCACCACTGCTTCATCTTTTAAGGATTACCTTTTCTGAATCCTCACGTCCTGCTGGAAGGAACACAAATAAATCTGATCAGATGTTATGGTCCGAGATTAGCAACAAAAACCACTGGACTGAAATCTTCTGGAAGGAAGCAGAAATCAAATGAAAGTTACTAAGCAGGGCTCAGAAACACAGAGAAAAGGTGTAGGAAATATGACAATAGCCTGGGAGCCACTGGCAACCTTTCAAACCTGGAAGGAGTTTGGGCAAAGCATCAGCAATGGGTTGATGCCTGGGAAATCTCAGGAAACTGACACCTGGCCAGAGGCTTGTCGTCACCTCAGCCTTGCTTTCAAGTTTACTCTTTTCCCTGTTAAGGCAATTCAAGTGTCATTATTGCATTTTTTCCCTTCTATATCCATGCATACAATATAAGGAGACAGCAGTTAGCTGTTTGTGATAGGAAATATAAATGACCATTTCGAAAGTGTGCCAGACAGGATCTGCTGCAAGTTTTCATTGTTACTGCTGCCATCTGTTGTTTTTCAGTGCTGCGATGTGAATTTCCTGGCAAATATCTGATTGTGAACTGTCTTTCACCCCCTTCTAGAGATCTTCGCTCACTTAAAGTGACTTTTTTTAAGGAATGTTCTTTACGAAGACAGTGTTCTCAATGTTTTAAGATGGAGTTCTCAATGTTTTAATCTTAAAACATTATCCATCTGAGATGTTTTTATATTACCTATTTTAGATATCTCAGAGCAAAAATATTTCTTTATTGTTAATAATATTTTTCTCTTAAAATATTTCAGTGAATTCTTATAACCTTAATGTAGGCTCTTTCAAGCAAGATAACACAGGTTTGCATTTTCATCCTTGTTCACAGTTAGGTCTGTAGCTAAGTTGTTGAGCTTTATCTAAGCTCTTTTATTTCTACATAATGTTTCTCTTTTCATGCAACCTTGAAATTATAGTAATTTGGGCGCTTTTATTCTTCTGAAAGAAATAGCTAATGCCAAAAATATTTCATGTGATAAAGAAGGTTATTGAGAGGGGAGACAATTTAGCTAAGGATTAATAGCTATGATTGCTATTTATTAAGTAAAATGCCTGTAGCTAAATGTTCAGATATCGAAAAAATAGTCTGTGAATTCTCAAAAGGAAGAATTATACATTTTCCACAATAAAGCAAAAGTCACATCTCTACACTATCATACTGCTTTCTATATTCTCAATATCTGCTGTAATGAAACTGTTCAATAACTGTTTCATGCACTACTGAGTTAAACTATGCATGGTAATAATTTTTTAGAATAATAGCTAATTTCTGTAATTTTGAGAAGGTTTTTAAAAAGCTTGAATTCTTAGTTAAATATATATTTTTAAGTTGTAGTCTGCCTTAAAGAAAAACCTCTGAACATCATTATAAAAGTTAGAGCAGCATTGTATTACTGAAGAAATCAATAAATAAGGCAGTAGAACATATTTGATAATCATTAAAAAATACCCTAGTACATGTCATATATTAAGACTTGATAAGTGAAACATAATAATAAATAGAAAGAAATAGTTACCAGAGTTTCTCACCTTACCACAAAAATGGAATATCAAAGAAGGGAAAGGAAGAGAAGTCAAAATATATATGCAAAATTTTTTGGGAGAAGATATTATACAAGCAAGATTGTATAAAGTTGGCTAAAATATTTTTGAAACTTATATATTAAAATATCCAAAAATAAAAAACAATAAAAAATTATCACTAATAAAAGTAAAAACCCAGAAATAGAGGGGAAAATATTTGAAACGATTTGTAGATATAAAAATCTAATACAAATAAGTTAAACTGTTAAAAATATATACGAAAGACATAGACAATTTATGGATATAACAATAGCCAATAAACCTACAGAAAATTGAATCTCACAATTTAATCAATGAGATTAAAACTAAACTGAGCAATTTTCAAATTACTGACAAAAACTACATTACTTGCAACTACCTAGGATTTTGTAGGGTTAGCATTGTTATATGACTGGCAAGAATAGAAAATGATGGGTTCTTCAGCTGTTCTGCTGCATCTGTAGTGTTTCAAATGTTTATATCCTGTGAATCACTAATTCCCTTTCTAGGAATTTATGCTAATAAAATAATCTTGAATGTAATTTTTTATGTAAACATAAATATACAAAGGTAAGAAAATTATAAAGTATTTCATATTTCCTAAAACAGAAATGGCTAAATACATAATAATTCATATGATATCATTATGTCAGAAAGATTTTAAGGACATTCAAAAATCACGACAATATAATATAAAATAAGTGATTAATGAATAACAGACACATACTATAATCAGCAAAGTCTCAGCCAGATAAATTGGTATCTGTTCATATAATGCATCCAGAAAATGAATGGACAGAAATCATCAAAATGTTAATGGTTGTTACTTCTGGGTGGGATTGCAGATGATTCACTCTGTCTCTTTTATATATGTTGGGACAGCCTAGTTTTCCACAATAAGCATATACTGGCTTTGAAATTAATATACGATATAAAATGATGCCGGTGGATCTTAATGAATCCTTGAGTTAACTTTCATATCATATGTTATAGTCAGCTTATCACTAACAGAAATTTTTAAATAAACTTGTACCTATTCCAACCATATAACAGCATCATGAAAATGAACACTAGAAGAAGCTAGCAAAATTACAATAAGCATTGTTCTAGTAATGTGTCTCTGCAAAGTAATTTTAAGTAAGATCATTTTATCTCCTTTGATTTCAGCTCATATTATAATAAAACCAAAAATAGATGTTTCTTATCTGCCTCAGATATCATTAAAACATAAATATCTGCCTGACTGCATAAATTCATTTCACGCTAACATCCTTCATCACATTTAACAAAATCTACCTAGGGCTTTCTTTTGTAAAGAACAAGGGCTTTTCATTTTTCATTTATCTTACCTTATCTGATGCTACAATAGAATAAATCTTCATTATTTGTTTTCTAGAGAAAAGAAAAGGGAACTAAAAGTTCAGCGCCTAGAGTTTATTGATTGCTCTCCTTACCCAAAACCCACATGGTATTTAATGTAGTCTCTATAAATGTTTCATAGGTAAATACATAGCATTTTTTGCATACTAAAAATAATGAAAATGGAAAGATTTTAACTTTATGTTTACATGAATTGCCAGTTTATCAAGAGTTATACACTTAACTTATGATACAGTAGACTACCAGTTTCCCTTGGTATGTGAAACTAATGTTACCAAGTGCAAACTGAATTTGGGATTAAAATTATGTTTTGAATCCTACTGATGGATTCTTTACTTTTCCAAAAATACATTCATGCCTCTGTTGCTAGTGGAAAGTATGCAAGAGATCTAGTTTTTGTTTTTGTTTTTTTTCCTCTTTTACACATTCCAACTAAAAGAAAACTAAAAAGAATCTCTACTCATGGAATGCTTCTGACACCAAATGTTTGGGGCTTTTCCCACAGCAATCAATTCTCTCACCCCAGCTGCCGGTCCTACAGTTTAATTCAACTCAAGTCTGGCACTATCTGGATGTGAGCATCAGATCCCATAAGTTAAGAGCTCAGTCCCATAAGACTTCCCCCACTTCAGATACCAATTGCAAGTCCAAGCTTCCTGTATTTTTGACTTACTGGCTACAAATTGGGGGTTCCCATGACTCCCTCCACGTTTGGTAATTTGCTAGAATGCCAAACAAAACTCAGGGTAGCACCTATTTATATTTACTGGCTTATGACAACAAATATTGAACATCATCTGAACAGCCAATTAAGGAGGTACATAGGGCAAAATATAGAGAAGGAACATAGAACTTCCAGGCCCTCTCCTGGTGCACCAGGCTCCCAACACCTCCATGTGTTCACCATCCTGGAAACTCACCAAACCTTGTAATTCATGGATTTTTATGGAAGCTTTATCGCATAGGCACAATACATTATTAACTGAATATTCTGCCTCTCTCCCATCCCAGAGGACAGAGGTGTGGGGTAAGTCAATAAATGATCTAGTCTTATATAGTCACAAAGTAAGGCCTGAACTATAATTCTTTCACTCAGTCTACACTTCAATGTGCAAATGATTATGAATTAAGGTGAAAAAAAAAATCAGTGGGCTCTCTGGAGCCAACCAAGAGTTCCCTCATTAGAACAAAAGATACTCCTATCACTCGGGAAATCCCAAGAGACTTAGGAGCCCTGTGTTAGGTACTGGGGTTGAAGACCAAAAATTAGAACAAAAGATGACCCTAGTACCCTTACCATTCATGAAACTACAAAAGTTTTAGGAGCTCTGTATCAGGAATCCAAGAAAGAGACCAAATATATATTTATTATTATATCACACCAACCAAGAGTAAATCCTACCATTTCTACCTCCAAATATATCTTGAAAGTGCCTTCTTTTAATTTAAGTGTATCCCCTGGTTAGAAACAAGAAGGTCACAATAGCCTCTTCATTGAGCTTCCTGCTTCCACTCTTCCTTACCTCCAGTATATTCATAATACTAAAATACTTTTTAAAATATATATATCATGTCATTTTACCACTTAAAACTATTTGATGAGTTTTTATTGTGCCTCCAAGGAAGTCGAATTTCTCCACATTGTCTGTAAAATCCCTCAGGGGCTAGCCCTGCGTACTTTTGCAATCTCACAACTTCCACATTTCCCCTTGCCTGCTGTACCTTGACCTTTGTTGTTTCTGGGTCTTTACACTTGTTGTCTCCTCTTTCTTTAATGCTCTCTCTTCCACCACTTTCACAGATGGCCTCTCTTTACCCTTCGCTTGTTTACATAATGCTTATTTAAAATTACCTCCTCAAAGAGGTGGTTCTTTCTTCACCCAAATTTAGCAGGTCTCTTTCACTGATTTTTCCCTCACGTTCTCCCTTTGATTTTTTTTTTTTTTTTACCATAATTCAAAACTATTTGCCTATTTAAGGGTTAGGATGAATAAATGAATCAGATGAAGGCTATAGATTGTGACTGTGTAAGACTAGATCATTTATTGATTTATTTTGCAAATGTGAAGAACCTGTCATGGGCCAGATGCCAACCTTGGCATGGAGACTCCAAGAAACAAGCCACTGTCCTTGCCCTCAACCACGATCCTGTGGCTAAAATAGCTTTGTGAGCAGATAAACTGCAGTATAGTGGAAGCAAGCTAGAATAAACACAGACGTGGAAGAATTAGTTTCCTTGGATATCATGAGAAGACTCTTGGAGAAAAGGACATTTCAACTGGATTCTAAACCTGCTACTCAAACTCAACTATATTGCATAATTAATGAACACTGGCAGGATGAAACACTTTCGAAGGTGAGAACCTGGATGGCTCAGTCAGTTAAGCATCTGCCTTTGGCTCAGGTCATGGTCCCAGAGTCCTAGGATCAAGTCCCACTTTGGGCTCCTTGCTTGATGGGGAGCCTGCTTTTCCCTCTGCCTGCTCTTCACCTGCTTGTGCTCCCTCTCTCTCTGACAAGTAAATGGATGAAATCTTAAAAAAAAAAAAAAAAAGAAAGAAAGAAAAGAAAAAACCCCACTTTTGAAGGCATAAGCTAAAACTAAAAAAAAAAAAAAAAAAAATCCCGCAATTAAAAACCATTTACATTTTTAATTTGAGGAGAATATATATATTCCTCATCACCTGAGCCAGAATTAAGTGTTGGACTGTTAACTAACTGAGCAACCCAGGCTCCCCAAAGAATATTTTTAACATAAAATTATAAAATTATTTTTAGCATATTCATGTTGTTACCTACTTAGGTTTTTTCAATTCAGAAGTCTCTTTTAATGATTTGCTCTATTTTTTCTTGATAATGAAATATTTTTCTAGGGAAATGCTGAATAAATCTTTGTTGAAATACACTGCATTGGTTTCTGTCAATGACCCTGAAGTAATACAGAATTTACACTTCAGTGATTGCAATGCTCAAACTTGACAGGTAGTGCATTGTGTTTGCTGATAAAAAAAAAAGAAAGAAAGAAAGAAGGTATGGCATAAGTCTAAGTGGTTTTGTGTTTATTTAGTTTTGAGGAGAAATTAATTGATTTAACATAATGGTGCCAAAGCACAAAGCCTAGACAGCTGATTCTTCGTATTTTTAAAATTATTATTGCAGATGTCATTGTGTCTAAATATATATATTTTTAAAAGTATCTGTCTATCCTTATGTGTATTATTTAAATTACCATAAATAATGGAAATACACAACAAAGCTATCCTGGAATAGAATATTTTTTAAAGTGGTGCTTTCATTTTGTTACGCAAATGCTGTCTACTTTTTCCCTTAGAAAAAACGAGCATATCCAGAACTTTTTACACAACATTCTCATAACTGGAATTGCATTAGGGTTGGAACATAGTACTTCTAGAGGAATCGGTGGTAATATGCATGTTCATTTATTTCATTAATGGAATATTTAATGAGCTATCAAATTGACATTGAGATTACTATTGAATGCCTGAAGTATAGGAATTATTTATTGAGAGAAAATCTCTTACTTATTCATATAGAAGTAGGACAGTTGACTGGGCAATATGAACTAGTATAGAGCCTGGCTGAGTACCTGCTATATGAATTGCTACTACACCAAAAATAGGACTGTGTTGAAAAATAGCCTTTTCCTCTGGAATTCGTTTTAAATCTGCAAACTGCAGATTTAAACTGCAAAACTGCAGATTTAAACTGCAAAACTGCAAAATTTTACCTGTTGTTTAGTTAGGGGCACCTGGGTGGCTCAGTTGGTTGGACATCTGACTCTTGATTTTGGCTCAGGTCATGATCTCACGGTTGTGAGATTGAGCCCCTCTGTGCTGGGCGTGGAATTTGCTTAAGATTCTCTTTCCCTTTCCCCTGCTCTCTCTCTCTCTAATAATAATAATAATAATTTAGTTAATATTTTAGAATTTTTCATTATAAAAAGCAGGAAGAGAAAGAAGACCTTGAACATATAGTACATCTCTTTTCAAGCAGGTCTACTTCTCCTTAAATCCAGAGGTACATATGAGGGTCAGAGCTACCAAATGCACGACAGATACATAAAATAAATCCCTAGCCCCATTGAATTATCGAACATTTAAATACACACTGTAAAAGGCATGCCAAAAAATCGTTCTATTCTTAGAATAGTTAGTAATCTAGTGTATATGCAAATTGTAATTTGCCAACAGGCTAACTGGCTACATTTCTGGTTTTCAACAGAGTAATAATTTTTTCCCTACAGTTCTGAGTTCTGAAGTATGCATCAAGCCACGTATGGCCACCACAAATCTTCACCTACCTCTGACCACTGGCCGTCACTGGTCATCCCACATATCTGTTGTTTTGCCTGTTCTAAAATGTCACATAAGTAGAATATATGAGAATGTTCTTAACAGTTTTATTCATAGTATTTAAGAACTGGAAACAATCCAATGTGTAAATGCAATCTATGTGGATAAGATCCACAGAGTTGTCATGTATTGAGCTGTCCTAGATTGTTGGGAAAAATTTAGCAGAGAGATGGATCTGTAACTTGGAAGACAAAAAGAGTTACCCTTTTATAAAGAATATCATCAAGAATTCGTAGCGTATCTTAATGAAATTAAAAATGAAAGGATGGAGAAAATATATTGATGAGGCTTGAGACCTCAGAGCTAATTAGGTGGGTAAATTATCTTTTTTTTTCAGTAAAAAACCCTATTTTTATGAAGCTTTTTCAATTTAATTAAGTGTGCCATGATAAACAAGATTAATTGCATCTTAGCCAGGGAGAATTCTGGTATTCACAAAATCAAAGATGAAAGTCAAAATCATAGGATAGATTAGGAAAATAATGTTGTCATCAATCAAAATTTCTCCCTTTAAGTTTGTTTAGCAAAGAAATACGTTGAACAAATTTTTCTCAAAATCTCCATTTATTATTTGATTCGTTCTAACTTAACGTTACTGGACAGATGCAGCATTTTCAAAAGTAAAATCATTTCATTCATTTAACAAACATCTACTAGTCATCTCTTCAACAGTAGACACCATGGTATGTACTAGGATTATAAAGATAAATCAAATATAACCCCTGACTTCGGGTAAACCAGATTATGATCAGGAATATAGAAAGGCACAAAAAATGGATATAACAGGTGATAGATGCTACAATATAGTGATTAACATAGATTTCATCTGATCACTCCACAATATTCGTATTGAGAAATAATTCAACTCTTCAAATAGGTGATAGAAGTTTTGCCATGCAATACATTTAATACTCACCTCTAGTTACAACAGCTTACCATGTTATATTGTCATCATTTGTTTAAATTTTTGTCTTCAACAATAAACACTGAGTTCTTTAAGGAGAGGGGTTATAATTTATTCATTGCTCAATGAAACAGAGTGGATACTTATTAATAACTTTTATGGAAGGAAGGACAAGCAGAGGCAGTGCATATATGGAAAAGGGTGGCCGTGTTACCTGTAGCTGGGAAGGATTTTTCAGGGATTAGAGATAACTAAGAGTGGAGCCAAATGAGAGAAGAGAGGAAAAAACACTTAGATTTTGTGACAGAAAGATTAATAGGTAATGTCAGTAACTAAAAGGGAGAATAATTTTTAAGGAGAAATGATGTAATCTAGGCAGAGTGATTTTGAGATGTTGACAAGACATCCTAGACACACTGTCCAGTAGAAGGCTGGAAATGCTTATTTGGTCGTCAGGAACAAGTCTGGTTAAAGATGTGAATCTAACTGTCAAAATCATAGAGGAGATACTGAAGCTGTGGAAGACTAGGAATTTCCAAGGAAGAATGTAAAAGGTGAGTTAAGATTAATTTCTGAATATGGAGGAATTCAAAGGAATCCCAAGGAAGAGGAAAAAGTAAAGGATTTGGAGGACTCCGTGAACTTTGCAAAGACCTGTGAAGGTTCATCATTGATGTATTTCAAGAGAGAAGGGGTGAAAAGTGGGAGGCAGAGGAGCATAATGCTAGTCAAGCTGTGGAGCATAATTCCTGGGTTCAAATCCCAGCTTCATCATGGGCTCTTAGGCATGTCATTTAACCTACCTGAACTTCTTTCTTTCTTTTTTTTTTAAGATTCTATTTATTTATTTGTCAGAGAGTAAGAGAGAGAGACAGAGAGAGAGCACACAAGCAGGAGGAGCGGCAGGCAGAGGGAGAAGCAGGGTCCTGCCGAATGCGGGACTCGATCCCAGGGTCCTAGAATCATGACCTGGGTCAAAGACAGATGCTTAACTGACTGAGCCACCCAGGCGCCCCCTACCTTAGTCTTTATAATGCCTGTCTCATAGATTCATTTGATGATTATATAATATAAAGTAATTAGAAGAGTACGAAACGTAGTAAGCACTCAAGTCATGGATTTATTGACCTTTGTAAAGGCAATTTCAGGATTAGGAGGAAGATTTTGGAATCCAGAGAAGAGAGAAATAACACTATACTTTTAAAATTTGAGGAAAATTAAGTTTTTTGAAGTTTTTATTTTAATTCCAGTTAGTTAACATACAGTGTTACATTAGTTTCAGGTGTATGGTACATAATTCAACACTTCCATACATCACCTGGTGTTCATCAAAAGCGCCCTTGTTACTCCCCATCACCTTTTTCATGCATCCCCCATCCGCCTTCCCTCTGATAACCATCAGTTTGCTCTCTATAGTTAAAAGTCTGTTTCTTGGTTTGTCTCTCTCTACTCTTCCTTTCTTTTCCCCTTTTGCTCAATTGTTTTGTCTCTTAAAGTCCACGTATGAATGAAATCATATGGTATTTGTCTTTCTCTTTATTTTGTCTTTATTTGTCTTTCTCTTTATTTTGATTGGCATAGGCTAGTTCTATGTTTAAGTCTTTGAGAAACCTCCATGCTGTTTTCCACAGTGGCTGCACCAACATTCATACCAACAGAGTGTGAGGGTTCCTTTTCCTCCATATCCTTGCCAACACTTGTTGTTGTGTTGTTGATTTTAGCCATTCTAACAGGTATGAGGTAATACGTCATCGTAGTTTTGATTTGGATTTCCCTGATGATAAGTGATGATGAGCATCTTTTTATGTGTCTGTTGGCCATCGACATGTCTTCTTTGGAGAACTGTCTCTTCATGTCTTCTGCCCATTTTTTAATTGGATCATGCTATCAGTAGCTAATATCACAAACAAAATATACAGCTAGGGAGGGATCATCATTAACACTATTTGGTCTAAATTCAAAATTTTATTTTCGTCTTGATAGTTGCATTTCTTATTGGTTTCATATGTGATCTCAACATATCACTGTTATTTTGAATTTATGATATAACTCATAAAGCACACACACCAGAGTAGTAAAACTATCAGTTCACCACTGTTCCTCTGTGGTTTGCTTATGCTTTCATTAAGGATAGTCTCCTAATATATAGATGGTTTGTACTAGGTTTTTAAAGGCACTTGTCCATTTTATGAAACTTAACTGTTGTCTGTATCTAGTACATGTATTCCATGTGCATGAATTTGCTTAACAGAGCACAGGTAAGCAGCACTACAGCACAATAGACTGAGAACCAGCCAGTAAATGACAGAAATGTGTCCCACCCCTTTGAACTGTGGAGCTGCCGTTTTCATTCAAGTTACCATGTTTATCCTCTGTTACTTCCGCATCATCTGGCACATTGACTCAGTGAGAGTGCACACATTAGCCTGCGTATGAATATTAATATAGCCTATTTTATTTTTTCTTCTTTAGATTAAAAACAAATATATTCAGAATTTCAAATATTTTTTCTTATGCCCCGGTGGATTGCCTTGTTCATCCTGTGAGGCAGGTGCATTCTATTTTGGAATCTATGGCTTTGATAAAGAAAAGTTTCTGAAGAAGGGAAGTGACAGGGCCAGATGTGAATTTTTGATCATTTTGATCATTGACCCAAACTTACCAATGAAGTTGTAATGAGAAAGACCACAGGCAGGAAGGCCAAATAAGAGGTTATTTTTTATTGATTCCAGGCCAGAAACTGTGAGGTATGGCAGGAGTGATGATATGGTAGAAATGAAACTCAAAGTTCAAGAGTTGGTGAGTCCTTAGTAGTTGCTATGGTAGGAGAAAGAATGTGGAATGACTTTCTGATTCCTAACTAAAACACAGTTGTTGTTTTTTTTTGTTTTTTTTTTTTTAACTTTCAGAACAAAGACTGAATTCTTATATGCTATGTTGCTTTTTCCACGGGAAAAAAGAAAGTCATTGATGGTTTTATTCTTTCCTGATACCATGCAGTATTCGTTGCAGTGTTTTCATTCATTCTATAGATACTCCCTTGGAGCCTTGATCTGCACTAAACACTGATTCTTTGCAAATATCAGATAAGGTTATCCTCAGGCCTGCATTCAATTCTTATTTAATATGATTCTCCTAAAATGGAGAGTCAATGATTTTTCATCATGAGATTAAAAAAATGAGGATTATCTTCCCGATACATGATAAAAATTATATGGAAATATAGGTGACTTGCCTTGGGCATCCTATGTGTAGTTCATTGCTGCTGTGTGTCTTGCCTTTAGCTGGGATGACAGCAGCTCTGTGAGCAGTGGTCTCAGTGACACCCTTGATAACATCAGCACTGATGACTTGAACACCACATCCTCGGTCAGCTCTTACTCCAACATCACCGTCCCCTCCAGGAAGAACACGCAGGTGAGAATTGCCTGCTTTCTTTCTCCAGTGCTTCTCCCAGGGTTTTTCCCCAAATGGTTTTATCTTAGATTAAAATGTAGCATGACGTCTGAATCTGATATAATCGTATAAACAGTAGCAGCTTGTGTTTATGTATTTTTTCTATTGATTGCAAGCCAACCCAGAAAGACTTATTGTACCATATCTCTTTTTATAATATTGATATTTTTAACTGTAAAAATTTTTGATAGCCTCATTTTAGATAGTTCGTGATTAATTTTATATTGATCTCTGAAATAAATTACTACATCTCTTGAGTACGGTAAATCAAGAATGGATATTAGATAATTAAGTTTTATCTTGTCCTCCTTTCCCTTGTTAAATTTGACATAGAAAATTCCTTCCTCCCTGGAGTATTTAATTGGGGTTCTCTGCACATATTTATTCTGACATTCTCTAATATGTGCAAGTGAGAGTTATGTGGCTAAAATTAATGAAACTTAAATGAAGACATCGATAAAAATAGGAGTCTTTGGAATTCTTTTGAAATATAAATCAGGATTGCTTTTTTTTTAACCAGTTATCTGAAGGTACATTCCAAGGCCTATTCATGCTTTATAGATTTTTCTGCCCAAAGTTTTTCTTTGTAATATTTTCCTCATAGCTGAAGACAGATTCAGAGAAACGTTCTACAACAGACGAAGCATGGGATGCTACTGAGGAGCTGAAGAAACCAGAGGAGGACTTGGACAGCCATGGGGATGGCGCTGGCAAGTGGAAGGGTGTTTCCTCAGGACTTCCTGAAGACCCCGAGAAGACAGGGCAGAAAACCTCCCTGTCCATCTCCCAGACAGGTTCCTGGAGAAGGGGCATGTCTGCCCAAGGAGGAGCGTCGTCTAGGCAGAAGGCTGGAACAAGTGCACTCAAGACCCCGGGTAGGCTTGTCACTTCACAGCTGTTATGCAAAAATGTTTTAATTTATGGTTTCCATTCAATCTTTGTTCTCTTTAATAAAAGCTTTATTTTTAATTAAATCATATTCCTCTCTGTATAGTTATTCTTTTCCATGTAAATTTCACATACTTTGCCATAGAAGTCCACATGAATATAACAATCTAGGCATTCTTGAGACAGCACCATTATAATTTGGGGCTATTGAGTATCTTTATTCTGCCATAGTCATTTCTGTTCATGTGAAAATAAAAGTCTGCTTAATAAAAATAAGATTGCTTTCCTTCTGCCTTCCTTATGAAAGTTTGGACTATTTATGTTAAGTATGCCACTAATTTTTACTACCACCACTGAGAGACAAGAGCAATCATCCTAATGTAATGGGTTGGAATGCTAGAGATTTGAAACATCATTTGTGAATTATACTTTATGAAAGAAGAGAGTGAAAGACTTCTGCCAAATTGTACCATCTTTTTTTTTTTTAAAGATTCTTTCCCTATTTTTAAAATGGTGCCTAATTTTAAACAGTGCCACTCGAAGTAGTGTTGTAGCAGGGGATTCTAAATAGAAGCATCTTCCAGATATTCAAATGAATTCTTTTTCTAGCACTTAGCTTGATAAGACTAAGTGCTATCCTGATACAGGAAGAGAGTTGTGAGATATAAGACAATAACGAACTGCAAAAATATGTGTTTTCATTTTATCTCCATCACTCGTCACATTTCCTCTAATAGCTGTATTTTTATAGCTTTGTACACAATACTCTCAATATGTTAAAGCACGTACCTATTGAGATCTAAATAAATGGTTAGGAACTGAAGTAATTTAAGATGTAGTCACATTTTTACACATCATTTAGAGAAAGATTATTGTGTTCATCAAAATGTGCAGGCATGTATATTTGTGTATTTCTCGTTAATTAGGGAAAACGGATGACGCCAAAGCTTCGGAGAAAGGCAAAACTCCCCTAAAAGGGTCCTCTCTACAGAGGTCGCCTTCAGATGCAGGAAAAAGCAGCGGAGATGAGGGGAAAAAGCCCCCCTCGGGCATTGGAAGATCAGCTGCTCCCGGCTCTTTCGGATTTAAGAAACCAAGCGGAGTAGGGTCATCTGCTATGATCACAAGCAGTGGAGCGACAATAACAAGTGGGTCAGCCACCCTCGGTAAAATTCCCAAATCTGCTGCCATTGGTGGGAAGTCAAATGCAGGGAGAAAAACCAGTCTGGACGGTTCCCAGAATCAGGACGATGGTGTGCTGCACGTGAGCTCCAAGACCTCCCTCCAGTACCGCAGTTTGCCCCGCCCTTCAAAATCCAGCACCAGCGGCATCCCTGGCCGAGGCGGCCACAGGTCCAGCACCAGCAGCATCGATTCCAACGTCAGCAGCAAGTCGGCTGGGGCCTCCACCTCAAAACTCAGAGAACCCACTAAGATCGGGTCAGGGCGCTCAAGCCCCGTCGCTGTCAACCAGACAGACAAGGAGAAGGAAAAAGTAGCTGTCTCAGATTCAGAGAGCGTTTCTTTGTCAGGTTCCCCCAAATCCAGCCCCACCTCTGCCAGTGCCTGTGGGACTCAAGGGCTCAGGCAGCCAGGATCCAAGTATCCTGACATTGCCTCACCTACGTTTCGAAGGTAAGAATGTGTAAAATGATGCTGTGAAAATAGAAAATGCTATACTGTAGGATACACGGGAACCATTTAATAAATATAAATAATCCATGTGTGTCCTAAATCCTATATCCTAAATATATATATATATACCCTAGATATATGTTCTAAGGTTCATATATCTTAGAATCTCTTATTTAGTTTCTGAGTACAGTGAGGTTTAAAGAGCTGATCTTATAAATAGCTAGGGGAAAAAATGGTGTTCATTTTGAGAAATACTCACTTCTCAGTCCCACTATCAGTCTAATATTAGCAACACGAACAGCATTTATAAGAAACTTAAAAGCAGATGGCAATGCCGGGGGGTAGTGATAAAGTAATCGCTTGTAAAATTACCATAGATTTCCATCTCTCCTTTCCACAGTTAAAAATAAAATAAAATAGGTCTTCATGACTATTAGTTTTCATTTCCAGGGTTTATGATCTTGCTGGCTCTTAATGAGTTGATGATCATGAATGTAGATGAAACTGTTTGCCTTGTAAGAGATTAGATTAGACAGATTGATGTAGCACCGTATCTTAACGTATTAATGAAAATCAAGGTATGATATCATGGACAGAATTTGAAAACAGCTGGATGTTTCATATAGGGGAGGATAGGCGAGGTTTTGTAGCTTCATCAGCTTTATTGGATAGGACTCTGATACGCAGCATAACTTGGTTTCTGTATGGGGACTGTCTTTGGTACTGAATGTGTGGAGTTCTGCTGTGAGATATCATTGGTTTTAAATACTAATATATTTTAAGTAGCAGGAAAATACATAGCGTTAAAGACTTGGGACAAATGGTTAAACCTCTCTGGGTCTGTTTCCTTGTTTATGAAATGTTAGAGTATGATTTATAGTCCACTACATGTTAAGTATTTTAAATGTTTATTTTTATTACAATGAATAAACCAAGAACTTTGATAACTGGGAAATAAAGGGTCTTGAAATATTTACATTTCAAGCAATCTCAGATACATGATTGTTTGAAAACCTAGAGGTTATATTCCTCAGTAGAAATATTAATTCTGAAAAACTGGCATTTTGAAATGTTGATTCTCATTGGAAAGAATAATGACTCGTAGTCGGAGTAATTATTTGTTGCTTAAATAAAAGCCAATAGTGCCCTCCAGTGGCCCATTACCTATGAAACAATTTCTCATATTCGTCATAAAATATTTCACTATAGGAAATACGGATTTCATTGCAACTTAATTAGTTAGTAATCATTACGCCATTACTTCATATCACTTTATTTCCATATTTACATAAATTCGATTATATCATCTGCTTCATTTACAAAACTAAAATGTTTTCTGAACTGAACTCCAACATCTAAGTTAGCACCAACTACGTTTCAAATCACAATTATAAATATGTACTTGAATAGCACTGGCAACTGACATAAAACCTTTGGTCTTTCTTGAGGAAAATACACACGAAAGAACATGTTGCCAACAGTGTCCAATCTTATTTCTCACCAACTGCCCCCTGACCGTCACTCAGGCCACCAGATATGTAACATAACCTCCAAACCTTGCCTTAAGCACTCCTTTTAATTTTGGAATTAACTGTTACAATGAAAAAAAAAAAAAAAAAGAAAAAAAAATGTTACGTATTACATACCGAATGCGTAGAAGTTGTTTCATTATAATGGTTCTGTAAATAGGTAACAAGTGTGCTCAAACTCTTTAATTTTCTCGAAAGATTCTCATGATCACTTAACCTATAAAAGCCAAGGATTTTCATGTTTGATCTCCTTTTATGTTGCCCCTTTCCCCCCACCCCCTGGGTGGCAGCCCAGTACCGACTTGCCCTTATGGTGATATGAGAGACTTTTTGGCACGAGATTAAGAAGTTCGAGCTTATAAAGTTCATTAACATAGAGACGGGAAGTGCTTGGCAGCTCGTACGCCAAAGCACGCTTGGCTCTGTGTACTGTAACCCTAGATATTAAATGTGGATATTAGTATCTCGGAACAACTGAAGTTGTTATTTGTTTTTCTTTTAGGTTGTTTGGTGCCAAGGCAGGTGGCAAATCTGCCTCTGCACCTAATACTGAGGGTGTGAAATCCTCCTCAGTAATGCCCAGTCCTAGTACCACATTAGCGCGGCAAGGCAGTCTGGAGTCACCGTCGTCTGGTACGGGCAGCATGGGCAGTGCTGGTGGGCTAAGTGGCAGCAGCAGCCCTCTCTTCAATAAACCCTCAGACTTAACTACAGATGTTATAAGCTTAAGTCACTCGTTGGCTTCCAGCCCAGCATCGGTCCACTCTTTCACTTCAGGAGGTCTCGTGTGGGCTGCCAATCTGAGCAGTTCCTCTGCCGGCAGCAAGGACACTCCGAGTTACCAGTCCATGACTAGCCTCCATACGAGCTCTGAGTCTATTGACCTCCCCCTCAGCCATCATGGCTCCCTGTCTGGACTGACCACAGGCACTCATGAGGTGCAGAGCCTGCTCATGAGAACGGGTAGTGTGAGATCTACTCTCTCAGAAAGGTGAGCTTTCCTAGAGGCATCGATGAAGTCTCCCTCCCCCTCCTCCCCACGCTGTGCCTACCCTTTTCCCCCACCAAACTCACTTGATGTCAGTGGGAATACCACTCTGCAAAGGAACATAAAATTGAGGGGATAGAAGACTAAGGAGGCTGGGCCTTTTGTTTTGCTCGTACTACCAAGTTCGTAGAAGAAAAAACAAAAAAAAGCCATGAAGAATAGGATAATTGTATAATTAAGTTTCTTAATATGAATGCGTATATATGTACCAAACAGGCAATTTGAATGAAATTCGAAGCATATGTTTATGTATTAAATGATGTCTTCTCAAGACATGTTAATGATTTGGCCTAAGCTCCAAGACAACGTAGCTCTTTATGATAATTTGAGCATTTTTAAAGACCATATTTAAATGGATTCTACAATTATGCTCTGAGCAATATGTTAAGTTTGCTTTATTAGCACTTCTACAGGAAAAGAGCAAAAAGATCACTGGGGAATCCTAGTTGAATTGGAAAAAAGTCAATTGTCAGATATGAATTCTTAGAGAAAATTAATAACACCAGTGATATTTTTAATAGGCCTCGTGAAAATAAATCATTTTATAAGGTGTTTCCCATTGGTTTAAGCAGTTTTTTTTTTTAACTTACAATGAAAAACATAAAGAGGCATTCCTTACCGAATATACTTACCAGAAAGTGTCACTGTTAACCAAAATGTCTTTAGATTCTCTCACCCCAAAAATCTTTTCTCAGGTATTTTGGTACTGACTCTTTCTCCCTGGAAAATGTCCTGAATTGCCTCTTTTCCCAGATAAACTTAATGTTATTTGTTTCTTGACACAACTAAACCTTTTAAAAATACTCTCGGCCACATGTCTTAGTTGTGTTGTTTGTGAAAGCACTACCAGCACTGGAAATGCCCGATATCGTTCCCTAAGCTTTTGTTCAGTCTGTGACTGAGGATGACCTATCACCTCTTTTCCAGACTTCCAGCCTTAATCCCAGATTCATTTTTTAAAACAATGTTTTAAAACATTGACTGAAGCTCTTACCTAGACTCTTACCACAGGGCACTAGTTGTCCCTCAACCTAAAATTTCCCACTATTCATCTGTTTCTCTTGCCTTTGTGAAAGGCGAAACATGGCTTCCCTCCCACTGTACCTCTCAGCGTCCTCATGGACACGGACACGGACAGCCATGCCCATGAGACATCCCCCTGATAAGAGAATTTTAGAACTGAAATATTTATGCTTGATAGTTTCTATGGTAGGCTGCTGATTATAAAATAACGTTTTTCTTCATAAACAAAAAACTGGGCCAAGAGACACAAGACAAACACCTGGGGGATAGAGACTAAACCGTAGGTATTTGCATCTGTGTCCCTTCTAGTTTTGTCGTTATAGATAGCATATGTGACGATCAACTGCATACACGAAAACAAGTACTGTTTCATTTAAGTTTTTATCTTAGAAGTTAGGCTTCCTCCAGCATCTTGGATTTGAATTTCCACACTTTAAGGTAAATGGGCACCTTCATACGTCATTTTTAAGACTTGTAACAAGTAAATCAAATTATATTGAAAATCTGTTAATAACCTATAGTTTTTGCGAATGCATCTTTGATTGTATACTGATATGCGAGGAAGCCAAGTAACAATTTCATAAGCACACTGCAAATAGGTCATTATTTATTAACCCAAGTTACCCTCCAAATTACTGATTTTTTAAATCACCAATATGGCTGCATTAAGTTGACCATTTAGCCATCAACCTAGTTCCCTGGCCTTCAGATATTAAAAAATCAGGCATTGGTGGTTCAGTGGTAGAATTCTTGCCTGCCAGATATTAAAAAATCAGAAAAGTAGACAAGTAGCTATTTGTAACCAAGTAACCTTCAAATCAAACCAGAGGATAAAATTGAGTTTTATAGATACAAATGCAATGTTAATATTTTACTTTATCTGTATTTTAGCAGAAGTCAACATACATTTTCACTTACAAATACACTGGCAAATATGTAGTCACTTATTTTCTTTAAACAAATCTTCTCGTTGTTGATCAGTTTTTGAAATAGACCAGTTTTACAAATGGAAGTGTTCCAGTATTAAAAGTAACCAGATGAACAATTTTTCTAAAATAAACCTTAGGCTAATTTAAAATAAATTCATATTTTGCCCTTGATTCTTAGTGAAATGTATTGATCAATAGTAAAGTGTGAAAAATAAAATAACTTTCCTGGGGATAATATATGATATAAATATTAATTAATTCCTCCCAGGAAATTACTGGTTTGAAATAATTTTTGATATGAGAGGTTGTACTTTTTCTTTCTTGAGAACAAAACTGCAGGTAATAGCAATTTATTCTAATCCTTTAAAGTACATTCAAGAAAGTTTCTGATCTATTGAAGAGAAAATAAGTTCCTATCAGAGATCCGGGCTTAATTAGAATTAAGCAGCCAGCAGAATGTTGGGAATGCTAAGGAAACCAAAGAGCCATACCTGACAGAAAGTGTGCTAACATGTAAATATTGCAAACAAAGTAATTAGAGTGCTATGATAGAGATGTGTATAAGTTCATGATTTACCTGTCTATGATTTCAAAATATTTTACTGATATATTCATATCTTAATATTATTGAATCAGTAGCTTTTCATAAAGATTTTAACTTGGTTCAAATTCCTTTTTCATTAAAATGTCATAAATTCTTCAATAATTTTCCTTCTAGCTGCTCCAAATCATTGTGGCCCTGGAGCCACAACCAGTTCCCAGTTATTTGCTTGAGTTTGTTTTGCTTTTTGCAACCTAACCAAACTTTAAAAATAATCTAAAGTAGTAGTGAACTTTACAAATTGCTGGCTTGTTCGAAAATATCAGATCAAGCAACCCTGCCGAGCTTCTGTTGGCTTTAAACAGACTGGGCCTGACCTCCTCAGACTTTTGGCTAAACTCCCCCTTCTCCCTCGTTGCTACTGCCTGCCGGGCCCTTGCAGGCATAGTAGGAGTTTGTGACCTTTCAGGGTGTATGGGAAGTGTCTACATTATAAAACCGTTAGTATCCAGATTCAAACAGATATTTCTAAAGTTTTAAAAAACTTATATTGGCAAATTTAAATGTGTTTTTTTTTCTTTCATTAAATTATCTGTGTGATATAAACACATGCACTTTATACAATTGATAATTTTGGCAAACAGTGCCTATTTTCAATCTCCTCTGCAATGTCAAACTTTAATAAATCTGCACGTATGAAAAAGATAATCTTTAAAATGGCTCGTGACCATATTAATGCTTTAGCATGACTGTAGTTCATATTTATAGGTTTTTCATATTTGTTCAACCTGATTCCTTTTTATTTGCTTATGCACACTACTAAAAAAGCTTATGTACACTACTAAAAAAGCTTATGTAATCAAAATGTATACTAGAAATGGTGTCTACATAACAGAGTAATTACCTTATGTGGACATTCCCAATTAATAAAGTCATTTAATGTCTTTGGTTGCTTTCTACTGCAGTGCTAAATAATGGAGTACAAATAGAAGAAAACATTTTAGCTTTGATTTTGAGTGATTAATTTTCAAATCGATGTGTTTGTATTTGTGTTATATCATCCCCATTTTGCATATCCTGTGTATTTAATTTTGATCATTGGAGGCTGTACTGGAAGAGAGCTGTCATTCCTCAAATTCAAATTAATTTTATTCTTTGGTTATTCACATGCCAGAAATTATAACAGAAATCCCTAGACTTGTCCCACTTAGCTGTTGACACCCTCTTCTATTTTTAGAGAGGCCATTTCTCATTTTCTCCAGACACATCTTTTCATCACTTTCTATGACCAGTGGAGAATTCTTTAAAATGGAGCCTGATAAAACTTATAACCTTTTAAAAACCTAACTTCAAATTTCCAAAAGATGGCATAGTTTAATTCTATTAAATATTTAAATAAATGGTGCCAGAAACATTACGTTTCAAGCAAATATTTGTTATATATTATTTTTCTTTTCTTCTATGCAAATAGAATAGATCTCCCTTTGTTTTTATTAAAAATAATATGAATACAAAAATTAAGTACTAAAAAGTGTTTTGTATCTCCTCTGTCCATTAGAAGTTGTTACTTTAACTTAGGGAGAACAGATCTATCTGATTTCCGCCTATGACTCCCCTGCATTTGAAATCACAGCGAAAGTCTAGTCAGTTGCACAGGAAAGCCAAAACTACCATAGCGGTAGGTAAATAGAACCTACAGGGGAATTATGTCAACAAATGACTTAATCTATCTGTTCATAACCCTGTCACTAAATTATCACCGAACGTGTTACAACAGTAGACCTCTGGTCATCTTTGGTTGGCCTTTTCCAATAAGTTAAGCATTAAATATGTGTGACAAAAAATTTATTTTGTGAAGTTTAGAGAACCATTTTTGTTGGATGTGTAATTTGGAGGTTTTGTTTGCATTATGTCCTTAGGGATTTTCTTTGTTTTAACAGCATGCAGCTTGACAGAAATACACTACCCAAAAAGGGACTAAGGTAGATATTTCTCTCAGCACAATTGCTGCCTTTCTCTGTTGTTCCGTAAACTTTGTGTGCTGTCTCTCTCCCTCTTTCTTTGTTTGTTTGCAATGAAGTATCTGCCATTGGGGATGGCATCAATTTTAATCCTGATGTTTTCTCTGTCCTGAGGAGTTGACGAGATAAGTCTCCGGTTAGAGATACCGGTAGAGGTCAAGACTAAGTGAATTAAATCCAGTCTAATATCATTATCTGGGGAGCAGCAATTTTGGTAGATTTCAGAACTCACTTCTATAAATTAAAATAAAATTAACTTCCCTAACTTTTGCATCTTGGAGGCATATGCTTGCAAAACCTCAACCCATATAGTCTACAGATGTGGCCAGTTAATGTTGAAAGGTTGAAGGATACTCTTATTTGAATCAAAGAAAATATATTTTCATCATCAGAGGACAAATACTATAATTAAGGTATGAATTTTTAAAGAATCCTTTTGGTAAAAACTCAAGGGTTTTCATTTTGGTTTTTCGGGAGTGCTAGTCCATTTAGATAATGAATTAGTCTAGGATAACATAATAATCTCAAAATTATTATACAGTTCATCATAAAAACTAAAATGAAAATTTAATCCATGGCCTTCCTTTACTATACACTTTTATCTGAGGAGAGGATATAAAATGAATTACTAATAGAGGTATAACACATATGAACTTAATGAGTCAACCGTTCTTTGATGTTAAGAATTTACTTACTCTGGTGAAAATGAGCACTGGCCAAATAGGTCTTTCCCTGTTACCCTTTCCTTGGAGTCCCTTAGTAATAGCAAACAGCTTGCAATTATTCCATTTCAAGATTTTGTTTCAGAAATTTATTTTCCACTAAAGTGAGCCCATTTTTTTTCCTTTTTTAAAAAAATCTAGACACGATGTCAAATGCCATTTTAACCAAACAAATGTGGTATTTTTTAATGTTTTCCCTTTTTTCTTTTTTTTTTTTCCCAAAATAAGATCTGTCAATTTGTGTTCCATTTCCTGTGCCTTTCTGTGGCCATCACTCCTGTTTCCTTGGCTCATGGCCGAGCACTGTCTGCCATATTTAGTCTATGCTTTCACCCTCTTCACATCCTTCCAAGCACTGTGCTTTTGAGTCCTTCTCAATTAACTTGGCTGTCTGCTCATTGCTTATGATTTTCAACTACATATCTCACAGAAGCATAATTTTCCTTTCAAAATCCTTTATTTTTTTTTTCCTGTGAGATTTACACAGATGGTGTTGGATCATCTGGAAGAACTAAGCAATTATAATTAGATTCAATCTGTTTGAGAATGTTGTTCAGTCTGAATAGTAAGCTCCTCTCGATTGTTTCCTTGTCCTGGTATTGCCTTGCCCCTGTAGATGTGCTTCAGTGTCTTAGCTGTGCTGTTTTGCAGATACACCCCATCATCTCGGCAGGCCAGCCAAGAAGAGGGCAAGGAGTGGCTGCGCTCCCATTCCACCGGAGGGCTGCAGGATGCTGGCAACCAGTCCCCACTGCTCTCCCCTTCCGCCATGTCATCTTCTGCCACAGGAAAATACCACTTTTCCAACTTGGGTAAAATATTCTAAAAACAACGTCATCTTGTTCCTTTGACCACCTGCCCTCACAGGAGCGCTGGGATCTCTCCATAAAACATGTTCACTTAAGGAAAAGATAAAGACACCTAAAGAGTACCTTTTATTTGTTTGATGGCTGGCTACTCACAAAATACTTTCCAAACGATATGCAGTTTATTGCTCATGACAACAACTTGACATCGGTACTACTGCTGTGATTTTACAATCTAGGATCCAGAGGTACAGAGAGGTCATTTCACTCACAAAAAGGTCTCACCATTCGTAAGGGGCAGAGGCAGTAATTGATCCCAGAACACCTGACTTCAAGCCTAGGGGGTTTTCTCAGAGTCCTCTTAACAAACAATAAAACAGCTCGTTTTTGTTTAAAATATGTTTTTTTTAAACCCTTAACAAAATTTATGATACTTTTGTAGAAAAACAAAATATAAATAATTAAGAAGAAGGAAAAAGTAACTCCATGACTCTAAGATCACTTCTTCACAGGTAATCAAAATGAGACCATTTCAAAACTCTCGTTAAAATGAATATGAGTATTCCCTGTGAACATTTTTGGATAAGTACAATGAAAAAAAATGACAAATTTAGCCATTGCATTACTTTGTGCTTAGCATCATTTGTATGAAATGTAAAATAATTTGTATAAATGTCACAGAAAACATAGAGAAGAGTGACAAAGTAATGAAAGAAGTCTAAACATGCCAGTTCTAATTTAATAGATCCAATGCTTTTAAAAATAGATTTCTGTTCTATAAAATCACATATAAAGTAGTCTCATTATTATTATTATTATTATTTTGTTTCAAACATTTTTCTGGTAATGGACCCACCAATTGTCCAAATTCTTCAATAGTTTGGACTTTTCAACTTTTTCAATCCTATAGGACACTCAGGACTCTTTTTCTTCTCTTGTAATTCTTCCTGCTTTACAGAATAAAGCTTTGGCAATGGAAAACAATTATTTTGGTCATGGATCCATATGAGCTAATGAATTCCTATTAAATACCAAGTTTTTGCTGCTACACCTTCACAGTGAGACACTTCTTTGCCTCATAATGGAAATAGATGATATAGCTTTTACTTATAATTGTAATTATAAAACATAGCAAGAAGCTTAAAATTTTAACCTCAAAAAATAAATTGAAAATATTTTTTATGGAGTCATATGAATATGAAATAAACTCTAATTTTATGCAACATCTGAAACAAACCCAAACCACCTGCAATCCTGAGTTTGCTAGATATCCTATGTCTCCTATCAATTTTTTCAATACCTGACATTAATTTGACTAATTGAATCCTTACCCCACTATTTTCTCATTTATATTGTTCTGAACAAATCCATCTGTTCCTTTATTATTTGGAAAAAAATGCTCACCACCTATTATGTCTGATCTTGGCAAAGTCAATTTCCTTATCTGTGAAATGGATCCAAAATACCTAGGTTTTATTATGAGGGACTGATTTATGTGTACCAAGACTCAAAAGAGTATAAGACTTAAAAGACCTTGCTACCTCATCATTTTTATTGGAAACTATGCCTTATGTTATCAGACAATAGCAGTGTAATTCAAATTGATCTTACTCCCTCTACTGTCATTATCAACATTTTCACCCATTGGGACTTATAAAGGAAGACCTTCCCATACGTGTCAACACGTTCTCATGCGCCCACCCAAATTTTATAAGCATACATGGCTTAAAATCAGGTGTTCTGAGGTCTCAATGCTGTGTTATTTTAAAGAAAAAAAATGATCCATTTTAAAAATGAAAATAATGAAACATGAGAATAATTTTTTTAGAACATTTTCTTGAGGGGTGCCTGGGTGGCTCAGTCGGTTGGGAATCAGACTCTTGGTTTCAGCTCAGGTCATGAACTCAGGGTCATGAAATCAAGACCTATGTAGGGCTCCACGCTCAGCACAGAGTCTGCTTCGGATTCTCTCTCCCCCTCCCTGTGTCCCTCCCCTCGCTCATGTGCTAGCTCTCTCTCTCTCTCAAATAAATCTTAAAAAAAACCCAAAACACTTTTTTATTGATTTCCAGACCACCTGAATTTATATTTTCTAGATAAGACAGTGGGTACTATTAAAATGTAATCATAACTAAAGATTATTTTATTATTAAATTTTAAAAATTATATCAAATAGAATTTTTTAACTTGAGTATGGATAGCATTGTCCTGCAGTTCACTTTGGTCATTTGTCTTCAATTTGATCATTATGTTTTCTGAATGATCAGCAAATGATTATTACTAACATTCAGCAATTGCAATACCTGTGTTTTCTTTATCCTTTCTCCTTATTAAAATATGTTAATACATAACATTTTTATAAATATTACTGTAGAAAGTCCTATATAATAGACATCTAAGATCATGTCAGTTATATCATTATTGGTAGAGTAGAATGAGTAAGCTGTGGTTTGTGTGTAGTTCTTGGTAGGTATGATCCCTGTAATAGAAACCATTCCACTCAAGAGAGCGAATCAGAACATAACTTACGTAAACAAAATACATCTTTGAAACTTTGTTTACTATCGGTCATAGTCCTTGTGAGGCATCTCATAACTGGCTGAGACTTGTTGTCATCTTCCCATGGTGACAACAATTTCTCGGCTTCATTTTTCTCTTTGCTGCAAGGGTTAGTATGTGGAAGTATTACTGTCAGCCTCTTACCTATGTGTTCTATATATTTGTTGGATCCTCTTGCATACAGCGTATTGTTTAAACAACTTGATAGGGGAAATTTCTATGCTTTTGCATCCAAGGGTTCCTCCACCTTGAATGCCCTCCTACTTCTCTCTCCATATTCACCTTTCAAGCTGTTGAGAATTAACGCTCTTCTTCTATATTCACGAAAGCATAGAATCTCAGAGATGGGAGACACCTACCTCTGGTTCAATTATTCAACTATTAGTTAAATACTTATGATATCTCTAGCTTCTTCTCTAAACCCACCCATGACAAAACTACCTGAATCTAGATATATCACACTTTTGAAGTTCCTCTTTTAAAAAATCAAAATTTTCTTGAATTACTACGTAGTTTCTAGTAATAGTCCCAGATTCCACAAAATAGGTTAAAATAAGCTTCCATATGAATATTCGTACTTTAAAACAATATCATAAACTCACTAGCTAATACGTCTAGATATAGTAGCAAAGTCAAAGAAAGACCTTGAGGTATTTAAAAAACCACTCCATTAGTTCCACTCTCCTCAAATCCCACAAATCAACATTTAATTTAATAAAAACAGAGGCTTTGCTCTAAAATGTAATTGAAGACAAAGTCAGCAGCCCCCTTTTCCCTAATATATGGTCATATCTATATCTCCTCTTTAGAAATTTGGCTGTGTCTCTGAGCTTTGAATGAATCCAGAGGTCATTTATTCTGCCATTTTAAAAAATTATAATTCATGACAAAACTGAAGGGTAGAGATTGGGATATTTGCCTGAAGCAAATGGAAAGCAAAGCCAGTATTGAAGCACTGTGCTAATTTGTGTACCATTGCAGAAATTCTCTTTGTCCGTCATATTTTTGTCCTCTATTGTATAGTTTTTTTTTGGTTTATTTACATATTAACTTTTCTTCCTTTCAGTCACCTCTGCTAGTAGCCATTGTTGAAGTCAGGGCCATGCCATATATATCTTTCTATCCAACCACAGTCCCCCCGAAAGCAGACCTGTCATAGACATTAACATAACTGAACATTCTTAAATAGCATGGGTATAGTTTCAATGGAGAAGCTATCAAAAGTGTTTGAAAATGCAAACTCTTCACTTTAAAATTCACCCTAATCCTCATTATTTCTTGGATGATTTAAGTCACATGTTTTGAAATTATAAAAGGATAATTTAATTGGATAGCTCTGCAACCATTATGCAAAGCCAAATAGTGAGTGAAATGACCTTCTAACTTCTAGATACATATTAACATAATACATTTACAAATGTGTTGAACACATCATTCATTTAGCAAAGAGACAATCCATACTGTGGACATAGAATAGAATGATTTACTCCAATCTGGTGCTCTAAACATAAACATTCAAGTCTAGAATGTCCTTCAGTGTATCTGTTGGCAGTTAGTTAGGAATCACATTGAATTAGTCACTGTTGGCTGAAGGAATGTGCCTAAAAGAGCTCTCTCTCTCCCCTCTCTCTCTTTCTCTCTCCCCTGGCTCTCTTTCTTGCCCCTCTCTCCTCACTCTCCTTTTCTCTCCCTCTTGCCCCTTTCTCTCCTCACTGTCCCTCTCTCTCTCCCTCTTTCCCCTCTCTCTCCTCACCCTCGCCTCTTTTCTTCTTTCTTTCCTTCCTTCAGAGTTTTCTTCCTTGCAACAGATTGCACACTACGCATCCATAGTTTTTTCACGTTTTATTGTATTTCACGTATGCACACACAGATATAATTCTAAATCTTGTATTTCTTTTTCTTGTCCTTTTTTTTCATTCCAATCCACAACCACTCTATCAGAGTGTTCTGTGTATTAATTCATCCATACCTATAAAACATCCAGCATAGTGCCTGGAAAATAGGAGACATTCCCTTTCTTTTACCTCATAGTATATATGCCTCCTATTTTACATTGTATTGAAAGCCAGTCATTATATTAAAAAGAAATGTAGTGCCTGTGTCAAAGAAAAAAATAGCAAATTTTGAAATGATAATCGAACTCGTTCTAAACCAGGGACGTACATTCCCTACAGTTTTGAAAGTACCCACAGCTTCTGTGATAGTGTAAGAGGTTCCTGCCTGCTTCCTCACATGTCTGTTAACAACTTAATTTTCTTAAATATGAGCATTGGTGGTAAATATATTTCTCAATTTTGTGCTTTGCTTTTATTCCACATTTTAAGACGGTATTGTTTCTGAAGCAGTTGTACATTCAGTCAACCACATCTTTCTTTAAATTCATGATTATCAGTTGGCCTAGAAAAAGTTGAGCGTTATTAGAACACTTTGGCAATAAGCACTAAGTAAATTAATTCTTATTTCAAATTATGAACATGAGGTACTGCTTGGGAAACACAACAGGTTTTTGACATTTGACAGTCTTCCCTATGGAACTCTGGTCTTAGACACAGTAGAAGAGTTCAATGTGATTAACCTGATGATGAGCTATAGAAACCACATATGTTACATTTCATTTAAAGAAAAATTTCATTTTCTTCTTTTATAACTAACTCTGATAATAATGATGGTAGTGACCATGGACTTACATAAATTCGGAACTCAAAACGGTGAAAGTCTTTGGAAGCTTCAAAAAGGTCTTCGTGGGACTTGTGTTTTCTTTTCGATTTTGTTTTTCCATTAAAGGGGTGTATTCTTCTCGAAAAGAAACCTACAGAGTCTATGCAGGCAATCTTTTCTTCATAATCGCCAGCAGAATATACCATGCTGTTGTATTTCTATCATGAACAATAGAGGTTGCTTGGCAGCTTGGTTTAATATTGCTTTAGAAATTGACATACTGCTGGCCATGAAAGTGTTAGAGAGAAGAGGGACTCCTCTGAAACTGTTATTGAACATTTCAGGGGCAGACTGTCAGCCTACCTTCAATAGAGACACCTATGAAATTCACGTTTCCATAGAATTGGGATCGCATTCTCACTCTCCAGCAGCCTACTGTTTTCATCATCCAAGCCCCAGAATAATGAGTCTATGTGTGCTTTGTTTTTCAGTGAGCCCAACCAATCTGTCTCAATTTAACCTTCCTGGGCCCAGCATGATGCGCTCAAATAGCATCCCAGCCCAAGACTCTTCCTTTGATCTCTACGATGACTCCCAGCTTTGTGGGAGTGCCACGTCTCTGGAAGAAAGGCCACGTGCCATCAGTCATTCAGGCTCATTCCGAGACAGCATGGAAGAAGGTAGGCGTGGGGGGAAATAAAGATGGAGTTACTTTATTTAACTCAGAGATGAAAACTGTCACATCAGTCATCATCACAAGGATTCCTGAAGAGTAAATAAATGAGTAAGTGTAACTCTCATTTAGGGAGCCTTGAAGCTTGAAGAAGTTTTAGTCTGCATTACCTTCTGTTTCTTTATGCATTTAGAAATATGCCAGAAATTGTGTAGATTAATACTTGGTTATAGAACAGTTCAGAACAAATCCAGTGTTCTCATACAGAATTCCTCATTATTTTAGAGACTGTTTGCCCTGGTGTGTCCAATATCAGAGCCAATGTTTTGTTTGACATCTCAGTTAAAGAATCATAAAGATACATAAACCAGAAAAATTACTTTATGAAACTACCACACATTGCCAACTTGTATTGTCAGAAACTCCCTCTGGTGTTGGTTCCTGTTATCATATCATATTAGAATTCATATCATGTCTACTTTTTGCCTTATACGTTTCATTTCCATATCCAATGCAATAAGGTTCTATGTGAATACATTATAATGGTTCTATCTGAAAAATTCAGGAGACTTAATTGATGTTCAAATGTATGTAATTTTTTTAAACTATATAACCGCAGGTGTGAAATTTGATAATATTTGAGAGATTTTCCTCTTTGATTTAATGAATGATTTTTTAAAGTATCCATAAAGAAAAATTGTGACACACATATTATAAAGCATAGCAGCTAAGGATAAAATAAAGGTAAACATAAAAGTTTAAACTGATCAGAATAAAATCAGACATTTTTATCTTTGGAGTAAATACCTAGTAGTGCAATGGCTTGCCATCTGCAATAGTGTGGATGAAACTAGAGGGTATTAAGCTAAGCAAAATAAGTCAGTCAGAGGAAGACAATTATCATATGATCTCACTCATATGTAGAATTTTAGAAACAAACCAAAGAAGCATAGGAGAAGGGAGGGAAAAATAAAGCAAGATGAAATCAGAGAGGGAGACAAACCATAAGGGACTTTTAACCATAGCAAACAAACAGGGTTGCTGAAGGGGAGGGGGTGGGGGAATGGTGTAGCTGGGTGATGGGCATTAAGGAGAGCACGTCATGTAATGAGCACTGAGTGTTATATACCACTGATGAAACACTGACCTCTACCTCTGAAACTAGTAATACACTATATGTTAATTAATTGAATTTAAATAAAATTAAATTAAATTTTAAAAAAGAACAAAATCAGACGTGAAATCAGCCAACTATCCTAGTCTTTAATGATTATGCATAAAAGAAAGGACTCCAGACCTTGAAACATCAAGTTTTAAGCCTCTGGTCATCCATTTATTTGTGATATGAACTTGGGCCAATTTCTTAACTTTATGAGTCAGTGCTAATTCCTGCATCTGTAATTTCACAAGTTTGTCATGAAAATGAAGTCAGAGAGTAGTTCTGTTCCTTTCTCTTTCTCCTTCCTACTTTCTTAAAGGCTCTTCTGACTAAAAGTTTAGATAGCTATGAACATTGATTTCATGTTTTCAGGCCACTACTATACATTTAATCTGTTGACACTAAATCGGTTGACCATCATTGCCACTACCTTTTGGGATATTAACTGAACCACTGAGTTCATTGTGACAGATAGTGGATTACACTCTGAGAGTCTGCTGATTGTGGCAGAGTAGATAGACAAAATTGAACTAATTGGAAATGTAAAGTCATTGCTTTTTTGAGATAGTTCTATCACTCTCTTCACAGACTGGCATCTTATAATACCATAAAAATAATTTACTATGCATGCTGATGGCTCTTCTAGAGTGCCTCATTTACAGATAGAATGCTCTTCATATGCTTGGGAAAGTCTGGCCTTCTGTGTAGGAGGTTTAAATAATCTCAATTACTGAACACCAGCCTGAGTGGGCAAGATGGCTTTCTGATGCTCATACATTGAACACTGAACTATTATAATTCTTACATTGTGGCCTACAGCCAAGGGATTATTGAACAAGTGAGATGGAAGGGGCTTTACTGATGCCCTCTCTGCTTAATAATCACCGTGAAGATAAAGAAACAGCCACACACTAGGAGGTGATAGACCTATAAATAGCAAGTAGCAGCAACAGATCAGAAATGGGATCTCCCGACTCATTGTCCATCTGCCTTCTGTACACCGTGCCGAAAATCTTAGTGCATCCTGGTGCATACTTAGTGCACACTATTATTAGAGGTTGAAAGAATGTGGAATTTTGTTTGTTTGTTTCATGTTCTTTAGATGACTAACATTTTGCCCATCTCACAGAGAGGTGGTAGTCGCTTGAACTAGAAATCTGGCAGTGGTCCTTCATTCCTCTTTTGACCCACATTTTTATATTTAGTCAGTTTTAAAGAAATTCTTCCTGGTATCCCTTGAATTCATCCCTATCTTTTGAGATACACTGCCACAATCCTACACAGCTTTCCCAGACCAGCTTGTGAGCATCTCCCACGTACCCTTATAGTACTAGAGAGTTATTTTTTACTCTATTGTAATTATCTTCTTAGTTGTATACCTTTCTACTTTTTTTTTTTTTAGCTCCTAGGATTGTGTCATCATTTTTATAGTCCCAGGATCTACGAAGGGCCTGTCATGTTGGTTGGGCCCAACTAATGTTTATTGAATGGATGAATGTTCAGAAATAACTTTACATTACCCCACAGTGAAAAGAGGAAGGACTTTCCTACAAATATAATTAAGCACAATTTTACCACCTTTTGGGCTTAACACATTCGATGTGTTAGAAATATATGTGTGCAGAAATATAAAACAGTCTGTCAGTTGTTTAAGATGGTATTTTGGTATACCTCGATAAAAGACAGTATGCAATTTCCATTCTTAGTTTCAGTGAGACACCACCTTGAAATAAGCATTTTTTTTCTATGACTAGAACTACAAAAGAAATAATAATTCTCCATTTAAAAAAGTATAATCAACTCATCACCGATAATGTTGAAATAGCAAGTTCAATAAAGTGCTTATTCCCCTGAAAGTATACGGCAAAAAAGAGTGAAATGGATCTTTGTTGTATAAAAATGAAATTAAATGAATAAAACACATAAAGCTTTTTTTTTTTAAGTTTAAAAGTTTATGGCAACTTTATTTTAGGTTTCCACGATTTTCTGGTAACCTATTCTGTGGAAGTTCACTATAACTTTAAATAAGCGCACAGCCCTCTCGAAGGGCTTGTGTTTGTCCAATCCTCTCTAACGTGATGAAGGAGATATTTTAGGGAGACAGGTGTGGGACCTTCCCATGTCTCAACATTTTGACCTCGAAAAAATAACAACAGAATTGTCTTCCGATTCTTATAACTAGCTGTTATTATTTTACTTCCCTTTTTCCCCTATTCTCCACTCCCAGCAAAGACCCGCTGGTTCGGAGCTGACTTCATTATATCACCTCTTGTTCTTCTTTGCTTTTTCCAGTTCACGGCTCTTCCTTATCACTGGTCTCCAGCACTTCTTCTCTTTACTCAACAGTAAGTATCTGCTGTGAAGAGAAAGCTTCTGCCTTTGCCAAGCACACAGATGATTCAGTAGATTGATATGGACGCAGAAGTTGATGGTGAGATAAGGGTCCGCGCTGAGCTACCTCATACCCCATCCGCTGGCAGGTGCCACTGGGCCAGCCCCTCTGTGGCCCACTGAGATGTGCCTTCGCTTGACTTTTGTGTACTTAGGAAAATCAGTGAGTGCATGAAAAACTGAATCTCGTAAAACCTACTGGGGTATGACTGGGAATCCCTGAACCTACGTACTGGTCTGTACCATAAATTTATGATATTGACTAGTTTTCCTTGTTCGGATCTCTGAGCCATGACTGGTGATGGTCCTATGGTATTTTCGCTATTCTATTATTTTAATTTTTTCAAGTTCAGTTTTTGAGAAGATAATGCCAAAGGATAAGGGCCTAAAAGGCCTAGAGAGTTCCTAAACATGTATTTCCTGAAACAGAGTGTGATTTTTAAAACTATTTCTTAAAAGAGAAAAATGGCAGAGTTTCAACTTACTTTCCCTGTGTGTAAAAACAAAAAAAGATCTATAGGAAGTTGTATTTAATAAGAGGATTCCTTCAGGCCTAGGTAAGAGTGATGTCTGTTTATTTATTTGAAAGATTTTAGGAGTGCCTGGGTGGCTCAGTGGGTTAAAGCTTCGGCCTTCGGCTCAGGTCATGATCTCAGGGTCCTGGGATTAAGCCCCACATCGAGCCCTCTGCTCAGCAGGGAGCCTGCTTCCCCCTCTCTCTTTGCCTGCCTCTCTGCCTACTTGTGATCTCTCTCTCTGTCAAATAAATAAAATCTATTAAAAAAAAAATAAGATTTTATTTATTTGTCAGAGAGAGAGAGAGCACAAGCAGGGGGAGCAGTCTCAGAGGGAGAGGCAGGTTCCCCACTGAGCAAGATGCCTGAAGCAGGACTCGATTCCAGGACTCTGGGATCATAATCTAAGCTGAAGGCAGTTGCTTAACTGACTAAGCCACCCAGGCATCCCAAGAGTGAGATCTATTTAGTTTACTGAATTTCACTGGGACCTTAGTCCAGTACTGAAAGGTTCATAAAAAATTCAGTCGCTGCTGTCACTGAGCAATTAAGCATGACAGGCAATACTAATTGTTTTACTCATTTCATTAGGTTTAAATGTTAGGGCCCTCCTTTTATAAGCTCATCTTGCATAGTTACTGCTTTGGGTAGTTACTTAAGATCAGACTACTAGTGGAAAAGACAATATTTTTCTCATGATTTCTCCTTTTAATGATTAAATTTGCCAATTACACTCTTAAATGAAAAAATCATTATTATTATTTAAATTTACTGCTTCCCGCAAATGGATATGAAGTGAGAAAGGTGAAATGTTTTGGAAAAAGCATATAAAAGAAATGTGTTAACACTTAGTGTCCCTCCTAATTGGCCCAATGCCACTGCTTGTTGGGGGGATGTGCTCTGACTTTAACCATTGTAGTTGAAGTCTCTGTTTAACATCAAAAGATGCAGCATGAGAGGCGCCTGGCTGGCTCAGAGGGTGAAGCGTCGGCCTTCGGCTCAAGTCATGATCTCAGGGTCCTGGGATCGAGCCCCAAGTCGGGCTCCCTGCTCAGTGAGGAGTCTGCTTCTCCCTCTGCCTCTCCCCTCCACTCGTGCTCTCTCTCTCTCTCAAATGAATAAATAAAACTTTAAAAAAAGATGCAGATTGATTATAATATTTTAAATACATGCGAAAATGCTATTTGGATAAAACTCCCTTCATTCAGCCTGAGAAAGACTCAAGAAGAAAAGGAGCATGGGTTAAGGGAAAACAAATGGCCAATTAGTATGTAACCAGAGTCCACTAGAAATTTTTGTGATAATAAAAATATTCTATCATTGCACTATCTAATACAGTAACCTCTGGCCATATGTGGCTGTTGAGTATTTGCAATCTCTGGTGTGACAGAGGAACTGAATTTTTAAGTTTCATTAGTTTAAATTTAAATAGGCACATGTGCCTAGTACCTACTCTATTGGATATTGCAGGTTTATAGGGAACAGAGGAGGTACATTTAAAAAATTGTAGATAGGCTCAGTTGGTTAAGCATCTGACACTTGGTTTGGACTCAGGTCATGATCTCAGGATTGTGAGATTGAGCCCTACACTGGGCTCCATGCTGGGAATGGAGCCTGCTTAAGATTCTCTCTCTCTCCCTTGGGGCGCCTGGATGGCTCAGTTGTTAAGCGTCTGCCTTCATCACAACCCCAGTGTCCTGGGATCGAGCCCCGCATCCTGGGATTGAGCCCTGAATCGGGCTCTCTGCTCGGCGGGAACCCTGCTTCTCCCTCTCTCACTCCGCTGTGTGTGTTCCCTCTCTCGCTGTGTCTCTCTCTGGAAAATAAATGAATAAAAGCCTTAAAAAAAAAAGATTCCTCCCCCCCCCATAAATAAATAAATAAATAAATAAATAAATTGAACTAAGAGCAGATGTCAATCAGAAATCATAAATGAGGAATATTGTAGTATCAGTATGATACAAAATGGGAACAGAGATTAAAATAAAGTGACTATATATGCATATGTATATGCCAAAATTTAGAAATGAAATATACCCTTGTGTTATGTGTAAAAAGAATGGATTAGGTGATCAAACCACATGAGAAGGTGATATTATTAGGATATATTCTGTACAAATAGTTGTACAGAAAATGATGGAAATTATATTCCTGAATTCATAAATAACCTAGACTTAAACAATTCAAATAAATGCATATTTGGAGGAATGATAAAGAGAAAAATAAGAGATGATGAGGAGTCATTTTTTTACTTCTGTCCCCCATTATCATGCACTGAGATTCCACTGGCAATGAGAAAATATCTGTGAAAGTGCTTTTCAAACCATGAAGTAAAAAGGCAGTTTATCATTATTTTTCACGGCTTTAAGGACTGTGGATCAAAATTCATTTGATTTGCATTCTTGCCTAACTCTATCAGTGGCTATTGTATGACATCAGGCAAATTGCTAAGTTTCTTTGGACTATACCTGTAAAATAAAATTGGAAAACAACCGCCGGATCCATCCCATCTGCCCCATGGTTTTTGTGTAATTATTAGAGAAGACCAGGAATATTGTATACCATAAATTACAAAAATTATGCTGTCCTACATGGTTCTAAGAGCACTGTTTATATCATAGTCTATGTGAATTGCATCTTTTGAAGTTATGCAGTATACAGCTAACACAACTGTGCGTGGCGTTCCTTCATAAAATAATTTAAGTGTCTATGGGGAGAAAAAGTTCTTTTTTTTTTTTTTTTTTTAAAGAAGACTATTAGGCTCTGGACACCTGCATGGCTCGGTCGGCTAAATATCTGCCTTTGACTTAGGTCATGATCGCAGAGTCTTGGGATTGAGTCCCACATCAGGCTCCTTGCTCAGTGAGGAGCCTGCTTTTCCCTCTGCCTGCCTCTCCCCCTGCTTGTGCTCTCTCTCTTTCTAACAAATAAATAAATAAAATCTTAAAAAAAAATTCTGAACTTAACAACATTCTGAATTTAAAAAAAAAGAATATTAGGCTCTGTATGCTCTTATAAGGCAAAATACTGTTTTTATGAACCATGAATAAAGCCTTGTTTACTCTAACATTATCATATATACAGCTTATAGAATTATATATTTTGCTGTATGTATTTCACGTAAAGATATTAAAACTAGGGACACCTGGGTGGCTCAGTTGGTTGAGCAGCTGCCTTCGGCTTAGGTCATGATCCCATCGTCGTGGGATCGAGTCCACATCGGGCTCCCTGCTCAGTGGGGAGCCTGCTTCTGCCTCTACCTGCCACTCTGCCTGCTTGTGCTCTCAATCTCTCTCTCTCTCTGACAAATAAATAAATAAAATCTTAAAAAAAAAAAAAGATATTAAAACTAATAAAGATGATTTGTTGCAAAGAACATTTACCTATAAAATCATCCATCTAACAAATGTCATTGGAAGGATTCTTCCCCTAAAGATCTTTTAAAGCTTCTGTCGTTAACGCTTCAGTAAATTTTCTAAAGTATCTTGTTATAAAGTGGAGTATATCACCTTATAGAATTTCTGAGCAGAAAGATTCCAGGAATTTGCATATTGGTTGGAAATCACAGGCCTAATTTCATCTGCCAAGTTGTTACCTTTGGCAAACGTAAGAGTTTGTGTGCTTGTGTTTAAATCTAAGCCAAAACTGTGAAATCTGGAGCTTTTATCTAAAAATGCAAATTGCTAAATTCTTTTTAATGTAATCAGAATATCGAGCAACACTGAGATTAAATTCCTCCAGGTTTACTGTCACTTGGCATCACGCCCTTTAGATGTTGGCCTGTCTTCTCAGGCTGGTTCCTGCCTCTGCCGCCTCTTCTTTTCTTCCTCAGTTTGGCTTCTTAGTTATTATTGTGCTGTTGCTTTTCTCATAGGAAAGACCTATTCCTTATTACCCATCTCTCTATGAAAAGTGGGGAAAATAGACGATGGCTGAGGAAGGCTGTGTGATTTTTCTTTTTAATTCTAGAGTTTTTTTTTTTTTATTCTTCATATTCCTGGCCCTTTGATCCTTGCAATAAAGAGGTTCTTTCTGACTGACTGTATATTAAAAACTTTATTGAATCTGTTTTGTACTTAGAATCTAATTTATATCAATACAATAAGAGAAGAGGCCATTTTTGCTTCTTTAGCATATTTCTTAATACACAGCTAATACTGAAGGAAATGTTTTTTTTTTAGTAAGTTTGAATGGGTGAATGATTGGCCAATTTATGGTTTATGGAATAAAGAGTCATCTGATGTATTTTTATTTAGGCAAAATGTTTTATACTGTCTACCATGCTTCAGGATATTGGGCTTGGCTCAAAACCATTATTTAAAAATGGCAAATAATCACATTCCATCATTATTAATCCCAAGCCTAAATTGCTGAAATAAATATAATATTAATATTCTGCCTCACTGCTTCAACTTGATGATAACTCCTTACCTAGTATTAATAGCCATAGTGTATGAATGAAGGCAAAGATTAAAGAAAAAGATAGTTCTGAAAACACAGTGACAAGAAAAGTCATTATTATATATAATACCTATAGAATTAATATGTAATGGTTATGCTTATGGGTAGTATATATAACTTACCCGCTATTTTAATGAGAAAATATAGTTTTTACTTTTTTGTTAAACAGAATACATTGCTTTTTTTAAAACATACAAATTATTTATTATCAGTTTTATATAATCCTAGTAGGCCTTGGCGCAGGATTTCGGCAGAATATAGTGGCAATAAACATGCAAAGTTCTAGGGAAAACAAATAGTCACAGTTAATTGTACCATATGTCTTAAGGCAAACAGCTTCCAGCTTTCTTTTTCTTTAAGATGAAATTTCTATCTTAAAATGAGTTCCCTACTTCTGATTTAAAAACAAACTGTATCTAAAACCTTAAAATTATTAGAATTAAAAAATAAAATCTTCCCTTAAAAATTAGTTGAGATGTAAAATATTCAAGTTTTATGTTAGCATTGATTTTTAAAACAGTTTTCTTATAAAGGCTATTAGGATTCTACTGTTTAACCACTCTATTATTTAAACACTATATTACTAACTATACATCATTTTTAAGAGTAGAGAAAATATAGGAAAGAGAACACTCAAGAAATGCTTATGCATAAAAAATATCTTTATGTTCATTTTACTTTGTTTTATTTTATGTTTTCTGGAGAAAAAAAAGGGGGAGGATAAAAAGTAGTTCAGGTACTTCTGCATCAGTTAACCAGGAAATATTCCCAAAGGAGAGATAGGAAATAAGAGATTTTTTTTTTCGCTTTGAAATGACTCAAGGCAACGGGCAGATTTGTACTGTTCAGCGATATTATTCATTCTCCAGCTTTTTCCTGAATAAGGGAGCTTCCCAAATGTAATGGTTCACATAACTCATTTTCTGGCATTTTGCAGCCAGCACAAAGATGAAAAACAGAGCTAGGAATTTTCTGCAACTGAGTCCAAAACAGCCTGCAAGTTCCTCCAGCAGTCCTCCTTGCCATAATGTGTATGACCCAAGATATTTGCCAGCCACTTTTATCACCACTTTGACACCGGACATTTCACTGTTTTGCTGACTTGCAGCTCAGTAAACTTAATGAATCATCATTAGGGACAGTGAAAGAAGATAGAAGCTAATGAACTGATTTTCTGTGGTTATCAGTAGAGGTCAATATGTTCCCTCCAGCTTTATTTGTCATTTTTTTATGATCTGTAAATCACAGAGTAAAATTCTGACTCCCAAGTCTTGGCTGAAGATCTCTCTAATATCATGGAGTGCATTTTCTATGATATGTATGAAAAAAATCTAGTGTTTCCTTTTTTAGAGTATAATTTCACAAGTACTTTTGTTTTTGTTGTTTATAGTCTGAATCTTAGAGTAACATAGTCTTTTAATTCCAACTTTGCTTTTAAGGCATATTATATATCCACGAATCAAATAACCTACATTTTCAATATATCATTTATATATAAGGAAGTATTCATTTTCAATCTTAAAGGTTCCTATTATAATAATAATATAATAATACCATCATAATTATAATATATACAATGTATCAGTCATTTATAATAATATAAAATAACATGTATTTTACTATAATAATATGTATTTTACTAGTCTTATTGGATCATAGTATTTTAATTATACTATAGAATGATTCATTTATACTTGTGGAGCAAAATGACATTAGTTATTTATAGATAATTTTTTTACCTTTTGTCTTTTACAGGCTGAAGAAAAAGCTCATTCAGAGGTAAAATTCATAGCATGTTTGACCCTTTTAGATTTGTGATGAAATGAATGTTTCCACCACTAGAGGGCTCTGTGATACAGTAGCATAGCTCTGATGGAAGCAATGCTTTAGTTGTTAAATGGTCTTTGTTGTGTCCTCATAAAGAAAATGAAAGGAAGTTTTTAAAAGCAAGCTCTCTCACGTTCTGGATTGGAGCGTGAGATCAACAACTAACAAATTGCCTGTAGTAGTAAGCACTCATTAAATCTGCTGAATGAATGAATGTGTGGTCTTTCACATTTATTGAAGTCTCTTTTCCCCAGCTCCTGTGAGACTAACTGCATAGGATTAATGAAACTTGAATCTTAGGCACCAGACCTCCACAACAGAAGCTACCAGCATCCTTGCCCATCTGTTTCATGCCAGGACTTTGCTTCTCTAATCACCACTTTATGTCTAGTGTGGTATATTGTACTAATCACACACATTTCACAAATACTTTGTCGTAATCATGTACGAATCAGATTGCAACCTGGAGAGAACGTTCTTTTTATTGTCCTTTGTAAAAGAATTGTCCAACCCAAGGAGAGCAGGACTTTAATTAGGCCTTCATTCAAGGTGTGGTAATGACTATTTGATTGGTTTATACTGAGGCAATCGACCACAGAGAAAATCAACGTCTTGGCAGTAGCCTTTGCAAAAGAACTCCTTGCCTTACTTTGCTTTTAAGTAAAATTTGTGCTATGTTTAAAAATACCAAAATAGTATTGATTATAGCAATTTTATCTTTATAATTGCTATACCAAAAAGTGAATATGTTTAGAAAAAAAAAAAGCCTATGTTATTTTATTTACATTACATGGACAGGACAACACTTCTAATTTGGTGCGAATATGGCTCCTGAGGTATACAAATGCTGCCTGTTTGCCTGATTAATACTTCTCTGACTTCTCCTTGTATCATTCCTCCCCTTAATGGGTCATGGTTTTTAAAAAATAATTTACATTATTATAGGGTTTCCTAGATTACATTGTAAAGGATCATGTAATAGATACTATTAATTTGAGAAAGGCTCTTTTGATTTGTATTGGTTTAAGATAAAATAGATGGTTTGTTTTCTGGGACTATCTGTGGTATTCATCAAATGCAAGTCAAGTCCTATTCGAGGCTAGTTTATCTCTTTTTTAAAAAAACCAGGAGCAAAATGGAATCACATTTGCTGAAATTATGTAAGTGTCCACTGTGTCTGCTTCCAGCTTAAAGTTCACAACTTTTTTTGAGTTTCTAAGTGCTGACTACCATTTCTTTTCCACAAAAGAGGGGAAAAAAAATAGTTGATGAACTATGTCAGGAATGCTCTTTCAAACTGAGACAGTATTCCAAAAGTCCAACCACAGCAATAGAGACTTCTTTTTGCAGAAATGAGAAGAATTAGAGTACAACGTTTGGCATCTAAGTAACTAAGAACCCTTGAGACCAGAAGTCTACTTATAGACTTAACCTCAGATGGTTGTCAATGTTTTACCCTCACTAATCAGTGTTTACGTGTCTCAGCAACATGAGGCATCCAGATTAAACTGCAGAAAGTACTTATATTAACAATTTAAATGTGATATGAAATATTCTCTTTATCTGGTTCAATTTTATTACACTGTGAACTTAGCTAAAGAGGAAAACAACTAGCATATTTATTTTGTTGGCTTATCTAATTATTTGAACAGTATTACTGAATTCCCCCTTACTTTTAAACTATAGATAAACTATAAAGCATTTATTCTCTGAATTAATAGTAACTCAATGAATAACAGGCACTATAATAAAGATTTGGGAAGGCTTCTCCGAGTGTTAGTCATTGAAACTCTACCTAATAAAATTATTTTCAAATATGGACTGAATATATCTGGAGTTAAGCCAACTTTCAGTGACTCCAGGATAGTCTACAGCTTCTGAGAAGTTGCCAAACTACAGAAATTTAAAATAAGCACACACCAAAAAAACTGAATATTTTTTTGCTGAAACTCCATGCTAAACACCATGCTAGAATATTCAGTACTTTTTGCTAAAAGACCTAGAAGAAATGTGTACACGTATATTTAATTTTTAAAAAGAAAAGATTTTACTGCCTGAGTTTTATTATCACCAATTCCCTGACCTAGAAGAATCAACAGAGAAAGTCAACTGATTCTTGAGCCAGGCAGATAGGATCATGGAGCAAGCAAGCATCCTTTAATTTGCACATTTGAGTCCTAACCTTGAACATAGTCACTTACCTCTCCTGACATGTGGCATTTGACTATTACTATATATATAGCTAGTGTTCACATTTCTTTGGTTTTTCAGGAATTGGTTAATTAAGGGATTGGATGAGTGAAATATAGTATTTGCTTTCTTGGATTGAATTCTTAGTTTTAAGGAAAAATCTACTAGCCTATTGAATTGATCTTTTTAAATTACACTCAGCAAATCCACAAACTGCGGCGAGAGTTGGTTGCATCACAAGAGAAAGTTGCTACCCTCACATCTCAACTTTCAGCAAATGTAAGTCCCTTTTGATTATTTTTTGATATATTAAAACAGATTCGTATGTAGTAAATGGGATAATTTTGCAGACTTTAAATGTCCAAAAACAGTCTTCAGTCACTCATATAAAGGTAAACTTTCCTGCACACTGAGTAATGAAATGTAAACCCTAATTGATGTGGTTAATTTTTGTTTCTTCTAAAGTTGGAAACATTAGTAACAATTTCAAGGGTTATTTCTTTTCTTATGTCTTATTTTTATTACTCTCCTTAGATTTTTTTTCAAGTCACAGTACTGTTGGGGGTTGATAGTGATTAACTTTGGAAGATAAAAAATTCTATGTGCCCTGCCTTCTTCAGTGCAATTTACTGAGCAATTAGTTAAGCATCCAATTAATTCTTTAAAAAAATTAGGTCCAAATTTGGGTATCCGAGCTATCTTGTAAATGAGAGATACTTCTCTTAAAAACCTTGGCAGCCTTCTCACAGCAGTTTGACCTGCTGAGAATGGCAAAAAGGATGCCAATGAAGACCATCAATAATATTAACATTTATTGGATATCTTTCAGTGTGCCAGGGAGTCTTGAGAACAGATGCAGGATAGTACAGGGGGACATGTGGCATTGTGCCTGGTTCTAAGCAGCAATAGTGTCAGGAGCACCAGTGAGAGGTAAGGAAGCTCCCGCTATTTTGCCATATGTCCTGCCACCTCCATTCAACGTTAATCTGCTCAGTTGGACGGTGTAGCTTTGGGCCCCTCGTCTGCCTCACCAATCCTTACTCTCCATTGAGGTTTTCTATGTCCTGGACAAAGCATGACATAGCAAGAGAGAGCAGGTGTAGGTCCACGGGGTAGGACTTGATTAAGAGAGATTTTAAGGATAAAAATTATTGTGTATTATAACTTCCACAGCATGTAAGTCATTTCACTCACCGTGGATTAATTTTAGCACTGTATTTGAATGGGTTTTATCTTCTCAACTTTGAGAGAATCAGATTCATTTGAGATTGTGTGTATTTATTTTTATAGATGCTATTGGGGGATCAGTAAAACTAATAGGTTTTAGAGAATTTGGGGGCAATACTGGAAGAGAATGGAATTATTTAAGCTGTAGTTTGCATCTAAGAATAAGTCTGAGATAGTTCAGAAGCAACTATAAATTTTATACTATAGGCTAGATGAATAATAGTATAAAACACTCTGTCTGTGTTCCTGAATCTTTACCAAGAGGACATATGACAGTGTAAATGCCAGAAAAACACTGCGTTGTGTTTATCTGCAATGAGGAAGGCTCAGTGACAGGCCCTATGCCTTGGATAATCAAGATATTTGCAGATGTCTTTAATGATTCATCAGGATTTTACTTTATTGTGTAAATGTCTCTTGCATGGATTTATATATTCAGATATTAGGATAATAAACATCCTCTCTCCATTATGGAATTGGGGCTTTTACATAGTATTTTTTAAACTATTGCCATTGAAAAAGCATTACATGCATATGGTATTAAAAAGGAAAACTGAAACTAAAAAAAAGAAGTATGTAATAAAAAACTGTATATTTGTTTTTCCCTCAGATACCCTTCCTAAATATAGTTGTTGGGTTCGGGTGGGGGGCAGTATAGTTGACACGTGATGTGACATTAGTTTCAGGTGTGCAGCTTAGTGATTTGACAGATTTATACATTTTGCTAAATTCACTGCAAGAGTTCGCCCCCATCTGTTCCATTACATCACTATTACAATATCACTGACTCTGTTCCTTACGCTGTTTTTTGTTCCTGTGAGTTACTCATTCCATAACCTGAGGCCTGTGTCTCCCTCTCCCCTTCACCTGTTTGCCCAATTCCTTCCCCTCTGGCCCGCATCAGTTTGTTCTCTGTATTTATAGTTCTGGTTCTGCTTTTTGCTTGTTCTTTGCTTGTTTGTTTGGTTTTTTTTTCTCAGATTTCATTTATGAGTGGAACCATATGCCATATGTCTTTCTCTTTTCTCTCATTTGTATTTCACTTAGCATAATAACTCAAGGTCCATTTATGTTGTCTCAAAAGGCACAATCTCATCCTTTTTTATGGCTGTGTAATGTTCCATTGTTGGTTTCTTGTATTTCCTTTCAATGTTGATCTGTTTTTATAGCCATGAATATATATATGCAGTACACACTTGCAAAGGCTTGCACACACACACACACACACACACACACACACACACACAGGAGCAACCAAATTTTAACATAAGGGAGCAGTCCTGAAATTTGACTCTGTGCCATTGTTTGGAAAGGGAGCAAAAATGTTTTAAAGGTGTCAGCCATTGGCTACCTACCACTTCTGCTCCAGTCATGCAGGCCACACTGATTTTCACTGATGTGCTTTCATGACCTTGTCTCAGGTATTCCCAGCAGAGCATCGGTATGACCACCAGAGGATGAAAATTGGTTTTTGTGGTGAAAAAACTTACTCTTTTTATGCATAAAGCACAAGTTATACGTAGAGTAATAAACAGATATCCAGAGTATCTCTGGTATTAAAATGTCGTGGAGGAAGGGGGCTATCAGGAAAAAAAGCATCTATAATGTCTCCTCAAGAAACAATAACGGAAAAAGGAATGAATACAGAATTAGAGGAAGTAGTGTCAAATAGATGATTTTGTTTAAAAAGTGCTGGTCTTAGAGAAAATGCCCAAATATCTCCAGCTTCCCCTAGCCACATCTATGTTACCCTTAGTAGTGCTTTTTGCACATGGATGGGAGCCTAAATTATATACTATTTTGCAGGCTTTTTTTTTTTTTTTTACTTCATAATACATTTTATAAATGTTCTGAAATTACGTAAGAGCCACACAAACTGTACATAGCAACTTTATTTTTTAAAACATTGCAGACAACCAAAATATCCCTTCATAGGTCATTGGATAAAACAAACTATGATATATCTCTATCATGGGTTACTACTCAGCAGTCTTATATATCTATGTCAATCTGTATTTTTAAACATATAATCGTTATACATTTAGAAATTTGAATTACTCATAAGTTACCTATTAGCTGCAAATCATCTTGAACTTAACTTTCTTTAGCATTTGAATTATAAAGTCACTTTAGATCCCATAGAGCATATGAGTCATCAAAGAATTTTTTAGTTAATATTTTATTTTTTCTTAGTTCTAAAAAATACTGTATTTAAATTTCATTCAGAGAGGGGCGCCTGGGTGGCTCAGTGGGTTAAGCCTCTGCCTTTGGCTCAAGTCATGATCTCAGGGTCTTGGGATCGAGCCCTACATCAGGCTCTCTGCTCAGCAGGGAGCCTGCTTCTTCCTCTCTCTCTGCCTGCCTCTCTGCCTACTTATGATCTCTCTCTGTCAAATAAATAAATAAAATCTTAAAAAAAAATTTCATTCAGAGAATATGTTTAGATATTCAAATTAACAAATTCAGATATTTGTTAATATCCGTTTATGTATGTAATATATACATATAATATACATGTACAGAAATTAATCATAAGACTGAATAAAATTAGATCTGTACAGAACTCTTTAATATAAGCCAAAAATTATTTTTAACCTTGTAATACTATTTGGAAGTAGAAATAAATGCTGCATTTTTTTAGTTTATTTAGACCAAGAGTAAACCTTTTTTGCTTTTTGGTTAAATAAGATCACTACAATGAGCATTATTGTATAGAAGTGAAGTAGCAAAAGAGCCATGTTTTTTTTTTTTTAAGACTTTATTTATTTATTTGAGAGAGAGAGAACAAGCAAGCATAAGCAAGGGAAGTGGCAGGCAGAGGGAGAAGCAAACTACCCGCTGAGCAGGGAGCCTGACTCGGGGCTCAATTCCAGGACCCTGTGATCATGACCTGAGCCGAATGCAGATGCTTAACCAAGTGAGCCACCCAGGTGCCCTGAGCCATGAGTTTATAAGGTTGAATTACAATGGGTTTGGTTCTGTAGAAAATATCATTAATTGTTATTTTTTTTAATTTAATGATTACTTAAGTATCTAGATATTCATTTTTTACTCAATATTTTAATTACTCTATCAGGACTAAAATGATTTTCCTTAACTTGGGGTATTTTTTTTTTTCATAATTGATGTGTCATTTGATCTCTGTTAGAGCCTGGCATAATTATATTTATAAAGAGTTCACACAATAATCCGTGTTTTAATTTTTAAATTTGAAACTTACCTGCTTTTCTACCAAAATGCTTTTTTCCCACTTTGTTAAAAGGAGCAGCAGTAGTTGCGCCTCTGTAGGGCAGTTGGTTAAGCATCTGACTCTTGGTTCTGGCTCAGGCCATGATCTCAGGGTCGTGAGATCAAGCCCCATGTTGGGCTCTGTGCTCAGGGTGGAGTCGGCTTGAAATTCTCTTTCCCTGTCCCCCTGCTTTCTCTCTCTAATAAATAAATAGATCTTAAAAAAAAAAAAAAGGATCAGTGGTAAATTAGAAAGGTGCCCAACTCCTCATTTGACTGATAAAGTAAGACTTCATTCAGTAGAATGTGCACTGGGTCTTCCCATCCACTTGTGAAGTACTCTGATCAAAGCTGCAGAAAGCCCCGGAAGGACTCTCTGTAAAGCCCTTTCTACTAGGATGTCTTTAGAAAAGAGAGAGGGTATGTTGGCAGACACTGCTGTCCAACCTTCCCTGAATCAGGACCCCACCCATGAATGGGAGGAAAAGAGGAGCCCCCCAGCACGCATCTGCAAATGTATGGTCATATCATGCAAGTCAGCCTGGTGCCCTCTGGCCTCTCACCTGCGCCTTCCGACAGCTAAGTCAGGTGGGGAGCATTAGTTTGTGTTCTAATATATTTTGTTTATAAACCTCAGCTCTTACATATTTAGAATGGGTACTAAGACTAGTTATTATTTCCATTTTTCAAAGATACCGCTGAATGAATATGTCACAAAACAAAGGGTCCTTTTTTTTTTTTTTTTGCCTTTCAGCACACATGTCTTTTAGCCAAAAATCTCTCGGGTATTATTTTGTTTAGGATTGTGACCTATTTTTTTGCTCTATTTAATATTTTTATATATTCTAGCAGTTACTCTTGCTTTTCTGCATCTCCTTTTACAGAAAACAATTTTGCACGTATTAACAATGACAAACACTAAAGGGACAATTTTATAATGTGTAAAAGAAATGTGTAACCTTATTTATGATAATTTCAGAATCATTTTCAGTTCATCTATTGATTTTCAAATGTGAAGTAACATTTATATACATCTCCATATAAATCTATGTATATTTTTTTTGGTTGATGGACTGTCACTAAATTCTGGTTGAATGAGTACAATACAGGCATTTTTCATAATCTTTCATCTTATTGTTTAGCAACACAATAATTCTCTTTATGTCAAGATTCAGATTATATTCAGATTATATTATAGGATTATAAAACTAAAGACAGTATGTACTAAAAATACCTTCCCTTAACTAATATCCAGCCATGTCTGTTTTATTTCCTTGACAAACTTCACCTAACACAAGTTGGAAAGTATTCATTATCCTATTGATACAATTTTACTCTGGCTTGAAAATTATGCAGCTGGTAAGAGAAAAGTCAGAACCAAGTAAACCATGATCTGTAGTCCCCGTAAAATCCACAAGTTTAAAAAAGTCATCATTTTATTAAGTTTTTCAGACAAGATCTGTTATCCTATACTCAACTGGTTTTACTTCCCATTTTCTCTCCGTTGAGGTGACAAAGATCATCACTGGTAGGAATGGTTTCTGTTATTTGTTTCTTGGACTCCCTTTCCATTAACCCAATTGGTGAGAAATTTAACCTTGTATTACCTTCAAAGTAACAAAATTAATCTGATAACCTAAGCTGAGGCCACATAAATTTAAAGTAGTATTTCACTAACATACTTCTAACATATTTTTCATGGAGAACAATATGACTTAAAATGTTCTTTGGTAACCAGTTATACATTTTCTTATGAATAATTAATGAACAGCAATGTTCCAAAGATTGAAAACTGACATTCTCATGGTGAACACATTGTATTAACTAATAGCTACAAAATACAGGCAGTATATTT
>CM052897.1:35237054-35267541 GCA_028534135.1 Potos flavus | reverse complement strand
AAATAAAAAGTTTATGAGAGAAAATGGAATGTAACCTTATGCTACTTTCTGATATATTAAGTTTGATATAAGGATATTCCTTGTTGTTGGAAACATTTTAAACTACAAGATACTATTCTTTTTTTTGAAGAGTGTTATTTATCCTATTAAATCTGCTAACTAACCTTGGAGTATAATTCTCAAGGTTGTGTGCATGTGTGTGTGTGTGAGAGAGAGAGAGAGTTGGTGGGGGAGGGAGATGGAGACAAGAGAGAGTGGAAAAAGAATGAAGATTTGCACTGGTGGATCGAAGATTAATAGAAGTATTCTCCACAAATTATCTTTACATTGTTGTTTCAGGAAAAGAAAGGGAGCACAAGATAAGCTCAGAGCTAGGAACAAAGACGCCTTTATATTGTGATACTAATAGAAGGGACTTGTACATTCTAGCTGTTACCGATAATGGAATAAACTTCCCGCTGTTATCAATAGTGGAATAAACTTCTAGCTGTTACAAATAATGGAATAAATTTCTAGTGCCCTAATTCTTTGGACTCCTGCCATCCTTCTGATAATAGTTACCTCAGCCTTTCAGCTCCACTAGAGTTACAAGGCAATGTATTTTAATAAGTCCTTTTACTCCCTTCTCTTAAAAATTAATCTTTTGCCAAGGTTTGCCAACTTTCCCCACCCTCCACACATAGAGTTTATTACAGATGTAGGTTGTAAAATGTTCTATCATTGTATCTTGGGAAGGGCATGATAAAATTCAATCAGTTTAAGATAAGACAAGATGGAACCGGGGAGGGAGATAAGCCATAAGAGACTCTCAATCTCGGGAAACAAACCGAGGGTTACTACGGGGTGTGGGGGGAGGGATGAGGTGGCCGGGTTATGGACATTGGGGAGGGTATGTGCTATGGTGAGTGCTGTGAATTGTGTAAGCCTGATGATTCACAGACCTGTACCCGTGAAGCAAATAATTCATTATATGTTAATTAAAAATAAATAAAGATAATTAAAAAAAAAAAAGATAAGACACCTGTAGTTCTCCTCAAGCAACAGTGAGAGATTGAAGCACTTCTCCGTGCTTAATATTCTGTGAGTGAAGCTGTGGGATAACGGCATGCCAACAGAAACTGGCCTATTCAAGAGCTGTAAGATTGTCAAATACTTCTTAATTATAAGAGTTAGTGTTTTATACCTCAAGATGTATAATTCCCTGAGATTTAAAATAAAACCGGAAAGCCATAAAAACTTACATAAAATGTGACTGAATATTATCCCTAGCTGGCCTCCCCGCACTTCCTTAGTTGAAGGGAATAGAGTAGAAATAAAAGCCCTCTTATTGAAAGGAATGTGGAAAGTGAAGACAGCTCTTTCTGATTCCATTCTTGGTACACACAAAACGAGGAAAGATAGTGTGTTAGCTGTCAGCAGATGTCTGACACTTGAAGGAGAGTATCATTACAATGAAGGAGCTAACAATATCTCCAAAGGTCATCATGCAGGGATAAAAATGAGAAACATTTGTCCATTGACTATGGCAGTGACCTCCTCTTGAGCTTTAAGTCTAAAAACTTGGCAACTCGGGACTTTATTCAGCATTTTGGGTGTCAAATCCTCTGTGATACGCAAGTCAGAAGGTGTTGTTATTTGCAAAATGCCGTCCCTTTTCAGAAGTTGAACTCACATTAAATGTCAACAGATGGAAGCATTGAATTTAAACTGAAGTTTAGAAATGACATAAACAAAGATTTACGTCGAAGGAGAGTCATCGCTGAAAGCTCACCACGATGGTCATAGTATTTAAAGAGTTAGAACACCTGAAATTAAGCATTTTATAAAATCAAGAGTTTTCCTCCATCCCCATAAGAGTCTGACATTTAAAATGTGTTCCTTCCATTTTCGTTCACAGGCTCACCTCGTAGCAGCTTTTGAAAAGAGTTTAGGGAATATGACTGGCCGACTACAGAGTCTAACCATGACAGCGGAACAGAAGGTATGTCCACGAATTGCCACGGGGGCTTGAAATAAGACAGCAAGTTGCCTCGGATGTTTAAACAATGCATGAGGGGCAGCTCCTTAAACAACATGGCAGAGGATACATTACACACTAAATTGGAAAATGACATGATAATACTTTTTCTTTTCAGATTTTAATTTTTAAAGACACGTGATTTAGTTTAACCCATAGTAGAACACACACATACACACACACAGACACACACACAAAGTTCTTTCCAGGTAGTCTATTATTTTACTCCCGGTTGGACCTATTAAAAGAATACCAAATGTTAAGGAAGAGAAACAGTTGTAAGGAGAAGAGTTAGAATATTCTGGGAACAACTTGTCATGGAGTTGACAAGAACTGCACTCTGACAAGAATTTTCACGACGCATGGTCTGTAAGCCCAGATACAGACGGTGGCTGTAAGCAGAGATACCCGTGGAGAAAGTCTGGAGGAGAGGTGAGGACTCTGTAAAGGAAGGGGCTCCCGTTACAGCTTCTGTGGGACAAGAGACTGAAACACTCTTCCTGAGCTGCAGTGTAGAACTACAGAATGCTAAATGAAAATTTGTGTCCTTTTGGAGTAATGGGGAGTAGTTGGCATCTGGGGTTGCTGTCTTTGAAAAGTAAAGTTAGCTCATATCAAAAACTTTAAAATAAACTCAAAGGGTTTTATGGAAGGGGAGAAGGAATTCTAAAAAGAAAGAAACAGAGAATTTAGTTCATGAGGCAAACATATCAAAAAGGTTCATGATGCCGAGAAAGAATTTGGACACTTTCCATGGGATGACCAGTAACTTATCTCTATGCCATTATTTTGATGACCCTGACCTGAGACCTTGGATCAGTGTTAGAGACTGATGAAGTCTCTCAAACTATATGGAAATATTTGTAAAAACTGCGTATGTGCATAATATGAGCAGATGTCCACAGTTTTCATCTAATTTCCAAAGAGATCCAAAATCTAAAAAGCTTTGGATATTTTCAGAATCAGTACCTATATGTATCCTTAGAGATGGCTTCAGTTTTGCGTTCAGTTCTGTAAAGTGTGTCATTAGCTTTAGAGAACTAGCGTATGTTACCATTTTGTCAGTTTACCATTTTTTAAGTTAAAAAAAAAACAAAACCTGAATGAACAGGCCAATTAAACTCAAGAGAAAACCAAATATTCCTGTAGTAGCCTGGTGTAATTAGCAAACTCTGCTTTATTCGCCCTTATCTTCATTCTCCTATTTCAGAGATTTTCCCCTGCCCATGGAAGAAAATACTGTCCATTCCTGTCAAACCTGTTCTCTAAGGGAAGATGACAAACGCCTTTTGACCACAGGAATTTTATCTTCATCTTTTTTTGAAGGGGAGAGAGGCAGTCCACTATACCACTTCACTTTGTAACCTAAGAGCTCAGCAAACGGCATGATGAGGTCATTTAGGGCAGCTGAGTGGGAAAGAATATGAATGTTGGAGCCCGAGGAAGCTTGAGTATGAATCTCGGGGAACCTCTTAAGAGCTGTGGAATCTTCTTTTGCTGACCCTCACAGTCATCATTTTAAAAGTCAGGTTTATAATAACTACCTTGCAGAATCATTCTGAGGAATAAGCAAGATACTATATAAAGCCACGTACAGTGGATAGTCAAAAAAAAAATGTTAGCTTTCTTTACATTTCTCTCCTTTTTTCCCTTAAAAAAATATAGGATAAACCAAATTCATCATTGGCCGTATGCCAGGCATATTGCTAGAAATCATGGTTAGTATTTAAGTCTCAATATCTTCAAGAAATCAAAATTAGTGTTTTTTACCATCTCACATTCCTTCAATTCTTTTGTATTTATAAGTTAAACTTCTCATAGATATTGGAAAACTATGCATTTGTTAATTTATAATGCCTATGAATAATGCCTGAGTGTTTTTAAATACATCTGCATAATACACGGGATTTTATAATTGTGTGCACATTAATCATAAAGGAACATTGCCAAAATTATAAAATTTTCTGAGAAGATACCATGGTGTCTGAAATTGCCTTGCTATTTTTTAACTGAAAATAAAGTGATCGCATGTCTCATTGCCAGCCGTACACACACAACGTGAGTAAGTAGTTTATTTTATTAATCTGGGATTTATAACTTGCATATTTCCAAGATGGCTTTGGGATTCATAAAAGTAATTGCAATATGATATGGCACAATTCAATAACAGAATCTAGTGCAAACAAGCAGAGGAATGTATATAACAAGATGCCCGAGCCTGTGTAATCACTACCACAAAGCACTGAATGGAGTTCAATGTCAGGGAAGCTAAGGCACAAAGAGAGATTGTTTGGCATGTCTCGTTCTCATTTTCTGACCAGAAGAGTATAATTTAGATTGAAGAGACAAACTTTTTGGCACCGAATTCAAGGACAAATTTATTGTGAAGTTTCTTAAATTGGGGTCATGGAATAACAAAAGACAAAATCGCTGTTCAAATAGACATTTCTCTAAAAGCTGAGGGCATAACATTTAATCATATTTCAGTAAAGTAATTTCTTCAGGGAGCTGAGATAAACGGGTATATTGCTCTCTGGTGATCCAACAATCCTGGGAAAAAGATTAGTACATATAGAGCAGAGGTTTTGAAACTCTGTTCTTGGAGTTCCAAGGCTCATTTGTCCACTTAATCATTCACCAAAGTTATATTGAATTTCTACTGTGTACGAGAGACTGCCCTAGCTACTGAGAATTCAGCAATGAAATATATATATGTATATAACATACACTACATATAATATATATATACACACATGCTGTTTATATCCTAGTTTATAACTGGTTATAATATAAAATAGAGTTTATATTCCAATAGGTGGCAGATTACGATTAAAAATACAGGATTTCAGGTGGGGAGAAGCACCACTGAGAATGTTGAGAGTGAAGGTGTTGGGAGGCAAGGTGGGATGCTAATACATGAAGCAGCAAAAGCCACGGTGGTTACATGTTCTTGGCTATATACTTAAGAAATGTAAATGAAACCAGGACTCAAATCCAAGTCTTTGGACTTCTTCTGGCTTCGAAGTATGATTTTCAACAATCATATGACATTAATTGTCTGAAAGCTATATCAAAATTTTAGCTTGATTTTATAGACCAAGTCCACTTCCTTGAATAGTGTCTTAAAATCTTTTCTTGTTCCCAGATGCCATATCTGGAATCCTGGTTCTCTTACCAGAACACTGCTTTTATAAATTTATAGCCTGGTGAGAAAGAAAAGACAGGTATGAATCGCTCAGGAGGCAGAAAATTTGGGGTGCCATTGAAAATATAATAATATAGTGTCCTGAGTGTGCTCACAAGGGACCACTGCATCTTTGCTTTGATTCCAGAGTAGGGTGGCACGGAGGGGGCCCCTTTGGGCTCTAGGAGGATGAAAAAGATTAATTCCAGGAAAATGGGGGACTGTGTGTCATAGAAGAAGGGGCACCATGAGCATGAGCAGCAATGAGGGAAATTAAGGGAGACATTAAGGGATGTGGAGAGGGAAAATGTGGAGCTAAGGCTAGAAAGATGTCTGAGGAATCTGGTCCTTGAAAACAAGGAGCCATTCCAAGTCTTTTGGCTCTAGACTAACATAATAAAAGTTAGTTAATGAAGATCAATTCATCAGCATTTCCCAATAGTTTAACAGCATCCTCAGTAGCCACTGGAAGGCTACATGCTACATAATAGTAAGTTTATAAGTAGGAAAAATTAAGATAATTGTCATGAATTCTTGTTGACTGGAGAGAGAAATTGTCTCTAAGTATCACCCTATACCTAACCTAAGGTTCAACAGATGGGACACTGACATAGTCTGATCAAGAATTTTGCCTGGATTTATGGTCCTTGTCCCTTTATTAGCACTTCTCCATCAAGACTGTTTGAGAGAATTAAGACTTAATGGCCTGAGATGTCTATTATATGTGATAAAAATAACTGTTTTTCTCTGCATCTGGAGTGGTACAACCTTTGTACCATCCTTGTCAGAATTGAAAAAAAAAAAATGCCATTCAAATTGTTGTTCAGCACTTTATTTTCTTATAGAATGCCTGATGAGGCAGGCTGTAATGCAAGTCATCAAAATGGCAAGAATTTTACAAGTCTATATTTTTAGGAATGAAATTTTTTTTAGAACTGCTAAATCCTGGCAAATTTACTAAGGCCATACTCACTGATAATTAGAAGACTTTCAAATTAGTTCCCTATAGCAGTCATGCCAGAGGCCATTAGAACATACATTAAGGTGTACTGGGTTAGTCTTGTTAGAATGTCAGAGCACAAGGGTGCCTGGGTGGCTCAGTCGGTTAAGTGTCTGACTCTTGATTTCAGCTCAGGTCATGATCTCAGGGTTGTGATATTGAGCCCCGCATCCAGCTCCCTCCTGGGCGTGGAGCCTGCTTAGGATTCTCTCTCCGCCTCTCCCTCTCTCTCTCCCTCTCTCAAAAAAAAATAATTAATTAATTAACAGGAATGTCAGAGACAACAGAGGAATATCTTTTTGTATAAGTGGTAGAGCTCTGATATTGATCCTCATGCCAACTGTAAAGTCTAGGATTTGCTCATCTTACCTCTGTGAAGCTACTTTTTTGGTGACTAGATGAATAGAAGCTTAAACATTAAAAATGAGAAAATTGAAAGCCAATTATCTGAAAATAGGTAATGTGGAACTAGCTACAAATTTCATTGAATTGGGTCTTTACATTAACTCTTCCCATTTCAGATTAGAATATTTGTCATGTAGAAGTGTTTTTAAAAATTTATCACTAGAGGGGTGCCTGGGTGGCTCAGTCATTAAGCGACTGCCTTTGGCTCGGGTCATGGTCCCAGGGTCCTGGGATCGAGCCCCGCATCAGGCTCCCTGCTGGGCGGGAAGCCTGCCTCTCCCTCTCCCACTGCCCTCTGCTTGTGTTCCCTTTCTAGCTGTCTCTCTCTCTGTTGGGTAAATAAATGGAATCTTTAAAAAAAAAAAAAAAAATTATCACTAGAGTCAGAAAATACATTCATTAGACTTTTAGAGCGTAGTATATTTGAATCCATGTTATTCATGGAATCAAGTTACTTGCACTACTGGGATTTGGAGAAGTTAGAGCATTTTGTTATAGTCAGGGCTGGGTAGGTTCTTTCAACAGAAAAATTTATAAGCTTTCAAGGCACACACATAGGCGTGGAGGGTAGGACATGTTCAAAGAAACTACAGCTAGATAGTGTAAGATTAACTGAGTGTCAGTGTAAGGAAGCAAAAGCAGGTTTATCACAAATTTTTAAGAGTCTTGCCTAGAAGGTCAAGTTGTTGAGCCAAGCTTGTGGGATTTTCAGCAAGGCCTGTGTCCTGGAGAAATTTGGAAAGAGGTCAGATGCAGTTAGGGAATTAGGTTGGAAGAGACACTAAGTAGGGCTAGTATTATGACAAAGTATTTGATCACCTCATTTTGAAGCATCTAAGTCTGACCTTGATAACTCGTTTAGCTTCAGAGACATGTACAAAGCAGTTAGAAAAGATATTGACTCCATCTAGCTTGTTTTACACGAGAAACTCTCATTGAAAAAGCAGGTGTCTGGAGCATTGTTATCTTGAAGAGCTTACTGTAGGTGAATGAAGTTTCAGTTTGGTTCCCACTTTTGAAAAGTGGAAAAATACCAACAAAGTATAATCTGATCATCTACTCCCAAGATCCTGTACAGAATCATCCTAACTCCCGTCTTCTCTTTGGTATATAATGAAGAGAGTGGAAACTGGAAACTACTGAATTAGAAGAGGCATTAAATCCATATCTTGGGGGCATATACATTTTCTAGGGTTTTTTTCTGAAAGTTGAATAGAGATTCTCAAAACTGAAGTATCTTTTATTTGGTCACCTTCAAAATAAACAGACTAAATGAAAATATTTCAGAGTATAAAATGATTTTATGTTTGACTATTTCTAGAACTTGCTTCTAATTTTATTTCTGATCCACTCCCCACCATGGCCAAAAAAAAAAAAAAAAAGAGGATTTCATAGTTGTACTTAGAAGCAGCATTGTAATTTCTAAGCATTATAGTCATCTTAGAAAAATATAACTTAAGGGATGCCCTGGGTGGCACAATCAGTTGAGGTCGTGATCTCAAGATCGTGATCTTAGGGTTGAGTTATTGAGCCCTGCCTGAGCCCTGTGCTCAGCTCAGAGTCTGCTTGGGATTCTTTCTTCCTCTTCCTCTGCCCTTCCTGTTTGGTCTCTCTCTCTAAAATAAATAGAGAGAGAGAGAGAGGGAGCGCTTAAAAATAAATGTGAACCACCAACTGTAATTATGAAGGCAAAAGAAAGGAAGACTAGAAACAAACTATTATAAAACAATTTCTATGTCTCAGCCAAGTTTTCATTTTAAAGTGCTTATATTAATCTTTATATACTTACTACTGGAAAAGAGAGAAAGGGAAACCTGACTTTGTTACCATCCGAAGGAAATGATTTCTCTGACTTAGCCATATCCAGACTTTCTGTTTCTAATGAATAATAAAGTCACTGATATTTTTATATGACACTGTAGGTGATCAAACACGCTATTGTTAAAACATAAGAATTGAAGCTTTACATTATTCTTTGAATGGAAGAAACACCTGTTTAACATAGACCAGAACATTTGAACAAAATCATCCCAAAATTTACTGAGATCATAAATCTCAGTGAAAAGACAAAGTCTACAACAACTAAATAAGCTGAATGCATTAAATGGTCTGGAAGCACAGAGAAGGGACCTTTTCATCTGAAAGGAAAGCTAAGAGGTTTCAAGCGTATAGAGATATTTCACCAGGCCTTTAATGGTGAGAAAAATACTTAAAGCAAAGGGAGAAATCATATGGGAAAACTCAGTGAAAGGGATAGTTAGAGTGATAGTTTGAGTGATGTGGAAGGTGGATCTCATTAACTGAAATAAAGAAGGAAGAGATTTTTGCAGATATGAAGAGATACCTAGTTCAGGTTTGGACGGATTATCGTTGTCAAATTTAACTATCCTTTTAATGAAAGACACTGGAATATCTTATAGGCCTTTGCTTATACTTATAAAGTTCCCCTGCAGAACTATGAATTTGGCTAAACTAATTTTTTCATACATGTGATTTTCCCAATTTACATAATGAATGTATCTGTTACCTAGTTATTCTTCCTTTAGGTCTATTGTGCCATGCTGAATAACAACTAACCTCCTAATAGCTGTTGTTTTTTTTAAAGATACTTAATTTCAGGGGCACCGGGGTGGTTCAGTCAATTGCGTGTCTGCATTTGGCTCAGGTCATGATCCCCAGGGTCCAGGAATCGAGCCCCGGATCAGGCTCCCTGTTCAGCAGGGAGTCTGCTTCTCCCTCTTCCTCTGCCCCTCCCCCTGCCGCTTGTGCCCACTCTCTCTCAAGTAAATAATCTTTTAAAAAAAGATACTTAATTTTAAAAGTGATCATTCTTCTATCTCATATTAAATGCAGTTTTCTAAAAAAGCAATATTCTCTGAGCATTCCACTTCTAATCTTTTTAAAAACATTTTTGAGAAGAGATTTCTCTAGAAAAGATTGAAGTTTAGACATTGAAATAAGTCAGCTTACTCATAAAATTAAGCTGTATTTTTTAGACCTTTGTATGAGATCTCATTTCCATTTTTCTTCTTTTAACCTAAGGCCACATGTTTCAGCAGATTTTTTTAATCCACAGTACAAGCACTATTGATTTTAAATTCAGGGATGAAAATCTGATTTTAATTAAATTTTAATGTGTATTCTAGTCTATATGTTGTAAAATTACTATTTAAATTATGTGATTCGTTAAGTATTCACTATAGAACTCCTATTGTGAAGTTTTCTGGTGAAGGTAGAATGAATTTCAGTGAACATTTTATCTATTGGGAGATTTATTTTAAAAGGAACACACATTAAATTTTGGAAAACTTATCTATTACTAATTGACCAAGGGACAAAATTATAGATAGAACTTGGAGAGAGTGAGAAATTATGATGAATTGGGTCTGAATTTTGTATTATGGCAGTGGAAATTTTCCACAAACATGTTATTTTTCCTTTGTAATAAATATATGCAAATTAAATTACAGTCAAATATTTAAAGATCCAGCTGTGAATCCAGGAGGTTGCTACAGATTGTTCATTATGAGATTCTTTGACTTATAAACTATTAGAAGTCTGTAAGAGGATTTATTATTTTTTTAAGTTCTGTCATCTATTGGAAACATGTCAGATATCCATTGAAAATAGTTACAGGACATGCTAGGCATCAATTCCAAAGTTAGCTATCATATCAATTAGCACTGCTCATTTTTTTTTTTTTTTGATTTTTTTTTTTTTAAATGTCTATGGTTAGACTAGTCTCTGGACGTTCTTATATCTGAAGCAGTTTCCTCCAAAGGCAATTGTCGTGATCTTACCTTTTTAATATATTCTGGGAGATGGAGAGTAGGAATAAACTATTTACTATGGAGTGAAGAACCTGAGCCTGATTCTTTGGATTTCTAACAAAGATGCTAGAGAAAATAATGAATGACAATTACATTCCCTAGGAATTCTCCCTCTAAGAGGCTGACAAGAATTCTAATTTTCAGAGTTGCCACCACTGCCAAGAATTCTGGATGCCCTTGTTGTTGAGTTCCTCAGGGAAATATTGCCCATGCTGAAACAACATTCTACTTCCTTTTTTTGGAGAGGCACATATCCTATCTTCTTCATTCTTCCTTGTAGTCATTTCTGATAAAACAATTCACTTAGATAACTGTGAAAAATCATTTCTATGTTCATTGGGACACATCTTAAAGTTACCCTGAGTTCAATAAGAAAACAGATGTTTCATAACAATTTGATGTGTAAGTTACCTTTTTTTTTTTTTTTTTGTGATAAATTAGTATCATTTAAGGGCTGTAGATTGCATGTATTTCTATTCACTTACAAAAAATTCCTGCGTTGCTTTGGCTTGGTAAAATTGGGTCTCCATACTGGGAATCTTACTGGATGAAAAGTATCAGAAGCTAAGATGACCTTGACTTGCCCAGCAGAATTTAATAAGATGACATGTAGTTGGAGTGAGGTAGGGATGAGTTCCTCCTTTTATACTTGAATATAAAGAATTGGTTCCGCAAGTGCAAACTAAAGGGGACAAAATCTGAAGTCATTCATTCAACAAGAGTTCAGGGTTTCTGGCTGACAGTAACTGCAATGTGAGGCACTGTACAATCTGCTGGCTAACTCTGTGATCTAATCATAGTGGTATTAAGTATGGTATAAAATGTGCAATGTGATGTCTTGCTTTATGTTGCACTCGTCAGCTTTAGGGGCTACCCTCTGAAAGGAATAAAGACTATTCAGATCACATTTATATGAGAATAACCAAGACATTTTTCTAAAATTCTCTTTTACATTTAGATAAATAAGAAGTTGTTAGACATGACTTGACAAGGTCAGTCAGGCATCCAAATCTCCCAGGACATTAGTGCTACATAAAATGAAACCTGTATGATGGTGAATTATGAACAAGGACATTTTACTTTTCTCTCTAGGCATTAAAACTTTTAAATTCTGTTTGTTTCACAGGAGTCTGAACTTATAGAACTAAGAGAAACCATTGAAATGCTGAAGGCCCAGAACTCTGCTGCCCAGGCAGCTATCCAGGGAGCACTGAATGGTCCAGACCACCCTCCCAAAGGTATATTTAGAAATATTGCCATTTTTCATCCAACATAATAAGTACTTATTTTATTTATTAAAGTGAAGCTGATTTTACTCAATGGCACTACCTTTTATAATGAATAAGTTGGCCTTACTGCAGTCAGAATTCCAGAACTGAAGAACAGTAGCTTTCCTTATCAATAATTTTTTAGTTAACCTTAAGGATTATGCTTCTATAGTTGTACACACATTTTTCTCCATTTGATTTGGTGAAAATGGGATGGGGAGGTTGCTTAATACATTCATATCTGACTTCAAGCAAAACACACTCTGTAAGGAATATGAAAATCTAGATCTGTAAACAAAAATAAAATAATTGATATGGTGAAATATCAAGTAATAGGTATGGAGAAAAGCTCATTCTGGGTGGAGGCAATAAAAAGGCACACTTCTTACAGAAATGTTAAAAACAGTAACGGAAAGGACTAAAAGTCTGCTTTTTATTATTACTATGTTTCATCAGTTCTAAACAATAATAGGTGTACCTGGGTGGCTCAGATTGTTAAGTGTCTGCCTTCAGTTCACGTCATGATCTCCAGGTCCTGGGATCGAGCCCCCATCTTGCTCTTGGCTGGCTCAGCAGGGAGTCTGCTTCACCCTCTCCCTCTGCCTCTCCCCGCTGCTTGTGTGCTCTCTGTCTCTCTCTCTCTCAAATGAATAAATAAAATCTTAAAAAATGTAATAATAAAATAATCTTATTTACCACCACACCCTCCTTAGTTTCCCACTGAAGAAATGCTTTGTATTCATGTCATGTCATTTTTTTTTCTTTGCATAGGTTCTACTTATTCATGTCCTAACTCTTTTCAACAGCATTCAATAGGCTCAACTCTTCACCAGCTTAAAAAAAAAAAAAAGAAAAAAAAGCTTTTCTAAATCCTGAATGCCCTATCATGTACTTTCCCATTTCCAGGTGAATCCTGGGACCATGTTATGGAATCTTTTAATGTCTCCAGCAGCCAATCACACTTCGGACCTCTGGAGTGTGACTTCTCTTACCATCAAAACAAAACTGTTCTCTCCAGGATCCATAATGACTTACAGGACACGAAATCCAGTATATTTTAAAATTCTTATTGTATTTGACATATAAATAGCGTTTGATACTGATGTCCTTCCATTCTACCTGACACATTCATTTCTTCTAATGTTTGTGACATTCACACTCTTAGTTTTTCTCCTGTTCCTTTGAAATCTCTTTCAAAGTTGCTTTCGCAGGTTCACTCATTTGTATCCATTTGTTAAATGTTGATATTTCTTAGAACCCAGTCCTCAACTGGCTTTCTTTATGATTTGGTACATTGTGAGTCTCTTCATCCTATCTAAAAGTGTACAGACTCGTCTAATCCTCTAGCTATAATTATCATTTATGTGTTGATAACTGTCAAATATATCTCTCCGGGCGCAGCTCATCTTTTGAGTTACAGATCTATAAATCTAGCTGCCCCAGAGAGAGCTCCATTTGGTTATCTTTGGATGTCTGTTTGTCACACTAAATTCAACGTCTCCAAATTTGAACTTGTCATCTTCCCTCTTAGCCTGCTTTGCCTTCAGTGTTCCTCGCCTCAGTAAATGGTACCTCCATCCTTCCATATAGCCATAAATCTAGATGTCATTCCTAGATCCTCCTCTCCTCATTCATTAAATCACCAAGTTCCGTTGATTCCGCCTGTTAAATATCTCTCTTACCTGTTCCCTTTTCTCTCATCCTGCTATCACCATCTCTCATCTCTCCCCTGAACTATGACCACAAACTCCTAAATCCTTCCTGCCTTTCATCTTATACTACTTTATATCATTCTTCACACTGAAACCAAAGTAGTTGTCAACAACATATATATATACACGTATCCCATTGCCTTTAGGTTGAAATACAAACTTCTTAACATGACATAATCTTTCTTCACCAGCTTTGTTCATTCAGCAAATATTTATTGACGGCCACTTATTAGCTAGACACTGCTTAAACCTCATTCTCTGCTTTTTTGTCACGTTGTTTATTTCAGCTACCCTGAACTTCCTCCAATGCTCTAAAGGTTCTTTATGTGTTCTGGTTATATCTACTTAAAATTTTCAGCATAAAAACTTTTTGAAACCTTATAAGAGTTAGCCTAAATATGCCTTCTTGACTCTTAAGCTGGATGAGGTCCCCTTGTGATATCTTTCTGGAAATACTATACTTCTATCCAAATTTGTAGTATACTTTGGTGCCTTAATTTATTTAAGATCAGCCTTTTCTGATGGTAGGGTGGTTTGTTTTTTCAATCCGAGTGGCTATGATGGTGCCTTATCACACAAAAGGGACTTATTTGAATTTTGATTTAAAAAATGTAATTTTTGGGGGGACATCTGGATGGCTCAGTGGGTTAAGCCTCTGCCTTCGGCTCAGTTCATGATCTCAGGGTCCTGGAATCGAGCCCCGCATCGGACTCTCTGCTCAGCAGGGAGCCTCCTTCCCCCTCTGCCAGCCTCTCTGCCTACTTGTGATCTCTTTCTCTCTGTCAAATAAATAAATAAAATCTTTTAAAAAATAATAAAATAAAAAATAAAAAATGTAATTTTTAAATACTTGAATTTAAATTTTAGGAAAAAATTATATAAAGTGAGATATACTTAAATTGAAGGAAAAACTAGTTCTCTAGGGGCTACTTCTGTTAAGAAGTTAGCAACTTTCCATGTGGGGGAGTTGATTTACATGCCACATGGAAAATTACTGCATATTTAAAGCTTATCTTAGAGCTATAATAAAGCAGCTTATGTTCTAAATCTTCATGTTGTAAATAGGTCCAGAAGGGATTTTGAAAGACTTAATCCTTTCTTTAACACAGTACAAGTCGCTGAAGTAAAACTTTCTGGAAGGATTCTTTTTATCGTAGGCAACAGGTAGCCTCATATACCTACTGGAACTGAAAAAAAGGAACTCCTCTGCTCTATGTGGGAGGGATACATAAAATGAGTAAAATGATAACAGTTAATATTCAAATTGGTCACGAAAGATTTAAAAATTTTTTTGCAAGATTTAAAATGAACAAAGACAATAATTATAGGATATTTAGATTAGGTTTCTGTAGTATTAAAACTTCATATTAAAATCAGTGAACACAAACTGATTCTTACTGTATTGACGATTGACATAACATGCAGAAAATAAAGTCTGTTGGACTGATTATGTTGCTTTCCATGGGTTATTAAGGTGATTGTACAAGCTATAAACTTAGAGTCTGAAATCATATTGAGATTTGGTTTTTGAGACTTTTACATATTTATCTTAGGTAAACGTGTAACATATAATCTTACAATATATATTTGGAGTGCGGCAACACTTACAGACAGGTCAAACTATGACGAAATCATATAATGAATGTAACTTTCTATTTTCTATTTGTGCATCACGTTTATTAACCAAGCTTGATACATAATAGCAGTCTATAATGTAATAAATTTATTTATTCATGCACAAATATTATTTGAACACCTGATATATACTAGCCAATGTATTAGATCTTGAAATACAAAGATTTTGAAAAAAGTGCTCAGTACTCAAGGGCTCACAGTCCACTGCCACAAAGATGTGACTATATCTCGGTATAACTTTAACTATATAGAGATACATCTATATAACTATATATGAAAAGTAAAGTAATGGAAAATTTTACTTTTATTTTTCAAAACATGCTATTGTTTTTTAAGTCACTACCTGTCTGTATAAACATAGAATAAAACTTTTTCTTGAGATGTGTCAAATACAGTTCAACAAAACATGTAGTAGATTGCTATCAACAGTGAATATATTTTTAGGAATGTTAGGCAAACATAGTTACATTCGGTGAATAATAAGAATAATATTACTCACAAGTGCTTATTGATTGCCCACCACTTGCCATAGTCTGTACAGGGTCCTAGGTATACAACGGTAAACAAAACAGATATAATCTTTGTATCCATTAAGCTTTTAGCCTTGTGGGAGAGCAGGAAATAAACACTTGTGATTGTTGGTGTAGCTGAATATGTATGCCAAAATAGTTATGTTATAAAATGGACAGGCATAGGTGCCCATAGAAAGGAAGGTACCAGGGAACCTCCTAGAGGTTCATAGTCAGGAAAGACCTTCCCCAGATAGCAACATTCAAGGGGCGCTCCAAGGAATAATAATCAACTCATCGGGTACATACTGAGAGAGGAATATTCCAGAAGAGCCTTGAGATAGAAAATGGACTAGTGTCCTTATGGAACTGATACAGTGAGCAAAGGTACAACACACAGAACCCGAGAGAGAAGTACTGACCAGATTACTGAGGGACTTTTAGGCCCTGTTTAAGAGTTGAAATGTTTTCTTTCTTATTAAAATGGCAATCTGTTGAAGAGTCTTAGTTAAGGGAGTGATGATGTTTTTCCTTTTAAAGAGAATTCTCTGGTTACCGTCTATTGAAGGGTTTGAAGGTGAGTAAGTTGGGCAGCCATTCTCGCTGTCAAGCAGGTAAGTGATATTGATAGCTTGAATTGGGGCAGCGCCGGTATGATGGGTGAGAAGAGAAGACGAATAGATGAACAAGCACGTAACTAAAATACAGACTTCTATAATAACCTTCTCCATCCACTCATATTGTTCACATCCATTTGGTCAACCATTCTTTACTAAGCTCTATGATGCCACATGTACTAAATCAAATACTTACAAGCACTAGATAGGGATTGTTAGAGATGAGTAAAATGCATTCCTTTCATTCCATGATATCATTGAAATCATCCTTTTGCTAATCTTTATTGGTAAATGCCATCATAATTGAAGGTAAATAATACCTTTAAAAAGGACTACTTTTGACTTATGATTATAAGAATTTACCCATCTTCTTAAATTCTGAGGGTTAATCAAAGTCAAATACAATTTATTAATTCTGGATATAATAAAAACTCTGGAGTACTTTAACACCTAGTACAAATGCTTTATTTGTGAAAGTCAGTTACTAGAGAAAAACCTAACAAATAATGTATCTTGATCACAAAAGCTTATAGACAACCACAGCAGAAATTCAAAACACAAATAAATACCAGCATATTCTTCTTTTCTTTATTCATATAACTTCCATATTTGTTGATTAAGGGATACTGTGCTCCCTTATTGTTCAATCAAAATAGCACACATAAGTAAATGCCTTGATTTAAGTTTTGACATTGATAATATTTTGGGCAATATTTTGGGCATGTAACCACAGTAAATAGTCTCATCATTATTTTTTAAAGTACTTTCAAGAGGCCAAACTATGGATTCTGAAAAATAGTTTTATTTTTTCCCTCCTATAAAATTTGTCACCATACTTATTATCTTAATGGAAAAATTAAGGTACTTACTGAAATGTACGTATATGACTATAAAGTTAGAGATATGTATACATGTATTACATACCCACACATATATTCGCTTATTATATTTGAAAGTAATGGTTATAGTTGCATTGTTATGGGGTGTTGTAATGTTAAATAAAGCAGTCAACTGGAAGGCTTTGCTTTTATACTATTGTTTCTATGGAAACTTTTTGAAAGCTATATTGTAATTTCTGACATCTTAGAAGTTCCACTGAGATTTTTTGCTTGGCAAATCTTAATTGATGCCAATTAAATATAGTAATAGGTTTGGCCTTACAGCAGATTTGACCTTAAAACAATCTTATAATTTCTTAGTGTCTCCACTAACACTTAGTATCAGTTCACGATAAGTAGATAAAATTTCAGTTTCAACAACTATAAATAAATCTTATAAGCTGATTTATGGCGTAAGTGGGTATCTTCAAAACGTGATTAAGTATCAAATGTTATTTTTTTTCAAATTATCTTGTGTGACTAAAGAAGCACTACTTGCTTTTGAGAAGTATGGCAAGCCCGTATCACATGGCATTTAGCACAACAGACGTTAGAATCTTCTCTAGGTGTCAGATTGGCTCTTCTGTGTTTCAGCTATGTGACTCTGAAGAAATTACTTTTAGTAATCAAACTTACTTCAACACTTTGCTGTAAGAATGAAATTAGATAAGGGGTGCTTGGGTGGCTCAGTTGGTCAAGCATCTGCCTTCGGCTCGGGTCATGATCTCAGGGTCCTGGAATTGAGCCCTGTGTTGGGCTCCCTGTTCAATGGGGAGTCTACTTCTCCCTCTCTCTCTGCTACTCCCCCTGTTTGCACTCTTTTTCTCTCTCAAATAAGTAAATAAAATCTTTAAAAGAAAAAAAAATAATGAAATTAGATAATCCCAGGACAGAGTAAACACATAGTAAAAACTGGCTTTATTATTATGTGTTGTTATTATTATTACTGTCATTACTATTCCAAGTCATGGGCGGGACTACAATGGAAGAATGGACTGTCTTAAATATGTTTTCTGTTTAGTTTACACATGCAGTCTACGCAGTTTCTCTCTTGGGCACCTTCCCCTCACTGGCTCTTTGACCTTGGTTAAGTTACTTCTTTGCACTTCAATTTTGTCATCTGTGAATTGAATTGCTTAAATGACTTTGAAGGTTTGTTTTGGCTCTATCATGGTATGATTCTGTGAAATGGAAAATTAATATATTTGGTTTCGGTAGCTTTATTCAAAGCACTAATATTAAAAAGACACAATTAATTCTCATGCTATTATGAGTTTCCATTTATTCCATGGAAGTAATCATTTGGAATAAATCACTTTGGAAGATCTGCTTGATCCAGGTATTCAGTAGAAATCACTAGCATAGCATTTCATTTTTGGATAAAACTCAGAACTCATTAAACCAGCAGAGCTACAGACTTATATGAGATACCCAGTGAATCTTAATGCCGATAACCCAGTTAATTAAAGCAAATAAGGTGGTACTTTATTAAACTTATAAAACCAAAACTGCACTGAAATGATCTGTACAAAGCCATGTTGACTTTTATTAGCAGAGTTCCTCTCAGAAAGCCTTAAAGTCTTATTTGTTCACAGTGAACGTCTTTAGGAACTAACGTGATGCTCTCTGTTTGTTGCTAGATCTCCGCATCAGAAGACAGCATTCCTCTGAGAGTGTTTCTAGTATCAACAGTGCCACGAGCCATTCCAGCATTGGTAGTGGTAATGATGCTGACTCCAAGAAAAAGAAAAAGAAAAACTGGGTAAGCCCTGGTCATCCATCTCATTCAAAAGCTAAGTAGTGCACAATGAGTTAGGTTTGTTTTCTTTTGAGCTTTAGAAATCTGTAGCAGTTTACAAAGAGTCTCCTTCAAGCGACCGGCCCCGCGAAGGCAGTACTCATTACCAGATTTAGGGTGGCATGGTGCTGAGGAGCTGAGGTTTTAGTCAGGACAAGTCTTGGGTTTGAATCCCGACTCTGCCACTTATGACTTGGACCATAGGCACGCGACTTCACTTTTTGAGGGGGCCTACAAAAATAGGATAATTAATACCGACTTTATAAAGTTGTTGTAAGGAAAACTGAGATGACATCTGTTAACAAATGACAGGGCAGGGGTTTACCTTGGAGATGAGGGAGAAGAAAAGATGGTGGTGTGGTGGTGATACTGATGGCGGGGATGGAGGAAGAGGAGAAGAAGTGAATTGTAAAGAAAGGGGAAGAAACCTTGAAAACCTCCCCACCTCTCACTTCAACGAGTCATAGTGTGAATAAAGCTTCACCTCTTCAGAAATCAACTACATTAGTGTCTGCTTTCTGTTTTGTTTTGTTTTTTTAATAAGAGAATATAGCAGAAATACAGAAATGCAGTTTCTCAGAATGGTTTACATGTGCTAGAGATAGAATTTATGATGATATTGAGCGATTGCTAAAAACCTGAGGGGAAGAGGCTATCACAGCAAAATGTTTACAAACCATGCCGTAAAAGATTTCTTTTAATACCATGAAACAAAGGTAGTTTCTTAAATAAGTATAACTATTGATGAAATCCAAAACGTAACTATCACAGGATTTTACTGGAGTGCCTACTATAAATAATGAAAGAAATATATTTTTTGTTTTAAAAAAATGTTTATACAGGTAATATTTTAAAATACTGATCAGCCTTCATTCCCTTGATTTGTAATTCCACACTCTTTCATGTTTCTGCAAGGTGAACTCTAGAGGAAGTGAGGTGAATATAAACCGTGGACAATTTGGCATGCATCTATAAAAAATACCCTACCTTGGCATGAATGCTGTTCATTTTGGCAGTAGGCTTTTTATACCTTTCAAAAACAGATTACCTTGTATGTCTTTTCTTTGTGTCTTTTCATTTTAATCTCAAATTTTAAAGAGAAGAGGTAAAAAACCACTTTCTGAATAGAGCTGTAGGGGATACCAATTCCGGTTTTGAATAGCACGGGAATTGAAAATTTGAATAGAAAATCACAATTAATGAAGTGTTAGGTGAATTTGATTTCATTTTGCTTTTTAAGTTCATACTGTCAGCAGGATATGACTTGATTGTAGCGCTAAAGTGGCCCATTTAAAGCAAATTGCCTTGAAGAGAGAAGCATTGGGAATGGAGATCCCTTCAAGGTACTTAGTTTTAAATGAGTGCTCTGACAGCCATGCCCTTGACCTTGCATTATTTCAAAGCCTTCCGTGTTTGCGCTGCGCTGGATTAATATGAGAATAAAACAAAACACGAAACGCGGTATCATTTTTTTCTAGAGATACCGTGCTGCACCTGTTAATACTCTGCTTGTACGTACTGACCCCAGGCAGTGGCTAGGATAGCACCTGCAAACTAACGCCCCAAAGCCAAATTCTCCACATGCACACAGACAAGAGAGGTCATTCCTGTCCTCTTTTCAGCTGAGAAGCTCATTCAAACAAGCCTTTGGGAAGAAAAAGTCCACCAAGCCTCCTTCCTCACATTCGGACATCGAAGAGCTTACTGACTCATCCCTCCCAGCGTCACCGAAAGTGCCCCATCACGCGGGGGACTGCGGGTCCACATCCATGAAGCCCTCACAGTCGGCCTCGGCGTAAGTCACCCCTCCCCCCCATGCTGAAGTCTGTTTAAAAAGCAAGGGCAGGCCAAGCCCCTGTTTGTGTTGTAAATGCAGTCAGGCAACATCTTCTGTGCCCGTTGTTTTCGGATCTTCCTTAGAACTGTGGGCAGCCCTGGTTTCTCCTGCCTTTTTCACATATGAGACTTTGAGTGCTTTGGGATCTCACGCTCCACTCTTCTGAGTCATCAGTCTTACTTCTTTTCACTGGCCTTTGTCCATGTCTCTGTCTCACTGTGCATTCCATGCAGGTCACCCCTTGTCTGGCCACCAAAGAAACGGCAAAATGGCCCTGTGATCTACAAGCATAGATCCCGGTAAAATGGCGTGTGATGCTTGCAACTTGCCAAGGTGCCAGTTCTAACCTCAGCAGCGTTTGCCTTTGCTCTTTCTAAAATCCCTCGCATGCATTTCAACGATAAGCACCTCCTCTGTCTTCCTGGTTTTGAAGTCTGTCTTGTTTTCCTAACATCAAGCTGTAATCCATTTGCCTTTAATTCCGTTAGATAACCTAGCATAGCATGTTTATAGTAGCTCACCGTTTGATGTTACAAGAATGAATGAAACCTTGAGAATGTACAACATGTGCTCTGATGAGGTGATTCTCTGTTTTATATACTGTTTAAATCAGATTTCCTCGGATGCCCATGATGATGACTAGCATAGAACTGTCATGTAGGACAGAGCCACTAATATAGGACCATTTAAGATGCTTGTGTATCCCAGATAATTTCATCACTTACATAGGAGGAACCTAGCACTATCATTTTGTAATCAACAACATAGTCCTCATATTTTAAATAGGAAAGATACTAGTTCATAAAAAAAACAAGTTCTCGCACCTTCTTTCCTGCAAAACTACCCATAAAACAGCAATAACAAAATAATAAGGAAGTAATGTATATGACCTTCAAGCAGCCCTCGACTAGCCCACTCGCATGGGTTGAAGCCTATGATTTAGCTTCATTAGCTTTGATCTCCTAAATCAGCTGAGCCGACCAGGAGGATTATATAACACTCATCCATTATTTAAATGTCCAAAACGAATCTCCCTGATTTATTTTCTACAATATTTATATTGCATTTTCGTGGTAACTTGAAGACGGCGTGGTGACAAATAATGTTATACTTTGCACAATTTTGCCCAAAAAAAAAAAGAAATACGTGTTTTAAGAACATAACTGCTTTAAAAAAGTATTTCATAAGTTGCAAATAGAGATTTAAGTCCCTTGAAAAATGTCAGAATGAGATGGTGTAATGCTATGTAGCCCAATGAATATCAGTCACAAATACATTTTGAAGATTACTTGGTATTGAGTAGTAACGGATTGTTTTTAAACTTCAGAAAAATAGGAAGAAAGGATTAAAGGAAAAAGACAGCTCCTGTTTCCAGTTTTGAACCTGGGAATGTATGACTGTTTGTAAAACTCTTTCTCCTCTTTAGGTTTTGCCGGCAGCACAGAACCTCTGTAGCTGCTGGATAATACCGCAGTTTGGCCTTAAAGGAAGCATTGCTTTTCCTGATCCTCTGGCTTCCCTCCCGACGGCTGATTTTGTGTTTGTTTCCTTCTTCAGGATCTGTGAATGCACAGAGGCTGAGGCAGAGATAATTCTGCAGCTGAAGAGCGAGCTCAGAGAAAAGGAGTTAAAATTAACAGATATTCGACTGGAGGCCCTCAGCTCTGCTCATCACCTTGACCAGATCCGGGAGGCCATGAACAGGATGCAGGTCAGTGCTGACCACCTTCCAGGAGCAAAGAGGAGAGATGAAAAATACTATCTAGTTGCCACTCTTGATTATTATGAAAACAAATCTCCCTTTGAACCCACCGTGGAAACACATTCTGTTTATTCAAACTTTGCACCTCATCTCCTCACGCCAAATGGAGCATTTTGTCAAAGCCAGGGTGGGAAGTGGGAGTACCGGCGGGCCGGTTGCACTCAAGGGCCATTCAAGGTACTTGTACCGGTGATTGGATTCGCTTGAGAGCTGAGTTTGTCGAGAAACTATGACAGACCTCACGTCTTCACTTTCCCAGAATTTACCTTTGTGTTGGCTTTTTTCCCTTCTTTTGAAATCTGACTTTCAGTTGCTTTTACCTATTTTCTATTGAGAGGAAAAAAAAGTAATGAGGAAACTACAGAGATTTAACACAAGCTTTCTAAATATGAAAATAAAAGTGCTGTAGAATGCCATCTGTAGAAGTAAAGCTTTTGTATTTGGGGAAGCATCTGAAGGCTAATTTGAGAACCAGTCTGTGCTCAGACTAAGTGTTCGTTTTATCATTGTAAACCGGTAATCCTGGGTACCGCAGAGGCCTGAAATAAGAAGAGCTCATTGCTGAGCAGATTTATCTGCCACTGGGTATATTCACCAAAAGGTCTTTGTGGTTTTTAGGAGCCTCGTGCCCCCATCGTGAAGGAAGAGAAAATTTTTCAGATGTTAGCTGGGGTTTTGAAGTAATTTTAAATCACCTTATTTATATCGTTTCTGTTTTGACTCTGGTTTTCGACTCTCCATGAATTCACGGTATTATTACAAATGGCATTATTTACCTGTAAGATTTTAACAGTATGTTTAAAACGAGAAATTTGGGGGCGCCTGGGTGTCTCAGTTAGTTAAGTGTCTGTCTTTGACTTGTCTTTGACTCAGGTCATGATCCCAGCGTCCCGCTCAGCGGGGAGCCGGCTTCTCCCTCTCCCACTGCTTGCCGCTCCCCCTGCTTGTGCGCGCTCTCTTTCTCTGTCAAATAACTAAATAAAATCTTAAAATGAGAAATTTCATGAACGCTTTAAATATTATTGTTCTTGATTCAAATGGGACCAAGTCCTGGAAGACTCCTCAGATATATGGTATATGCAAAAAATACTTAAACAAATTCTAATGGTTAGTGCATCTATATTTGTGAATACATGAATATATGTATGTAAGAAAGAGGGTAGCTTAACTTTGCTTCTGTGGAGGAAATCCTGTTTTCATAATTTATATTTGTTTACTTAACATATCGCCACATGCTTTACTTAATAAATCAAATAATTGACTCTGATAAAAGTGTTGGTACCATTTTCTCACTCAAACTAGCTGGACTTTTTTTTCATCTTTCCCATCCTCACAACAGAATGAAATTGAAATACTGAAGGCAGAAAATGACCGATTGAAGGCAGAAACCGGTAACACAGCCAAGCCCGCTCGCCCACCGTCAGAGTCCTCAAGCAGCACATCCTCCTCATCTTCACGGCAGTCGTTGGGCCTTTCCCTGAACAATCTGAACATCACAGAGTCTGTTACCTCAGGTAATTTTGTGCATACATCTGCCTGAATCAAATCATGCCCCGAGGACTAAGTGAGGGGAGAGGGGGCTGGAATTTGGGGCATCTTACCCACCACTCTTCTCACCTTACCCTCGTAAAAATGTGAGCCCTCTTAATTCTTGGAAATAGCCCCATTTCTTCTTCTTTGTTATAACTTGAAAAGAAAGTTTTTCCCTGTGAAAGAGTGAAAGACCTAAGAGATCATGGTTTTCACATCATTTAAAAAAATTACTTGTGCTTAAGAAGTACCTCCTTAATGATTATAAACACTATAAAGAAATAATGTTCTCAGTGGTGAGCATTAGTACTCATGAATATAATACTAGTAATCCCATGTAATTTTATGGTGTTTTAAGGGTACAAAGCCCATGGACGAGTATATCAGGACCTCTCCGTAAATTTGACCAGATGATCTTGCATGATGTTGCCCGGAGAGAACATAATGCCTACTACATCACCCAGGGCACAGTTCTATTAAATTTTCAACAAACAAATGAAAAGAACTCCCTGGATTCTGTTGTGTTCAAGGGTACTAATGATGGGACAAGGGTACAGTTTTATTTAATTGCAAATAGAATCATCTGATATAATGTTGTCTTAGTATGTGACAAACTCTTCAGTTATAAAGTATAACTGCTCCTATGGCCCTGAGTCATTTTATGTATAGAAGATTGAGTTTAGGAGAGGTTTACCTGAAGATCTGTGGTAATTGCAAAGCACAGCCACCAGATGACGCTTGGAAACCAATGATATACATGTTCCTGGGCAGCTGTAGATTCCATTTTACAGCTATATGGTTCTTCCAGGCTTGCCTTAAATTACACTAAAATATAGAAGAAGATGAGGAAGAGAAACAGAGACACAGCATGCTGATATCGATGAAATTGTTAATAAATCACATCTCTTCTACAAAGTCAGAATTTTAATAATTCTACTGTTACATCTGCCCTTCATAATATAAAATGAATGGCTCAAATGTATTAACTTGCTCTCTTCTTAGAAAAGACAGGTGAGGACTAAAACGGCAAGTAGGAACTCTTAGAAATTCAGAAAAACATTTTGCAGGTTTGGGGGAAGGGAAATGAATTCTGAGAATAAGCATCAAGTAAAATAAATATCAATAGCCAAGAAGAGGCAAAGAGATGTCATAATTAAATGAACTTATAAATCATATTGTAAATTAGAACTATGGGACTGTGATAGTAACTTGGGTGTGTAAATTGTCTATCAGGTGTTATCACTCAAGCTCTTCAAAAGATGCTAAAAAAAGAAAAAACAGACACTTTAAATGTATAGATTCTGGGAGCCCTGAGCAATATGCTATATGTTGGCTTGTCGGTCATGAACCTAATGGGGAGGAGAAGCAGGGTCCATAGCCAAAGGCAATTAGTAACTCTCTTGTCCTGGCTTGACCCCTAAGGAAAGACAGGGGCCTGGACCTTATAGGACTGCATCATGGCAGGATTTCCCTGCTTGTTATGTGATTTTGTTTTATCTCACTGAAATATAATAAGGTTGAAAGGAGGCATAGTTAGTACTAAAGATAGCTTAGAAATAGAAGCCAAATAAAAATGAAACTAAAATGCATGTCCAGGAAAGACTAAAATTCATAAAGATAAATATAAATTAAATAAATCAAATATGGTTTCTGTATTCATCAGACTGAAAATACTGATGTCCGTGATTCAGAATTTGAGGCAAATTTTTTGGGGAGTGGGTTTCAAAATTGTACTTTTTATTACTCGTTTTATTACTTCTTTGTAGTTCATTATTATTTTATTTCCCTAATTATTTTTCATTAGTGATAATTGTATCCAAACTAACAAAAGATTAAATCACATGACTAGGATACTGTATTCACCACCTTCACTCTTGTTTACTGGGTTCAAAATTAGAAATCAGAAGTGCCTTTACATTGGGATTTTCTGGTAAAAAACTTTCTAGGGTTCATGATTAATTTGTTAACAAAGGTGAGGAGTAGGCAGGAGAGTGGATAATTGACAAATGTTTGGTTCCTGAAATATAACTGCATATTCCATATATCCAGTAAAGACAGAAGGTTGAAAAGCCTTCATTTTTTTGGTTAGAATTTCACTTGATTGTAACCAAAATGGCAGATCTTTTTATTCTTCCTTCAAAATATTGACAGAGGACCATAACTTATTTTCTGTAAAACAAACAAACAAACAAACAAAAAAACAAAACCACCCCACAAACAGAAAACCTTTACCTCAAATTTGCTGTTTTCATTTTTTCCTTGGAGTTGTTTCTTCAGGTGATCATCTTATCAATATATTGGGAACAGGGAGACACGGAGTGAGTCATGATGTGCTCCTCCCCCCACTGTGAAGAAAAGGAGTTACAATAAACACATAGAGAAAGGGAATAATGGTTAGAACAGCTGACCTTATTAAGCACTGAGGATAAAGTGCTGTAAAAGCCTTATCTCTGATGGTCTCAGTAACTCTATGAAGTAGGTGCTGTGTTAGCCCCATTTTACAGATAAGGAAACCAAGACTGAGGAAAGAGACGATAGTAATTTGTTCAAGATCACGTGACTAGTAGGAGGCAGAGCTAATATTTGAACCCAGGTCTCTATAAATCCAGTGCCTGACCTTTTCACTACTATATTCATTTTGCTTTAAGTAACCATGTATGAGAAGTCGAGGAGAGTCATACATTCATTTATTGGTAAATATTTACTCACTGCTCTCAGGAGAAATTCCATATTTTAAGCACAGTTTTTTAAAAGTAAACATAACATGAAATGAATAACAGGTTCCAGAGCAAACCTGAACTGAGAAGTAGATCAGAAATCAGACTAAATGTCTCGCTGTGGAGAACTAGGCCACTCACTATCTGGCCATTGTCCACCTCAGCATCATTTCATACTACTCTAATCCGCCCCCAACTTGATCTCCACACCCCTGCCACCTAGAGCATTTGTCTGAGCCTTGAACACACCCAGCTCTTTCATCAAGGCTTTTGCATCTGTTCTTGTTTTCTGGACCTCTTTTCCTAGGTCTTGCTGGTCTTATCTCCAAACAGCACCTCCTCAAGGAAGGCTTCCAGGATTACCTATCCATGTAGAGCCACCTCCCTTTGGTTACTGTTTCACTGCTTCGTGCCCATTATTTCTTGCACTTAACACATTCTAAAATTACCTTGTTGAGAATGTATACTCCAAAAGAGCAAAAAATTCATTTTGCTTCTCAGCATTCATTCCTAATGCCCAGCACAGTTCCTGGTATCATTTAGGTTTAATAAATATTTTTGAATATTTATAAACATTTATGACTAATTGAGCAAAGTACTAAAGAGATAATTTGGTCACAGCCTACTAGAAATTTAGATGTAGGCAGCCAACGGTAAGCCACTCTATACTTCTAAGAAAAATAGCAAGAGGATTGAATGACACTTAACAAAGAGTTTTATTTTTGACCGAGATAAGCAATAAGGTGAGAGGTTGTGAGCATATTGATCTGGTAAAATAATTAAATTTCTAGTAAGGAGATTATCTTTGATGAGTTAAAAATTTCTAGCAAAAATATCCATATTCCTCAAATTCTCTTGATTTTCGATTATTATGGTCTTAGAGCATTTTTTTTTACTCCTTCCTATGTGAAATTGCATATTCTTAATTATTAAGATAATAGGACCATTTCGTTTTCAGAAGCTATTTGATTAAATTATCATTTCTCTGATAGTACATTCACAGCCCTTTTCTCTGTAAATTTAGTCAGAGTAATTGAGGCCCCTTGTCACCAGACACATGTGCTCTTTAGCATGTAACAGAGTTCATGTTAACCATGGCTCTGTAATAACATTATTGTCAAAGGAAAACATATACGTGAGATAGTTGATGTTAATAATTATCCAAATGGACATTAATCTCATATAGTATATTTTGAAAATTAATCTTTAATTCCATTTAAGGGCTGGTGCTTTGAAGGTTAACTAGCTTTATCATGCTTCTATAAGTCTTAGCTGATTACTAGAAATACTATTTTGGTTTTAAAACTATAAGATGAAGGGTACAGGAGAGTGATAATTAATGTACTTCCATGAGGAAGTATAATACTATGGTTGAAATTCAATAACAGTACCTAATAATTATAGATATAAGGTAAGCAGTAATATAGCTGGATATGTGCCAAATGCTTGAAAAGAATTTCAGTTGACAGCCAATCTCAGCACCTTAGCATTCGTAAATTACACGGGTATTGAGTTTAGATATTTTAGGTTGGATAGAAAAATCAAATTGCTTTTCAGTTTGTCACAGTTACAATGGTAACTGAATATTACTCAGGTATCCCTCAGACCTGGGTATAATAGAAAAAGAAACCCTTTATTTCCTCATCTGAAGGCAATGGCCCAGCATGTGGGTGAAGATCTTTGGAGGCAGAAATAAATTCTTAGGCTGAACCTTCAGTCCAACCACACTAATTCATCTTCTTGAAAGCTGAGATTTTTCAGACCAGTTAGGCTAGAAAGGGAAACAAAAAGACTAAATATTCCCCCTGAAAGATATAAAACTATGAGGGAGAAAACAATGAAAATAAATAATTCCAAGCTAATGTGACTCTATTGTGGTGTGAAACCTTGGTAGATATTTTGCTAGATGATGCTGGTGATGCAAGTGGACACAAAGACGGCCGCAGTGTGAAAATTATTGTCTCCATAAGCAAGGGCTATGGCCGAGCAAAGGTATGTTCTTAATCTTAAATTCTTTATTACTAAAGTATGAGCATGACCATGAATCAAATGTATTTTATATTTGAATATTTGTCCTGGTAAAGATACTATCAGCAGTGTGTGTCTTGACATTGACTTAATATGTTGTAAAAGCATGGAAGTTAGGGACTTAAAAGAAATGACACCATCATACAAGTAGAAATGTGTCTCAGGACATCACGTTCATTCACTGGTGACCATATTGGTTGTCAACCATTCTCATTTCTAGACCTTCAGAAAAGTAACATTGCTTTCTTTGACATCAACATCTTGTCTAACATTCTTTTAGTATCACCTCTAAAATACAGGTGATATTTATGATATGTAGTAACATGTTACCAGAGCTATCAATGTAGTCGTTGTATAAAGAGGAGACTATAAGCTGTATGAATATTCTAGACCCTGGAAAGATATATTCACTGAACTTAGTATGACAGTTCCATTGGTGCTACATATATTATCATTTTTAAGCAAAGTCTAAGCTGATAGGGAAAATATTCTAACTTTTCTGGAATCAAATTTTGTTATCGAATCATGACTCAAGTCCTTTTTTAAAACTAAAAATATTATTTCAAGCTGAATTTGTAGTTGAGTAGCCAAGAATACAAATTTGTAAGTCTCTGAATTTTTTCATATCAAACAGAAAAGCAAAAACTCCTTTGGAATTTTAAAATAATTGAAGTATTGAAATTTGAAAAGTAAGATAGCACTTGTGAATTTTTACACTGAGCAAATATTCAAAGAATTCCAGTGCCATAACTTTCTGCTTGAGCTGCAGATTTATGCTGGCTTTTCCCAAGTGAGTCTTCATGCAAAAGACTGAATAGTCTCAGTGAAGCTTAAACTAGTTCTAATTTAAAAGTAGCTACTTACCAAGCATAGCATGAGCATTCATTTTGACTGGGTTACAATAATACTGGGAAACAAGTTTTCTTTTTAAAAATAATGCTAAAAAGCGATGTTTTTGAACATTGAAAGTAGTTGTCTTAGTCGTTTTGAGTTTCCATAACAAAATACCATAGATTGGGTGGCTCAAACATCAAAAATGTATTTTATCACCATTATGAAGCCCAAGATCTAAGTGCTGGCTGATTTGGTTCCTAGTGAGGAATCTCTCATTGCATTGCAGATAGCTACCTTCTTGATATGTCTTCACATGTCCTTTCCAAAGTATGTGTACTTGGAAAGAGAGAGATGGATGTCTCTCTCTCCTCCCCTACTTATAAGTCACTAATCTCATCATGTGAGCCCCATTCTACTGATCTACTCTGATTTCCTCCTAAAGTCTCCATTTCTAAAAATCATCACATTGAGGGTTATGGCTCTAACATATGGATTTTGGGGAGACATAAACATTCAGTCCCTAAGAGTACTAAAAAATCACAATGGTTTCCTGTGAATTTCTTAACTCTTTCTGGAAAAAGTATTGGCTTCTAACTTGGATTATATCTAAATGATGATAATAATCATTTACCCTTATAGTGGTAAAAGTTACAGATGAAAAAATGAGGCTCTGAGGTGGCTAAGTGACTTACCTAAAGTCACATTTCTTTAATTAGGTGGTAGAATTAGATAGGTAATTCTGTGTTGTAGAATCCATATCTCCTAATATCTGACTCAGGTATTATTCTAATACCTCTTCAGGATGAATGCAGTTGGCGACCAGAATCAGGATTGTAATGTATCAACTAGCTAATTATATCTACTGGGATCATGCTCACAATTTTATATGACCATTTCCAGTCATCGTAAAAGAGGCTCCACTTAAA